>JASSKH010000007.1:12638079-13238079 GCA_031763025.1 Macrocystis pyrifera | reverse complement strand
TTCTGTCGTTTTTTTTTTTGTTTTTTTTTTTCGTTTGTCTTTTTCGTCTTGCGTCTTCTATTTCGTTTTTGTTTTTCGTTTTGTTGTCCTCCCCCCCCCCCCCCCCCCCCCCCCCCCTCCTTCAAAGCACGACGTACTTTATGCCTTCCACGAAAGACCCCATGCTTCAGGGCATCGATAGGCGAGTCGAAGAATTTACCCGCATCCCAAGGTCACACCAGGAGCAGGTGCAGGTCCTCAAGTACGACAAGGGACAGCGGTACACGGCGCACCACGACTTCTTGTGGGTTTCCCCTAATCGTTGCTTGTCTTTTCTGTCGGGGGGGGGGGGGGGGGGGGGGGGGGGGGGGGGGTTCAGCGGTATGTCGAGGCATGGCCAGTTAAAACTAGCTGGCAGTTGAAAGGGCGGGGTTCGGTGTTTTCCCTGCGTTGAAAGGCGATGATGGCGCGATTAGTTGAAAGAGACGCCTGTCGTTTTGCTATTACGGGGGACCATAGTAAATAGGACCTACGGTACACACACAAAAACCTACCAGTATATATTTCCCTATTTTTACTAACAATATTTGGTCCTATTTACTATGGCCTCCCGTAATAGGAAACCCTACCTACTTTGGCTTCGGCGATTGCTGAGGAAGTCGGCACCGGCCAGTGCGCCGCTCTTCGAGTATTTTTGTGGGTAACACGCAGGAGAGAGCCCCACGCCTGATGTATGTTGTCGGTTTGTCTCCGCCGGGGTTGTCTGGTCGCGCATGCCGCCGTAGGTCAGTGGCTCCTCTAGGCAATTCCGCTTTACTACTGCAGGTGTAGGCGACGTTTTTTCCCGTCTGTCTTCACGAGTTTTTGCGATCGGTGATTGGTCTAATGTAGTCGGGCAGCAGTAACTACTTTTCCCCGTCCTTGGGTCCCAGCTCGAGCAGAACTTTGGGTTGACCTAGGATGATGACCCACCCCCATACATTGCTTGCGAAAGTCGTAGTAATCTCCACTGTCTCTTGCGACGCTCGTCGCTTACCTCCCCCAAGTATGACCATGCAGTAGCATGAGGACACCCCTTAACCTCCCTCTCTCTCTATTTCTCTGGATTGTGTGCTCGGCCTTGCCTCTCGTTTCTGGTTCCCTGCACTTGCCGTATGTGCTACCCACCCCGACTGCGGCGGGGCGGCGGCGGCGGCGGCTCTTCCGACGGCAATGCTTGTATCCTCGTCCAACTCCTCCTTCTGCCGGTGATACCTGCTACCTCTCCGTGCTTTGCGCATCGCCCGCAGCAACCCCAAGATGTACCAGAAGTGAGCGAGCGAGCGAGCGGGACCTATGTATTGTGTGTAATGGTATTATATTCCCAGCGCCCCCCCCCCCCCCCCCCCCCCCCACCCCGGGTTTGTGTTCGTTTTCTTGTCGATAGATTGGTTCGTGCGTGCGTGCGTTTTCAAGGTGTTTCGTGTCTGTCCGTTGTTTGGTGTCCAGGATTTGCGTCTGATGCGTCTCCTCCATTTTGTGCTTTTTGTTTGTCCTTTTCACCCATCCACCCACATGCATGTATCCCTTCATCTACCCACTCATCCTCCATATCCATCAACCCATCCACCGATTCATTCGCCCACCCACCTACCCATTCACCCACTTTTCCATCCTCCGTCCATCCACCCATCCATCTATTCGTACATCCATCCACACGTACATACACCCCATCACCCACCAATCCGTCCATCCATTCATCCGTCCCCGTCCGCCCATTCATGCATCCATCCAAACATCCATACACCCACCCACCCGTCCCTCTACCCGAATGCCAACCTACCTATGCAACAATCCGACAGTTCATGCGTGCATCCATCCGTGAATTAATCCATCGATCTGTCCATCCATCCGGACGGATGATTCTCGTGTCAGGGACGCGCGGACGCTGAAGAACATGGATGGCGGGCGGAAGAACCGCATGGTCACCGTATTTTGGTGAGGCGAGAGAGAGAGAGAGAGAGAGAGAGAGAGTTGAAGCGCACTTGCGCGGCGCCTTCATACGAGTTGCGAGCTTGCGCCGTGGTCATTAAGTGTGTACTTTGCGAGTTGCGAGCTGCGCGACAGTCACGAAATATATACCTGTAGCATTCCTGTCATTCATGGTAGTTGCTCTCTCCTCCTGCCCGAGTACCGGCTTGCTCGGCGGCATTGCCGTCGTGAGGATACCAGGTATATCGAAAGAGCATAAGGAGTGGCCCAAATGTTGGAGGTTTTTCTCTATTAGGAGTACGAACGGTGCTTCGTCTCGAAAGGGATGCGTGGTGAATGGTCGAATGACTATAAGGCAAGCAATAAATGAGTACGCCCCTCGGATGCGAGGGTCGATGGTCATACGACTACGGCCAAGCATGATGATGAGTACACCCCCCCCCTCGTGCTCCTCTTGTCGCCAATGCCCTATTTACGGCGAACCCCCCACCACCACTACCACCTCAATACCATATGCCCCCCCCGCCCTCCCCTTCTCCCCCCCCCCCCCCCCGACCCAATTATTCCGACGATGTTATCCATATGCAAGAAATGTCCGCCCCACAGTGAGTTTTTAGTAGGATGCAGCTCACCCTTCATGCGACTCGCCGAACACCTCACGGCGCTTCGCGCTTGGTGCAAGCAATGTCTGCCTGGTCGGTGAAAACCCGACATGCTCGATCCCGCCATTGCAGGGATGCAAGGGTCTATGGTAATACATACGAATGAGTGCACCCCCGCTCCCCTCCCCTTCCCCCTTCCCCTTCCCCCCTTCCCATTCCGATGCCTACCTTCAAACCTTTGTTTTTTCTTGTGTGTGTATAGGTATCTGAGCGATGTAGAAGAAGGGGGTGAAACGATATTCCCTCGTTTCGGGGGCCGCACCGGACCCGTCGACTTCTCCGACTGCACCAAGGGGCTCAAGATTAAACCCGTGGCCGGGTGAGCACACAAGCGAGAACAAGAGCAGTTGTATGCTGTTGTTTCGCAGCAACCCATCGCCAAAATCTAGTTTGTGGCACCGGATGGCATTTTCGAAAAACCAAAAACCGAACATGTTATTCTTGAAAACAAACAGAACTGGTTTCACGGTTTTTTTTTCGGCTGCTTTTAACCGGTTAACCGACACCTGTTTCACCCGTTTTACATAATATTGAAAGCCATAGGTGTGTTTTTTTTTATTTCCACCCTCGCCTTGTTACGCACTTCCAAGTGCGTGATTGGTTTTGTTCACTTATGCGTCTCTCGAGATGGAATAGCGCGTAGTGATGTTCATCAAATGGAAATACTCCTATTTAGAAAAGCACGATGTCAAACTTCTTGTTGAAATTTTTGCTAAAAAACGTGATTAGTCACGATTTTTAAGTCATTGATCCTTTCCGATCGTGATCACATCATCAGGGCCTTGATTTCAAGAATATTTTAGCTACACCAAACGCCATACAAATAAAGTGTATGGGTTTTAGAATGCCCAATACATAATCTATTCAAACCAAAGTGCATTTTTTTAGTGCACAAATACATCGTATGGTTTTCGGTATGACCATACTAAAGAGCCCGAAAAATATTCATAGATTTTGGTATGCCATACTACACGCCATACAAGCTAAATGATCAAATCATCATATGATTAATCAACCGAAAAAGGCCCAAAAGAATCAATAATAGAATCAAAAACCCTTTTTTTTTTTCGATAGATGTCCAACACTATCAACATTTTTGACTGCATCAAACCACCACAACCAGAGACCTGCACACCCAGTGCTCCCGAAGCTCCACAAATCACCCTTGCGGCTACCATCGTGCCACAAGTACAGGCAACAGTCGGCCTGCTTGTGTCTACGTATGGCACACGACACACGAGTATTGGGTGTGGGGTGTATGGGGTGCGATCCACAACGTCGATTACTGCCTGTCTCCCGCTCAATCGATGCTGGATCGACCTACTTTGAGGTTGCCGTCATATGCCATACCAGGTAATAGACTAATAAATAGGACTCGAATCGACCAAGGTTCGTGCTGCCGCGTCTAGTGGGCACGTTATTCACTGCTGCAGGCGCGTTCTGGTGTAAAACAAGTCAACCAGTTTTTCCGGTTTTAACCGGTTAACCGGCCCTCAAAAACAGCCAGTTTTTGTTCAAAAAAAACCGAGTAATCACGCACGCCTGCTGGTGTTCGAACTTGGAAGAACCGCGGAAAATCGGTTTTTGTTGTGTTCGGTGCCCGTCTCTAGTCAGAGGAGCTCCAATAGCTCTGGAGTGGAAGAATATCTCATGGAGAAGAAAAAAAAGTACCAGGTACATATCATAACTGAAGCACATCGTTCACCTCAAACAAGAAAAGGGTATGTATTGCTACAGTAGAACGTAGTGCAGTGTTGATGTTGATGTTGCGGGGGAACACATCAGAACCCAGCAGCGTGAGTTAGCTGTACATTCGATGAGAATCGACGAGCAGTGGGAATGCGGAACCCTATGGGCGATAAAAACTAAAGGCAAGTACCGGGGGGGGGAGAGAACGGCCGACATCTGTGACCACGGCTTGTCCAGAAGGGAGATCGCTGGGGGTAGAACTTCCTACGAGTGAAGACGGAAAGGAAAAGTGACGCTAAAAAAAAATGGTGTTATGGCAAGTAAACATATGGGGGAATACGTGATGTTTGGGTCCATCGTGTGTTCTGGTTACATTGATGCCCCCCCCCCCCGTGATTGGGTTTAACCATGGCCACCTTGACACACTGTTCCTGTGTATTGTTGAGTGTAGATTGACGCTAGCGCTCTCGTGCAGGAGCCGTGGCGCCGTCTTCAACGGCGATAACAGCAGTAGCTGTGGCAGAAGCAGTTGAAAAGCAGAAGCAGCGCTGGCACCAATAGCAGCAGCAGCACCGCCACCACCACCAATAGCAGCAGCAGACTGCACCAAAAATAGCGGCAACTCACGAAGAGGCGTTTTTTTTTGGTGGTTCCAGCTGCCGTGTGTCGCTCCCGGAATATCGGCGTGGTCGCTCTGCATCGCAATAGCTTTCATTATCCCCTATATACGTCCCCGGTGGCTTTGTAGGTGGCCCGCGTGCCTATCAAGATCAATTTCGTGGGTTCGAGTCTCACCGAGTGCATACTCGTAGGGACTTCTTGCTGCATAGAAACTGATTGGCGGAAAGCGCGAGAGGAGAGCGTGAGGTAGCTACATTCGACGAAAATCGACGAGCAGTGGGAATGCTGAACCCTTTGCGCGATAAGAAAATGAAGGCACGTACCGGGGGGGGGAGAAGGGATGACGCATCTGTGACCACGGCTTGTCCAGAAGATCGCCGAGGGTAAAACCTCCTACGAGTTAAGCTGGAGAGTAAAAGTGATGACCAAATATATATATATATACTGAAAGCATTATTTTCGTTTGAATACCGAACCATTCAGTACCAGCTACTCATAACTTGCGGCAGAAACAGGCGTCGCATTAACCTGGGGCCTGAGAGGGGAAGCATTGACGATAGAAAGTGACTAGTTACAACAACGGCTACGACGTGATGGGGGAGGTTATACAAACTGGTCTCCGAAGTACATTGCAAGGGGTCGTGTGACACGGAAGCAAGATGGTCCCACCCGTGCTGCTGATGGGCGCTCACGATGGTTGACAACACCAAAGTTAAGGTATCAACCATTGTTTTGGTCGCCATCAATGGGGACGCCGAAGAGATACTGTTGTGTTTTGCACAAGCCATGCGCAACTTTTTTTTGGTTTTTAAATTTTACGTGTAATTCTCGTATTATTATTTTTTGTTTCAGCGAGTGTATTGGATGCCCCACGAGGCCTGAACCTTGCCTTTTTTTTTTTGTTGCTTTGTTTTGTTTCAGCATGGGTTTTTGATAACCCTGGGCGGGGTATGTAGATAGCACGGCGAAGAGGGGACAGGTGGAGGTCATTGGGGGAGAGGCCCAACAACAAGGGGAGGCTGGACGCAAGAGTAACGTGCGTTGCCCACTGTAATACAGGCACGGCACCGAGGCGGTATTGTGCTGGCAATGGAGCGATGTCAGTCTTCCCCGATCCCCGGCGGTCCCTCCTCTGCCCTCATGTGTCGAAACCCGATGTTACAATCCTGAACGTATGATACCTGGTATATAGATATCCCACTGTGCCCCGAAATATAGTAGATCTGTTGGATATTAATTTTATATCCAGGCGGCCCTTGTTTTGCGGGTCAGGGTGGTTTAAACTATATAGACGTCAATCTGTTATGCTGTTGATGTTTTCCTATATTGCCCATCATGCTGCTCTGTTGTGCTTGTGCTTGTGTTTGTGTCTGGTGCTCGGCTGTTTTGCTGTTTTGCTGTTTCTACGTGAATAATGTATAGCCCGGTTGGTGGTCTTCAACTCTTGCTGTTTTCTTGTGTGTGTTTGTTGGTTTGTTCCAGCCACCGCTGACTCTCGCATTGCTGTTGTCCGTGCCCGGGCGGTGGGGGTCGGGTGGGGCGGTCTTTCAGCAAGGTGGCCATGTTTTACTCGATGAGGCCCGACGGTCAGTTCGACGACTTCAGCCTGCACGGCGCGTGTCCCGTCATCACCGGTGAGGACCCCGAGGTGTCGGTTCTGTCTTTGGTGTTTGCTTCTCTGTCGGGGTTAGTCAGGTCGCTTTCTTGTGTTTGTTTTTTGTGACGTTTCTGAGACTTGGTGTTCTTGGCGACATTGACTACTGCCTTTCATATTTTTTCGTAAGCGTTCGCGTTTCTTTTTTGCTTCGTATGTGTGTGTGCTTTTTGTAAGATTTTGTGTTGGGGTGTGCGTTGCTCTTGTGTTTTTTTTTTTGTGACGTTTTGTTTCTTTCGTTTAACAGTCGAAGAAGAAATGATCAAATACCAAGTACGAGGTAGTTATTAAGATGCTGCCGTGTGCTTTGTATGCCAACAGGTCAAAAATGGGCCGCCAACAAGTGGGTCTGGTCTGCCCCGGTCCACGTGAGTACAGGACGTGTGCTGCGTACGGTATACCAAATATAGGGGCAATACCTATTTTTTCCGAGACTCCTAACACGAGCAACTCTATATATCTCCCTAAACCGATTTTGATGAAACATTGGACGCTTGACCTCGGCCCATCGTGGTCATTGGCCGAAACAATGTTGTAAAACATATAGTGTTATTTCCAGTGACATTGGGTAGTGTTGTCAGTTCCGGTTTCTGGTTGTTGCTGCTTGTACCGCCACCGCTACGAGTACTACTTATTACTGCCACTGCTGCTGCTGCTGCTGCTGCTGCTGCTGCTGCTGCTGCTGTTCCTCCTCCCTCTCCTCATCGTGCGACTGTTCGTACTCCCTACCACTACCACCACCACACCACCTAATAATTGACTTATCGCCACGCGTGACACCACACATGGTAGAGGCCCACGTCATACGCCACACCCCGCTTGATTTTTCTCCCTGTCGCCACCAAGAAGAGTAAAACTGCGACGCGCGAGGCATCGCGAAACTCCATGAACCCCCGTAAATGTTGTCGTAGTCGTAGCGGTAGCCGTGACGGTAGCCGTAGCGGTGGCCGTAGCCGTACATTTTATTTTATTTTTAATCCTCCGGCGGATTGATAAAAAATAAAGCTTTAGCTCACCACACTTCCACGTTCCAATTTCGTGTCGTGTGTCAATTTAGCCCATAGCTCCCGTTGCAACATCAGAACAGGCTGTTGTTACCCCTGGAGTTTGGGCACGTTGACCCGGCCTGACCCCCGAGAGGAGCAGGTGCGGTGGAGATAGCCACGCGGGAGAGTCATCTCGCCCGGGTAGTGTGGGACTTGCGCGAGCTCACCCACTAACAAAAACCGAGGCTATGAGGCCTTCCCGCCGGACTTGGTCCAGTCACGGTCCACCCTACCCGTTGGGGCGTTGGTCCTCAAGCAACCGCAGTAGCACGTACCTGGTACATCAAAAGAAGCAGTGTTACGTAAATAAGCATCGCCAGTCTGCGTGATCCTTTGTGGGGATGAACAAAAAAGCGTTTCCCCCCTCTTCGTACTCCTTTCGCTCACGTCCACATTCCCCTAACCTTCCCCTCTCTCCACACTGACTGGACTGCCGCCATTTCGGTTTACCCCCGGCTTGCGTCTACCAGTTCGGCGGCTGAGCCGCCAGACCCAACGTGTTTTCATTCGGCGGTGGAAGGGGTTTTCTATCCCAAGAGGCGGCATCGACAACGAATGGAAAACACGAGCAAGTCCGCAGTTTCGCAGCTGCTATATACCTGGTAGTATTCACTGTTCTTGCTGCTGTGCAAGTTTAAGCACTCTTATACATTTTTTTATGGCGGCAGTGCTATGAACCGGTGTCCCAGCCAAGTTTGGAGCGAGATCGACATCGAAGGCGTACGTTGAGCTGGCGGTGGCTGCGGCAGAAAGTGGCGAAGGGGTGGGGGAAGAGGGGGGGGGTGTTTTTGAGGCGTAACTAGGACAGAGAAGTGGTTGGGTGAGGCGGGATGGGGGTGATGTGGGGCGGGGTAGGATGGAAATGAAATTGGATGGGGGGGGGGGGGGGGGGGTGGATGTGGGTAGCTTTCGTGCAGTGCCATCTTGAAAAAAAAAAAATCGAACCGTGGTCACACCGCGATGGTGGTAGTGGAGTGGTGCTGGTGCCGGTGGTGTAGTTACTTTCCCCTTAACCCCGAACTGTTCTCACTAACGGCGCTGGCAGCCCTGTGATCTGTCTAGCCCGCTCGGTGCGGAGTACGTCGAAAAACGTTGTACTCTGCACAGATGGTGGGGGGGGGGGGAGCGCGCTGGGGGGGGGGGGGGGGGGGGGGGGGGGGGGGGGGGGGGGGGGGGGTTGCATGCGTATCCCCGTCTGTGGTATAGAGCGCTCGTTGCGCTGTTTTTTTACTCGGCTTGTTCGGTGTTCGCTCTAGGAAGTATGATAATGGGCATTTCACTCCACGCCTGCGTCTCGTACAGCAGTGACTCTGTTGCTTGCGTAACAGGTGCACAGCTGTGGTGTCTTTCGTCGCCCCAAGTACTGTAGCTCTCGCCAGGCTGTGTTGGCCGGCGGGAACGTTCACACGTAGGACTGACTGATCATGATCTATCTGTAGGCCATCTATTAGTTCCTAACCTACGGTTGTGAGAAGTTGTGCAGGATTTGCTGAGTACAGATTCTGAATAGCCCATGAGAATTGTGTTAGATCATGCAGATGACACGAGTCCCGCCCGGCGACGTGAGCTAGACCATACGAGATCTTGATTAGGTCTGCGTTGAAGTATCTACAGCAGTAGACCAGCACATGGGAATTGATGATTTGTCGGAGGTGTGGAACGTTTCGCGTAGCGACGCAAAGCAACCATCGGTAGACAGCTCAAGCCGTTGCTCATCAAAAGCTGCGATAGAGTGCGGCGTGTAGCCAGATTCGTGTAGCTCTTGTCTTTCTGTGATGCTGGGCCGTTTTACTAGTCGACACCTAGTCTATGGTTCTGCTGTAGTGCAGCAGTAGTGGTAATAGTGTCGGTCCGTGATAAAAAAAAATGCCTGGTTGTATGGTTTGGTGTAGTGATGAGGTTCTTTAAAGTTTACCAGGTACCTGATAGTAAGTATATGGTATACTCGGTATTTATCACACTAGAAAGCATGTAATGCTTTGTTGTAGGAGCTCCATTTGTCTGCCTTTTTTTTTTTTTGCAGGTGCGTGTGGGTGTGTGGGTGTGTTCGTTGGTGTATGTTTTTTTTCGATGCGACCCTGGGCTGCTTGTTTCTCTGGCATGCCACTCCGCCTTTTAACTATGTTCGCATAAAATATCAGGTGTATTGTGTTGTGTGTTTGCTGCTCTGGCACCAATGCTGCAGGCTGCTGTTATTCGCGTATACGGGTACGGCATTCTGCCCTCACGAGCGGTGTTATAGTAGGATGCAGCTCACCCTTCATGCGACTCCCCGGACACCTCACGGCGCCTCGCGCTTGGTGCAAGCAATGTCTACCTGGTCGGTGAAAACCCGACATGCTCCGTCCCAGCATTGTAAGGATGCGAGGGTCTATGGTCATACGATCATGAATGCATCTCTCCTATCGAATACACCCCCCCCCCCCCCGCTATCGTGACACGACTACCGCCATGCATGACATATATACATCCCCCATAACCCCCCCCCCCCCCCCCCTCTCCAGCCACCTGCGCAACCATCACCACCACCACTACCACCATTTGGCTGTTGTTGTGAGACCAGAACCGTGTGTTGTTGTTGCACCTGTCGCTATTATTGCTGTGTCGGTGCGTGATATGCACGCCCCTGCAGAGAATGCCTTTTGGTTCGCCTACTTTGTTCATTTTTTGCCCGCCGCTATTCCTGCTGTTTCGTTTTGGTCGCGAAGCTCAAGGCCCTTTTGGGACCCGGAGGCGGCGACTCTACATAAAACCTCGATAACTCAATTGTTTCCCACCACCGTCTAGGAGCAGCGTGAGCGCCCAGCAGTACTGTAAGGGTAGGATCGTGCTGCGCCCGTGCCGTACGACTCCTTGCATCAACCATTGTAACTCGGACAGACACCATGTTGTAGAATATCATCCCCCAATCACGCAGCGGTGGTTGTGGCTGTTTCTGTAATCGTCAGTGTTTCCCCCTCCCAAGTCCCAGGAGGGTTTCAAGCTTCCGCCCCTCGGACAGATCATCAGCTAAGATAAGTTACTACTGCGGGGGGACCATATTAAGTAGGACCTACGGTACACACAAAAACCTATATATTTCGCTACTTTTACCAACAATGTTTGGTCCTATTTACTATCGCCCCCCGTAATAAGTTACTACTGTAGTTGTCCTCACCTGCCGTTGTGCGACACTGTGCACGATCTGTATAGGTACAGATCCCAACCCAGGAAATATTTGCCACTGTAGACTATGCTGCTCCAGCTCAGCAACAGAACACCTAGGTAAAAAAAGTACAGATGAAACCAAAGGAATATGTGCGCTACGAGATCATGCAGGTTATGCTGCTCCACGTCAGCACCATGAGAGCTACTACTGTTAGTATGATCAAAAAGCAGATAAGGAATCTATCTTCCCTGAAAAGTCTAGATCATGAAATGGGAATCGATGATCTTGTCCGAGGTGTGAAAAAGCTTCCTGTGCGATAGGAAGAAAGGTCGAATCCCCCAGGTTACGGGGAGTTCACTGTGTGCGGCAATTCCTCAATTTTCTGGGGGTCTCTGTGGCAGAAATATCAAACAAATGTGTCCGATCAAATACTGGGGTATAATAAAAACCGCTAACGCTTTCTACATACAACATCGCGTTGCCGAAGAAACCGTGTGAGATGAAAAACAGAGCCAACGGGAGGAGGGACAATTAAGCTGCTGGCGATCTCTGGGAGATCGCAAGGCGGCCGAAATATGCGCGCGCTCGGACTTGGCGCTGGCAATCAACAACTTTTGTCCGCGTCCCTCTTGTCTCGCTCTTTGTGCCTCGTGTTTCGGGACGGCAAAACGAGAGGGGAATTGACGTCCTTGAGCGCTTGCTTTGGAGCGAGTTGGGCTTCCTCTTTGTGTAGAGCGGGCGTGAGCAAGTTAGGTTTGTTGGCGGTGTACAGCGGGGCTGCCCTCTCTTGCAATGTTTGCCTTCCGGTACGAGGTAAAATGGCGATCGCATCGGAGGGTGCAAAAAATGCAATCACGGATTCGATTGGAAATACCTCAGAGTTTGCATCGCTGAGAAGCCACTTCTTCTGTTCGCTCCCGAAACCTCGTGAGCCCGGGCAGGACCATGGGCCGGCGCAGGAGGCCTGACCCAATCCAATACCAACATTGAACGATCCAAGTGAGGGATACAGAATAAAATAGGGAGCACCTCAATTTTTAGCTTGGTTCTAAGCGATACGCCCAACTCGGTCTGCCCCCTGCTCCCATGCAGGCGGTGACTATACGAGCGAAACGCGGTGTCTTTGCGTCCCTCTCGGAATTGAAAAAAAAAACTTTTTGGGTCGCTGATTTGTGAAATGACAAAAGTGTTGTGGTCGCCGATTTATGGATCGAAGTGGTGTGGTCGGTCGACAACACCGGTGCCGGACAGCAGCACTGTGTGATAAGTCTGCCCGACCCCACGGCCTCGTCAGTTTCTGTCGCTGCCTGTCTCTTTCGATAGCCGTTACTCCCTCTATTTTTTTGCTCTCTCGTGGTTCCCCAGCCCCGCTACGACTTTTTCTCGTCCTTGCCGTCCCCGGAAGACTTGCCCCTCTTTTTCTGCTCCTCCGCCAAGTGCGTCTGGAGGGCCCCCTGCAGCTGCCCCCTCCTGGCGCCGGTTATGACGGACTTCGACGGCTTCCCCTTGTCCTCCGCTGCGGCCCACCGAGGGTTTTTCTTCCGCATTGCTTCAGTCGTGGAACGCAGCAGCGACGCGTAGCAAGGCTCCGCGGCCCGCAGCACCTTGATCTGGGAGTCAAGGAACGCCATGTCGTCGTCGACGTCATCATCGTCGCCGCCACCGCCGCCGCCACGCGATGTCAAGCCTGAACCCTTGCCCCTAGCGCCGCTTCTACCCACTGCCTCCTCCTCCTCCTCCTCCTCCTCCTCCTCCCCCCTGCCCCTCCCCCTCCCCCGCCTCCGTTCTTTTTACCTTTCTTGGTATTCGACGCTCCCTTTTTCGAAGAGCTTTTCTTACCGCCGCCACCGCCACCGCCCGCGGCACCACCACTTGCTAAACCGATCTCAACCCCCCAATCGTCTGCATCGCCATGGACAGAACCACTGCCGCCGTTAATCCTACCACCACCGCGAGAACCACCGTCTTTGACATCGGCACCTCCTGTCTTACCCTTGCCCCCTTCTTGCGGCCCTTAGACGGCGGTGGCGGCGCTGGGGGGCGCCGGGCCGCTCGCTCCGCGTGCAAGGATGCCAGAAGACCGTTGCCTGACTCCAGGCGGCCGCTGCGGCTAGCAACGGCCGGGGCGGAGGTCGGAGAAGTGGAACAATCGACCCTTTCTCCCGCCGAACCCGAACCCAAACCCGCGCTCGAACTGTTGTTATCTTCACACGCAGGCGACGGTAACTCTTCGCACGCAGAAGACATCAACGACAACCCTCCGGCTGCGAGCCCCGCTTTCGGCTCCGCCAGATTAGAGGGCGACGCATTTGTCGAAGCAGCTGTTCTACCGGAGGTAAAAGAGGTTGAGGCTGCGGCCGGCGTGCCTTCGGTGGTGGCGGACAGCAGTGGCGCGGTCGGTAGCCCTCGACCGTGCTCGCCCCGGTTGGAGCTGCCGCCACTGCCTTCGCCGGCCTTGCCCGCTACGCCGGCTATGCCGGCTTCGTCGGCTTCGTCACTGTCGTCGCTATCATCTCCCCGTGGCTGCCCGCCCCCCATCAGGGCCGAGAAGGGATTTTCCGCCGCTGTCACGCCGAAGTCTTCGTCGTTTTCGTCTGGCGTGTCTCCGGCCGGTCGCTGTATCGCCGACACCGCCCTCGCTGCCGCTGTCGCCTGATTGCAGCCACCCCTCGTTAGGACCAAAACTCGAAGGAGGCCTTCTCCCCTGCTGGCGTGCCCTAAGCCCAACCGCTCCGCTGTCTCGTGCACGAGCGCCCTCTGTCGAGCTGTGAGCTCAGCAGGAAGCTCGAACTCCGCCGCCGCCGCCGCTATCGCCACTTCCGGTGTTCCGCCCGACCCGGCCGTCTTCCCCACGCCGGCAAAGTCCTGCACGAGAACAAGGACCTCGTCGTCGGACAAGACTGTCCGAGCAGCGGCTGACGACCCGTTGGCGCCATTGCCACCGCCATCGCCACCGCCACCGCTATCACCGGCACTATCACCACTGCCGGCCACGACGCCGCAAGAAGGAGTGTCCGCCGTCACCTCGTCGGGCTGCTGCTGCTGCTGCTGCTGCTGCTGCTGCTGCTGCTGCTGCTGCTGCTCCGGAGCCTCGGTTACATCGACCGTCTCCGGGCCTGGGAAGAGCTCTAGAGCGCTCCGGTACTCCCCCCTGTCTTCTATGTGCTGGAGGAGGCGCCCGATGAATGCGTCCGACGCGCAGCACTCCACGTCGCACACGACGGCCACGTGGCGCTTCGCCCGAGTCACCGCCACGTTTAGCCGACGCGCGTCCGCGAGGAACCCGACCTTCTTGCCTAATGTCATGGTCAGGGCCAAGAGGGCGGGGAAGGGGAGGGGGGGGGGAGGGAGGGAGGGAGGGGTGGGGCGGGGCAGGGCAGGGGTGGGGTGTACTCATTATCATGCATGGCCGTAGTCGTATGACCATAGACCCTCGCATCCCTGCAATGCCGGGACGGAGCACGTCGGGTTTCACCGACCAGGCAGACATTGCTTGCTCCAAGCGCAAAGCGCCGTGAGGTGTTGGGCGAGTCGCATGAAGGGTGAGCTGCATCCTACTAAGAACCGCTTCAGAGGCGGATTTTCTTGCATGTGGATGACAGCATCACCGAATTGATTTACTTTCTGGCGTGGCCACTTCCAGAGACAACAATGGGTTTACTATGTAACAGCCTCGTGGGTGCCTCACCATATACGCACTATGTGATACGTGGGCAGGCCAGGGGGGGGGTGTTAGTTATATGTTCGGGCGTTCGTTCATGAACAACCAGGGATATTTCTTAGGCAAGGCGCAATACTCACATACGTATGACATGTGTGCGTAGAGAAAAAAAAAGAGTTTAGCTCCAATGCTGATCCATCAAAATTGCAGATACAACGAGCCACAAGGGAAACAGACGCCTCGAGAACGCCGTAAATAAATTGCCATACTATTAATAGTCGATTTTGGGGGAATGCACTGCTACGGATTGACGGTGACCAGGGAGAAAGAGCCCGCCGCGCCGCCAGGTACCGACCGCGTGCCATCGGAAGAGACAGAGAATAACATCGGAGTGGTCTTCCTAAAGGCTCCGGTGGCAGAAACCAGGTTGACCATACGAGTTGCCGCGTAATTTCCGAAGATAATACGATGTTGCTGCTGCTGCGATGCTGAGAGCAACGTGGCTGTACGAGGGCACAGTCGACTTGTTCTAATTTTCACCTGGGTTGCTGCGGACCAGGCTGAGAACGATGGCCTCCTTCTCGCCACCCTGAAAGCCGTCAACCGATCGAACCTCCACGCCGGGATGTTCCGGATGCAGCAGACGCTTCAGCAGATTTACCTGGTGGCGGGTTGTGGGGTCGGGGAGAGAAATAACGGAAAATAGAAAAAACGTCATGCAGAAACTAGAAAAGAAAAGAAAAGAGTCAGGCAGAGGCATCGAGGGGGTGAGACATAAGACAAGACAACACAACGCAACACTAGGTAAGACACGAAAATACCAGAAAAGACAACACAACACAACAGAACGCAACGCAACGCAACGCAACGCAACGCAACACAGCAAAACTCACAGACCAAACGAAAAAAAAAAAAACGTACTCTGTGGTACACGCGCCTCGACCGGCGGCGTCGTCGGCGCGTAAAAAGGCGTCCATCCGCCGCCGGTGTCTTTCCTTCCAAGAAACGAAATCAGAACACAAAAGACAACGATCGACGACCCACAACCGAAGGCTGGTGACCGACGACATAAGACAGACAGGTATCTGTCATCTCGCACCTGCCCGTTGTACGGAGAGATAACCGCCACGTCACTCTCCGGAACCCCCGCCTCCAGCAAGCTCCTACCGGTGTAACAAGAGACGAGAACAAAATTTTGACACACACAAGCGAAGCGAGTCACCGAGCAGGACAGAACGGCGGCAATGGCAACGCCGATGGCCATCGGTACGGTTGGTTGAACGGGCAAAAACGAAAAATATTAATGTTCCCAAAAGCGCGGGCGATACGTAAGCGATACTGATGCAGCCATGCCCGCGCAATGATACATACCCCCGTCGTGCGCCGTCTTAAAGACACCGCAAGGTCGGCGGTGCTGACCAGGGATAGACGCGGCGTGAGCACGCCCGGAGCCGCATCCGAACACGTCGTTGAATCTCCCGTTTCCTGCGCGGTTGCGTGTTTAGACAGCCTTGCGCGCTTCCCGGAAACTCATACAATTGTCGGCAGCCACACGTTCGTCGCTCTGCTCCTATGATTTCATCCTATGCGTTCTCACGGAGCTAGCTGGCTATTGTAAGAGCTAAGGCGCTCATCCACGTTTTGGCAATCAACTACTTGAAACCATATGTTGATCATCTGAGCTGTAGTTCAAGGGTTGAGGCGCCCACCTACTCCACCCACACAAATCCACCGACACACCCACCTACCCACGCACACACCCGCCCATCCACCCATCCACCCACCCACCCCATCCACCTACCCACCTGACGTGTCGCACGGCCACCTCCGCCTCGCGTTCGTTCCTCCGGCTGCCGCCCCCGGCCTCCTCCTCTGGCATGTCGCAGCCCGTGGTGTCGACGAGGAGCATGACCGCCGCCGCCATGTCTTGCGCCTCGGACGCGTGCGGCAAGCCCGACAGAACCCTCGAGGCCACGGAAGGGTGCGCGCGGAGGAGGCCGTCGTACATCTAGACGCACAGCCGAAACAACGGTAACAGAAACGACAACAGCAAACACGACCACGACGATGACAGCAACAACAGCGGCAACAACAACAACAACAACAACAAACAACGTCAAAAAACAATAGCAACACTAAAAGCAACAGCAATAACAACAACAACAACAACAACATCAAAAACAACAACAACAACAACAACAACATAAAAAACAACAGCAACACTAAAGGCAACAGCAACAACAGCAGCAACAACAACAACAACAAAAACAATAGCAACACTAAAATCAACAGCAACAACAACAGCAGCGACAACAACGACAACCACAGCAACGCGAATGCGCCGCCGTATGCAACGGACGGGATTGCCCCCGACACGCCGCGACCGCCCGCACACCCAACCACTCACCCCTCCCCGTGTCCCTCCCTACCGCCCCCCTAGAATTTCCAAAGACAGCAGGAACAAGTTACCTCCTTCGAGGCCCAGTCGCATATGTCTCCATTCATGCGGTACTGAACGTCCAGCATACGGCAGACGTCGTGCCCGAGGTCCCGCAGTACCCTGTCGAACATGGTCAGCCCGAGCCCGTCGGTGTCCCTACCACCGCTACCACCACCACCACCACCACCACCACCACCACCAGCCGCGGATAGACTAGGCGGCTGCGAGCAGGAGGTAGGGTGGGACGACGACGACGGCGATGGCGAAGAAGACGGTGACGGGAGTGGCGGATGCGGCCCACGAAGGCCAGCCTCCGCCCTGCGGCTCTTAACCGTGGGGGCTAGCTGCTTGTGGTCCCCCGCAAGCACAAGGCGCCTCCCTTTCAGGATCGGGATCCAGCACGCGGCCTCCAAGGCCTGCACACAAAAAAAAAAAAGACAAAGAGGGAACGGAAAAACATAATCATAACAATCGAGGCGGCGTTGATATTTTGATATAGAGGAGGCATGCTTCGGAAGTGCGCGGGGCTGTATGCATGGCGGTAGTCGTATGGCGTGGGGGGGCTGAAGCATTGGGCCCGAAAATTTGCAGCGGTCGTATCATCTCAGCCATCACACAACAGTGACGCCCAAGCGGTTTAGGCCACGAAAACACTCGCTGCGATCAGACAAAACTCTACCAGGTACTAAAGTACTTCCCCTCCGGCATCGAAACAAAGCTTCGGGTAATACAACCGCCTGGAGCTGCTGTTTCGAGATGCGGGACTGACCGCCGCTACGAGTGAGCGTATCGCACTATCGCGAAGCGTGCGAAACAAGCGGTGAGAAAGAGAGAAATAAAACAGAAGAGCCCAACCTCCAAAAAAACGGGCCAAAACGGCCAAACAAACACACCAAAACAGCAAAAAAAAATGGAAACGTCAAGCCCTAACCGTCACAACAAGCGGCCAATGACACTACAAAAACAAGACCCTTCCCGACGCGTGCCCTCACATAACACCACAGCCGCAACCGCCGCTACTATCGCCACCGCCACTGCCGCCAACAGCACCGCTGCGCAGCAGCTCACGCATCTGTCCCACGCCCCGCCCACCTGAGCCGCCTCGTCGATCACGACTAGATCAAACTCCTCGTCTTTCAGGCTGTACGTGGCGGCGCCTACGCAGGTAGCCAGAACGACGTCCCTCGACCGCAGCACCTCCCGCACCACTTTACTCTCCCGGGCTCTTGCCTCCTTCCTGAGAGCCTTCACCTGCACGCCGCGTACGGGAAGCGCAAAGGCGCACCGGCACCGAATACCGAGCACCGAGACGCGACAGTGGGGTCGAAGGGGGACGACAGCGGCGGGGAGCGGTGGCGGCAGCAGCGGGTGACAGCGTCAGACATGCTGGCGGCAGCGGCGGCTTCAGCAGTGGCGGTGGTGATTGACAGAGTCACACAAGGCGCACGTCGAACCATCAAAAGGTACGAAGTGAGCGCCGGGAGGGCAGACCAAGTCGAGGGGTCGAAAGGTCAGAACTAAAAAAGACGGCGAGAAAAAGGGCGTCCTAGGCAGCCAACAGGTTCAGCGGGAGAGAGGGGGGGGGGAGAAGCATTCTTACTTTTTGCGGGATGTTTGTCCCGCCTCCTCTATTCAAGAAATCCCCCCTCCCCTTCCAAAACCAAAATACGCACCATCTTTGTCTCGTTTGACTATTTCTTGATCGCACGGCCCCCAGCCGGCGGCGTTGACCTCACCTCCTGTCGGGCTCCCTTCCTGTCCGCGCCGCAAACCCGGGCCCGCCCTTTGCCGCTTCCCCCGGCGGTGGTGGCGGCGGTCGTCGGGTCGCCGTAAAGCCGGCTGAGCAGCTCGTCGATGTCTGCGCGGACGTCTTTGACGATAGCCGTGCCCTCGTGGCGCGAAACCAGGGCCTCCAGGGAGTGCTCCAGTATCTGAAAACGTAAAATTTCAAGTGTAAAAGTTGACAACTTCAAGGAACACCACCCCACTCACCCACCCACTCTCACTCATCTACCCACCTATCTAGCCACCCACCCACCTAGCCACCGATCCACCCAGTCACCCACCCACCCACCAGCTATGCTATATACTGCTTGCAGGCGCAATCGTAATCGATTGCTGTGGTCGGCGGGCTCTCCCCCCTCCTACCCCCCCCCCCCCCCCCCCCCCCCCCCCCCCCCGGTCGAACGCCGCGTCTCGGCTCGCCTCGAGGGTTTTACCGGAGGAACTACCATGCGACACTCGCTCTGCGCCGCTCTACACCGGTATTGCCTCTGCGCACTTCGACGGGGCAGCGTGAGACGCCTCCGCACACCGAAAACAGAACGATGCCGAGGTCAAAAACACGGCCGCCGCCGTTCATTTACCACGAGATAATGACAGTGGAGAAAACCCAACAAGAAAAACATGTAACATGAAAAAAAATGAAACAACATCACGTAATAGAAACTAAACACAACAACATAGACAAAACAGACAAACATGACAAATACTCACTATTACGGGGGGGTCCATAGTTAATAGGACCTATGGTGTACATAAAATCCTATATATTTACCTATTTTTACTGACAATACTTGGTCCTATTTACTATGGTCCTCCGTAATAGCAAACAACACAACAAATCACAACCAGAACCAACCGACTAAAACCAGACATCCGGACACACACAAACAAACGAGCAATTCACAAGACAACCAACCAACCAACCAGCCAACCAACCGAAAGACCACCCAACCCAACGAACACAAAACACAAAGCACACGAACAAATACGTACAAACACATAAAAAACACTCTCGCACTGACCTGCGGCAGAAGCCTCGCCGGGTGTCCCATCCGCACCACGCGTGGTCGACCACTCTCCCTACCACCACCACCACCACCACTACTACCACTACCACCACGAGTGCCATCCCCGGCGGCCACAAGTCTCTCCAATATTCCGTCGACAGCGACGTTAGACGGGGCGCAGACGAGGCACCTCCAGCCGCGCGCCACCGCCTCCAAGACGAGAGCCACCACTGTCGTCGTTTTGCCTGTGCCTGTTTAAAGGTTACCCGTATTTGACAGCATACATCACATTGTTAGGGTATCTATTATAACAGAAATCGACCGGTTACTTACAAAATACCCGGTAGTTATAGGATAAGGGAACACGACAAAACAACCGACACCCCACCACCGTTTCGTAATGCTCGGAGCAGGGGGGGGGGGGGGGGGGGCGTGCTCATTTGTTGCTTTAGTCATACGACCATTGACCACGCATCCCTTTCGAGACGGAGGGGGGGGGGAGGGGGGGGGGGGGGGGGGGGGGGGGGGGGGGGGGGGGGGGGGTTCATTTGTTGTTTGCCTTAGTCATCTGACCACTGACGGGGGGGGGGGGGGATAACACCAACCACTCTCACCTCCAGGGGGATCGCTACAGATTGATGCCGCGATGCTTCCTTCCGCTGGTTACACAAACGATTTTGACTTTCCGTTTTTTGTACAGTACTACTTTCGACGAAGGAGGCAAACACACCTCCGCTGCATACACGCCTCCGTTGCCCACACACACTCACACGCCGCAATACCACAGCGCGCGCACCGTGTGCGCAGCTACCGCCCCAGTATGTCGTGGCCGTCGTCGCGTGATGCCAAACGAATGCACGCAAGAAGAGGGAGCACTAGGAAGCACGTCGAAGTACTTCTCAGCCCTTTTAGTACCGTACTGTATAGAAACCATAATCTGACTCTACTTCCAAGTGTTTCGTCTCCTCAGCGAGACTGCAGTCCTACAGAGGTTAAAGCCAACCCCATGCGGTATCCGGCTTCTGCGATCGATGCCTCAGCCGAAATTCCCAGAAAGACGACACAAAACTCGCCGTAATTTGCACCTACTGTATATGTACCAATGTTCTGACTTCCATGTCCGCATATTGTACACACGGTTCCTTCCCACACTGTCGGGCGGGCACAATGCAGCTGTTGATAAACACAGCAACGACAACAGCAGCGACAGCAACGGCAACGGCAACACAGCAACGGTAACAGCAACACACCAGCACCAGCACCAGCACCAACAACAATACCAGTACCAACAGCAGCAACGCCCACACGAGAGAGAAAAAAAGGGGCACGAATATACAAACAGCAAAACGTAA
Organism: Macrocystis pyrifera; assembly: GCA_031763025.1. Lineage (NCBI taxonomy): Eukaryota > Phaeophyceae > Laminariales > Laminariaceae > Macrocystis > Macrocystis pyrifera. The sequence continues at coordinate 13,217,064 of JASSKH010000007.1, read as the reverse complement.
GACCCTGTGATACGGCGGTGCAAAGCACACTCACCTGGGGGACCGTGAATGAGGGCCACGTCGTGGGTCGCCAACGCAAACGCCACAGCCTCGCGCTGAGAATCATTCAACGAGCCAGCCGTCGCCGCCGTTACCACCCTGGGTGGTACCGAGGGAAGCGGGACAGTACGCGCCATCCCAACAGCGGAAGGTGGCACAAAGCCGAAAAGCACGTTGATGACGCGCTCGGCAGGCCCCCCACCGGAATACTTCTCCAGGGCGTCTAGTCCCTGCGTAGGGGGGGGGGTAGGGGCGGTGGGAGGGAGGCGAAGGGAGGGCGGGGGGCGTTGGTAGAGCCGGGTCGGTGTAGAGAAATATATCGGCGGCGGCACGGAGTATCGGGTGGTCGTTTTTTTTCGTCGTACCCTCTGGCTTCGCCGCATGCTTGACTTGGCTTGGCACAAGACGGCTCTCTCAGCAGAACAAGGCCTACCGTACAAGCTTCTTGCGATCAGAGGTAGATGCTGGCTGCAGCAGCGAAAGGCGTCGAAAAATACGGAGGGTGGATGGTGGCTCTTCCTTTCCGCCCGATGGCAAACCGGATTCCAGGTACCGTTGGTAGAGAACGCTCCCACTTTCGAAAGTCTGGGTACACACCCAAACCATTGACACCGCACACTTGATCATTGATAACGTACACCAAAACATTGACGCGCACACCACACACATCCTGGACATACAAATCATGGAAACAAGCAAAAAAAACTATGGACACATGATCGTACACAAATCATTGACACGCACACAACTAGTGGACACGCGCAACCAACCCATGAACATGCACATTCAAATCGTGGACACACACCCACGATGTACATACACACCACACGCATAACCCAGGGACACAAAGCACCCACGCACCAGCATGAGCTTTTTGTGGGTGGCCTCGCTGGCGACGACGTCCAGCCTCAGCGGGGGTCGTAGAGCGCCTGCCTCGTCCGCGTCCTCGCTCACCACCTCTACAGCCGTCTCGGTCACTTTCCCCCCACCACGCCTGCAGGTGGGCGAGACAGATGCGTGATGCACGGCGCGGGGCACGCGGGCGCGGACGAGGGTACAGTACAGCACAGTACAGTCATCGCATAGCATGGCGCGGCACGGCACAGCAGGTCCGGAGCAAATCAGGATGTAGAGGGCGACATTTTATTTTTAAATGTCCGATCGACGCAGGGCGAGGTCATTGACTCGTGTGACATGCTTCAAAATAGGATGTTCGTAGTTCGTACGCTGGTACTGACTCTCACTTAAATCGCGTCTTCGCAATCGTTACATAGTACTGTATTAGGACTCCCAGATGGGAAGCTGTGTTGCTGAGATGGCAGGGCATTTGGGGACTTTGGAACTTCTGCGTTGGTTTCGTCTGGCTTTAATCCTGTCACTTACGGAGATAGCCGAAACTAAAGTCTGTATGAAACCCCCCAAAAAACGTACCCGGCAGGTACCAGGTACTGCAGATGACTCTAACTCGGAACGAGCATTGCTTGAGGCACGGCGAAAGGGTTGATATTTTCACCATCGCCTAATTCGTTACCACTACATATCACGAGATACGGCGTGGACGTGATTCCCAATACAAAGCTTATTGCGATGAGAGACGCAGACTTCGGATTTCGGGAGCCAAATTTCCTATTTTCGACCTCAAGTTTTGACAAGTGTTTCCGTAGCGCGTTTTTCCAGACCCTCAAGCGGGGTCCTTTTTTGGTTTCACTTTTCATGTATACTTCGACCAAATTCTCGGCTGGAGTTTTAGCGAAATTGCCATAACTCCCGCTCAACAAACAGCATCTTCACCTGAAGAGTCACGATCAGATAAAGGTATGCCCACACGTTTTTCAGCTCGAAATTCAAAACACAGAACCCCGAAAATGCAAGTTACATCTCGCGTGCGACTCGACGTAAGCTGGACCAGCTCTCGTGAAATAAAATGAATAGCCAATAAAATAGCTCAGTGCAACACGATGGTCAAGACAAGATACGAGGAGTGCACGAACAAGATATCAATGTATGTAGGTATACATACGTCGGCAAACGAACCAAAACACCATGAGGAGGGGGCTCCGGACTATAGATGCCCGACCTGCCGCGATGCAACAACAAGATGCCACACAGCAGCAGTACACACACCACGCATCGACGGCAATTGGGCGACGAACGCACACAAATACCGAAATGAGCAGAGCTGCAGTACCACCAGATATCCAGTATGGACAGCAAAATATTCCGGGGTAACAGACTAATAGTCTGGGATGCACATTACCGCATTGCGGAGCTGTGACGGACCGGTAATTACCGTTTTTAGCTGAATGTCATTACCGCTACCTAGAATCTCGCAAGGCATTTACAGGCAGGGGATGCATCCGTACCATCCCCGCTCAAGGAAAATCGTCAATATCCGTGCTGCACACGAATAAAGAGCTTTCAGAATTATGTTGTGTTACCTGCACGAGGAAAATTGGACCATGTCTACTTCGAAAAAGTATACGGACGACTTCGTAGGCAGTGCCCGTGTCGGCAGTCGGCAACACATTTTGTGTGCTTGTACCTTTGAAGGTTGGAGCCATGCAAGCGAATGCACCATGCATCATGAAAAACAGATGCTGAAAAACGTCCTTGGGTTTTATTGCAGCTATTCGTATCATAAAGTCAATGATCATCGTCATTGCATAGTTCTCATATACGAACAAAATTTCCAGGGTTTCCAATGTATATGGCGGCGTTTTTCGCCACGGATTTTCAGTATTTTTATTACCGCAAAAAAAAAAAAGGAAACCCCATACGTGCGGGTTTCGTGGCCGGTAATTACCGCTGTATATTACCGGTAACGTACATCTCACGTTCGTTTCAAATATTACGAAACAGACACCTGGTAGAAGAAGATAGGGGCAAACATGGCTACCTGATATTTCTGATACCCCTTCTTCGATGCCGTTGCCCTTGCTGCCCTTGCTCCCCTTGGTGCTGTGCAGTCGAACCTGATCGCCGGCGCTCAGGCGGTGCGCCGGCAGTGGTCGACCCTTTGGATCGCCGACCGTCACGCAGGCCCTTCCGTACAGTCCCGTTGACAGTCCTGTGACGGTCAGCGGCACCAGGCTTATGCCTCGCTCCATGCATTCCTGCGCACATCGATGGCAGTAGCAGCAGCGGCAGCGGCAGCAATGAGCAGCAGCATGAGCAGCAGCCAGTAGTAGCAAAGTTGTACTGAATGTGGGGAGCCTCAATCTATCAATCGGTGGGAGAGGAGGTGGCACGATCGCTCGCTCTGCATTAGGAATCGACTAACCTAAAAGCGCCGCAGGTCGGGTGTATTCGCCAATCAGCCCACAGTTGAGAGGAGCCTGCTGCACGGGCATCTACGGGTACCCCTCGGCCCTTGTCCTGCCCGCCAAAGGCGTAGACCGAGAGGGAGCAATCCAAAACATTGCGGTGAGAAGGACTGCAGCACAGCGACGCTGCTAGCAAGGATCATCAGCACTAGGCAGCAGTCACCTGGGCCGAAAGCTGAGCGATGGTGTCGGCGACCTGAGATTTTTCCTCGTCTCTTTCAAGCTTCAAGAGCTCTCGCTGTGTCCGAGCCCATTCGCTTATTGACTTGGGACTTGACGCTGGAATTTTCGCGTCCATCTTATCACCCATCACGTCCAGCACCAGACCTGGAAAAAACAGCAAGCTGGGCTGTGACGGTAGCAGGGGCGCTGCGCGCAGCAGAACACTCAGCACTTGGCGAGTAAATTCAACCCCGCTAAAACATCCCCTTCCATGTTTTGGAACTCCATTGACCGTTATGTTGAAATTTGTGTCCATGATTTTGTTTTTGTTAAAACAGTAAAATTCGAAGCACTACTACTCTGTCATCTCTCTGCTCTCCCTCTCTCCCTCTCTGTCTTTACCCCCATCTCTTTGGGCCAGACGAGAAAGGACAGCTTGAATGATGGCGAGGCTCGTGTGGATAGGCACGGCCATCCTCTTGGCCTCCACGACTGCAGCGTCTGGGGAGAAAACGCGGCGCTACCGCAACGAGATTGTCTATTCTAAAGACCATCACGTCATACAGAAGGTAAGAAACGCAGCAAACAGACCATCTTTGCTGTATCTCGTGCTCTGGTGCTGGTGTTGCTCCTCCTGCTGCTTCTGATGCTTCTCCTGCACTTTGCCACTTCTTTGGCCCCTCGTTCTTAGGCGATTCTCTTCGAAAAGGAGTATCAGTAGAGGTGTGGGTACGTCCAGCCGAGCCCAACGAGGGGGTGACCGCTGCTGCTGTAGCGTGTGTGTGTTTTGTTTGTGTGGTGGGCTATTAATTGTAGGCTAACAGCCCGCAGCCCACCGACCGACGACATAAACTATTAGTAAAGTTAACCACGAGTACAGCCAGCTCCACTGGTACACCCGTGGTACATTCAAATCATAGCTGTACGCACCTGATCATAGAGCTGGTAGCATTGCTTGAGTTCGCGATTGGGTGCCCTTACCCTTATTGCTAGGTGCTGCTGAATAACATTAGAACGATACCAGCACACCAGGGCAAAGATTGACTGCGTCGTCAGTGGTCGTCGGCGCCTCGGCGGATGGCAGTTTTTTTTTATAAAAAAAAAAAACAACTAAAAAAGCACGTCAGCTGTGAGTTCAGCCAATCGGTCGATACAGTACTCAACTTTCCGAAGTAAGTGCGCCGTTCGCAGTTTTAGAAAAATATGGTTGAACTTCTACACAGCAGCAGTCTGCAGTACTTCAAAGCGTTCCGGTTTTCCAGCTTTTGCTTGTTTTTCTTCCTGCTCTTCTTTTCCCTTTTCGCGCGACCGAAAAAAAAAAAAAAGTCACAGCCGACAGGCCATATATTAAAATCCTTATACTCGTACATACTCGTTATATATACCGGTATGCGAGTACGAAAAATAAAAAGAGTACCAGTGGGTATATAGGCGCGGCGAGCACACTTATTAATACTGGTAGTTGTCTACCATATGTACGGAAATCTAAGGAAAAACCATGACAGTACCACTCTGTCCGGAAATGTAAGGGCCATTTATGTATTCATATTCATTACCAAACGATCCTTATATTTCCGGACATAGTGGTACGAGGAGGTATTATAGTACCAGATCTCAGGTACTACGATATTACTACAGTAATATGCGTAACGTATGTATGATACTTAAAGCAGAAGTTTAGATTCTACTAATAACTGGAATGAGGTGGTTGGTAAGTTGATATCGCCCTGAGTCTGTTTGGTGGAGATGGGGACGTTGGTGCCAAAACCCAAGGCCATAAATAGTCCATGGTTGTCAGGCTCCTTGCGTGTCGTTGGCACTTTCGTGCTTTTGAAGAGGCAAAGGGAGACCAGATACAGCTGTGCGTTTAGACGGACACACTAGAGCAGAAGTTAGAACAGGCTTACAGAGAGGCAGAGTGACAGGCGATGACACTGGCTGTGACTCAGACACTTGGCACAGATACTGATACAGGCATAGTTGACACAAAGATGTAAAAGGGGAGAGGGGGTGTGTGTGTGGAGAGGAAGACAGAAAGAGAGGGACGATGAAGATAAGCGGGAGGCGAGAGAGAGGCAGAGCACAGATATATGGGCTATGACGGTGATAAAAGCCCATACTGGTGCACAGACAGGGACGCCGTGTATGAGAGAGAGGTGGACGTAAAGATGGAAAGAGAGAGAGAGAGAGGAAGGAGAGACGAAGAGAGAGGTGCAGGCAGGTCAAAAGAGAAGAAGACAGGGACAGGGACGGGAACAACGAAAAATAATCTAGGAAACACACTTCAACACAGAGACAGAGCAGAGCAGAAAATACGACTTTATAATCACAGAGAGACAAAAGGTCGAAACAGTGACGTTTTTGTCTTGTTGTGTCGAACGCAGCTGGTTGTGATGTTTTATGACGTCACTCCGTGCATCTCAGTACAACTCGTGAAGGCACGAGCCGTTTCACAGTGCAAGCCTTTCACCTTTATCGCGCGTAAACCTAAAGAGTCTAGCAATTCCCACGCTCGTCGACTTTCGCTGATTTTGTATCACTACGTCACGTTCTTCTCGCGGTTTCAGCTTTCAGCGACGGGAGGATGACGCAGCGAAAACGCCTCTGTGTTTTCGCAGGGATTCAAAGCCCGAACTTGTGCAAACAGGGGCGACAGGGTAGTATTCATAGGCGTGCAAGATATTGGCGTGCAAATCGACGAGCTGTGGGAATGCTGGACCCCATTTCTGTCGAGTCAGAAAGGCGTTTTCGGGGGGGATAGAATGGGAAGACCCATGTGACTACCCCGGCTTGTCGAGAAATTCACCGGGCGCAAAAAAATGTACATATAGTAGCCAATTACAAACAAGTCATAAGTGCGCTGTGTTATTTTCTGCATGTCGGTACAGAGCTCTATTCATAGTGTACAGGCATGTTATACAACGTTTGTGGTGATGATGGCCTACCCTCTTGTCCACCAATCTACCGGTGCTAATTGCCACCAGTATTATTTTTGATGATCCACCACGTTTAATTGCCATTATTTTTCGCCCCTACCGCAAGCAGCAATCATGAATCTGCCACGCAAACGGTAACCCCTCCCCTTCCCCCCTACCCCCCTCCCCGCCCACCCGGATCGTCATCATCTTCGCTATCGTCATCATCACCATCGCTGTCATCATCATCATCGTCATGATCGTCCTCGTCGTCATCGCCACCATTATATCACCATCGTCATCACCACCATGATCCAATTAATAATATTAATATCACTCATCATCATCATCATCATCATCATCACCATCATCAGCGATTCTCCCCGCTACCGCACAAGTACGTGGACTCACTGGAACTCCCTCCCATGTTTTCGTGGACCAACATCGGAGGGCGGTCTTTGGTAACGAAGAACCTAAACCAGCACATCCCTCAGTACTGTGGGTCATGGTGAGCTGCTTTCGCACCCTCTCGCCATCTCGATTCGGCTTCTCAACGAACGCGCATATATATATATATATATAATATAGGGTATGTACAAAGTATCACTCGCAACTTTCAAAGATAAGTTCCGAGGAAAAACTGGGTCTCGCAAGCTGAGGTGTCTTTTTCTTTTCTTTTTTCAAATCAACATAGCGAAATACGCCAGAGTATACGTGGTACGTAGCGTTCGCTAGGAGCTATTACGGGGGACCACGGTAAATAGGACCAAATATTGTTAATAAAAATAGGCAAATATATAGGTTTTTGCGTGTACCGCAGGTCCTATTTACCATGGTCCCCCCTAATAGGGAGTCGTTCAGCAGGAGATTTGTAGCTGTCGTGGACTTGTGTACGTTCGTGGATTTTGGTGGTGAATTTGCAGAATCGTATGCATGTACCGATTCCCTTGCTCTGGTCATAAATGCCTTCCGTTTTTTTTTCGGGCGTGTATAGACTGCTGAGCCTTTCGTTTTTTTCAGCTACACCAAAAGCGTCTTTGGATTTTACCTTGCTTCACCCCACTCCACGTCCGAATGCCTCCGAAGGGGAAACCTTGTATTTTGTACTGGTATGCAAGAATCTCGGTCGGAGGTCGTAGAACCTCGGTCGTAGAACTCGGATTCAGCTACTGTAGGTAGCTTGAAAGACTTGCCTACTTTTTTCGGTGCGGTGTAAATTAGACACTCGCATTTCGCCCGTAACTGAAAATCAGCTGAACTACAATCATCGGGTGCTGAAATCAATCAAGCTAGTGAAGCATGTCAAAAACAAAGTATGCAAGAGCTACTTCGGAAGAGGGGCAAGAGGAGTTCACGAATGCAGTTTATTGAGAGATGTCAAAATTATGCTGCAGCAAACTGAATAAGGCCAAAACAGCGGACGAAACGCTTGCTTGTTATAATACACTGTTCTATTTTTCATTTTAGTTACCATGTGTACGGTCTTTTTTTTCCTGGTCCATTAGTTACCATGTACGACATATCTGGCGCTGATACTTGGCATTTTTTACTGCAGTATTTAGGTAGCTGATAATGGTTTTCTGTTGTATTTCGTGCATTTGTTTTATTGTTTGTGTTGAACTCGCTCCTCTGGTCTTTGTTATATGTTTTGTTCCTTTTCTTTTGTTTTGGCCCTCGCCAAGCTGGGCTCACGGAGCGCTGAGCAGCCTGGCCGACCGCATCAAGATCATGCGAAGGGGGCATGGAATGGAGATTAACCTCTCCATCCAGGTGACATGATTGCTAAAGTGGTTGGTCGTTGCAAGTTGATGGTGGTCGATGAGTTGATGCATCATGATTTTTGGCCTTGATGATACATTCAGTATATCAACAGATCATTAGGGGGACGCGGAATACATGTCGACTGATCCAATCAGATGATAATTGTTAAAGGTGGTAATGGTGGCGGTTGTGTGGGTGAAGTTAGTGATGGTCGTGCTGATTGACTATTATTTTATTTTTTCATGGTCTATAGATTAAGCACTTTTTGACCATTAATGGTCGGTCAAATTAGTGATGATGGTGAAGTGGATAATGGTGGTGGTGGTGGTGGCATTTCGAGGGTTTATGCTGATTGTAGTGATTTGAGATATGTGAACCAGATTCACATTGAATGCGGTGATCTGGTGTTGCTTGGAGTGGCTGCTGTACCTTTGGTGTTGGTGTGGTATTGATAGTGGTGTAGTAGACTTGTCGTCATGGGTGACTATTACGGGGGTCCATAGTTAATAGGATCTATGGTACACACAAAACCCTATATATTTACCTATTTTACTAATAAAATTTGGTCCCATTAACTATGGACCCCCGTAATAGTTCTGTGGTAGTGTTGGTGGTATCGGTAATTATGTTGGTGGTGTGATGGCAATTGCAGTGGTATTGGGGTTGGTTGTCGTGGTATCGGCAGTGGTAAATGGGATGGACAAAGAAATGGCGCGGCGGTGGTATATCGCAGTGGTGGTGGTGGTGGTGGTGGTGGTGGTGGTGGTGGTGGTGGTGGTGGTGGCAGTGGTGATCGTTGTGATTCGGTGGGGACGGTCGTGATGATGGATGGTTTGATTGTTGTTGCTGCTGCTTCTGCTCCTGTTGCGTCTGTTGTTGATGTCGTTGGTGTGTTTTTGTTTTCAGCATTCCTGTCAAATGCCCCCCCGCCTCCTGCCATGCGAATGGCGCTCCCGATTTACCCCTGCCCATTAAACGAAAAATGATATGGACGACTGCACTTTGCAATCCCCCCCCTCCACCCCGCCTCCCACTGTGCGAGGGTCTATGGTCTACGACTACAGCAATGCATGCGATCACGTACATCTCTCCTATTGAGTACACCCCCCCCCCCCCCCCCCCCTTCCCACTCTACCCCCCACACCTTGCTCCCTATTAATATAGGTGATCCTTAACTGCGCTACGGATGTTGCGGGGTCATGCCATGGCGGTACTCACACGGGAACGTACGAGTACGCCTCGAACAACCCTGTCCCGTTTGACACCTGCCAGCAGTACCAGGCTTCGGACAACACTTGCGACGACATCGGGACGTGCAAGACCTGCTGGGTATGGTTTTAATATATGCATTCCATGTCCCCCTAACCTATCACGCCCTTTTATACATAGGTTCAGTGCCGCTTCACAAATCCTATATTTCCTTCGTTCAATTTTCCCATGTATTACGAATATTGTGCAAATTTCCCCTTCGGGATGTGGTTGACTTGAAATCTCGGGGGGTGTCGCAAGTTGAAAAGGGGGGGAATCATGATTAGGCATCCCTATCTACTCCGAGTAGTACTGTGGTGCTGCTGCTATGTTGCAGGATGCGGTTCGACGACGGGTTGTTTGATTTCCAGAATGGTTTTTTAACATGTTGATGAGTTTGGGTGCATGTTGTAAGTATATCCTAGTGAACACTGCACACACCGCGACTGTCACAAAGGCCAAATGTTGCTTTTGTACCGCTGCTGTTTTTGTAGTGTGTACCATGGAAATCACGAGGAAGCGTGGGTTTACCCAATACCACCACCATCAACACCAACACGACAAAACCAACAACACCACCACCACCGTCATCGCCATCTAACGTTCGTCACCGGTTTACCACCGACGATCGTGCAGGACTTCGATACTCCCTGCGAGGCTGTCGAAAGCTACCCTAACGCTACGGTGGCGGAGTACGGGGTTGTGTCGGGGGAAGGCGACATGATGGCCGAGATTTTCGCTCGCGGTCCTATTGCCTGCGAAATCGCTTCGGGAGCGCTCCACGAGTACACGGTGAGTCAAGCCGTTTGATAGTTTCGGAGGCAAACAAACTACTTAGAAATGGAGGGGTTTGTTTTTGATATTGTATTGAGGTGTTTGTGTGGATCGGGGGGGGGGGAGGGGGTGTACCCGATAGCAGAGATGTACTCGATCTCATGCATGGCCGTAGTCGTATGACCATAGACCCTCGCATCCCTACAATGCCGGGACGGAGCATGTCGGGTTTTCACCGACCAGGCAGACATTGCTTGCACCAAGCGCGAAGCGCCGTGAGGTGTCCGGCGGGTCGCATGAAGGGTGAGCTGCATCCTACTGAGAACCACTTGTGAGGCGGACTTGCATATGGATCACAGCTTCACTGAGTGAATTAATTTCCGGCGTAGCCACTTCCAGAAGCAGCAATGGGAGTACTATGTAACTGCCTCTTGGGAGCCTTTTACCGTAAACACTACGTGATACGATAATTCCCACTTGTGCGGAGTATAGATTGTTCACCTCGCACTAATGATCTCACTCGACAACCAGCTGTGACCGACCGCCCCCTCCCCAAAAAAGCGGTATCTCGGTTGTCTAGCTCAAGTAGCGAGCGGCATGATTTACATTGTCGTTGCCAACCGACGCCAACCCAACCTATATATAATAGGGGGGGAGGGGGGCGTACTCATTTGTTGCTTGCCTTAGTCATTTGACCGTTGACCACGCGTCCCTTTCGAGACGGAGTACCGTTCCTGCTCCTCATAGAGACACCTCCAATAATTGGGCGCTTGTTGCGTTGTTTCTATATATTCCAAAGAAAATTTTTGCTCATCTTATCCCCTTCCTGTTTGGATAGCGATCGTTTTCTTGCTGCCATCTAGTGTATCAAACTCCTCCATGTCACATTCGTCTATTTCCCTCATCTCCTCTTTTAACACAGCCCGTTCCTCCTTGTACATTTCACGTTATCCTATGTGAGTTCGTGAGTTCTACGCTCTTGCTTTGCCACACGGGCACATCTGTGCATCTACTTCCTCCTCCCGGCTACTGGTATACCTCTTTCTTCTTTCTGGCAGGTCCAGGTCACCTACACGAAATCGCAGTTTCAGCGTTTTCGCGAAGTCCATTGGACCGTGCAAATGCGTCTTCATTCCTATTCTTTCGCTCAACCCCCCGTATATGTCCAAGTGTTTTTTCCGGTTCCACCTTGTTTCTTAGCGTTAGCCTTTCCCTTCTTTCTATCCTTTCTTCTACTTCTGCCTTGTGCCTCCAAAACTTCCCGGCCGACATCACCTCTTTTTGGTTTCCCCCTACAGTATATCCTTCCATACTTTCTCAACTACGCCGTTCTACGGCAAGTCTAAAATAACACGGGGCAGTTGACGCCAGCTATCTTCCAATCAAATGGCTGAAATAACGGGAACGACGGGAGCCATCTTCCAATAAAATCGCTGTATTAACGGGAACCACGGGAACCACGTGAAATCATGCCGCACACAAACTAGAAGAAGAAAGACACAGCTCGCAGCTCGCACACTCGCAGTCACGCGACGATTGACCTTCGATCTCGACATATAATCCACCCACGGTCAACGAGCTTGGTACAGGGCAAGGCCAATGAGTGTTAATTATGGCCTGGGAGGTATAATTGGAATCCGTCATCTAGGGGGCGAGAAGTTGGCCGCGGTGTCCTATGCTCTTCGTCAGAGCTTTCAAAAAGTTCTGTTTCGTGCCAACGGAGAGGAATCGAGCGTTTTTTTTCGTCTGTTTTCTACACACCAGCTGCCAAATATGTTTGTAGTAGACGCCTCGCCCACCCATGCCACATATCACCGACCGAGGTGTGAGAAGTGTGATACTAGTGTGGGTCGGAGCCTCTAACCAGCGCACTTCATTCAGAGTTCGTGACGTAATCGTTGGGTTTGTCGATCGATGTCAAACCTGAAAAATGGTCTTTTTTTTGCCATCGGAGAGGGGTAGAGATTTTTTGTCGTCTGTCTTGTACACACCAGTGCCAAAATGTTTTTTTATCAGACACCTGGTCAGCCCACGCCACATATCACCGACCGAGGTGTGAGCACTGTGACACTAGGCTGGGTCGGAGACCTTAACCAGCGCATTCCGTTTAGATTTCATGACGGTGTCGTTGGTTTTGTCGATCGATGTCTGCCGAGGATTCTCATAAAAGTTGGCTCCAGTCAATGGGAATGACTATACATTGCTCTAGTATCTGCCAGAACAGGGGTTTTACATACATTGCGCGGCGCGCAGTTAAAGTCCGCGTAAGCTGTCCCGTGACGTATAAAATTTGCCCCGTTCCACCTTATTCCAGCTCGCCCTTTTGTTACTTTCTCCCATACAGCTCTATCAACTATGGCTGGCAACCTCTTTCTTGGCATGTTCCTTGCTTTGTATTGCCAATTCAACTTTCTCACGTCTCTATTTGTCTTGAGTAGGTGCATTCCCAGTTTTGCTCTTAATACTGTATTGCTAGTCGTACTTGAGCATTTTAGGATTTTTTTAGCTGTTGTCATCTGTACTGTTTCCAACTGTTTTACGAGTTTCGCGTTCCCTTCCCATGATCGGGGGGGGGGGGGGGGGGGGGGGGGTACTCATGAGATTATTTGCCAATTTTGACAGATGACGAATGGGGGGGGGGAGAAGCGGGCATGATGACCGAGAGTTTCGCGCGCGAGCCCCGATAGCCTTCAAAATCGACGCGGAATCACCCCACATGAGAAACACGGTAACTCAGTCGTTTGCCATTTAGTTGGCCGTTTTGGAAAAAGTATCAATACTTAACTTGGAATTATAATCCAGGGGGGGTGTACTCATGTCGTGCATGACCCTGGTGTGGGGGTGATCAAAGTCGCTGGCGGGAAAATACTTGGGAACGGGGGAGAGGGGGGGGGGGGGCGGGTGCCGCAGTGAGTGCCTCAGCGAACCGCAACGCCCTTCTTTTGGTTTTGAGTGAAGCGTTACCCGTTTCTCGCTTTTCCGCGCTTGTGTTCAAAACCTCATCAACGGGGGCGAGTTGAGGGGGCGGACGGGAGAGAGGAGAAGCGATCTAAGTGCTTGTATATAAATACTAACGAATTTTTTCCTGCCCTCCCCCTTCCACCTCCCGTTTGCCCCCTAAGGGTAGTCGGGGTAGTCGGGAGTTAAAGTCGGAATTTGTACAGAGTTTTTCGATCACTTTTTTCTATTCGGGAGGCGATCCCATTCTCGACAAAAGGTTTTATCGTTCGTGTTTACCACTGCCCTGTTGGACCTCCCAGCTCTTCTCTAAATTTTCTCTTCCCCCCCCCCCCCCCACGTCCCCTTAACTTGCCCCCCCCCGGTGCTTGCAACGCACGATCTTTGTTTCGGTGCTGTTACTACCGCCACAACCACCACCACCGCCATCACCACCACTACCACCTCCACCACCATCACTGTGGACGTGGCTTGTGAAGGGCGGAGTGGTGGACATCCCAGAGCTTCCTGCTGGCACAGACCACATCGTCGCCATCGCTGGGTGGGGCGAGACCAAGGAAGGTCTCAAGTGAGTCGATCAGACTCGGTGTTATACCTCTATTACAGGGGACCACAGTAAATGGGACCTACGGTACACACAAAAACCTATGTATTTCCCCATTTTTACTTACAATATTTGGTCCTATTTACTATGGTCCGCCGTAATAGGCCTTATCGCCAGTTGTGCTACCCGCGTGTGTAACTGTGCTGCCTACCATAGCGGGGGCATCCATTGCGCGCGCAGCCGATAACACTATCGAATGCGCACGCCTTCCTCTGCTTCTGCAGTTCTCGGCACTTACGTCGGTAGGGAGCCATCCGTCGGTCACAATGAAAAACAGACTTGCCCCTTGTCTGAGACGGCGAATCTTTTACTTTGTCGTAAAAAATTGTCACAAATACGTCAGCTGTGAGGTGGACCGATTTTGAGTGGTTGATGCTCAACTTTGCAGCCGCGTGATACGTTGGGCTACTATTTTGGAACACGAGAGGGGGGAAATTTGACGAAATAGCAGGTGGCGTTCACGGCAGTGTTGGTCACACGATCACGAAGCAGCGCAGGCTGCTGGGTCGAGGGGGTGGTGTTTTTCGTCTACGGAAAACCACGAACCCAAGGAGCTGATTGCATGCAGGACAGGCGCACAGCATGTTGCATCTGACCATGTGCTCGCACCCTGCTGATGCGCGCCCACACCAGTGCGGGGGGGCATAATAGAAGTCAGACCCCACGATATACCCAAAAATGTACCCCCCTATTTTTTCCATACGATATTTGGTTCTATGGTTGATGTGTTCCCCCGTAGTCGATGGTTAATAATACCGCACTTACCTCTCATCGCTTTGGTCGTTAAGCCTGGGGATCCCAAAAGAGATACTCGAACACCTCCGATTCCTACTCGATGATCTAGATGTTGCAGGACAGATGTATCCCTGATTTTAGCATGATCTAGCTCATGTTGCCGGGTGGGGAGTCGTACAACCTGCATGATCTGATGGAGGACATGTTTCCTGGGCTGGATCTGTACTGTGGACAGACCCCCCACAACGTGACTCGACCTATCTGCAGGAGCGTCCTGCACAAAAATTTGTGTAGGGTGTGGGTCTTATTGATCAAGGCGGGTCTTTCGGCCCCCCGGCGTTTTTTTTGTTTTTTACTAAACGCCACCAAAACACGTGGCGGAGCCGCGTAACGGCCCCGGCCTACCTCGAGCCTCCTAAAGGGTTGGGGTTCGGGTTGGGGTTAGGGCTAGGGTCAGGCCTGGGGTTGGGTTGGGTTGGTCTGGGCCGACGTGCAAGGTTGAAATTGACGACTCATGTCCTCCACATAGTGGGAGCCTTACAACATCTCGTATTACGGGGGACCATAGTAAATAGGACCAAATATTGTTGGTAAAAATAGGTAAATACGAAGTATATAATTATATAGTTTTTAGTGTATACCGTAGGTCCTATTTACTATGGTCCCCCGCATTAGGAGCTAGATGATCTCGATCGTGATCTATCCGACGTGTGGGTAATTTGTTCACTCTGTACGGAAATATCAGGACGGTTTAGGTATAAATATGGCTGCTTTCATATCGTACTTTTGAATACGTACATAGCAGGTACCTGGTACAAGGCACCCGGTAGCCCTGGAAATGTCGCCGTCCCAGAACTGAGCGATTCTACAGATATAGGGATTACCACTATTGGTAACTGCTGCTGTATATACCGCTATGTTATTTGATATGTATGGCTGGGATTGTCACCATCGTCACGCCCGTTACTGAGGTGCACTAAGACTACAGGGGGTTAATATATATATTTGCCACTATTTGATACCTGGTACCTGGTACCTTTTTTTGATGAAATGCTAAAACTTTGAAATTTCGCTAATGTGATCGGTTCGAAGTTCTTCTACGAAGCATATGGCGTGCACACTGTAGCAACCCATCACGCCCCAGCCCCCCCCCCCCCCCGCGCCCCCCCTACATTTCCCCCTCCATAACACATACAAATGCATTACATATTCCCCCTCCCCATGTCTGCTCTCTTTGTGCGTCAGGTTCTGGCTAGTGCGCAACTCCTGGGGCGAGTACTGGGGCGAAGGGGGTTGGTTCAGGATCAAGAGGGGAGAAAACCAGCTGCTGCTAGAATCCAACTGCGCCTGGGCAGTACCTGGCTCCTGGACCGAGCTGGACCCTCACGCTCCCCCCCCTCACCCTCACCACCCCCACCACCCCCACCACCCGCGCGAAGAACGGTCCGTGGAACATTCCGAAGAATGGGTTCCTATGAACTTGGGCGCAGAAGCGTTGAGGCGCGCGGAGGAAGAAGCCGGGCTGATGCTGCTGCGTAACAGTGTAGGCGCAGGATTCCAAGCAGAAATTTGATAGGCGCGCCTGACTTTTTTTTACCGGTTTTGGTGCATGTTTCCGGGAGGAGGTTTGGCTGACAAGTCTCTAGGGGGAGGCCCTGGAATCCAGCAAGGGTCCGACCAACAGTCCGAAGTAGAATTCGGCTACGTAGCCGTTAAAGTCACGTAGTGCTCAAGAAACGGTCGAAGGAACGACGCGAGGGGCGTCCGGAAAAATGTTCCAAGGAAATATTGAACGTACAATCCAAGGAACGGTACAGGTATTGGTGTCGTGTTGAGGTGGGCGTGAAGGCGTTGAGGCGCACGGTAGAGCAAGTGGCCGGGCTACTTGTGCTGGTGCTGGTGCTGATGCTGGTGCTGGTGCTGGGTATCTGTTTCTCTGCGGGATTCCGAGAGGAGGGTTAACACATTTCGGCATTTTTGAGAGACGAGTCTGGGGGAGTAACTTTTGCTGCATGCTGCGAGAAGGCCCAACTAAAATCTCCCCCAAGTGGTTTGTCTCCGCAATGCAGAATGTTGACGTGGTTCTGAAGAATCCAAGTTAACCCCTTTAGTACCGCAGTCCCGATTTGGGGACAAACCGTTCTAATTCCAAGTGATTTGTCCCCAAAACGGGACTGCTGTACTAAAAGGGTTAAGGGCTCGTTGGCGTGCCACGATAGCTCTGAAGGGTTGTGCACCGAGTCTGGAGTTAATGGGGGGCGGGATATCATGCATGGCCGTAGTCGTATGACAATAGACCCTCGCATCCCTGCAATGCCGGGACGGAGCACGTAGGGTTTTCACCGACCAGGCAGACGTTGTTTGCACCAAGCGCGAGGGGGGGGGGGGGGTGATTTCGTCGCTGGAGGGAGTGAGGGGGGGAGATGTTTGTTCCATGATTTTGGTGGCTAGAAACGGTGGCTAATGTCCTCCTGTTGGCAGATACCCCGAAGGCTTATCGCTTTTGAGATCTGGAAGACGCGCCTGGCGCTGTTGCTCCACCCTTTTTGCTAGGCAAAATACTGCAAAGATCGGCCAACGCTAGTCCCGAGAAGGGCCATCTATTGCGCGATAAAACAAACATTTAACTCTAGCTCCAAGAAAGTATGCTGTGAACTAGGTCCAACTACTGTATAAATTGTATCGGTAAGAAGCGTACCCTCCCAAATGTGTGTGGGTGTTTGCTTCAAAGTTACTATTATTAAGTGAATGGCAAGATGGCGTATTGGGAGAGGTCTGTAGCTTGTGTTGAGGCCGTTTTCGGCGGGGTTTGCAGAGAGATGAAGGAAGAGGGAGATGTAGGCTTTTCTCGGTGGAGGAGAGGGGGGGGGGAGGGAGGGAGGGAAATGTCCCGTTCGTCCGTTCGACGAGTTTGGTAGCTACTCGACAGTGGTGGTGATAGTTTTTGACTCTACTCCTGTTGTTGTAATAGTATACGTACGGCACGTATTAGCTGCCTCCAGAAGAATTGTGCCCTGGGCCCGCTCAGAGCCGAGCTAAAATAGCAGCTATATACCAGCTATATACGCAACACTAACACAGCTAACACACGTGGTTTACGTGCTGCTGGTACTACTGCTGTACCACCAGGTACCGGTTGGTAGTAGGCACGTACTTTGTACGTCGAGTGGTCATCAATTAATTACAACAGCTGCAGCAGCAGCGAACAATTATGTTGCAGGCGATCTGAGAGCATTCCTCGTCCGTTTTTAGGAGCTCCAGCGAGCTGTGTGTCCTATTAATAGCCGATTCGCTTCGCAGATGGCCGGGACCCCCCCCCCCCCTGCACAACGTGGGCGTAAACAAATCCTTTTTGTGAAGACACTAACACACTGACAAACAATGTAATATACTATTCTATACATAATTGTACATACGTATAATAGCAATAATAGCATATTTACTGGTGTACCTGTACAATTATTACGAGCTGTGGGTACAGCGACACACATCAAATTCCACCTTCGGGCAATAAAAACCGGAATACGTCGCAATTTTCAAAAACACTGAAGGTATCTACATAAGCCCGCATGAACAAGGGGAATGCATCGCTGAAGAGATTTTTGACCTGCGAGTTGTAACTCGCGAGATATGTACATTGTTCGTATTACTTGCGGAGGCGTTGTTGCATAGGGATTCAAACTGCATGTAGTAAGTTTTCACATAGATTCGTATTTCGGCCATAAATCGGCCAATAAGTCGAGTAATTCGACACTAGAAGTGTTCACATGATCGTATCAACAAGGGGAAGACGTCTGTGACACTTGTTTTGTTCTGAGAAACATGCAAGGCTGTTATATTTAACGCCTGCCAAAAAGTACTATTAATATTAATAGAACAATGTATTGAGCTTTTTTTCGAGCTTTTCAACAAAACCCTACGTACGGATATAAATTTACTCTTCACGGGAATAATAACTTTAAAATTTGCTCTTTGGTTTTTGAGAGTTGGAAAATGAAATTTCGCATGGTTGTTGTTTTTTTTCTTCACATTAAATCGTCCTTTCTACCCAGCTTCATCAGTACACCCAGTGTCCGTCCTGATTCCTTATCCTAGAGAGATACTGATTCCTTCCGTGGTCACAGACTGTGAGACAGAGGACCAAATAATAATAATAATAATAATAATAATAATAATAATAATAATAATAATAATAACAACAACAACACAACAACACCACCACCACCAACAACAACAAACAACAATAATAATAATCGCAAATTCAAGTGTCAAGCAAGTGAAATGCCAGCGTACCGGGTACGAGAAGACCACAACAACACAACAACACAAAAAAAAGAGCAAAAAGACAACAAAAAACAAAAAACAAAAAATTGAAATGAAAACAGAATACAAACGACGCAAGGACTTCAGAAAGGCTGCCAGACGGAAAAAGCATAAGTACTCAGGAAGGACAGATATCTGCTGCGCGGACGAAGCAACACGAAAGAGAAGGAGCTAAAGGCAGCAGTCTATAAGAGCTCGTCGAACCGATACCTAGCCACCCGATCTATCATTTCGTTTCTGCATTCGTCGACAGCTGTATCAGTGCGGGTGCCCTTTCCCCCTCTCCCCCTCCCGTTGTCGCCGTTCTTGGCGTCCTCAGCTAGCTGCGTGGCGTAGCCGGCTCCTCTGTGCCTCGTCCCTGTGCCACCTCGCCATGAAACAGTCCGCCGCTTCGACGACCCCCCGGTACTACTTCTCGCTCCTCTTAGCCGTCATGAAAACACGATGAAAAAACTGACCACTCACTTTTTTTTTTTTTTTTTCGTAAATAAATGAGGGAGGGTTATAAAGTTGCCGAAAACATCAGAAAAAAACAGAAAAATGTATCATCTCAAAAAATAAAATAAATAAAATAAAGACCAGTGGCCAGTTTTTTCATCTGATTTTGTCTGGCCAAATTTCGTTTTCCAATTATTATCAAAAACCAAAGTAAAGTGCAAAAAAAGTGCGAAGCTGCTAAGCCTCGGCTGCAGTGTCGCTGGAACCAGCTCGTACAATTTATTAGTAGTAGTAGTAGTAGTAGTAGTAGTAGTAGTAGTAGTAGTAGTAGTAGTAGTAGTAGTAGTAGTAGTAGTAGTAGTAGTAGTAGTAGTAGTAGTAGTAGTAGTAGTAGTAGTAGTAGTAGTAGTAGTAGTAGTAGTAGTAGTAGTAGTAGTAGTAGTAGTAGTAGTAGTAGTAGTAGTAGTAGTAGTAGTAGTAGTAGTAGTAGTAGTAGTAGTAGTAGTAGTAGTAGTAGTAGTAGTAGTAGTAGTAGTAGTAGTAGTAGTAGTAGTAGTAGTAGTAGTAGTAGTAGTAGTAGTAGTAGTAGTAGCAGTAGTAGTAGTAGTAGTAGTAGTAGTAGTAGTAGTAGTAGTAGTAGTAGTAGTAGTAGTAGTAGTAGTAGTAGTAGTAGTAGTAGTAGTAGTAGTAGTAGTAGTAGTAGTAGCAGTAGTAGTAGTAGTAGTAGTAGTAGTAGTAGTAGTAGTAGCAGTAGTAGTAGCAGTAGTAGTAGCAGTAGTAGTAGTAGTAGTAGTAGTAGTAGTAGTAGCAGTAGTAGTAGCAGTAGTAGTAGCAGTAGTAGTAGCAGTAGTAGTAGTAGTAGTAGTAGTAGTAGTAGTAGTAGTAGTAGTAGTAGTAGTAGTAGTAGTAGTAGTAGTAGTAGTAGTAGTAGTAGTAGTAGTAGTAGTAGTAGTAGTAGTAGTAGTAGTAGTAGTAGTAGTAGTAGTAGTAGTAGTAGTAGTAGTAGTAGTAGTAGTAGTAGTAGTAGTAGTAGTAGTAGTAGTAGTAGTAGTAGTAGTAGTAGTAGTAGTAGTAGTAGTAGTAGTAGTAGTAGTAGTATAGTAGTATAGTAGTATAGTAGTAGTAGTAGTAGTTTTTTTTTTTTTTTTTTTTTTTATCCATCACTTTTACTTCCCAGCCCACTCGTACGAGGTTTTACCCTCGACGATCTTCTGGACAAGCCGTGGTCACAGGTGTCGTCCCTTCTCCCCCCCGGTACGTGCCTTTATTTTTTGTCGCGCATAGGGTTCAGCATTCCCACTGCTCGTCGATTTTCATCGAATGTAGCCAACTCACGCTTTCGCGCTTTCCGCTTATCAATTTTTTATGCAAGAAAAAGCCCCTATGAGCATGCACTCGGTGGGACTTGAACCCACGAAATTGATCTTGACAGGCACGCGGACCACCTACCAAGCCACCGGGGACGCCGGCTCAGTATAGGCGTACCAAAATGAGTGGTAAATTGAGAGGTTGTCAACACACACCCAGCTTGTGGGCGTGCGCTATGTGCAGCTGCATCGTGTACAAAACTTTATGCTGGACCTGTGTCGTCATCAATTTCAACCTTGCATGTGGACCCAGACCAACCCGACCCCAGGCCTGACCCTATACCCCTAACCCCAACCCGAACCCCAACCGCGCCCTTTCGGGGGCTCGGGGTCGGCCGGGGCAGTCACGCGGCTCCGCCGCGTGTTTTGGTGGCGTTTTTCCACAAAAACGCTGGGCGGCCGAAAGACCCGCCTTGACCAGTAAGACAGTTTTTTGTGCTGCAGCTATGTACTATTGTTAGAGCCCATCTTAACGGGGAACACTAAATTTCGTTCAATCAGATGCAAATTAAATTAGAAAAAAAAAAAATCAAGTCAAATTGAAAGAACCGAAAGTCCTTGATAATATAGGCCCTTGAAATTAAATTAGAAAAAAAAATCAAGTCAAATTGAAAGAGCGGAAAGTCCCCGTTAAGATGGGCCCTTAACTTAGATAGGTCGAGTCCAGCTTTTGTTTTGTTGTTGTGGGGTTTCTACAATGAATGCCTCCGCAACACAACAACAGCAATGGATGCAGGGAATAAACCCCACAACAAGGTGTCGACAACCTCTCAATTGGGCGAGCCTGGTGTGTGTTGCACTGCTCACAGTTCAATGTCTCCACAACTAAACTATTAATACTCTCACAAGTTTTTTCTGTACGCCACGTACGTACATGTTCGTGCACGGGCCACGGGGGTCTCCAAGCCATTTATTTACATCATAATGTAAGAGGTAGTACAACGCCGTTCGTGTACACGTACAAAGATCCCTTCGAATGGGATTTTTCTACCCGCTTTGTCGCCCATTATGTCCGACATCGATCTTGGGACACGAAGAGCAGCACATGCAACCGGCACAGCACCTCCTTCCCATGGCAGAATTATAATATTAAACCATGGTAAATAGAGCAGCACAGACAAAACAAAGACATCCAAAGAACGCTACACCTGGCTGCTGGTAGACAGGGCCCAGGCCACCGAGGATGCACGAGGAGCTCTGGGGAGGATGAGGATGTGTTTGGCTCTTTCTGGCAAATTTCAACCCCGCTACAAAACATCCACCTCGCACTTGACGGAACTCCTGGTTGTTGCGTGCCAAAGTGAGGAAGTGAGAGAACGACCACCGTTTGTCGACCAAACTCGTGGCTCATGGTACCCATCGGCAGAATTGCCACGGTGGTGGCCGTCTGCATTGTGGTCCTCTCCGGCCTAGCGATGCTTGCGGAACTGGAGCTTGTTTCTTATAGCGGCGGCGGGCCGATGAGGTGGCCCTCCTCCCGTGAGTATACCCGAGCGGACTACGGAACGGACATCTTGATCAACCCTGCTGTCCGCCTTCCGAACGAACGCAGAAAGGGAGGTGAGTGGTTGCCCTTTGGCATCGGGTGGGGCTGTTGTTGCGGGGGGACAGGAGGAAGGCGGCGGAGAGAGAGAGGGGAAATGAGGAGGGGAGAGAACGTATTATACCTGGTACGAATTTTGCGCGAAGGTTTTACTGGATGTTCCGAAATAATGCGGCGTGACTTCTCGGAGACCGCCGGCATCACGGACAAAGCGCGCTCGTATATACTCGTCAATACAGCAGCGGCAGTATCGCGCGTGTATTCATACGGCAGCAGTACATATATGCAGCAGCACCAAAGCTAAGCAGTAGCAGGCTCTGTGGTTTTTTTGCAGCGTTGCAAAGAGCCTAGATCTGCGTGTACTACTGCTGTTTACAGCCCAAGCACAGTATGGGCACACCGGCACCTTCTCGTAAACAAACTCCCTCAATCAAGATCCGGGCCATATCGACAAAAGGACCGGACTTCGTTGAGAGTCGATATGATAACACGACAGGAGGTTGTGAGAGCGGCCCTCGTAGCGTTCAGGTTATGATTTGTTTCCATCTTCTTGGCATCGTGTGTGTGCAGGGCGAGCTTTGGGATCCAGCTCTAGTGATCAAATTGCCTGGTAGAACGTCTAAGATGGAACAAAGAGCTGTAGGATCACCACTCGCTAGCCTGCCTACCGAAAACACGAACATCGAACCTCCTGCTGCAGTTTTACAGGTGTGTGCATAGTGCTGTGTTTTTCTTATGTATATCAAGCGAAGAGGCCAAAAACATGTATGATACTAAGACTCACCAACAAACACGTACTATTGCAACATTTACAGGGAATATTTCAAACATTTTTCAGTGTCTTGTGTGCCTGCCACGTTTGAACTGCTATAAACCAACTTTCGATTGTCTTGTGTACCCCGACCCTCACGTGTCGATCTGCTGCTTGCGTGCACGAAATGATTCTGAACGAAATCAATTGGAAGTCGAGCCTGTAGAGTCATTATTATCGTCTCGCGTGGCAAATTTTAAACGTCACGGGACAGCTTACGCGGACTTTAATTGCGCGCCGCGCAATGTATGTTAAACCCCTGTTCTGGCAGATACTGGAGCAATGTATAGTCATTCCCATTGACTAGAGCCAACTTTTATGAGAATCCTCGGCAGACATCGATCGACAAAACCAACGACACCGTCATGAAATCTGAACGGAATGCGCTGGTTAAGGTCTCCGACCCAGCCTAGTTTCACAGTGCTCACACCTCGGTCGGTGATATGTGGCGTGGGCTGACCAGGTGTCTGATAAAAAAAACATTTTGGCACTGGTCTGTAGAAGACAGACGACAAAAAATCTCTACCCCTTTCCGATGGCAAAAAATAGACCTTTTTTCAGGTTTGACATTCGATCGACAAACCCAACGATTACGTCACGAACTCAGAATGAAGCGCGCTGGTTAGAGGCTCCGACCCACACTAGTATCACAGTTCTCACACCTCGGTCGGTGATATGTGGCGTGGGTGGGCCAGGCGCCTACTAAAAACATATTTGGCAGCTGGTGTGTAGAAAACAGACGACAAAAACGCTCGATTCCTCTCTGTTGACACGAAACAGAACTTTTTGAAAGCTCTTGACGAAGAGCATAGGACGCCGCGGCCAACCTGTCGCCCCCTAGACGACGGATTCCAATTATACCTCCCAGGCCATAATTAACACTCATTGACCTTGCCCGGTACCAAGCTCGTTGACGTGGGTGGATTATATGTCGAGATCGAAGGTCAATCGGTGCGTGACTGCGGGTGTGCGAGCTGCGAGCTGTGTCTTTCTTCTTCTAGTTTGTGTGCGGCGTGATTTCACGTGGTTCCCGTTAATACAGCGATTTTGTTGGAAGATGGCTCCCGTCGTTCGCGATATTTCAGCCATTTGATTGGAAGATAGCTGGCGTCAACTGCCCCGTGTTATTTTAGACTTGCCCTCGTCGACCCTGGTAGCATCCAGGGGAGTTACCGGCCAGTAGTCAATCGCGGGGGAAATAATGGAGAACGCGCGGACGGTGCACGTAGCTTGCAAAGTTGAGTATCGACCGATCTGCCGACCGGTTGAACTCACAGCTGACGTGCTTTTTTAGTTTTTAATAAAACATTTAAGGCTGCGAGGAAACTGTTTCAGGATTCTTCACAAACTTTCTGCTACCCCATTCAACCTGACTTCTGTCACAACAGCAGTATCGATGACTAGGAGTTGCCGGTCACATTCCCACCCAGAGCTTCCTATTATATGCCTTTGCTTGTCTGTTGTTACCCGCCGTTTCCCCGTTTCCGTGCATGTCTCCTGAATGAGATTTCAACATTTCAACAACCGGACTCGCTCTCTGGCATTTTTTAGTAGGGGGGGCCTGGGGGAGGGGAAGAAGAAAGAGAGGGAAAAAAATCCAAGGCTTGCGCAGGCATTTTCGATACGGGTCGCTCAAGTTTTCGAGTTTTATTTCATTGTTGCCGGTGCCGCAGGCCATGTGCTCTCTGCGGCGACGCCACCACGAGCGCTATAGTTGGAACCTCGCCGTGAAAGCAGCCACATTGGAACCATCTTCTGTAGAGCTGCATCGAAGTTAGTTAAATCAGCTAAATTCGTTGGAGCATCTGGGATATTTATGAAAAGCCCAAGCCATCCACGACGCCGAATGATACGTACGTGCCATTCTCGGCAAAAATGTAACGAGCGTTTGGTCTTCATATTTATGCCCCAACGGTCCTTACAATTCCGCCACGCTCTTCCCAAAGCCCCTGCCCGGTCTGTTCTCGTCAATCGACGTTCGGAGTTGGGGGAGGCGCTCTCGCTTTACGACGATACCAGCACACACGCTGCAACAGCAGCAACGACGTAGCTAGTAGTCCCTGTGATCGTACGAGTTCCAACAAACTCCTGTGCGTATGCTTGCTGTCGGGGTGTCGAGGTGGCTCTGCCTCTGGTTTCTACGTTTTGGATGTTTTTGTTCTCGCTCGCAACAGCTGTCAAGCTTGCCATCGCACTCTCTTCTTCCTCTGCTGCTGATGTGATCTGTGTCTCCGGTCTCGGGGTCGTCCGGTGGCATCACACGATTGGGCGGCGTGCTTGATGCTTGTCGCAGCAGCCAGCTGCTTGCTGCACGGTCGTCAGATGCTTCCTCCATCGAGCTTTCTATCTGCCGTGAGGCGCTTCGGCTGCAGGCGCTGTGCCGTGCTGCGATCAGCGGCGGAATTAGCCAGCTATGTCGTTAAGTCATCATCCAATCAGCGTACGAATTTTGTCACAATTCTGGTTGGTTTAGTGTGTGTGATTGGCCTACGTCACGATTTTCAGGACCCCACACTGCGAAATTACCCGCTCTCTCTCATACTCGAATGAGTCCCCGAACCAAACATGCCTTCCATGTATGTTGATATTCAATCCCACTCCACAAACCACAAGCCAGATTTCCTGCAGCATGTTATACTTTGAATGGACGCGTTCTACATGGTACCAGGCGTATATTCAACACGGTAAAGCTGTCGCTACGGTAAGAACTCGTGCAGTAGGATATTTGTAACTGTGATCAAGTTGGGTGTGTTGGGTGTGTTGATGAAAAACGGAAAGCAAGATCAACAAATGGATCAAACGTACTGGATACGAAAAACAGAACGTGCAACAACTGCGAGTACACGAGTGCGCCGATCAAACCTCACCCCACCAGCCACCGTTGACCTTCCCGCCGCCGATCACAACCGACCCCACTAGCCACCGACTGCCCGCCACCCGCCACCCTGCCAGTCGGTGAGCGGGCACCCCTAGCCGTCCTGCACTTCGGCGTACAACCGTACCGTTCTCGACCTGGTACACCTCCAAAAACCTCCTCCGCTATACTTGTACAGCAGCAGTATGTAGTAGCGTTCCTCCTGACTACCCAAGCGTAGAGTTAGTTCAGAAGTAAATTTTGCTCTAGAAAGGATTGCACGACAGGAAGCGTACGAAAGACCAGCAGAGCACAGCAGTTATAGCCCAAAGAGAACCGTTGCCTCCCGAAACGCTGGGTGCGCACGGCCTCGGCGGCGGCTGTCGTGTCGCGTGGTGCTGTGTGGGTGGGTCCGCTGTGCTCTTCTGTCTGCGCTGATGCGATAACGATCACCTGCTCCTATGAAACAAAAACGTGTTTGATGTTTCTGATGTGTTCTGTTACTCCGCTACGGATTTTTTTCGGAGATGATCATCGCAGTGAGATCATCGCGGTCGTACAATACCAAGACAAATGTCGCAGCGATTTCGAAAAGGGTCTCTCTTTTTTGGCGCCCTCAAAGTTAGGAACTCGCATAAGCTACCCTTTCAAGATAATGTCTCCCGGATTTGTTGATTTCCTGTAAATCTCAGCCTGCCTTCATCGTGGCTCGTTTTGTCGGTAGGGGTCCCGGTGCTGCAGACGCTAGCAGGCTGTATACACAGGGGCAGGCTGTAGGCTCTACGGCTCTCCTGCTAGAGGCAGCAGTGCGCACGCACACACGCAACACCGCTGCGCATCCTTTGAATGGCGGGCACGGCATGGCACGTTTCAGTACCCCTCTTCATGCCACACCAATGAAGAGGTTTCGGGCCAGAGGCTACACACCCTATCCTTATACCTGGTACTTACTAGAGCTTTGCATTCATACGTTGTTGTGGGCCACGTACATCTGGGCCAGATCTCTGCTGACCTCCTGCCACAACTTCCGGGGGTATATCGGAAGTACAGCAGCAGTAGTAGCCTTTGGTTGCTGCGACACATTCGTAGGTGGGGAGCGCGTTTTGAACGAAAGCTGTCGGGTTTTGCAGACCGCCACGTATGTATGCACACTACTCACCCCGTACTACGCCGCGATCGAATTATTGGACGCACAGCTTGCAAAGATGGGTTTAAGAGGGAAATTTCGATCTCACGACACTTTTTTATTTTCATTTTCAAAATATACAGAGCGCGCGACTGCTCTCTTCTTCGTACGGTATTCGGCAGCCCCTCTAGCCTCTCTCCACCCTGTGTGATACCTGGTGCCTTGTACTATAAGTACCCGGTACTTGAGAGTAGGTATCTGGTACCTGGTAACTGTTATTAACATCTGGTGGTTGTTTTTCACGGACTGGCCTGGTCTCGTATCATGCGTCATCCCCGCACTGCTGATGTTGACATCTCATCACTTCACCTGTCGGTCACTCGGTCCGTCGGTCGACCGCCGGCAAAGACGCCCGGAAACCGGCCTTTTTTGGCGCGCCAAGAGCTCTTTTGGGCTTAGCCATACGCTTAACTGTTTTTGAGGGTGGATGGGCGGTCAATCAAGGGGTCCGGCCATGGTCTCCTTCCTGCTGAATACGTACGTGGCAAATTTTGCCGGTGGGTCAGTCGGTCGACTGTCGTTGTCGGTCAGCCGGTCCGTCAGGTTACCAGATGTTGTGTCGATTAATCGAATCTGTGTAACGGTTGGCCGGTTGGTTGGTTGGTCGGCCGGTCGGTAGGTAGGTCGGTCGGTATGATAGGTCGGTCGGTTTCGGTCGGTCTGTAGGTCGGTCGGGCGTTTTGATACTAGAAATGTTTTCCTCTTCGCTTTCCGTTTTGAACAAATCCTTCGAATACGTCAGTGGCGACTTCTCAGCTAATCAAGCTACGCTATGCGCGCACACACAGAAGTACCAGGTATTCCATATCTGGTAAAAGCTGCTGAGCTGCAGTACCCGTAGTACGATAGCAAACAGCTGCTGTAGCTAGAAACCTCATGCACCACGATACTTGTAACTACAGTTGTGGCCAAGTTGTGTTCTTTGGTGTATGGTGTTTGGTGTTTTTCTTTTCCTTTTCTCGGAGATTCTTCCCGCGGTTGGTCGTGAAAATCATGCTGCAAGCGACCTCCAAAGGGTAAGAGGCTGTAGGGTTCCTACTTCTTGACCCCGTGGAAATTATGAAGTCACACATAGTCGCTCGTCATAAAAAACCCTTTTGGCACCCACGCATAGCGATGACAAAAAACACGAAAGATAGAAAGAGAGAGAGAGGTGCGGTCCTGTCAGCTGCTCAGCCGTTTGCATGAGGGAGCGTTACAGGAACACGAACATCATAATCATCATCATCAGTATGCTGCCTGCACGCATGCCGTACGCCTTGAATTAGGACACAGCCAATATATACAGTAGTAAGCAGCGGTACTGCTCTGTCCGAAAATATAAGGACGGTTTGTATTGCGATATTGAATCCGTGCGGTCCTTATATAGCGGTATTTCGGGACAGAGTGGTCGGTATGCAACATGACCCCCAGTAGCTCCGACTAAAAGGTCGATAGTCCACGTTACTGCTGTGACACCTCATTACATCTTCAATCCGAGAAATTTCCCGGGGCGGTCGGCCTTGCAGGGTTTTAGGGTTGGTGTGGGGCGTTTCAAATCACGTACGTACGCCACCGCCACGCTGGCCGGGAATATAATCCCCTTTTGATATTTTGACGCCAGAGACCAAACGTTATACGTGTTTCCCGGCAGATGCCAGGATTGTGAAATTTCAACCATTTTTTGTCGAAGCCCAGCCAAGGTCTATGCGGCCCCTTTTGTCGAAGCCCAGCCAAGGTCTATGCGGCCCCTCGACACAGCCCCTACCTACCCCAGCAGCCTGCGCTGCTTCGTCTCGCCCATGATGTAATCGGCATTCGTTGTTTTTCTCATCGTTTTTTTTCCAGGGTTATTAACGAGTCATGACCAGACCCGCGGGTCCGGTCAGAAAGTGTTTGAAATATCACGGGTCGGGTAGGGTCGGGTCGGGTAGAGTCGGGTCGGGTCAGGAAGTTTTGTAAATTTGACGGGTCGGATCGTGTTTGAAATATCACGGGTCGGGCGGTCGGGTCGGGTAGGGTCGGGTCGGGTCAGGAAGTTTTATAATTCACGGGTCGGATCGGGTCACCCTTACCCGACCCGACCCGACCTGGCCCGCGAGGTTTTTACTGGACCCGTGAACAGCCCTGGGTTTTTTTTTTCGTGCATGTACTCCAGAGATAGTACAGTTATCGCTAGATAGGAACTCGAGCAGGAGGTTTCTTCTAGCTGTCGTCAATATGTATGCGTTGGATCCCGGTTTGGTAGGTCAGTCGGTCAGGCGGTCGGTCGGTCGGTGGCTCCAGCCATCTCGAAAGGGGTCCCGAATTTTTTACGACGTAAACAAATTAGAAACTGTTGGCATTCTCTCGTTTAGTGAAAAGGGTTAATGGTTGATAGCTCTTGACGATACCACGATGGTGTAGCCATGCACGATTTAACGCGAGGGGACGAACGAATGGAAGAAGTGCTGACCCCGACGTGCGATGCAACAGGAGGCGTGTACTGTAGCGCGAGGGGGGGGGGGGGGGGGGGGGGGGGGGGGGGGGGGGGGGGGGGGGGGGGGGGGGGGGGGGGGGGGGGGGGGGGGGGGGGGGGGGGGGGGGGGGGGGGGGTCGCGGAGGGCATTCTATGGTGCGCCGGATCTGACTAACTACGATAGAGTGGAGTACCACTACGACGACCACTGCTACTACTGCTGCTACTGCTGGTACTACCACTACTACTACTACTACTACTGCTTATCACACTACTCCTCGGTCCAGTTAATCCCATTGTTGGTCCCATTGATTGTCCCGTCAGTGCCGTCGGTGGGGACCCCGGGGAGGACCTGACGGGAATAGATTTGGGAATGCTGGCCTGGGGGGTAAGGCTTATGGTCAGTGGTTGCCTTTCTGGGCTCGTCTTCTGTGGTTGAGATGTTTTAGCCGTAATGGTTGGTCGGGTAGGTTAACGGCTTTTTCGTGCAGCGGAATTTCAGGTAGAAATCCGCGGATGTAGTGAACTCTTGATCCTTATCGTCTGCTAGAACCCCCGGCTTTGGCGTATTGACCGACACACGCCTCCAAGCGATTAGTCTTCCCCTCCATACCCAACATTTCCATCCATGTGTATTTTTTCGTCCCGAATCTCGGGTTACCTGCTCGTGAGAGACAGCTGAACGAGAGTTGGCGGATAACGTGTCTTCTGAATGGGATTTTTTGGCGAGCGGAGCTGGACGCGACACACACGACGTCGAGTGCCCTGCTCAATGAGTTCATTCAGCCTTCAACCATCCCAAGTGTACGACCAGTCCTCAAGCACGTGTCGCTTGATAGGCCGTGGCTCGGATGGACGTAGACGAAGCAACCGGAAGCAACTGGTGCTGGAAGTGTAGTCTGGTGCTGGTATCACTGGCCTTGTTTCTGTGGTTTGGCTTGGGCACACGCACACTTACCTGTGGGGGGGGATACCAAGTAACCCCGATTGTTCGTGAAAATCGCATGCCCTCGGTACGCCTGATATACGTGTTGCACCAAACCCGGTGCGAATACACTTCGATAATTTGGCCTCCTACCGTACCTGCTTCTAAGTATGCTTGCTTCCCGCAACCACTTCGACGTCGTGGACCCAAACGTACCATCTTTGGCGCCTCACAAAGTCCCGCGGATGTGAAAGGCTTGCCTGTGGAAGACTCCAGCACAGCGCGAACACAGAACGGACGCGTGTTGTTATCTTAACTTCAAGGGTACATAGGATGCAAGGAATCCCGCTCTGCACCTCGTATTTTGCAGCAGCGCACGATCTACCCCTCCCTTTCCCTGCCCTCTCTCCCCCCCCCCCCCCCCCCCCCCCCCCCCATTTGAAGCTATCATCCATATGCAAGTCCGCCTCACAGGCGGTTCTTGGTAGGATACAGCTCACCCTTCATGCGACTCGCCCTTTAAACACCTCACGGCACTTCGCGCTTGGTGCAAGCGATGTCTGCCTGGTCGGTGAAAACCCGACGCGCTCCGTCCCGGCATTGTAGGGATGCGAGGGCCTCTGGTCACACGACTACGGCCATGCATGGTATTGAGTACACCTCACCCCCCCTTTCCCCTTCGCATTGAACGCCAGCCCCTAGCCACCCCCCCCTCCCGGTTTTCCCCCATTCCTCCTCCACGTTATGCGCTGACCCTCAGCCCCTCCCACCCCCCCGACCCCTCCGATGATTTCGTTCCGTTTTGCCACCACGACGACAGTGAGCCCTAGCGACATCGCGAGCGACGTGGGCACGCAATCCCTCCACAACGGCGACCATCAGCGACGGCGCCAGCTGTGGCTGGAAGAGCGCGCTGATTTTCTGCGCGCGGAGGGCAGGTTGCGCGAAGAAAATGAGGATAGAGTTCGAAGGTTAGCGGAGGCGGCGGCGGTGCCGGGGGACGGGAGGGGAGGGGGGGGGGGGGGGGGGCGGCGACTCGGGGGGCGGGCGTGACAGCGATGGTTGGCACCGGTCCCGAGGGTGGTAAAGCTCCGATCAAGCGAGCGAATGGGCCTTCGCCGCGAGGCCAACGAGGAGGGGGGGGGGGGGGGAAAGGGGAGAGGGAAGGGAGGTGCGGGAAGGTTGTTGGATGAGCGGCTTCGTCGGCTCGAGAAGGGGATTGAGCTGTGGGGCGCGACGTACGTTCCACCGATCGCACCGGAAGAATGGCAGAGGCTGGCGGACAAGTGGACGAACACACCCGGAAACGGCACGGAGGTGAGAGAGCAGCGACAATACGCGCGCGCTGCCCCATTTGGTTCTCGGTGTACCGGTGTGGCGGCGACACAGTTGTGTGTGTGTGTGTTTTTTTGGGGGGGGGCATCAATTTTTTTTTTTTTTTTTTCGTTTTTGTTGTTGGTAATGATGTGTCCGTAGCTGGAATCATCGTCGGTATTGTTGTTGAGCTGTTGTTGCTGCTGCTGCTGCTGCTGCTGCTGCTGCTGCTGCTCCTGCTGGTGCTACTGCTCATCGATCAGCAACCGGGATGATGTTCAATATTTGCTGACGGTCTGGTGCACCGTCAAGTATACTCCGGATCAGTTTAAGCCCATTTTAATGAAGCAGACTTTTTATTCATCGAAACGCATACCAAATCAGGAGTTTGTTGTCCTCTCAGGCGTCCTCAAGCGGCTTGCTCATATCCATATTTTGCATTTCGTCGCCCTCCACCTGCCGCCTCCTGTCGCGACGAAGGTTGGGGCGCCGCGCATCCTGTTCGTGGTAACGTCTTTCGACCGCGGGGGCAGGCTCGGGCAGCAGTTGAAGGGTGTGGTCGACAAGCTGGACTACATGCTCATGATCATGGACGAGATCAGAGAGGCTTGCGAGGTGCGCCGTGCGAAGTGCGGGGACCGGAAAGAACGCCCCCCCCCCCCCCCCCCCCGCCCCCTTATATATGGGTTAGGTTGGCGTCGGTTGGCAACGACACTGTAAAACATGCCGCTCACTACGTGAGCTAGACATCCAGGGTACCGTTTTTTTTTTCTTTCTTTGGCGGTCGCCCATGGCTGGTGGTCGAGTGAGATCGTTTGTGCGAAGTAAAGAACCTTTACTCTGCACAAGGGAACTGATCGTATCACGTAGTGTTCAAGGTAAGGCACCCAAGAGGCAGTTACATAGTACTCCCATTGCTGTCTCTGGGAGTGGCTACACCGGAAATTAAACCAACTCATTGAGGCTGTCATCCATATGCAAGTCCGCCTCACAAGCGGTTCTTAGTAGGATGCTGCTCACCCTTCATGCGACTCGCCGGACACCTCACGGCGCTTCGCGCTCGGTGCAAGCAATGTCTGCCTGGTCGGTGAAAACTCGACATGCTCCGTCCCGGCATTGTAGGGATGCGAGGGTCTATGGTCATACGACTACGGCCATGCATGAGATCGAGTACATCTCTCCTATCGAGTACACCCCCCCTCCCCACCCCCCCTCTGTCTGAAATCACGCCACTTAATTCACACCACCCGTGAATATTTCCTTGGTGAAACGTGTCGGATCACAAGAGAGAGAGAGTAGTGACTGCAACATCAACTTAATTCGATGTGGATGTCGACGTTTATGTTCTACTAGAGAGCAAGAGAGAGAGAGGGAGCTGCAGAGATGAAGAGATAGAAGTGTTCTTTACGTAGCTCTGAACTAGTACACCCCTCAGAAACGTTTTCCTGTGAACGTTTGATCGGGAGAGGAAGAGAGAGAAGACATGTGCTTTGTACGAAAGGGACTACCTGCTGCTACTCAGTCAGTCAGCCAGTCAAGTCAGACGCTATCAAGTATCCCAATGCCGTGGTTGCTCCTAACGAGCAGCCCACTGAGAAGCCCGATCGGCAATCCCTCCGAAGGAACAGCCGACTATTACGGGGGTCCATAGTTAATATTACCTATGGTACACATAAAAAAACCTATATATTTACATATTTTTGCTAACAATATTTGGCCCTATTAACTATGGTCCCCCGTAACAGCAGCCCAACGGGTTATCATGGTTCTTTCGAACGAACAGCCCACGAAGAACGGCCGACTATACCCCCAAGTGACAACCATTTTTCCTTTCCGCTGACGATGCGAATCGAAGAGTACTTGTTTCTCTTATTCCAAGCGATGTATTTCACTCACAGCGGTAAAATAATTTACACTTGTAGAAGATTACCTGGTGCCGGTAGTCATTTGTGGCAGCCGTCGGTCACAGCAATAGTAACGTAGCTCAGCTTTGTCGGTCTCGGGATATCGAAGATCAAAGAAAACCGTATTTATGGGGCAGGTGCCTCCCCCGTTCACCCTTCTAGTGCTGCGGTCCCGGTCTGGGCACAAACCAGTCAAATTTCAAGTTGTTTGTCATCAAAACGGGACCGCAGTCCTAAAAGGGATGCTACTACGGGGGACCATAGTAATAGTAAATAGGACCAAATATTGTTGGTAAAAAAAATAAATATATAGGTTTTTGTGTGTACCGTAGGTCCTATTTACTATGGTCCCCCGTAATACCCATATTATGTTAGGGCTGGTTCTTATTTAGATCGGTGGAATCGATACCCATCATCTAAAATGTGTTCTCTCTATTAATAGGTTATTTTTTTTTTATCTGTGAGCGACTTACACCTCTTTTAAGAAGATCGGTATGATACTTGATGATCACTGACTACCATCGGCACGGTAAATTTCTAAAGAAGGGAAATCGTGCTATTGCGGTGCAACACAGCAGGTACGGGGAACCATAGTAAATAGGACCAAATTTTGTTAGTAAAAATAGGAAAATACATTGGTTTTTGTGTGTACCGCAGGTCCTGTTTACTGTGCCCCCCCCCCCCCCCCCCCCCCCCCCCGTAATAGTAAAAATACTGGAATGTGTAGGTTTTTTTGTGTGTATAATGGGTCCTGATTGCTATGCCCCCCCGCAGGACATTATATACGCACATTTTGTATATTAATGTTTATACTAAACGTTCCTTATATTGAGGGACAGAATGGGACACATACATGTACACCTGGCGTGGCAAGGGTTCTTGCGCTTTTGTTTTGCGCAGACGTGTCTCGCCCGCCAAGAGCTCCTCTAACAAAGGAAGGAGCTACCCAACGTCTTCGGACCCGATGCGTGTCTTCCGGTGTGATTTGTCACGGCGCCTGCACTGCTGTTAGCTCACGGGATGGGTGCATCGCGCTTAGCTCACGTGTTTTCTCGAACCATGGCCGGTTGTCGGGGGTGAGAGGTAATTTCACCCGTGGAAGAACGCTGAGTTGGGCACAGTTGTGTGTGTGTGTGTGTGTAACCGTTCTTCAGTGCTCCTTTTCTCGACAACCAACGGTACGGGTGCTATATAAAGGTCGAACAATTTTATGTTTTCGGGAGGCTCTGTCTCGGACCAGATATTTTTTTCCGACAACGCCTCCCTTTTTCGGCATTGGCAAAACCTCAACCCTTCCCGTTCCAGAAAAAAAAAAAAAAAAAAAAAAAAAATACGATCGCACCACCCCTGTGCTCCCCCGTAAATAGAGCCCCTGGTATTTAGGACTGTACTCCCCTTGTGCGGACTGTGAATATGAAGCACTTGGGGGGATTTTGGAGACAGATTTAGTTTTTTCGTGCAGTGCGGTGCGGTGCTAAGAAAGTTATCCCAAGATGTTCTACCTCAATGGGAGCACGCGTCGCTCCTAAATGGCCTTAGAAAACTCGCTGTAGGTTCATACCCCTACCGAAGCACCAAGCGTCAATCAACCATGCCCTTTCGGGGTGACGTTTGGGTGGGGTCTGAATGCAAGCAGGCAGGCTTTACGATGAAGGCGCACATGATCTCGGCGTGGAACGCGCGGCTGGCGGAATATTTGTTCAACGATCGGCTGTTCTGTCGGAGAATCGGGGAAACCGTGCCAATCAGCTTCGAGCAGCACCCTCCCGCTATCAAGGAGGCTCTCAGCATCAAGGTGTGCGTGTGTGCTCATTGGGGGGGGGGCGCAAGAAGGGGAGGAGGGGGCGGGAAGCGTCGTGTGCTGATGAAACTGCGTGGGCGGGTTGAAACTGTGTGTTTTTCGCGGAAGCCTTGGTGTTGATGTTGGTGTTGGCGTAGGTTTGGTGTTGTTGTTTAGGTTGGTGGTGGGCGATGGTTTTGTTGCTGGTGATCAATTCGAAGGCATTTGTTGTTGCCGTGAAGCCGTCTTCGGTCGCGTTTAATCGCGAGCGGTTTGTGGGCCTTCGTTCTTGATTGCCGTCCCCAAGACCCCGCCCGGTCTGTGGTCAGTTACGACTACGGCCATGCATGATAATAATGAGTACTGCTGTTCATTTTTTTTTCCTTTTTTGACTGGTGGGTGCAAGGTGTTCCAATCAGGCAGAAAGTAATTACGTGAGACGGGACGGGGATTTTTTGTTCTTTCCGAAAATTTCGGTTTCATTTTCATTGTTTTTGCGGTGCTGCTGCCGTGCCGTGCTGCGCTTTTTCTTTCGTACATACCAGGTATACCATACAGCATATCAAAAGAAGAAAATAAGTACCTTATCCCCCCCCCCCGACCCCCACCGAAACTGCGCTTTCGTGTAGGGGACCTGGACCTGCCAGAAAGAAGAAAGAGGTACACCAGTAGCCGGGAAGAGGAGGGAGTAGACGCACAGATGTGCCCGTGTGGCAAAGCAATAGAGAGTAGAACTCACATAGTAGGAGAATGTGAAATATACAAGGAGGAACGGGATGTGTTAGAAGAGGAGATGAAGAAAATAGACGAATGTGACATGGAGGAGTTTGATACAATGAATAGCAACGAGAAAACGATCGCTATCCTAGGAGATAGATGGTGGCCACAGGAGGCCAAACAGGAAGGGGATAAGATTAGCAAAAAGTTTATATGTAATTTATGGAAACAACGTAATGAGCGCCCAATTGTTGGAGGTGTCTCTATTAGGAGTAGGAACGGTGCTCCGTCTCGAAAGGGATGCGTGGTCAATGGTCGAATGACTAAGGCAAGCAACAAATGAGTACGCCCCCCCCCCCCCCGACCCCCACCACAGTTCGCCTTTGTCAACCCCCGACATCTCTCCCCTCACGACCTGCCCACCCGTGTGTGTGGTGTTTGTCCTATGTCGTGGCTGCAGCACCGGTTGTACATGGAGCCCAGGCTAGACCAGCACGACCTCTTCATTCAGGTAAAGGAAGGGAAGGGGGGAGAGCGGGGGCTAGAGTGGTGGAGTGGCGAACCCGAGGGGAGTTTTCTTTGCTGTGTGTTGCGATTTCTTTAGGGTTGTGTTGTCGGGATGAATGTGGGGTTGCTGTTCCCCTCTCTGCTTTCTCGACGTTGCTGTTGAAACGGGGCTGGTGAATCGGCGGGCGGCAGACAAGCAAGAGTGGTACTTGGTGTCAGGGTCGGGGCGATCGTGGGTGGGTCTGATGGATTGGTCCAAGCATGGGAGCGATCGGTCGGATGGTCGACCGGTCGACGGATAGACCCAAACAGACCCAAATTCTCGCACTCATTCTCTCTCGCTCATTCTCTCACTCAGTCATTCACTCACCCACCCACCCATCTGCATCAATTATGTCGACCGATCGAGTTGTTGGCTTGCGGAGAGCTCACGCCTCACTCGCGCGATACCACCGCCGCTGCTGCCACTACTGCTGGTGCCGCTGTGGCCGCCGCCGCCGCCGCCGCCGCCGCCGCCATTGAACCCTACATGGACTGCCTCTTCCTCTCTCTCGCGCGCCCGCGGCCAGGCGGAGGACGACATGATCTTCACGGTCAACCACATGCTTCTCTACCTAGAGGAGTCGGAGAAGCTTACCAACAGACGGTGGGTTCGAGATGGGTACCTCATGTTTCCTTTCAGAAATGCACACCCCGGCTTTTGGAAACTTGAAAGTTAAGTCGGTTGTTTTTGCAGTGCTCAAGGGGTTATGAGCGGCGAGGAGAATCTCGAGGAGAATTTTCGGAGTCATTCAGGGTTTCGCCTTTTTAGATAGGCGGGGGCCGGGAGAGGGGGGGGGGGGGGGGGGGGGGGGGGGGTGAGGGGGTAAAGGGTATAGGTGGAATTGGGGAAGTTGCGGCGTGTCTCCGTTTTCATGGAGGCATGCCTGTGTCTGTAATGATTGGTGGCAGCCCCTGCCCAGTCCTTTTGTCCGCTCGTGGTGTAGTCGTTCGACGTAAGGTACCACCGCGAGTAACTCGGACTTTCAAGAACTATTTCGTCGCCGTGATATCCGTTTGCGTGGGCGCTGTGTGTCGACTGCAATGTTGATACTGTGCAACAGTTATGCGCTCTATTATGAGTCCCAGCCATACTCGCTCTAACCAAAATGAATCCCCCATACCCTCATCAATCATGCCTCCTATGTAAATTAAGGTTTAATTCCGCTCCACACAATAAAAATACTCGCGTCGTCCAGC
Source organism: Macrocystis pyrifera (assembly GCA_031763025.1). Classification (NCBI taxonomy): domain Eukaryota; class Phaeophyceae; order Laminariales; family Laminariaceae; genus Macrocystis; species Macrocystis pyrifera. Next base: position 13,179,200 of record JASSKH010000007.1, on the reverse strand, counting down.
CGCCCGCTTGTGTTTATGTTTGTGTTTTTGTTTTGTTTTGTTTTTGAACTTTTTTTTTTGCACTTTTTTTTTTAAATTTACCATCGCAGCCGTAAGGAAGGGACCACTTTACCTCCCACTTACGACTTCATGCCGGGTTTTATACGGGTGGAGCCTGGCTCTGAGACGCAGGGGGTCGGGGGGCGAGTGGTTCCAGTGGGAGATTATCCTCAGCAGGTGAGCCGCAGGCTTACTATATGCCCTTCGGAACTGCACCCTCGTTTTTGGAGACTAACTACTTGAGAAGTAACGTGCGGCACTATTTGCGCTTTGGTGAGGGGGGTCAACAACGCCTCGGTGACTACAGCAGTCCGCGCAGTAAATGGCTAGTAACTGTATTAATGTACCAGGTATGATCTGTCAGACGTGTGGGGCGAGAGATTCCAGTGGTAGATGCTCTAGACCCTAGCCTGTCGTTCGTCACGCAGTACGGGTCCAACCCAGAAAATACGGGCTTTTGGGTAGGTCGTGCAGACTGCACGACCCCACATGGCAACATGACCTAGTGCAGATGCTGCAGATCATACTGGTCATAATCTGCCCTGAAGGATCTACACATGATGAGGTGGGGAATTCGACTATCATATCTTATCTGGCCGATGTGTGAGAAATGTTCGATTAGCCGCCGCTCTCACGCTGCTCTTCCTATGTACGTACCAGGTATATAGAGAAAAGGCAGGCGTTCAGTGTAAAAAAGTGAAAAGTGAGTTGTTTCGCCCTTTTTTTACCGCCGAAAATAATGTACGCTAACTTGTAAAATTTCAAGTTTTTTTTTTTTTTTTTTTTTGAATCCCCGAAACGTGGGTAGCTGGTGTGATGCGACGGGGTTTGACGTCTCCCGCGCGTACACGTTGGCCGATGAAGATGGCAACGGCCTTCGTTGTCGAGGCTCTCGATTAGGAACGCGTGCGTGGCTAAGACGATAGGCGCGCTGTCGTACAGCACTCGTACTTGTAGCACTCTTTTTTTTTTTTGCCTTGTGAGAAAATATTTCTGATTTTTGAGAGTGACGGAGCTCCTCCCTGCTGAGGAAACTACCCGGGTGTATACAGAGTGTGACGTACCAGGTATCCCACTCGTGCTGCACGGCAGTACTCTTCGTTACGTGTGGTAGGTCACGGGACTGCTGTTCATCGATTTTGACCCGTTTGCGGCAAACTGCCGTCCGGTTCTGGGGACAAACCGCTCAAGTTGTAAGCAGTTTGTTGAAACGGGACTGCAGTCCTAAAGAGGGGTTTAAGCCGACGAACGGTAAAGACCGTTGAGTTCGCACAGGGGTTGCGAACGTTTTTCAGCTCCTTGTTTTTCTTAACAACGGTAATAAGGGTGCTATTAATAGTACTGTAAAGGTCGAAAAACATATTTTTGGAAGAGGGCTCTCTCTCTCTCTCTCTCTCTCTCTCTCTCTCTCTCTCTCTCTCTCTCTCTCTCGACCAGCAACTTTTTTTTTTCGAAAAATAAACGCCTTGTTCGTTTGGTACTGGCAAACCTTTCGGTTCTGGGGGAGTGTACTCGATAGGAGAGATGTACTCGATCTCATGCATGGCCGCAGTCGTATGACCATAGACCCTCGCATCCCTACAATGCCGGGACGGAGCATGTCGGGTTTTCACCGACCAGGCAGACATGGCTTGCACCAAGCGCGAAGCGCCGTGAGGTGTCCGGCGAGTCGCATGAAGGGTGAGCTGCATCCTACTAAGAACCGCTTGTGAGGCGGACTTTCTTGCATATGGATGACAGCTTCATTGAGTTAGTTTAATTTCCGGTGTGGCCACTTCCAGAGACAGCAATGGGAGTACTATGTAACTGCCTCTTGGATGCCGTACCTTGAGCACTACGTGATACGATCAATTCCCTTGTGCAGAGTAAAGGTTATTTACTTCGCACAAATGATCTAACTAGACGACCAGCTGTGGGCGACCGCCAAAAAAAAAAAAAAAAAAAAAAAAAAACGGTACCCTGGATGTCTTAGTGAGCGGCATATTTTACAGTGTCGTTGCCAACCGACGCCAACCCAACCCCATATATAATATATATAGAGGTTCTGGGGGGGGGGGGGGGGGGGGGGGGGGGGGGGGGGGGGGGGGGGAAGCGAGCGCTTGAAAAACGATCGCACCACCTCTGTGCGAAGTCAACGCTCTTTTTACGGTAAGTTTTCCGGGTCTTAAGTCTCTGCATGAGGTACGGAGCTCCAGAAGTGAGAAGCTTGCCTCAGAAGGCAAAATGTGTGCTGCTACCCCTTCCATAGCACGTGTCTGTTATTACGGGGGTCCATAGTTAATAGGACCTATGGTATACATAAAAACCTATATAATTCACTGTATTTACTAACAATATTTGGTCCTATTAACTATGGTCCCCCGTAATAATAGGATTGATGAGTGTATATAGATGAGTTTCGACGAAATCGTTGAGCTCACGACTGAGATTTTTTTTCTAGTGTCTATTTAGAGCCCATCTTAACGAGGAACACTAAATTTCATTCAATCAGATGTAATTTAAATTAGAAGAAAAAAAATCTAGTCAAATTGAAAGAACCGAAAGTCCTCGATAGGATGGGCCCTTAAATTAAATTAGAAAAAAAAAAAAATCAAGTCAAATTGAAAGAGCCGAAAGTCCCCGTTAAGATGGGCCCTTATCCATGCAAGCGAGAGGGCAAAAGAGAGGAGATAGTGAATTTGTTTCCTTGTTGCGGGAGGCACACATGCTGAGACTGAGGCTGGTTTGATTTTGGCGTGTTGTGATTGTCGACGAAACATGTTCTTCCACATACCCTCTGGAAGAGAAACGGGCGAACCTTGAGAATTCCCTTTTTTTTTTCGGGCGTGACACGCGCCGTGAAAGCAGCGGGCGTGCGGAAGCAACGGCTGGCCCAAAGCTGGGTACATGGCCGTGATGCGTTGGACACATTTCCAACTCTAGGAAGACAAAATGCCCAGCCGACAGTCAGCCAACCGGCCAACTACGAATGAACTGTAGCATGAAAGCGTGTAGCCCATTTGAGTCCCGCCATGGTTGCTACGTTGCTTTTGAGTGAAGGCTGTGTACGTGCGGCTCCAGCGAGAAGAGTGCCCGGATTGCCTTGGTGAGAGCCTGAACGTGGTTCCCCCTTCGAAGCCTGAATGGGTGACACTTTCCAGCAATTTTTACCTGGTACCTGGTACCTGGTACCTGGTACGTTTTTATAAATACTATTACGGGGGGACCATACAGTAGTAAATAGGACCAAATATTGTTGGTAAAAATAGGGAAACATATAGGTTTTTCTCTGTGCCGTAGGTCCTATTTACTACGGTCCCCGGTAATATTACGAATACGCCAGCTGTGTGTTCGACCCATTGAGTGGTTCGATACTCAATTTTGCGAGCGCTTCGTCCAGTGGTGAGTCGGGCGCGTTTTGTTCTGCAATTCATTTATCGCAAGGTGTTGTGTGCATTTGACATTCCGACGCAGCAGCTGACACTCAGTTTTGCGAGTTTCATGTTCTGGTGTAGTGCGACATCGGTGCCTTATCCCTTCGATTCCCGCCCCCCCCCCCCCCCCCCCCCCCCCCCCCCCCCCCCCCCCCCCCCCTCCGCCGCCGCTTCCCGGCTTCCGTGAAACCTTCGCACGGACCGTGGACACCCTAACATGCCACCTTTTCTCCGGCGGCAGGATTCGTGGTAAGCAGATAAAGGGCGCGGGTACTTATCTGTCCCTGGAGAAGTCCAGGGTGCTGCTTTCCAATGGCAACAATCAGGTGAAGTGGACCGGCTAGGAGTAGTGCGGATAGGGGCTCCGATGCGCAGTCGTGTAGGATGGGAAGGGGAGGGGGGGGGAGGGTGAACTTGATTGGTTGAGGAGTTGTTGGTTACGTCTGTCGATTATTTGATTGGTTGGTTGAGCAGATGATCGAGGGGGTGATTTTGTTGGCCGGTTGGTTGATTGATCGGTAGTTTGGTTGGTTGGTTGGTTGGTTGGTTGGTTGATATTTGGGTCAGGTAGTTGGATGGTTAATTTGTCGATTGTTTGGTTGGTTGGTCGATTATTCCGTCGGTTAGTTGACTGGTTGGTTGGTCGGTTGGTTGGTTTGTTGCTTGGTTGGTTGATTATTCGGTTGGTTGGTTAATTGGTTGGTTGGTTGTTGGTGGATATATTGGTGTGTGGTTGATCTTCGATCGACTGATCCTTTTGATGCGGTATATTTTGTTCACTGATGTGGGTTTGCTGATCAAATGGGCGAGCTGTATATATACTAAGTATGTACATATCGGTGGTGTGATTCAAAACCGAAAGAAAACGTCGTATCGATGCCCTTCGAAACAAACTGCAAAACACCTGCGCAGAAACGGTTTTTTTGTTGCTGCAAAAGTATATCAAGAGGAACATCCGTCAAGAAGTGCTCTGCACGAACGATCGCGAGCACAAAAGAAAACGAAACATCCCGAGAAATTCCTCCACAGGCACACTGCCGTACGCCTCGGCACCATCGCCCTCAAAAGCGTGCCAAAAGCCAGAGGGCCGACCGCGCGTGCTCTGTCTACTTTTTTTTCTTTTCGTGCTTTTGTGTCGTCTCGCTTCGTTCTGTTTTACTTCGTGTTACTTGTTTTTTATGTCACTGTTAAGATTCGTTTACTTGTTCTATTCCGTGTGTTCCATTTCGCGCCTTTTGTGTGTGTGTGTTTTCTTGCATATCTCTCGCTCACCGTGCCGCCCGCCGGCCCGCCCCGCCCGCCCACCCACCCACCCCGCGCGCCGAAACGAAAAATACGAGCAGGGTATGTGGGTCGCGACGAGGGGGCAACTCCAGTACCTCGATCGAAAATGCCGGTACCTGCGCTACACCGACAAGTCTCCCCTCGGCTTCGTGGAGAAGTTCAGCGGGAGCATAGAGATGTTCTCGTCCGGCTGTCAAACCACTAAGGCGAGAAGAAGCGATCGAACTGGAAACGAGGCGGGGCAGTGGTGGTAAAGAGGGCCGGGAGTGGGGGGGGGGGGGGGTGGGGGAGGGGGCGAGTCGCCCGCCCGATAGTTTACGGTTCCTCGTTTCGACTGATCGATGCCGTCACTTTCACATGTCTTGTTTTTTTTTTCCTCGCATGTTGTTCCTCCCCCTGTTAGCCCTTTTGGAGACTCAGGGGCATACCGACATAAAAACCGGGGAAGGATAAGTTTTGTCCGTAGACGAAAGCTACGGCGCCCGTAAACGCAGAAGCGGAAAAAACCGCGAGTTATTGATAGGTCTATGTCAGTGTTGGAGGATAAATGGCAAGGCCATCATCCAGTATTTATTTCGATGAAGACGCGCAGGGCAACAAACTCATGCCAAAGGCGAGGAGAAGTCGACGGTTCTCGCTGAGAACTTGAGCGGATGATTGAGGTAGTCCCTGGGTTGGTCCAACAAAAGGCCAGACGTTGGTGCATTTTTATGGGTTTTTTTTTCCTCTGTTTTTTTCTCTCGGGACCCCGGGCTATATTTATCAGCCGCCTATTAATAGGGGAAAAAGCGCGCAGTACTCAAAATATCATTGTACTGCGCCTGACCGAACCGATAACAACTAAAAGCATCGGCCTCGGCACCAGCAAGTAACACACCCCAGCCAATCCCCCATGTATCCCATGTCCTCCCAACGAACACGGGACGGTGGTGGAGCAGGTGTTCCCCGCGGCGCGCTTCGAAGATTTCCTCGTGCACCACCGCACAAACAACAAGAAGGGGAAGAGGGGAGAGTCCGTTCCGCCGGTGTCCGTGAGCATCATGAGGTTTTGGGCGTCGCAGATTCTGAGGGACTCGGAGATGCTGGCGGAATCCGCGAGGCGCCGGCTGACCAGCTGACGCGAAGGCGGTGGGACGGAGCCGCGCCCGCGACATGCGGCGTGATTCCGTGGCGTTAACTAGTCGGGTCGGGTCAGGCATCGAGAGGGATGGGCGGTCATGTACCATTTTTTGTGCGTTTTAGTTTTCATGTCATGTGGGTCGGGTCTCCAACGGGTCTCCAACGGGTCTCCAAAGGGTTGTGTTTCCGATTTAATTGCCGTGTTTTGGCTTATTTTGTAGTTTCTGTTGCCATCATTTTTTATTCGTGGCCTGCTCGTTATTTTTGTATTATAGTTCTGTCCTTGTGTATCCCCTCCCCCCCCCCCCCTCTCACTCCAGCCGTGTTTGATTGCCTTTACTTGTTTTTGTGGAGGCGCTGGCAGCTCCGGGATTGTTGGTGACTTCTTCGTGCGGTGTCGTTTTCGCGTGTGCTCGGCTAAAGAAAATTCTTCCCAAGCGAGTGGGGTGTACTGGATTGTAGTGTTAGGGTGTAGTGTGGTGTGGTGTGTGCCATGGTAATGTACCATGTCTGCACACGTTTTTCCCCGTACTGCCCGCGGTCGCTTGAAACCAGCGAGAGCAGCAGGACGGACGAAGAGGAGGGTCGTTTTGGGAGCATTTTTAGGCCCGATCGAGAGGGTTTTCACGCGAGGCGTTTCCAAGTAACGGCGGATTACCCAATGTAGTTGGAACGAGGGGGATAAAAAAGAAACGTGAAAGAACGTGCGATGGTCCACGGGGTTGTTCACCAGGTTAACTTTTCATATTATCTCAAGTAGAATCAGTTTTTTGGGTGAGGAGTTGTAAAGCTCCTCAAGTGAGAGGAGCCCCAGGGAAAAATAGATACCACCCCACGCGGTAGCACGCGCCGACAGCAGCGGTAGTAGTGGGCGCAATGCTTGTGGTTGTTGTCGTGATAGTGGAGTTGGTGATGATCGTGCTGAGTGGTAGAGGTGGAGATTACGGTGGGGATGGTGATGATGATGGTGATGAGATGATGATGGCTACAGGAACATGACCATTTTATTTTGTTCAAAACGGATCAGATGGTATGCTGCGCCCTTCGCCGACTGTGTCCTTCACCCGTCCCTGCCGAGTTTTGGGGCTAGCGTTACGGGGGTTGTCGGCTAGCGTATGTACTGTATGCGCATGTATCAGGGGGGGGGCAGGAGGCACTCATGCCATGCATGACTGTAGTCATATAATAAGACCGTAGACCCTCGCATCCCTACAATGCCGGGACGGAGCACGTCGGGTTTTCACCGACCAGGCAGACGTTGCTTGCACCAAGCGCGAAGCACCGTAAGGTGTTGGTTGAGTCGCATGGAGGGTGAGCTACATCCTACTAAGAACCGCTTATGAGGCGGATTTTCTTGCATGTGGATCACAGCGTGAATGAACTGAATTTTTCTGGTGTGTGTGGGGTGTGCTATTAATAACGTCATGAATGGCCGTCGTCGTATGGCTATCGGGGTTGGAAGGGTCGTGATGTTTGGACGCTGTTGAACCGTCAATCGCCCAGCGAGGGATATGATGGTGCTTCTGCCTTGGGCACATCGCGGCTGTGATCAGTCGTTTGTGTCGTTTCGCTCCGAATAGGTTTGCTTGCAGCCAACTAAATTGATTTGTCGGTCTTGAAGTATAAATAGGATATTTCTTGCTGTTCGCGCGATTTCGATTGTCACACATCATACGAAGCAAGCGTATTTTGACTGCGGTGGGTACCCCGACTAGAGTGAGGTCTGGTACAGGCCGAAAACACCTCTCTTAACTAGTAGCCTTCTCTCTTGTCCACGGTGGGAAACATATAGCTGTGGTGTAGGCAGGTCCAGCTGAATCTGGCCTCTCTTATCTGCACTAGTCTCTCTTAGCGTGCCCTCTCTTAAGTAAGCGTACCCACTGCGCGTAAATTGCGCGATTTCGATTGCCACACGTCATACGGAGAATGTGTCCTTTGACTGCGTAGATAGATGTTTTGTTATTTTGTGTTCGTTTTGTTTTTTTCTTGCTTGCGCTACGTCTATAGGCATGCCACCGGGACCCGCTTCAGGCGCCCGCCGGGAAGCGTGCTTTTGGCTGTGGGCAAGTCGCCGTAAAACGCGACATTTTTCGTCGGTCCTGAATCAAACGTTGTTTTATCTTAATAATATTCTTCGACTGCGACATGCTTGGACCTGCGATATTTCAGCACTGCAACATTTTTTTTTGGTACACACTTTTGTCAATCCACAAAGCTGCGCTCCATTATGCTGCGCCGGTGTAGCGGGCGTCGTGCCGTCCCCGAGGCGTCAACGTCGTACTGTAGCTGATAATCTGCCCGGCATGCGGAACAGGACTACAGTATAAAAGCACCAACGCCAAGTCAATAAGAAACATGTATTTGCGTCGCTAACTCCGCACCGACCTTCCTGGTCTACAGTACCTCTTACATACACAAAACTATCACGGGGGCCAATATGGTAATCAGAACCCCCGATGGACCCAAAAAACGGGTATCCCCCGACGTTTACACCCCTTATTTGGTGCTGATTACTGCGGTGTGTTGCCTGCTATTACGGGGGTCCATAGTTAACAGGACCTATGATGTACATAAAAACCTATATATTTACCTGTTTTTACTAACAAAATTTGGTCCCGTTAACTATGGACCCCCGTAATAATATTAATAGTCATTTGTGGCCAAGGTATTGCAGTAAAGTCAATTTCAGCGGTGCACATTACCTGACTAAGAAATACTGGGTTTTCTTGATCGTAGGAAGGCTTGGTTGGTTTACTATATTTTTTTAGTGTGTAAAATGAAGCCAAAATAGCCGTAAATTTTGCTAAATTTTGCTCTCCGGCGGCGCCTTCAGCAGGGTCGTCCGGCGAGGCCTCATCGCTCGGTGGGGGGGAGTTGGCTCGCTTTGGTTGGCTGGCTGGTTTCGCTGCCCAACTGCTAACTAGCGCTGAAGTTCACCCAAGGCGTGCCTTACTCACAGCTCTGGAGACAACGGATGTACGTATATATTATGGTGCTACCTATTATGTTCTCGCCGTGACAACGCACTCACGCCGGCCGGCCAAAGGAAGCTGCATTAATCAGTTGTTTTTGCGCCCGAGTCAATTTTGTATGGCATACTGCGAAATTTTAGGCGGCATGTCAGGCGATAGCGATAGTATACACCAGCAGGGTTGGACTCGCGACAAGGTGCGGGGTTGGTTAGAGGTACAGGCTGCTTTCCGTAGTGAGCAGCGACGTCTTTCGTGTCCACTCGGCGTAAAGGACAGACAAAGAAGAGTGACGGGTGGGGCTGGCCCTTGTGGGTGAGATCAGGTCCCCGGTGTGGGATCAGGTCCGGGTGGGATCAGTGTGGAAAGGTCCTCACCACCCCTCCTGCATTTAATTTTGGTCAATCTTTCTTCTCCGTACAGGCGTGATGTGTACTGCTTTCACGCCGTTTGGTGGGGGCAAGTGTTGTGTTCGTTTCGGGCGTTGACTGTCGAAGGGCGGCGGGGCAACCACACAGTGAGCGGGAAGCACGGCACGCCTGCCGTTCTAGGGAGCTTGACATAGATCGACAATATCGTCACCACTCACTCTCCTTCTTTCAAGCCGCCGCTTCTCTTGGAGATCGAAAACCTTGGAACAATGTAAGGCCCTCTGCCTCTTGGAGGTGTAGCCGTCTCTCTGCGGTGTTGTTGACCAAAAGGCCCCCGAAACAATGTGCCGAGTGATATCGCTAGGACTTCCCGCGCTACTCACTGCCCCTTGGGTCCTCGCTGCTCGACGGTTCTCGGCTGTGACCAAGCAAATACCGCACACACATACATGTACGCTTGCGACACGCTTGCGACACGGGCCGCACGAAAGTATTCAGGCGCCGGAAAACCAACACTGCCCCCCATCCGTCGGGGCAAGCGTCACCCTGGACTTTCAGCTGTCCTGAAGGCGAGCACGGTGCTACATTTTGGGATAACCCTGTCTCATTCTCGACCCCTTCGTACTCGGAACGTGTGGCTGGGCTTTATAATCCCCGTTTGATATTCGTACTTGCATCAGGGTCCGAACGGGGACTGTTTTATCTGCCAGAGTGCTACGAGTACTCAACAAAACTTGAAACCCGTTTCGTCACAGCGACAAATCGTCGCGCTGCTGTGGTACGGTGATCTTGTAGAACGCCTCCGCCCTCGCCCTCGCCCCCCCCCCCCCCCCCCCCCCCCCCCCCCCGTCCCAGCCCGTGCCCTCGCTGCCCACCTCCTCGAACATACTCGCAGAGCTGAAAGCTATACTTGATCAACCTTTCGCGTTCGCAACAAACCAGCGTGCACATTTGGGAGGAGCTCACTCGTCTCCACGATAGATGAGCTCTTAGGTGGCACCACTGAAATAAAAACAGACGGCCAGGCGAGCCCTGGAGAGCAAAACACGCCACACGATCGGGAAGTCATTTGCTACATACGCAGGCCGATCGGGCACTCTGCTTCTCCCTTCCCCTTTTCCCGCGAGGACAGGAGGGGCGTCGTTGCTTCTCTCGCCATGAAAAAGCGGCCTTTACCCCCAACCATCCTCCACCCCGCGGTGAGCCCGACGCTTGTAGCATCACAGGGGTGAGGGGCGGCCGCGACACCCACTACGTGGAGCTTAAAAACAATGCTAATAAACGTTGAGCCAGCGTACAAAAACACACGAACACAGCCTCTGGCGGGCCGCGCGGGCGCACCGCCACGGTGAGGACTTAGGTGGCGCTTTCCATCCGTTGTCTGACTTGTGCCACCTACGAGTAAGGTGGTCGGGGAAAGTAGCACAGATATATCAGGGGGGGGGGGGGGGGGGGGGGGGGGGGGGGGGGAGGGGGGGGGGTGGGGGGGGGGGGGGGGGGGGGGGGGGGGGGGCTGCGTCACGTATTGACGGCGGATGGGGAGAGCAGGATGGCAAACACATGGCCGGTGCGATGTTGACATGATTTATTTCAATTTCGCGTCGCATCAAGCGTAATAATAAAACAACAGATCGACCGCTCTGCCCTCCTCTCTTTCATGGCTGTTCCACCCGGGCTCTCACGAAAATCGTCGCTTTCTGAGCTTTTGGGTGTAAGTCTATATAATTGTCAACCTTCTTCTTGCACAGCTGTTGTCACGGCTACAGTAGCTCGGTAGACACTGCGGTTTCACAGTAACAAAGCTATGCACCAGGTTGTTAGCGAGGTCCCCGCAACAGGGCAGACCTCGGGTGCGCCCTCGATCGTCAGTTTTTCATCGCTTGGCGTTCTCCCGAGATGCTGTGCTCTGAACATACTAAAGGGGGTCCATAACCTATTAACGCACCGAACACCCAATGCGGAGATCCCGCCATTACTAGTCAGAAGCCACGACGGCCCTGAAAAGCGTATAGCCCCATATGGTTGCACACCCTATCTGGTTCTGACTATTGCTGTGTGTTCCTCCGCAACGGTACAGGTAATTTTCGCAAGCCTTTTGCAACCAGCTAGGGGTTACACAGCAGTCGTACCCCATGGCCCAGGGGGACGGTGCGAAGGGGGTTTATCGCGGCGTTTCTCACCATCCGTTTGTCGGCTTCCAGCCTCTTGACGAGATCGCTGTTCAGCTTGAACTCCGTGTCGTTCATGTCTTCGTACTTGCGGCGGGCCTTGGTCTCCTCCACCTGCCTCTCGAGATCCTTCCGGTACCTGAAGCACGAGTATTTGAGGTTGTGGTCATGTGTTTTTTCTGTTTGGCGGGATCTTTGTTTAGGCCTTGGTTTTTTGCCGCTTGAAACTGGTGTACATACCATACGAGCGTTTGAAACGTGGTTTTGCGGCTCAGTTGTGTGTGTGTTTTTTTCCGCCTTGGTTTTGCAGCTTGAAATTAGCGCACGAGTGTTAGAAAGGTGGTCGTATGGTTTTCGGTTTCAGTGTTTTTTGTTTTACCTTGGTCTTGCCGTTTGAAATTGGCGCACGAGGGTTCTAAAATGTGCTTTTAGGTTTTGGTTTTGCGTTTTCTTTTTCTGGCCTTGGTTTTGATGGTTGACGCGTGGAACGACAAGGGTAGCACTTTTCGGCCAAGTTATTTCTGACGGAGGAGTTCCTGTTTTCAATCGTGTGCGTTACTGGTCAAGGCCATGAGGATATTGCTCACTGGGTAAAGCGTGCTTCCCCCCCCCCCCCGGTAAGAAATTAAACTAACTCATTGAAGCTGTCATCCATATGCAAGTCCGCCTCACAAGCGGTTCTTAGTAGGATGCAGCTCACTCTTCATGCGACTCGCCGGACACCTCACGGCGCTTCGCGCTTGGTGCAAGCAATGTCTGCCTGGTCGGTGAAAACCCGACATGCTCCGTCCCGGCATTGTAGGGATGCGAGGGTCTATGGTCATACGACTGCGGCCATGCATGAGATCGAGTACATCTCTCCTATCGAGTACACCCCCCCCCCAGTAAGCCCAGTTTTTGGGTGACGTACAGAGCCCGTCGCGCGAGAATCATCATAAAATTAAAGGTACACCCGCACCGTGGCATGCGTCGCTCGAAATTAGCGCACGATAGTTTGAGTTTGAAATGCGCGTGTTTCTGTGCCCTAGGTCGTATTTTCTTGGCCATGGTTTTGATGCTTCGAACCGAGCGGAGCTTCGCTCACTCTTTGCTTCTAGGGCTTCGCACGTTCGTACCTCGCCATGGCGGCCTTCTTGTGGGTTTTCTTGTCCCTCTCCTCCTGCCTAAACGTCTCCGAGTCGCTGATGAACCTATATACAGAGCGGCGGTTAACCCGCAGGCATAAGCGACGGGAACCGTTTCACATTCTTTTGCGTGGCTTTGCGTCGCTGCGAGGCCGTGGGGGGGGGCTGGGCACGCGAATAAACGCAAGCCGAAAAAGTTCGAATCTTAGCCCTCTACTAATCGGGTCGGAGGCGGGGTACACAGCTGCTTTACTCCGACAGAGCTGAGTGATAGTCTGATACATAGCGGTAGATCGCAAAAGCAAGGGTACGCTCAACTGCTCATCATCGCCGTAGGGAATACGACACACTTTCATGTTCCACCCTCCGCGGCTACCTTTAATCCCGTCCCGCAACACAAACGCTGTACGTACCTTTGCGCGAATTCTAAGTCTTCCTTTTGTTTCTTCTGGTTCAGGGCGTTCTTCTGCTCGATCACCTGATCAATCGTTGAGCGCAAGGTACGCGGGGAGTATTCGCTCAAAGGTGAAAAAGCTTGAGTTGAGAGCGTTTTTCGAACGGTAATGTGCGTGAACTATGGCATTACGTTCAGCAACATATATCAGACGTGGCACAGGTGACATGCAGATAGTACCACCACGTGCAGTCTTTCTCGCGTTTTTTTTCGGCCGGACGTTGGCAAATAGCAGACCGTACGTAGGTACAAGGAGAGAGGCAAACGTACGCGCACCCAACGGCAGACATGGACAAGCAGACGGGAAAGCCCGCGCACTACGTGTGTGTATGGTAGAGACTAGGGACGTGCTGCAGAGGGGCTCTCTCGTACCGTACTCATCCGCTACGAGGCCACTCGCGTCTACCGTCCACTCCGCCGTGGCACGAACGTCTGCCGCCCATTGTGTCTCGCCTCCCCCCAGCAAAACGAGTACTGGCAGACAGCGGTGTTACCCCCCTTGACTAGCCGCTCCCCCGCATTAAATTGGTGTAATACGGGAAAAATAAGCCTTGACGAGCCCCAAACGACCGGCCTCCTAGAAACTGCAGCATATATCCGCCCCAGCAATCAAAAACACAGCCGGCAAACGCCACGGCAGTATGGAGGCTGTCCCTCGCACCTTTCGGTTCTCATTGGCCATAACGATGGTAGCTATCCGCTTTTTCTCGCTTTCCTTCCGCTCGCGCTCTATGTGTGCTTCCTCCTTCCTACAGCGACGAGACGAGACGAGGCAATACGAGACAAGACGAGACATATAACGAGAAAAAGCGAGGCGAAGGGAAAGGATGGATCGCATTATGTTTAGCTCTGGCTGTGCCGTGGCTCACGAGCGTAGTCTCCGAGTGCACGGAGGCACTCACTGCCTCGGTATCCTCCCCCCTTCCCTCCGCGGCACCTGGTGGTAGCTCAATAGCTGCTGGAAAGCGTGTTGAACATCGCAGAGAGATACGGGCCCGCGGGTGGTTGTGTAAGTGCGACTTGATACGAGACACGCTGTATCTCAGCACCAGCGTACGATGACAATACGTAGCGGAGCAGATGCGCTAAACGTGCTACACTCGGTGGAAACCCGATGAGTTTGTCGTTTTCGTATGTTGTTCTCCGTTCATGTAGTTTCGTTCAACGGGTAAAAGAATTGTGGAATCTACTTCGACGTCGACCATGTTCGACCCCGGCAACGTGAACGAAAAGGCAAGTGTGGGGGCGAGCTACGACACATAGGGGTAAAGCGTTTTGGCGAAAAACAAATCCGACGGTACAGGGATGCGCCTCATTTTTCCTGGGGCTGCTCTCTTGAGGAGCTCCACAACTCCAAAACCTGATTTGAAGAAACGTTGTCGTACGCTTTTATCATATATCTCGATCAACAATCTCTGACCTGCTGTAAGTACGTAACGAACATTATACTGTAGTACAGACGCGCGCTATGATAGGGATAGCACTTTTTTTTAACCAAAATATTTTTGACCGACCCGGCTCCTTGAAGCCAATATTGTTGAAATAGCATTTTTACTGTTTTACGAAGTTCTTCGGGTTCACTCTCTAGCTTTTCCAAAAATCACTTCTTTTGGGCGACTTACTAACGACTTATTACGGGGGTCCATAGTTAGTAGGACCTACCAGGTATGGCATACACAAAAACCTACCAGGGTATATATTTACCTATTTTTTTACTAACAATATTTGGTCCTATTTACTATGGCCCTCTGTAACAGTAATAGATTAGAACGGCTCTAGTGAGGAGCCTCGGAAAATATTAGGATGCTACTACGTCTGCCGCAGCACGCGTCATTGTTGGGGCTGAGGAGACCTACCCCTGTCCGAAACAGTTTTTGACCAAAAGAGGGCTACCTCTAATATCGTAAGCACGCGCCACTCTGGTGGGACTTCTCAACCGGCGAACTACACAAAATCATTTTACAACGTTTTTTTCGTTGCAGACTTACAGCAGGTCATCATGGGGTCGATTGATTGATTGATTGATTGGTTGATTGATTGGTTGCTCATCATCGAGTTGGTTGAGCGTGTCTTGTTGTTGTTCTTCTTCAAAGCCAGTGAGGATCCTCAGAAAATTGCGGGTGCATCCCTGCCGTAAGTGTCTGTGCTTGTTCGAGAGAAGAGACTCGATGCGCTGGGCGAGCCGAAACGGCTGATCGTCGTGGTCGTCAACGGTCGCGTCTCTTCTGAAGCAAAGCTTTGCACGATCGTTGACGGTTTCATCACCAGACAGACTTCACTCATCAAAAGCAATGACAACATACGTGCTTTCCACTGCACGGTATAGCTTATGTGGAGTATCGGTCTTATTCATGCATCGGAACGCGCCCGGTGCTTTGAATCGTGCTCCAAGTAAGTAAGGTCTGATTGTGGATTGAATGCCTTTGTCAGCAAAACATTTCGCGCTTTGCTTCCTCCCTCCCTTTCTTATTTCCTTTGTTTCCCTCGTAGTCATTCGATTGCTTGCCTGCGTGCCTCCTTCACTGTCAGCATCTCTTCGCGCTTGTCTGCGTCCGCCTGTGCCCGCCCCGCCCCCCGCTCGCTCCAGAAGTTTCCGATCTCCTCGTATCGCTTCATACGGTCCTGTTGATGGGATCAACACAGTTTTTATGTTGTCGATGCTGTTGCTGCTATAGTTGTTGTTCTTGTAGATTTAGAGGTGATAGTGTAGGCGCACCCCCCCTGCCGTAGGATGTGTCTGTGTCTGTCACTGGGATTCTCTTTCGATTCATGCTACGACTACGTACAGCAGTACGGTTGCATCGTTTCTCTTCGCCAGATGTGTATATGTCTCTCGCGGCGGTCGAATATCACGGCAGAGTTACAGCAGGCACCGGGGCTCAAGGGTAGATGACACAATACTTGGCCGAGGGCACGGTGTCGCCTCTCCCGTCAATCCACCGCCTCGTATATATACTAAGTACAGGAGAAGGGCAGCGCCGAGAGAAGAATCGAACTAAGTCATTCGCACTTGGGTCGATCCATCGATTGCAGGTGAGGCACAAAGTGAGTACTCATTTACCGCCCCGATATCACGAGGATTTCGTGTTTATTCTCCTCCTCCTGCCGCCCCCTGGCCTCCCACTATCATTAGCAACAGGTGCTTTCCACGGTAGTCGTGGACTGTCCAGACAGGATAGCTTACAATGACGAGCGTATGCGTAGATGGTCGATTTTTCCTGTGTTGTTTGCTGAGAGCGCTTTCCTTGTCATTATCCTCCCTTACACGTCGTGCCGACTGAATTCTATTTTTTTAGACGGGAAAACGTCGGGCCAGGAGGGGCTGTCTTGTCCTCTATTCTCGGCCAGGAGGGTCGTTTGCGAATGTATCACCTTGAGTTTAGCCGCGCGTTTGCGCTCTTCTTCGTCCACCCTCCGACGGTGCTCCTTGAGCAATTCGGCGTCGGCCTCATCCGATTCTCTGCATGCGAGAAAGACAACGAGTCGTCGTGTTACATGGCACGCGCGAAGCTGCATCGCGGTACGGGTGAGAGGCTCTCCAGCTGTCAACGAGTTCTCAGGCCAGGATGGAACAGGGGCGTAAATGGAGTGCCTGATACTGGGGGAAACTCGCCGTTATGGTATGGTGTGAGTGGTTTGGAGGCCGTCGAGTTGTGCGCAGGCTATCTCCACCTTCCACCCTCAGGCTAGAGTGTGACTTTTATGTACCGGCCTTGGTTCTCCTAAACACTGCAGCAACCTACGATGCCTCTGTGGCTTTCGTGAAAGCTGCTCTTCGGTGTAAGCCATGAGCGTGATGACTAGTACCGGGCCGAAATAAAATTCATTCACTGGTGCCCATCGAAAACACCACCATCGACTCAAGCTCAACAATGCTGGTAGATGCCAACAGCGCAGCTTCTGTGCTCCATACTCCGCGGAACGTCGATGCGCGGTGCCGATTCGCTGTGTATGTAGACCAAAGTTCGAGGCTCATAACCTATTGGAAAGATGTGTTTCGAAGCTCAGTATATATTATCACGGAGGCTGAGCCACTGCTGCAAACGCAATTAGAACACGTTCTCTGAGCGGCAAGAGCGTGTGCTCTGAACTGATGATGATGAAAAATCTGCACACAACCAAGCGACCACGCGTTCAGTCTCGGGTTCGAAAAAAAATCTTCGATCGAATTGACTCTGCAGCAACTCCGCGTGGTTCCGCGACCTGGTCGGTGACAACCCGACGTGCTCTGTCCCGGCATTTCATGGATGCGAGGGTTTATGGTATTACGACTACGGCCATGCATGCCAACGAGTACACCCCTCACCCCCACACTTATAGAAGTTAGCCGCTCCCAGCCACTACGGCTGAGCTCTGCATTTGTGTCTTTTTGTTTTTCGAAACGGACCTCTGCTTCTGCGCGCGGACCTCCCTCTGCTTGTAATTTTCTGCCTGGATGCTGGCCAGGCGGTCCTTCTCGGTCTTACGCCTGCGTTCCATGTCGTCGACCTGTAGTTGTCGTTCGCTGAACGTTTTAGACACGGTTCAAAGAACGGTCACTCCCATACAACTAGAGCATTGCTTCGAACGGTATACGACGGTCACGGTTGAAGGATATAAGGTGGGTGGTCTTGACAGTGCAAAATACTCGATACACTGGTTTTCCGACACGCTCAGTTGATGCTCGTCTCGCCTGCCCCGCCCACGGGAAAGGCCTGGGCTACCGTGACCTGCGACTCACGGTAGTGATGCAGCGGTGAACAGGAGTGAGCGCAAGGATGGCGAGCCCGAGTCTCCTACGGAGGTTGATCCGGCGGGGGGGGGGGACTCAAACCGGCCGACGTCCTCTCGCAAGCGCCGCTTTGAAGAAATGCGAGCGTTACGGAACGAAGGAGTAGAAGCGCTGGCCAAACCTCTCTTTCACTTCGGAACCTTGATGACATCGACCAGTAGCTACTATCCTGCAAATGCGAGCACAGAGCGTCGGCGCAAGCGCAGCGACGAGGGACACCAACTCCTACTCACTGCACTGCTGTATCCGGCCTTCCGCAGGAGGCATGCTTACAAATGTACTCAAACATCATCTACGCATCATACCTCGCTCTGCAGTTGCGCCTTGCACAGCTCAATGTCTTGCATTTCTCTCTCGAGGCGAGCTTGCCGCTCCACTTCTTTCTCCGCCTTGAAGGCGAAGAGGGAGAAAGAGCGGGACGGGTCGTCGTTCGGAACTACAACAACATGCGATCACGGTGGGAGGGGGGGGGGGTTGCCAGACCTTTTCCGTACGTCGTCGAGGAGGGTGAATCGACATGGGTGAACATAGCGCCATTTAGGCCTGCACGAACGAAAACGCTTTGCTGTGATTATCATGAAATAATTTTTACCACTAAGTACCTAAGAAAGGACCGTCTACATATTACTATTCGATCAAAACGGCCCTTACAGTTCAGCACGTAGTGGTCGGGGACGAACGGCCGTATTTTAAGCTCCGGGTGTGCACATATTTTCCCCGCAGCAAAGGATGCACGCGATCGAGAGGAGAGAGCTAAGCATAATATCCGTGGCTGCGCATTCCAAGGGAAATATAGCGTGTGAAGTGGCAAAGGGGCGCGGATGCAGAGGGAGGCAGGGATAGATGGACACCAACAAATCAATCCCCGGCAGCCTTTCAACTAGCAACCTCGGGTGCAAGACCAGTCTGATGCCGCCACCCGAGGAAACCACTGTGTGAAGCAAAACCGAAGGTTTTAGCCAAACCTCAAAACACGGCCGCGATAGCTTCGGTTTACGTCATGTCGCGGCGTGCCAACGCACAGGCGTCGGGTGTCAGAATCGCACACGGCGTTAACAGTACGACATCAACCATCCCAGTACGGTGAGCCCAATACAGGCCCGCAAATGCACACGAGAGAACGAGTTTTGAAGCGACCTTCAATCGCGAATGTCTCACAAAGAGGGGAAAAGAGGCAACCCTACCTGCAGGCGCTTGACTTGTTGCTCGCGGAGACCTTTCTCTTCGGCATGGCGGTCGGCGGCACGCTTCTTGATAGCCTCTTGCTCAGCGCGAAATTCAGCCAGCTTCCGTTCCTGCTCCTCCATTTGCCTCCTGCATTGCGGCCGGCCACGGGTCACGCGCGGTTTGATTGGGTTAGCCTCAACTCCCGCTAGCGGTGCGTGCGGCGTCAAGAACTCTGCAAGGCGCCCCGCTCGTGTCCGATGTGCCCGAAACACAGACCGTTGTTGACATCCACGAAGGCGCTGTCAGAGCACATTTTATCCGTTTATAGTCGAGTTTGCGGAAGGTGGCAATAGCTCAACAGGATGGGCGTCCGAAAAACGGGAAGCGATATGAGCTAAGCAGCGATTTCAAACAGGATGGACAGCTGCCAAACACTACGTACAAGCGCGCGAAACACCGTACACAAAGACATTGGGTCGAACTGGTGAACGAACTTCACATTGAAAGTCACTTCATACAACGCATTTCACGTTGGCTTCAATATTCGTGTTTCGAGAACATCCTTGCAGTTGTGTTGCGGTCATATTTGTTGCGTTGACGTCGGTAGAAGAATAAATTGGAAGGTTTTTGTCGAGCCGGGTTCGCTATCTTTCACCTAGGCTTTTGTTTTCCAGGTACAAGAACACACACCTCGTCATCGCTTGCATAAATTCCAGCGTGCTGCCGCGCCCATTTGTTTTTCTGCAGCGCCACGAAAAACGCGAGAAATCTACTACTTGGCATATTCCCTTGAAGAGCGTATTTGGAATCGATGAATCGTTTTCCGCTCCCTTGGCACAAACGCGCACCGGATGCGACACCGAGTCTCGTTGTAGTTGGTCTACTGTAGTGAGCCTCCAATGTACTTTGAGTGCTAATTGGCGGCCTTACGACCAGCGAGGCAGCTTGAATCGCGGATGCCGTATCTCGTGTGCACACGGTAGTACTGCTATACTCGTTACCTACGCTCTTCCTCCTCCTCAATTTTCTTCTTTGCTTGCTGCGTCCGGTGAACCTCCAGCTCCTCTCGAAATCTGATGAGAGTACACGACAGCGTTGAACAGGGCGGCTTTGACGGTTGATTTACGAAGGAAGATCAACACGCGAAAAAGGTGGATTTGATCAAACGCCTGCATGCGTGCTTCGAAAATACGAAACAGAAAAAAACGTGGTGGTCCATGCCCCGTATGGACGAAACGTCCGCAGATAAGTACAACAGCGTGATTTTGACGATGTATATCGGTCGTGGGGTGTGCACCACTAAATATTTTTAATAGTTTCTTTCGCAGCATGAGAGCGCGCTTCCACGATCGACGGCTTGGTTTGGCCGCCACAACCACTAAAACAATCCTGCGCACATGAGTCCGGGAGCATCGACAAGCGGCGACGGTGGTACTGAAGCAAGCTGCCGGGTGCGAGCGAAGACGGGCTTTTTTACTGGGTGCCACCAAAACGGCCGCGAATTAAGCGACAAGCACGGATAGGCGGACGAAATTAGCGCGGCGCATGCATGCAACGATGCCCTGCATAATTCCCACCCAACACACTTCGAGCGTATTTGTCGCCACCATTTGATTGGTTTACAGGGGATGCATACGCCGGGGGGGGGGAGGGAACTTGCATGATTTTTTGCTGGCGAGACTTCTCCGCCTTCTCCTGTTCTTTTGTTTCGTACTCGATCTGCTTGGCCACGTCGAACGTGCGCCAGGCGCGAGCTATAGATAGCGGCAGAGTGTCCCCGGCGGAACTCCTCCCGTCCTCAGAACCATCCACGCCGCTCGATTTCTCCTATCCCAAGCGAAAACGACAGCCAAAAATTAGGTTACTGGTTGTGGCACAGGTTGGGAGCATCCATCGCCAATCCTCAACCTCATCATCGTGTTTATCACGACATATGTATATGTTTGTTAGACAGATCGAACGGGCTGTTGTCCAGCGAGTATGGTACATCGAAAAGCGTCGTATGGTTCTACTTGAGCCACGCGTTTTTCAACCACAGTTAATTTCGTAGGCGCCGTACATAAGGGAGCGGCGTGTTCTTGGATTCGTGTCATGGTAAACCTTGTGCCAATATTTTTTCTCGTCCATTTAGCCCTTGCTTCAACCTCTTGCTCTTATTTCGTCGTACCCCAGACCCGATTTACCAAAGACCTCCCTCTCCTTCCAGCTCCGTAGCAGAAAGAGAAGACAGGACGACCATTGGTCGTTCAGCTCTTACATATGCAACCACGATATATAGGCATACGAGGACGCCGGGCAAGCACAACAAAAACGAAAACCTTTTCCGGTCACCAGAGCGTTATAAGAATAGTCTCTAATTCCCATCTTCTCTCACGCGCGGGCAGCACTCCCACTACTTCCACTGCCGCCACCCGACTGCGTGTGGCTCTTCAGACAAGTATTGATGAAAGTTGTAGCGCGTCTTTCCCCCCCCCGTCCTTCCTTGCGTTACCGGGGAATTTCTCAGTCGTGAAATGTTTTAGAGTTCCACGCGCGTTTTTGGGGGCACAAATCCTTGGACTTCGTGGAGGTTAATTTTTGCGTTCAAGACATGATCATTGTTGAAGGCAAGCGGAAATAAAATGTCGAGGCAGTATAATCGAGAACGAACAAAAGTCCACTACCGTACGTACGTAGGCGGCTGCGTTCAGAGTCCCGATTTTCAAGTTCCCTTACCTTCCTCGAGCTTCCGGGAGTGGCCTCCCTATGCCCGCTCGAAGATGGAACCCTACCCTCTCCGTCCTGTCTGCTCGTCACAGAGCCGCCGCTCTTGCAGTACTTGGCGCGAAGCTCTCGCACGCTATTTTCGAGCTCAAGGAAATCTTGATCTGTCGGCTGCCCAGTGGAGGACGCCGTGAACGCCTTCACCTCGTCTTCGATATCTTTGTTGAGCCGGGAATTGATGTTTCTTTTTCGTTGGGCACACAGGCGGAATGAACAAGCGATTGCCACAGCGAAAGGAGATGTGAAAAAAACGTACTGGTACAGACTGGTATTATGTTATGTTGATATTTGGTGAAAGAGGTCACTACGAGCACAGCATTGGCCCTCGCGTGAGAAAACATTTTCAGAAACATTTTGCCTAAAAAAGTAAAAACATTGATAAATCTCCCCCATTTTTTACTCGTTTGTCCACAGAAAAATGGTAACAAAATCTCCCCCATTCTCGCTCGGGGAGAAAAGGGATCTAGCCTGCAGCCTAAAAGGCCGAATTTTTAGGTTTCTCACGAGAGGGCCGATACTGTGTGCATATGCATGTTTCAAACTTATCACTATCAAACGTGTGCCATTGGCCTATGTAAAGCCGCGAGAACCACGATGCGCGTAGATACGTACTCGTAAATGGTACCTGGTATCATACAGCCGATGCCAACAGAGGACGATTCTGCAACTACTTGCGTATCGAAATACTGGCAAATTATATTCATATTATGCGTACGTAACGAGTAAATAGTTTGCGTCATGCAGTTGGTTTTGCGAGCTGATGGCCTTGCTTTATGAACAATCAGGAACTGTTGTACTGCAGTCGTAGGTCTGCTTACACCTGATCATACGCGCCTTATTTTTTCCCATTACGTACTGCCAGTGGCACCCCTCAATGCAGCCGTCTCGACGACACATAATTTGCACGTTGAGCCCACCTTTTGCTGCCATACTTGTGGGTGAGCTTTTGCAGCAGCATCGTCTGCAATCGGCCCAGACGAGCTTTCACAGCCTCGCGCTCTCGAATAAGCTGTAGCTTGTTTCGCCGCGCGGACTTCGGCACGTGAACACGAAACGCATTGCGCCACCAGAGTACCAGAGTTTGTCGTCGCACATGCATGCACACGGAAAAATCACGGCATAAAATGTGCAACCGGAAACAGCACCTTTGAGACGGGCAAGCGAAATTGCATGCATACCTGATACCACAGCAGTGGTATTGCTGTTTTTGGGGCAGGCGATGCGGTTGCTGCACTAAACCAAGCACCGACATGCATGTATCATCATCACGTTCCGTGACAGGCAGTAAGCAAACAGTTGAAGTCACGTGCGTCGGATGCGTTCCGCCACCAACCCTCACCGACATGGACGAAGTGGAATGCATGCCAACCAATACCAAGCAAGTTTTCACGCGGTGACTCCGTTAATATGTCGAGGCTGTAGCTGTCTTCTGCGGCGGTAAATAGGCTTGCCGGTTCGCTACCGGTATGCATGCGTCACTAGGACGGCGACGTCGAAGCGGCGTACTCAAGAAACACGAAACACGAAACAGGATAGAGCGTCGAAACCGCCGAAACGAGCGGTCACAAAAAAGCCGCAAGTTCTCTATCAACACTTTTTTTTTTTTTTTTACTCTCTTCCCTGCTGTGGGCCACCATCTCCGCTTTTGCGTTAGTTTTTCACTCTTCCCCTGCGCGGCCTCCTCCGTGGGCCCTGCGCGGCGTGGTGGCGGGTCTCAGAATTTCAGAAGTTCTCTGCCGCTGTTGTTGTTCCTTCTCCATCCTCGCCAGCTGCGCCCAAAAGGAAGCTCTGTAGGCTCCGGGGCAACGCCGCGACTCGAGCCTTCGACCCCATCTATCCTGAGCGAGCCAACCAGACACCAGATGGATACCTCCGTTATTCAGGGACCGTGTGCGATCCGCTTAGAGAAGGACAACAAAATCGAACAACAGCAGCAATCTCAGGAACAGCAAGAACAAGCGTTTCTGGCATGGCTTCGGGGCAACGGAGCCGTGTTTGACAGCCTGAGCTGGCCTTCGCCTGTGACTGGGAGCGGCACACGCGGGGCTGTAGCCCGATCGGGCATCGCGACGGGGGTGAGATGATGACTCTATACATACGACGGTGCTTGTTTTCGACGCCTGAATTCTGATTTAATGATATTCTTTTCCATATCAGGCTGTACGAGTATCAGGTGAGCAGGTGCTCCCTGCGCTGCAGGTAATGAGGAACCGGTACAGCAGTACGCAAATACAGCAGTACGTACTTGTATTCGACTCGAGCGAAAGCTTTTATTACCCAGATCTCCAGGAAGGATAAAAAAAAAAAAAAAAAAAAAAAGGTACGACTACGACACAGCAGTACTGCTGCTGTGTGCGCAAAGATCGGTAGACGATTCTTCGTAGATCGTACTCATAACTCGCAGTCGTCTCACGCGAGACCTCGATCGTACTCACTACTGCACTGTACAATACTGCAGGTGGATACCGCTGTAAACTGTACGTAGACAACAGCATACGCCAAGACGTCTACGATGCATCGGAGGTGTTTTGATTGCGAGAGACTGCGTGTGACGCCGAGCGAAACATGGCATGATATATACCAGGTACCTGGTATATATATGTACACCATGAGCCAGCGCGGACAGCTGCTGCTGATGTGCTAATGCGAGTGTATATACCTGGTATGCTGTAGGCTCGTACGTAAAGATATTTTGGGGCGAGACAGCCGGGCGCGGGTGGCCGATCTACAGGGGGGATAAAACGGAGTGTCCACACTGCAGCAGTATTCTGTACAGCAATAATTTGTGCTCTAGCTGTGGAAGTACCAGGTATATGATACCAGGTACGAGTACGGGATACAGGCTCCAGCAGCGTTTCGTGCCATAAAGATAGATGTATACATCAAATATGACGTCAAAACCAGTGTGTGAGTTTGTACGTACCAGGTATTGATATAATAGTACGTAGTCTACAGCAGTACGTACCAGTACCAGGTAAGCAGTACGTACAGCAGATACATAGTGCACCAGTATGTACCGATACTCGTGAAGATCTATTATACGAAGTGCACTAGTATTATGCTTGCCGTCCGACAATGTGCAGCATGAGCTTCAACGTTGATCACTCAAAACATTCCCGAAAGAAAACCACGGAAACAAAGGAAACGTATGCACAAGATCGAGCTACGACCTTCCACGTCTACTTCCCGCTATGCTTTATCTACAATACTCCATTTGTTGTCCTTGCTCCCTCCTCCGTCTCAAGATGTGCTCTTCGCATTCTATTCTTGAATCGTAAGCCGCGTCCAAGCTCCATCCCTACGCCATCGATGTAGGTCTGTCATCCATCCCCCCCCCCCCTGCTCCTTCTCGCTTCCTGGCGGTCCCTACGCTGGAGTTTGAAGCGCGACACCCTCCTCGACATGGCGACCTGTGTAATCACCGAGACGATTTGGAGCAGGCGTTCCTTCACCACCCGTTTTCTTCCCATCGACCCACCATCCTTCCCCCCCACGACACGAGCTGCCAGCTGGTCGATGAACTTACTGCCCTCTACCCCGAGGCGCCCAAAGCTTTCCACTGCTAAAGTGGTTGTGACTCCGTTCGTTAAAAGACACATCCCGGACGAGCGTAGTGTTGGGCGCTTGCGCGCCTCGGAGGTAGAGGCAGCTGATCCATCGTGATCAGCACTGCCTCCTCGCAGGTGTATCTGCGCTTGAGGGTCAGTATGGGTGACGTCCAGCAGGATGGACTTCTCCCTATACTCCATGTTAGGAGCGTCCCGAAGACCTCTTCTCCTGACGACAATCTCCGTCCGCAGATTTCGGTCTGTGATGAACGGTTCGCCGCTCTCCACTTGGTGTCGAATTCCTAGCCGCTTCAATGTACGGGACATCGCGTGGACAAGCGGTTGGTGCTGATTTACCTGCGCCACTGCTCCGGGACAGATGCGTGCGTGGCGGGAGTCCACGTCAACTGCATCGCTACAGGGGCACCTCACTGCCACGTGCTCCTCGCTACCCATGAAATGCCTTTCCATGCCCACCAACTTTGCTGCGGGTATGACACGGAGTGAGTCCGTTGGCCTCGCCCAAAGGCATGACGTGGCTCCTGCTCCCTGTTGACCCCTGTAGCAAGCCTTGGCGAAAGCTTTGGTCTCGGTCCCACCCAGCGGGTCGCCCGGTCCGGGGGGGCGTGCCGTCTCCGGTAGCTCCTCCAACGAAGCAGTGTGGGCAGCGTGCCGACTCTGATTCACCGGTCTTTGCGCGACTTAGTGGTTACGGCGTCGTGCGCAGCCAGCATGTCGGCCTCTGGGGGCCGTGGGGCCAGGTCCCCCTCTGCGCCTAGACCCCATTCCAGCCAAGATTCGGGGACGATGCCCGCCATCGCTTCCTTCGCCCCCCCCCCATGTGTCTCGAATCTCCCGCAATCTGCCTCCTAGCTGAGCGATGATGCTCGATTCCGGGAACCCCCTCCTCACTTTGTCTCCTAACGGGCCTGTTAGGTCTGCCAGAACCTCCGGCAAGATCCCCACCCTGCTCCCAATGGAGGCAGACATTCTCCTCGCTTCTGTCGGTGGCAGCTCTAACCCTCCCGCTCCCGTAGAAATGCGTGCTTGGGCCTACTGGTGAGGTTCAAGAGTCAGCCGACTTTTCCGGGCACCCCTCCTGGAAAAACTACTGTGCCTTTGCCGCTCCCGGTAGCTCGAGGATTTTCTCGTACGCCCACTGCGCCCCGTTGTCTGCCTTTCTTCACGCTTCGAGGGACACCCCCGGGTCCAGAGCCCTTTCGGCCACTCTCAGCCCTTAAATGCCGACAGGAGTTTTTTTCAGGATCGACGCTCGAGTTATTTTACGGCACCACGTGGTTTTCTCCGTCGAGCCTGAGGACGAACCAGAGATCTCGAGATTTCGACGATCATATCCCCCCCCGAACAGGAATCATTATCATTTAGACTCTGTATCTCGAGCTCGCGGCCGCCTGCGGGTTTGCTCCCTTCGCCCGTGGGCTCCGGTGCCTTCGCCGTACCTCCTCCGCTGCCTACCCCCTTTGGAGCGCGCCCCGCTGCCGGCAGCGAAGGGTGAGAGCTCGAGGGGGTCACACCACAGGAATTTTCCGAGGATGTTCCTTGGGGGCTGCGCAGGAGTTTCCACAGAGCTTGAGTAAAAACGAAAACAGGTACCAGGTATTGTTCTTTGACCTCATTCGGCAAACATGTCTGAACTTGAAATAAAAAAGGTTGATCTCCGCTTTACGGCAAGGATCGGTCTCTTGGCCTCGCTATCGCTTGTCTATATTTAGCCGTATCCTTGCCGTATCCGTATGTCATACTTTGCTTTGTCTATATTTAGCCCGTGTTACTCCAGCTGGATGTGTTATCGGTTGGATTCAATACTGACGAGATATACTACATCTCGTTCGTATGACATGGTATGACAGATGCACGCCAATGTCAGGAATTATCTGACTAATGCGACTGATGAATGATGCCAGGTACATTGAACTAACTAATGGGCCTATCGACTGAGACCGATAAATACCTGTTACATATCAGCGACTACCCCAAAAGAAATGATATGAAAATATCCAAGACGCAAGGGTGATAAATAATAGAGCTGAATATTTAAAATATCGAGTCTTTTGCTGAAAAAAATATGAGTACTGATAAATATGACGGAGAAGGTAAATATCAGACATGAGCCTGAGAACTGGAAATGTCAGAAACGAGCCCGAAACAAATGAGACTGATGAATGTCTGAGGGATGACTGAGAAACGAGGGTTTGAGAACCGAATACCAAAGCCTTAGTCAATGTAGTACTGCCCTTTTCCTGCAACACCCGGCATTGATTTGATTATGTACGTATCATATATCGAATCACGAGCGAGCGTCATCGTTATCGTAATTTTTAAGCATGCAACAATAAATGACACTGAGGTATATGTTCCAATCCGAAGCGTAGGCGCCGGCGAATGCTGGCACCCATGGAGAGCCCTTTATTAGTTTTTTTTCCAAGCACGAAAGTTTCGTCACGTGCAACATGTATCGTGCTGGACTCTCTGGTGTTGAGCTTTCAACCAAGACTGGCTGCAGAGCTGCGAGGTCACACGTATCGTATCTGGATCATCTCGCTCTCCACTCTCACAGCGTGCACCCTTCTCTCTCCCTTGCTCGAAAAAATGAAAAAAAAAAAAATCTTCTGCAGGAGCACATGGTGATCATTCCGCACAGGCTGATGATGTCGGAGTTTCACGCGAAGGTCGACCCAGATCTAGGCCACGTTCACCGGGACAACCCCAAAATTCTCAAGGGCGACAACGGGCTCGCGCTGTACTTGATGCAGGAGTTGCTAAAGGGCGAGGGCTCCTTCTACTGGCCGTACCTGCGCGTGCTGCCGAGGCCGCACAACCTCAGGCACTGGAGCGAAGAAAGTCTCCTCGAACTTCAAGACCAGAAGCTGCTCGGTCGGACCGCCTTGAGGTCGCAACAGCTCCGCGCTCTCTACCGCGACACGATGGGGGTTCTTTCGAGGATCTACCCCGAGTTGTTTCCGGTGCGTGTACATATTCATACGTGCGACACACGGCACGCTATCTATGTTGCGGTGCGCTTTTCAACACGCAACCGGCAAAAACGAAACGTCACCCACGTCCACGCTTGTGCTCTCTCGGTTGCCGCCAAGCACAATCTGGGCTCTGCTAACGGTGGTAGCAGCACTGCTGCTGACGGTGATGTAATCTACGAGGTATAGATCAAACTAACCGAATGGATGCATCCACTGATGCAAACACTGAACGAGTTCCGTTTGCATTTACCTTGCACTATTAATCATGCGCCGGCTCGTGCAACACAAGTGGAAACCGTCCGAACGTCAGCTGTGGCGGATAGAGTATTGATTTTTCAGGATGCTGACTTGTACAACCAGACCGAAGCTCGGGTGCACTCACTGGACTTAACTCGTCTCGTGCTTAACACTCGAGACGTCGACAGAGTTGCACTAATATCTTCTACGTTTCTTTGCAACCAACCCCCCGCTCCCACTGCACATCGTCATAAGGCCACCCGGTACACCTTCGAGTTGTTCGATTTCACGTGGAGTACCGTGCAAGCCCGGGCGTTTGGGAGGCGGCTGAAATGCTCGGCCTTGGTTCCGTTCGCAGACTGTCTGAACCACGGCAACGTACAAACTAAGTGAGAACGATCCGGGTATCGCTAGAGAGAGGGTACGGACGTCACCGCGATGATTTTTATTTTTTAATGCTCCGGCGGATTGATAGAAATAAAACTTGAGCTCACCACACTTTGATGAAGAACTAATTAGTTAGCATCGATACTATTGCGACACATGTATTGATTCATGTTGTAATCTCATGGGTGCACTACAGTCACACGCGTTGCCCGCCATTTATACTGGTTCTACAATTGTTAATACATAGCTCGGAAGATCAGGGAAACAGTGCGTGGCTCAGGGGTGCTTCTTTCGCCATACTATTGCAGTACGGCTAAATCATCGGAGAGATGAATAGATGAATCACAATGTGCATCAACACTACGAGAAGACGAGAGAAAGACCCAGGCACAGCTCAGCACGCGCGCCATACCGCACGGTACAACTTCTGAGTTGGTTGATAAATCACTATCTTTCGTGTGCGTCCATCCCTCTCTCCTGCGAAAAACCGCGCGCAAATGTCCGCAGCTAAACCCAACCAAACCCAACCCAACCCAACCCAGCCGAGCCGACCCGCTTTGCACAACATATTGGTCAAATTGCCGTCGTTGCGGTGGTTCTGTGGTCGCCTCATCCATTAGTCGTCGACCCTTTCACGGTCAATCACACCGAGCAGGTACGACTTCGACGTCAACGGCAATGGGGTGTTTCGACTCTTCCCTTCGGGGACCAACCACTACCCGAGGCATGCCGAGGTTCTGAACAGCTATGGACGAAGGGCGAACGATAACCTGTTGCTCGAGTACGGGTTCGCCATGCTCGACAACACGTGGGACACGGCAGATATGGTCTGCTCCCTCTCGCCGTACGAGCCACTGTACGACAGGAAGAAGGCCTGCTTGCGGGCCAGCAGGCAACACGCGCTCCGGTACGACGTTGTCTCCTTACCTCTTTCCCGCCGTCCTTACTTCCAGACACACTACACGCTTGAGTACTCTGGCGGCATTTTTCACTATATAAGCTGCCCTGCTTTGACTCACTCTCACACCGGCAGTTCGATTTGGGCTCTCGTTTCCGCTGATGTACATGGTGTTGCCCCCGTCCCCTGCAAGCGTCCCCTGCCCGCACGCCTTCGAAGTTTCGGACGCCCCTGCGACTGCCACAACGGCACCTATTATTTTTGCGCGTTCACCCGCGGGGCGCGCGGTCGTCTTGAGAGTTGAGTGATTCTGGAGTAACTCCGTGGCGTGTGAGATCGATCGCTTCAGAAGAAAACAATTATCCTTTCTGATGAGGCCTCTACCGCTGCTGCTATGCTGCCGTCTCCTGATTTGTGGGTCAGTTTGTTTCACCTCCGACGTGACGTTTGGTCGGTGGATGTGCTGAGGTTCTACCGCTGCGCGTGCTTGACCGCACCCGAGCTGGAAAAAATCGAGGCAGACCACGATTCGAGAAGAGATTTTGGGGGCAGCAGCATGCCACGGGGCCTATGGCTACTGGAAGAGTTGAAGCCGGAGGCGGAGCAGCAGGTGAATGGGGGAAAGGACGAGGAGGGACAGGGGGCGAGGGAGGAAGCGGAGGCGGAGGAGCAGGAGGAGGAAGAAGGGGGGGGGGAGATGGGGGCGAACAAGGAGGAGGAGGAGGAGAGGGGAGGGGGAGGAGGAGGAGGGGGAGAGGAGGAGGAGGAGGAGGAGGAGGAGGAGGGGGAGAAGGAGCAGACCATCGCTGCGTTCCGCTCAATGCGGGAGGTACAGAGGGGGACAAATCTCAGAGCGGCAAGTGCAGAACGATTTCTGACGCTTCTTGCTCGTCATCTCCCCGGGCAGTTAGGGACGAAAGCGGCAGTCGATTCGGGCGCGGTTGCGCCGCAGAGGGAGCCGTAGCCCCAAAGCGAGGCAACGAGTCCGGAGCAGGGACGAGTACAAATGCACTAAAAAAAATTTCCCTGACAGGGCTTTGTCGGCAGATAACGAGCTGGCGGCGCTGACAGAGTTTATGATGCAGTTGCTCGAGGCTAGAGACGCCTTTCCAACCACCTTGGACCACGATGAGGTACGAACATGGCAACCCCGAGGATGTTGGCGGCGCAATCATTTCGCGCGCCTTTTCGTCCGCGTGTTTGTAGCATCCGACGCGTATTTTGATATAGTTATCGATGATGCCGTCGGGGTACCTGCAGACCACCGACCGAGCATCCGCAGTCTTTCACTCCTTGCCTCTCAGCCCCTACGCCTGTCGCGGGCCGGCCGTCTGTCTAGAACACCCAATATTTTGCTACAACAGTGCTACTTCCTACCTGGTGGCAGTGGTACATGACATGCCTCCTGATTGGTTTCCGGCGCCTACTCGCGTTGTGTAAACGCTACTTGTTCCGTATCGGATGCTGTACTGAACTGACTCAATGAGCCCTTCAATAGTTGCACATGTGTAGCGGGTGGTAGGTGTTGTCCGAAAAAAAAAGACGCATGCGCTTGTTAAAACAGCAAACGCGTTGCTGTGTCCATTCCTCCGTAACTACTGGCCAGGTCGCGCTCCAGGAAGCGCCAGCCGACGCCGCCCCCGACTTCGTGAGCGCCTTGACGTACCGCGTCACCGTTAAGCGCATTCTGGCCCGACAATTGGAATTGGCGGAGCGAGCGATATTCTTCGTTCAGGTACGACCGGTATCGCGACGTTTTTTGTCAATATGTTCACCACAATCGAAAATTGTATTCAGACTAGCCGTTGCTGCAGTTGAGCATAACGTGAATATTAACATGATTTGATATGGCAATTCCATCGAGAAGACGTGCTAAGACTTGAAGGGCGGATACGGACATTTATTCAATATGTTATTGTACAAGGGCTCCGCATGGGTGCCTACCTCGGTGTCAATTTGTGGTTGCTTTTAAGCAAGTTAACATAAATACACTATTCGATCTTATTACGAACAAGATCAAGTCAATACCAAGTGGTGCAGGAAAAAGGCAATGCCGAGTTTCAGTTCTCAGTTTTTTGTATCTACCTCACTCGCATTATAGACCAACTTTTATGGCATTTTTTTGCGAGATTATTTCTGTCGTTTCAGCGATCTCTGAAGCCCAAAAATCAAAACCGTCTATTACGGGCCAGGAAATCATCGATACTTGTGATCTCAGTTCCTGGAAGGGGCAGAAATCAGCTCAGTTCTAAGAGATTTATCACACTCCTCAGAACTGAGACCACTCGGATTTTGTGTACTATAGTACTGCTTCCCTTTACCTGCCCAGCTGCCATGTACCCAATACCCACGCCGAAGTATCACACCTATCCACGGCGAGCTGTCCCTACTGCCAAATGCGCGTGTGCGTGAGAGATGGCCTCTCCCTCACATCAAAGCGATAGCAGCAGCACAACAGCAAAAACAGGCATGCCGAGCTTCAGTTCTCAGTTTTTGTATCTACCTCACTCGCATTTTAGACCAACTTTCTTCATGGCAAAAAATTTGCGACGGTATTTATTTTGTTTTCCTCATGAATCTGGAATTATTATTAGGGGCCATATTAACGGGGAACGCTAAATTTGGTTGTTTGGAAATAAAATTTCAATTTCAATAAATTTTAATTTGATTTCGAAAAAAAAGCGTGTTTGTATCTTATCGGGAAACGGCGCATTCATTGTCAAACAAAAAGGAATTCGAAACAACCTGGAATAATGCACCGCGTCACACAACGCCCAGCCGACAAACAGCGACGGGCGTAGCGAAGGTTTGCGTTGTCGCGTGCGCGCCGCCGCCAGCATTTTTTTCTTTTTGGTGGCGCAGGATAGGAAGCTATCACTATTAGGGTGTCTTTGGTGGGCGGAAGAAGCCCTCAAGCGCCACGTGCGGAACAGCAACGGTGATGCAGCTATCGAGGTCTCGAGCGCATTCTCTGTTTTTTTGCTCGTTTGCTCGGTTTTCGTGATGGTTGGCCGATCGAGCAGGCCGAAAAATTGGGCTTGCGGCCGCCATGATTTCTTTTGAGGCGCCACCGCCGGGGTACGATGTGCTATGGTCTGTGGCCGTGGGCGCGGCTATTGTTCCGGTCGCCTGTCGTTGAGGTTCGGGTTTTATCGCCTCCACCGTGGTCACCGAAGCGACCAAGAATCACCCCAGACTCCAGCGGGGGTGTTGACCCACCATGAACATGCTACATCAAGGCTGATCAACTCCCAAATTCCAAATTGAAATTAAAAAAATCACCCGAAAAAAGTCCCAAAAGAATTTTCACTCAAATTGATTTTATCTAATTTGCCCCTTCGAATCCTGCCTGGTCATTCATTCTTCGGCCAATCAGATGCAAATTAAAGTAGAAAAAAAGGAAAAAAAAATGAAAGAACCAAAAGTCCTCGATAAGATCGGCCCTTAATAAGTCCTGGACCTTATCCACACTTAACCTACAACAGCATATATAACACACCCGATATAGACTGCCAACTTGTACTGAAAACCTACCGTACCTTAACCCCAAGGGAGGGCGGGCGGGTTCTTCTTTCAACTCGCCGACCTCCAAAAGAATATCAAACCCCTGCTCGTACACACCCACCAGTAGAGTACTACGGTAGATGGTCTTCTTCCTCACTGTTTCAACCCTTCCCAGCCTCTGTCCTCCTGGTTCAACCAATTGCATAGGCCATCAACTCTATGAACCTCTTGTCCATCCCCTCTGTTCAAGCATGCCCACGATTCAATACCTCTCCACAAACCCCATATTTCCTCCGTTCATTCTTCCACTTTGTTTTGCTCATGAATCTGGAATTATTATTAATAAGTGCTGGACCTTATCCACACTTGACCTACAGTAGTAGCATATACAACACGCACCCGATATGGACTGCCAACTTGTACTGGAAACGTACCATACCTTAACCCCACTTTAAAACAGTCTCTTCATTTTTTGTGTGCCACCAATCCGCTGTACATGCATTAACTCCCATACCACCCCCAAACCTAAACCCCACATTAATATTTTTTCCTTACTCCACCCCCTCCCCATTTTGTCCCCTGCCCTGGCTGAATTCCTCCGGCCACTGCAATAGAAGCTAAAACTCGTAGAACCCTATCCTCCTCCTCTCTCGTCGCTCTTACGTACATCATAAATGCATCGCCTTTCCACCTCCACTGACGTTGGATTTCCGTTGTCGACACCCCTCCTGCAGCGAGTCTCGTTGCTCCCAAATCCTTCCCGAATGCAACGCATACTCCCCCGGTACCAACCCTTGCCTTCCCACTAAGTCTCTTAGTGGCACAGTGGCCTGGTTACGAATCCACACTCTCCATCTATTCCGGTCTGCGTATGTAGCCAGAGGAAAACGTGCGTCCAAGCTGGGATACAGCATCAATTCGAGCATCTTCTTTCAACTCGCCAACCTCCTAAAGAATATCAAACCCCTGCTCGTAAACACCCACGAGTAGAGTACTACGGTAGATGGTCTTCTTCCTCGCTGTGTCAACCCTTCCCAGCCTCTGTCTTCCTAGTTCAACCAACTGCACCCGTCATCAACTCTATGAATCTCTTCATCCCCTCTGTTCAAGCATGCCAACGATTCAATACCTCTCCACAAACCCCACATTTCCTCCGTTCAATCTTCCCCGTCTATTATGAGCCAGGAAATCATCGATACTTGTGATCTCAGTTCCTGGAGGGAGCAGAAATCAGCTCAGTTCTGAGAGGTTTCTCGCATTTCCCAGAACTGAGATTACGTGGATTTTGTGTACTATAGTAATGCTTCCCTTCATCTGCCTAGCTGGCAAGTACCCAATACCCACGCCGAAGTATCACACCTATCTACGGCGAGCTGTACCTACTGCCGGCGGCGCTTGTGCGTGAGAGATGGCCTCTCCCTCACATGAACGCGATAGCAGCAGCAGCAGCAGCAGCAGGCACCGCTGCTGCTGCGGTTGGTTGCTGATGCTGCCGCTGCTGTGCAGTCGCAGCCGCAACACCACCAGCAGCACAGCAGCAGTAGCAGCGTCGCAGCAGACAACAACTTGCAGTGTCCGCCCAACTCACTTCGAGTACGACGCGTTCTGTGCGGGCATTGTCGCACCATAAAACACTCGATCATGAGTGCAGGCAGTAATCGCAGTAAATAACCCGAGATGCTGCAAGTATGAGCAGCATCGAACCCCTGATACCTGATATTGATCGGCAATACAGAAGAACCGCAAAGTACTGCTAACATGGGCAGTATACTCAATGTGAATCCCGAAAGCCCCGAAATACTCAGGTTGGATAAGCGTGAAGCGAACGCAGCAAGCAGTATCACAGCAGCACAGAACCCCGACGTACTGCGAGTACTCGCAGTGGAAGCAAGCAGTCTCGAACCCTCGATTACCCCTAGTAGTGCTCGCCGAAACAACTTGACGCGTTTTTTCACCAGAAAATGGTAAGGCGAACACCTTATCTTTTACCTGGTACAAAGGATCGTATCTTTAAAGTTGGACCGTATTGTCGATACTACAGCAGTAGAGCATGCAGTCGAGACTGATATTGAAGAAAAAATAAATCCAACGACAAGAACCTGCCGAGAAGCTAATTGCGTCACCGGAACAACAGACTATCCTGCGCAAAAGCAATAGGCAGCAAGGCATGTCACCGGACAATGCTTTTCGGCGCAGCAATGGTCTCTCATTACTACCGCAGGCTTGGTTGCCGCGGCCTCTTCCGCGTCCACCACCTGTTCCACCTGTTATTATTCTCATATGAGTTCCGGTTCAGGTTCGTAGACGTATAACCGCCGTTATTGTTGTTGCCTGTCGGGGAGCTATTCGTATTACCATTACCTCGACGTCCTCTTCCTTGACCTCGAGGTAATGGTAATACCAATAGCTCCGCGACAGGCAACAACAGTATCGGCGGTTACACATCTACGAACTTGAACCGGAACTCATATGAGAATAATAACAGGTGGAACAGGTGGTGGACGCGGAAGAGGCCGCGTCAACCAAGCGCGGTGGTGGTGATTCAGAGTCAACAATGTTCGCTAATCTACAAGTGACCGAGGCTCACAACCTGTCGATACTACAGCAGTAGAGCATGCAGTAATGACGGCGCTGCTGCAGAAGATGCAGTAGCTAGCGCTTGGCAGAGGTTCGGGTAGAGAAAAAACAGAGTGAATCATTATCTCACAGCACAGGCGCGTCGAAGCTGCCTGTACTGACGGTCTCATATCCAAGCAAACCGCCATACTATACAAAACCCAATATCTTATTGAGTCGTCCTTGCACTATAAATATCCTGACACGTGTCTCCCATTTAGTTAGTAGATACCTGGCATCTGGGTATGATTTGTTCTCAACGTGAAAAATATCTGCTGTGAAAACGACCAATTGAGTGGTTGAAACTCAACTTTGGAAGCTGCGTGATACGTCAGACACGCTCATCAGGCGCGCTTGTTATGGATATTTGGTCTTGCTTGGTACATGTTCGAAGTAGAACGCCTCTGAACTACTGTACTGCTGCTGCTGCTGCTGCTGTGGTAGTACTCGTATCTCAATGCGCCTCCAGAGATCAGACCTTGCAGCAGTAGACAGTCCGAGCATGTACGACCACGTGTATGATATCCTCCGATGCATTTGGTCGTTTGTTTTTATCGAACTCACAACACTCGGCCGAATTGATAATATCCAACAACCTTCACATTCAATTCGACCGGCGAAAACAAAGGACGTGCCGAATTATTCCGAGAAAAACTGTATCACTGGGATATCCAACAATCTGGTACCAAGAACGGCGCGATACCCCGAGAAGGCGCGCGTAGTCGACCCGCGAAGAGAGAGGGGCAAGGGAAGGCAGCCACCAAGTAAGGCAAGACCGAGGGGGTCGAACAGGCCGATGGCGGCCCGCAAAGCAAGGGAGTCGAGAGAAAGCGACAGCACCAGCAAAGCCGAGAGATCGAACCTCTCCGAGAAAAAAGCTAAGATCGAATCTGTCACAATAAGCTCTTCGCGGAGCAACAACAGCAAAACAAATCTCCAGGACCGAAGAAAATAGAACCTTCGTGTCTCCTCGCCCCAGCAAGGATCCTTCGAGTTCGGGGTCGCTGCGCTCGTCGATGGCGCGAGACTCCGAGCTGCGCGCACGGGAGAACATTCGTCGGAGCCCGGCGAGCGCGACCCTCGAGGAAAGCGGTCGAAAAAGCAAGCGCGAAGCCAGGAACGCGAAGGCGTCTGGTATCTAGCCGAAATTCAACACGAAGAGTTCGGAATCGGAAGCGAATCCTTCGCTCTCTCAGCCGTCGCGATTGTATATATGTATGTATGATGCCACGATGCACGATAAACCCAAAACAAAAAATACACCAAAAGAGGGGCTCGAACTCTCGACCACAAGACTAAATCCTCGGCGCGCTAAAGATTTCTATGCTCCTCATTATTACACTATCATACGTCATACCTGACAATAGGTATGAAATACCAATATACAAACTTGACACAATCTTTGCTGGTGGTACAGCTACGTGTAGCCCCAATTTTTGCTATTAAAATTAGTCTTATAATTAATGCACACACTCCCCCGAGTTCCACACCTTCAGATTTTGTTCCCCTCAGTAAGGGATACGTATCCTGCATGAGGTCATTTACAAACCGTAGTTTACGCGCGATCGAAGTATCACACACAGCTTGCAAATATTTGTTTTGACGAAATCGCCCATCTCACAGCTGATGTTTTCTGTTTTTGTCAACAACCAAATCAAGTTGTACACCTCAAAACAATAGTCGAAAAGTGAAAACAGCGTACAGTAGAACATAAAATACGAGTATTTATCATCGGCGAGAAAATCGAACCGGAGAAGGGGCTCGAACCCTCGACCACAAGGTTCATAGTTCTTAACACGCCCCCTCGATATAATGACTACATCGAAAAATGTTCGTATTTGTCGTTTTATTCGACCGCAACAACAGTTCCTCTGGATGCCCTTATTGGTTCTATTGGACATCCGACCAATGGTCCTCTAGAAGAGTTTGTTCTTGATAAGCCTCCCCGATGGATGTTATCATATCGAGCAATGCCCATATCCGTCGTTCTACTCAATCGCACCAACGATTTCTCTGGACACGCGTATATTGTTGTATACCCTGGTAATGAACATGAACCAATGAGAGACACGTATATTTTTCGTATGTTGAACATCAAGTAACGTGGTCTATTAGTTCGGTATTCATTACAATCGAAACGTGTTGTCCAGAGTAACCACTGTTGCAGTTGGAAAAGCTACTACGCAATATGAATGACGGAGAAGTCAGAAGACCCTTGTTCTGCAGTTTGTTTGAAGGCTACTGTAATGTGCAGCGACAAACTGCAAATAGACGTCGCTGTAAGAGGCCGTCAAAGACAAAAAAAAAAACTGGAAAAATTATACACCCCGACGTTCACTCTTCTTATCCCAACGAGCGGCTCTTTCTCGTGAACGCACCATCTTCTACATAATCAGTGCTGCTTGAAATCGCCCAACGTTACCTCTGAAAATCGTCATTGGTCAGTCATTTGAGTGTGAACTGTCAACTCTTCAACAGCTTTACCGCGTCGATTGTAGTATTGGCCTCGTGTCAGGGACGCCTCCTGGCGCACGCAGACCTTAACGTTGTCTCGACACCTCGACACCTGACCAGTA
Source organism: Macrocystis pyrifera (assembly GCA_031763025.1). Taxonomy (NCBI): domain Eukaryota; class Phaeophyceae; order Laminariales; family Laminariaceae; genus Macrocystis; species Macrocystis pyrifera. The sequence goes on along the minus strand of JASSKH010000007.1, from coordinate 13,140,796 downwards.
AAACTATTGCCCCGAGGCTGAAAAATGTGACCAACTGCCTGATTTTTTTATAATTTCCTCCCCCCTCCCCCCTATCTTGCTCTTTTACGCCCCTTATACTGCTCTTTCACTCCCGCCCGTCCCCCTTCTCCCCCTTTTTTCCCTCGATTCTTCCACAGGGCATCGCGAGGAAGTTGAAAGCAATCGCAGATGACGGTGGTGACGGTGATGGCGTCAGTATCCGCGGGCCGGAAACTCCTTCGGCCGCGTCTGCGCCTCCTGAGGATGCCGGAGGCACCCTCGGCCCGTCGTCGGCCGCGATCTCCCTGAATCGCTCGTGTCGTACCTTTCCGAACTTGAGAACTACTTGCTGTTGCCAGAGCAGTCGGTGAAGTCGCACGCCGCTCGCTCCTGCAGCCGCGGCGAGACGTGCCGCGGGAGAAGGCCCTCTCCGTACGAGACCCGTGAAATGTGACGGCACCGGCGGTAGCGGTGGAGAGGAGCTCCCCGCGTGGCAGGCACGAGCATATCAACGTCGGCAGTAGCATCGCCGATAGTCGAGCTGTTTTTTCGGCAGCGCCGCCTGGGAAAGGGGGGGTGGTGCCTTGCTTTCTTTTTGGCTGTTTTTTTTGCACAAGAATTTATTTCCTAGGGGGCGGCAGTCGTGGCGAAAGGTGCCTCGCCAGCGGAGAGACTGGTGTAGATGCTACCTGTCCATGGCGCAGTAGAAACCAAAAGTGCTGAAGCTCACTGCGCCTGCCCTCTTGGAGAGAGTTCCGCTTTGTTCTGACCCGTGCTTTTTCAGTTCAGCTGATTCCGCGCCTACTCGTAATTGTAAATACGTAAAGACGTAACTCTAGAGTCACGCATCGGGAAAGAGGAGGGCAACTACGTAACTCATTCTCCTTCGTTTTTCCTGTTCTAGCCACGAAAGGGCGTCATGAAAGAAATGTTGTCGAAAAGTCACTACCTGGTACATGACTTCGAAATTAGGACCTAAAAACAGCCGCAGCTGTGTTGCATGGCCGGGCAATCGTGCTCACAGCAGCGCGTGCGGCTGTGCCAGCAGAAGAGTCGAAACTTTTCTACCGCGTGCGGCCTGCAACTCCTACCCGCAACGCAGGGAGCTGATCGCACGCATTGCCGCGGACTTACGCGTAGGAGGGAGGAAAACATTATTTCAGACGAAAAAAATCGAAGTGAAGCCACCAAACATGAGGCAAACAGCCGAGGTCGACCCCTTTGGAGGCGTTACCATTTTTCACGGAGGTTTTGTGCTTGGCGCCTAAGGCTGGCCCTCCTACCCGAAACCTAAGCCGAACCCTATGATAGTGGTCAGTGTTTGGATGCTGTGCTTGGTAAGACTCTAGGTTGACTTGGCCGGCTTGGATGCTGTGCTTGGAATTACTCGATGTTGATTCTGCCGGCTCGGGATGCTGTCGCTGGGAATGACTGTAGGTTATTTGGACCGCATGTGATAAACCCTCAGCGAATCAGAGAGCCTAAATAGAACCTTATGAAGATTCACTACCAACCCTTGACTACTGCCCCTTTTGACTCGTCGAATGGGAGGTCGATCTTATTCAACGTAAAACAAAGGTTCTCTGATCTGCCAACACACTCGAAGTGGCCGTATTTAGCAACTGACGCAGCGAATAGCTCCCAGCTTCGGTCGCTCGCCCGAAGAGCGGGCCACGACCACGGCACAGCACCAGTACAAAGCAGGGCCGACAACATTATCATTGCACCCCTTCACACTTATCAGCCACGCTACGCGCCGGCTCGTACGTGACCCATGCCACACCGCACGGTACCGCACCATACTACTACGCAAACATAGAACGTTATGTTTTGTCTTCGAATCGGTAAAACAGAGCAAAAAGAACTAAATATGGAGGCCTCTCGACTGCTGTAGGCTGAACCCGACAGCACAAAATACCGAAAGCTCCCGACCAACCGAAACAAGCGACTGAAACAAAAAACCGAAAGGAGCGAAACACCGCCCCCATGTCTCCGCTCCGCCGTAACAAAAAAAAAGCCACAGGACAAGACCACGACCTTCCGAAACTGGCCTCTTGCAACACAGCGTTTGTACTTACGACCTACCCCCCTCGTACGCCGGCTTCGCTCACACACGTACAAACTCCCAGCGCAAAGTCCTTCTCTTGTTTATCAGAGCATCAATACGTTATAAAACTCGATACACTTCTACTCTAGTCGTACTGTTGCCGCAAGGTCATCTCCTGGTCGGTCTTCCACGTCCGGAAGTCCGATCCGATCCCGGACTGCCCCTTTAAAACCGCTGCCCCTTCACCTTGTCCTTTGCGGACACCTTATCCTTGCCTCCATCTTTTCCCCCCCCCCCCGCTGCCCCTCCCTTCCTCCTATCTACCGGCGGCCCTGCGGGTCCCACCGTTCCCCCCTTAGGCTTCTTCACCCCGGTAGCAACACCCCCCCCCGCCCCCGCTGCACTGGCATCCCGATTGCTGCTGCTACCTGCGGTTGCACCACTCGCCCCCGTGGCGGCGGCAGCTGCGCCGTGGGTCGCTGTTGTCGCGGCTGAGGGAGGCTGCTGAGATTTTCTCTTCTTCATGGCTTGGACAACGAAATCCTGGCCTGCGCCCGGAGCGGTGAGGAAGTCGGGGCCGGCGGTGCTGCTGAAAAGGTCATCCACGGAGGGAAGCAGGCTGGTGGTTTCCGGCGGAGGTTTTCGTTTGCCTCCCCCCTTCCCATCGTTCCCTCCGCCTCCTCCTCCAGCCTCCTCTTCGTCGCTGTCATTACTGTCTTCGCTGCTGCTACCGCTGTCGCTACGGCTACCGCTACCGCTACTATCATCGCCGTCGGCGCCTTTTTCTTTTCTTTTGCGGCCGGCCGATGCGGCAGCAGCAGGGGCGGCAGCCGTTATTCCTCCCCCCCCGCGTCCCTCGTCGCGTGCTCCCGCCTCATTTGCCACCGCCGCCGACGCGCTGGAGTCGTCCGAATCGTCGCTCCCGTAGCCCCCGACCAGGCCCGCCAGGCCCGAAGACATATCTCGGAGGGGGGGTCTTGTGAGCGGCAAACGCCACAGACGCCTCTCTTTCGCGCTTCTGTGTACAGGGACGGGGACGGAGACAGCGCAAAAGCAGCAGTATCGGTTCGAGTACTCGCAGGCACACTATTCAACACTCATGCAGCGGGCTGTGGGTGGTGCATCAACTGTTGCACCTTTTGTTTACGCACGTGAGGGTAATATCTTTTCTTCGTGGTGAACAACTCTGTACTCACGCTGCAGCTATTATTCATACACCTGGATCAACCGTGGTGCACGTCTACGTACGTTGGATTTGTGTACTACTGCAGGCGCTGCTGCTCCGGCGAGGCATCGTTTAACATCAGTCGGGGGGTCTACGTCTACGATACTGCTTTACTTTTTCTGGTGTAGAAAATTGCCGACGGGATTATTATCTGTCTCTTTTTAGGTGTCTCCACCGCAGATCTAGTGACGTTTATATTGCGGACGATCGACTATCGGTTGAAAAACCTTCAGTAAGTCGACTTTGACGTCGGGGGCTGTCACTTCTATTCAAATATCATACGCGTATGATACGTATGTACGGGTAACGGTGCTCCGCGACTGAGTCGTGGACACTTGCTGATGGTGAACCGCGGAGGTTTCGCGCTTTGCGCCTAATTTCGACCCTCCGACCCAAACCCTTTAAGCTTTAGTCAGTGATCAGTGCTGGGAAGCTGTGTTGCTGTGCTTGGTAAGACTCTAGATTTGTTGATTCGGCTGGCTTGGATGCCGTGCTCGGAAGACTTCAGGTTGATTTGGCCCGTTCAGGTTGCTGTGGCTTGAAAAAACTCCAGGTTGATTGAGCCGCGTATAATATCATATATCTCTTAGCCAACCAGAGTGCGCAAAGAGTTATCATGGTACCTTATTGGGGGGTTTCCCCCTCCAATATTATACAGCAGTATTGTTCGTAACGATGGACGTTTCCACCCTCGTTGGTTGCGGGGCGTTTTTCGGTTGTAAAAACTTCCAAATCATTTCCCAAATCCCAAATCAAATTGCGAGGTTCGACTGGTTTCGTTTTTTTTTTCTCCCCTTCCAAACAACTGAAGTGGAGTGTATAGCGCCGAGTAGCCCGATCGGTGTTCCTCCTGTTTTAGCACTTGTGAGTCACATCGACAGCAGCAGCAGCAGCAGACAACGCAAGGAAATGAGGCAGCTATCACGCCCCCAACCGCTGAAACTCAGCGGCACCTTGCTCCTACTACTCATGTCACCGCAGCAAGCGGGTAAGGCTGGTATATTCTTTGTTCGAATGTGTTTGTTCAGCATTTTGACGGTTTTATCACGACCAGGTACACGGGATATCGGCTTGTTAAGGTTTACTTGGTGGTTGCTTCTGTGGGTGCACCTGATGCACACATGGTCACTTATTCCTGCCTCTACTCTGCCGGGAGAAAAGTACTAAAACCTGAAGCATCATATTTCTTCGCCTGGGACTTATCAACGCTCTATTACGGGGGGGGGTAGTATATAGGACCAAATATTGTTACTAAAAATAGGGAAATATACAAGTTTTTGCGTATGCCGTAGGTCCTATTTACTATGGTCCCCCGTAATAGACGTCTAACGTTGGCAACCTAGGCTCATGGATTACGAAGATGACCTTCGGGCAACGGTAGTGGAGCAGGGCCTCGCCCTCGAGGGGCTGCAGCAGGCGACGGCAGACGCGCTGAGGAGCGTCAAAAATCGAATCACGCCGAGATTCTCGACATGATGGCGCAAATTGGGTCCCGTAGGAAGCAGCAGCTATCTACCGCAGATGGATCAGGGAGAGCTGCTGCAACACCATCGTCGGAACACCCCCACGTTTGCGACGGGAGCCGTGAGGGTGAACGCGATCCGCGGAAGCAGGCCACTTCGATGGAAGACGGGAAGATTGGGGTAATAACCCCACAGGTGGGCAGGCCTCCAATGTGTCGGTTGTTGGTCTGCGAGGACAGACGTTTTTGGGACAGCCCGAAATGGCGATCCCTGTGCTAAAGGGTAAGGATGATTTCGAAGTTTTCTGTAAGCAAATGAAGATATACACGAAGCTCCATGGATTCGAGACTTCGACAGTCTCGAATCCATGGAGCTTCGTGTAAACCTTCATCTGCTTACCAAAACCTTCAAAATCCTCTTTGCCTTTCAGCACAGAGATTGCCATTTTGGGCTGTCCCAAAAAATCTGTCCTCGAAGACCAAACGACTCGTTGGAGGGCTGCTTGTGTGGTGTTCGAGCGAGCTCAATATTTTTTGTGCTGTTGGCAGGAATTCAGGCTTTTGCTTGTTTTAGATGCCACAACCTCACTCCGCTCACGACTACGGCAGCTGCCGGGCCCACGACTACTGAACAGCAGCAACGTCGTGTTTCTACTAATGCTACCGCTGTACCAAGCGCGTAGGGCTTGACTTGTCTTATGTCCTAGCCAGCTCGTTGGATATGGAAAAGGTGCTTCGAGCTCAACTATGGAGCACAAGAAAAACGCTACGTTGGAGAGGTATTTTTAAACCACTGACGACTACAGAAGCTACCGGGCTCGCCACTGCTCAGAAACAGCAGCGTCGTGCTTCTACTACTTATGTCGCCGCTTTACCAAGCGGGTAGGGGCTGTCTTGTCTTTTGTGTCGTGCTCTAGGCAGCTTGGTGCTTTCAAAACCACCTTGGTATGTACGCTTCGCGTACTCGTGTTTCTCTTGCTTTTTGGGGGGGGGCTCGCGAAGAGCCTGCGACGGCGGGGGTTTCAATTCGAGCGGCTGGGTGTTCAACCCTTTCAGAACTGCAGTCACGTTTTGGGGATAAACCACTCAAATTCGAAGTAGTAATATTAATATTAAGGTGTCTCCAAAACGGGACTGCAGTCCAGCAGACTTTTTTCTTTCAGTTCTAGGGTAAAAATATCGGGAACACCTTATATTATACAAGGGTACCTGGCTGGTACCAGGTACTTGCACAGTACCTGGTAGGGAAATTCAAGGCTGTTTCCTATGCGGTTCGATTTCGAGCTTCATATTTGTATTTTTCGATATAAAAAATGAATGACCCTGCTTATGCAGTCCCGATATGCAAAATCCGACCGGAAATTTTTCGGTCTGAGAATCCGATGACCCAAGTCGTCGGATTTTGGCCCAAAATCCAACGACCTGGGTCATCAAATTTTCAAATCGAAAAATGGCATGCTCTTTAAATTCAAGATGTTATCCACGACAGCAAACAGCAGCAGAACGATCGATGAGTTGGATGGTGATACAGCTGTATAGCGACGTTGCTCCGCGCCCGACGCGCGGACGGCGCGTCCCTCCGTGGCCAGACTAGAGTCGGCTGGCGCGGGCTCGGGCCTAGAGACCAAGAGAAGCGCACTCGACACGCGCCTCTCCGTGGATACGTACTCGTAGACTACACTGCTGTACAGCAGCAGCAGTCAGTCACAAAATGAAACACAAAATATCAAGACAGGTTGACTCTAGCGCACTCGTCACGTCTCTTCGCCGCCAGACCAGAGGCAGTCAGCGTGGGCTCGGACGCTTGGGTCCTACGCGCAGGGCAGCGCACCCAGCGCGTCTCTTCGAGGCGCCAAACCACAATAACAGCAGTTGGCACCGGCATTTGCTTGAATCTACACGCACAATAAATATTTTCCGCATAGACAGGAAGACTCTTTCGATTTGCCAAGTTTATATCTGAAAATGCCATCGGGTCAAATCTGAAGCTCAAAAATCGAACCGCATAGGAAACGGCCTCAGCAGATGTCCACTACTGCCGCGACTTGTCCGTACCCGAAAATTTGGAGGAAGACCTCGCGGTTTCTGCGGGGGGATTTTATAGGCAAGTAAGTACCTGGTGGGGGAATTATGTCCACTACCGCCGCGACTCGTACGCACCCGATAATTCGGAGCAAGAACTCGCGGTTTCTGCGGGGGGGTTTTATAGCGGGGCCTGGTACCGCCAACAGCAAGACGGCGCAGTCTGTGACTCGTACTATTGATAGTGCTGAATCCACATTGCTGCAACGGTGTTACTGCTGTATTAATAGCACTTCTGCTTGCTGTGCTTGTGTCCTTGCCTTGTGCTTGTGTTGATTCATGTTCAAACTTGCAAGTTGCTGCAAGGGCAGACAAAGGACATCAAATTCCTTTGTTGGGTGGTTTCTAACATAAGACCTCGAATTTGATGTTGTTGTTGGCCGAAACGTAGACATTTTAACTGCTGCTACGAATCGTGGATACTGCTACTCCTGTTGTTTGCGTTGTGCCTGCTGCTACTGCTGCTGCGGGGTACAGGTACACGAGTACCAGCAGTAGCAGCACAAACGAGTGCTCAGAAAAAGTCACAACGCACACCAGACGTGCGCGAGGTACGAGAGCGTCCTGCACTTTGATCCATTTTTCGTCGGCTTTTCATCGGTTCGACGCCAAATTCAGCCGAGATGTGGACCTCGTACCTCGTTAGAGTTTCCGTACCTAAAAACTCCAGCCCTGAAGCTCTCCCTCCCGCTAACTGGACTTGATTGACTTCAGCGGAGAAAAAGTTTGCTCGCCTTCCTTCTCTGTGATGCGGCTGAACTAGGCTTGAAAAATATAACGCCTTCCAAGGTTTATAAAAGAAACCGATTTTAATTCTCTATTTTTGTGTTTGGTTTATTTTTGCGTTGTTTCGTCAGGCATCTCGTCGAACATGTGTCGTAGACTCCTGTGAACTTTCCCCGACATCTCCAACAACCTACAAAGCAACAAGTCGACGACGGACGGAAGCTGCGCGATGACGATACCGACGACAGCCGCGCAGCCAGGAAGACGAGGGCGATAAAACACGCAGCGCAGACAGAGAAAAAAAATGGCGAAGGCGGACGCCAGCGAGACGGGGATGGACGGTTCCGTGCGATCGTCGTCCAAATTGCTCGCGAGCGGCGCTGCACTTACAACGGAACTCGAGGGCGGTGGGGCGTCTCAAGGCGGAGATAGCACTGATCCCAGCGTCGAAGTCGACGTGTCCAACGACGGTTCGTATTTTATTTTGGACGGAGGTGGGCAGCACGTTTTGGATGACCAGGGCAGCCCCGCTCGGGCAAGAAAATGGCAGCCTGTAAACGCCCAACAGCGAGAGCGATACACGTGAGAGAGAGAGAGAGAGTGGGGGAGGGGGGTGTCTTTTGTTTCAGGCATGCAGCAGTCCACGATCACGAGCACGCGACGTCTGCTCCAGTGGTACTGCATGCACAAACGTCTACAAAACACCCCGGGTGGTGGAATTGACGATGTATCGCGTGAAGCGCTGCTCCACCTGAGGAAGAGGGACACGAGTTTTCCAAAATTGTATTGTTACGAATACGTCAGCTGTGAGTTTGACCAATCGAGTGGTTGATACTCAGCTTCGAAAGCTGCGTGATAAGCGCGGATTTCCCCAGCCAAAGATATTATGCACCTCGATTTGATTTGCATAAACTATACCCGTACGTGCTGACAACTGAATGCTGTGGATCTTCCCACAGGTGAGATAGTACCCAGTCCACTCAGTGTCCACCGACCGTGTCCGTTCTCCTTGCAGACGACAGCACCTCTCAACCAAGGGACCCGGAGCAACCTCCAGGTGGCTGCCGTCTGTTTTGGTTTCTCCACACCACCTGAACGTTCCCAAGGCGCAAAGAGCCAAGAGCAGCAACACCATCAACGGTGGCAGTCTCGGCACGAGTTCTTTCACATCCAACGGCGCTGCCCAGCAGCACGCCGTCATTTCCGGAACCATCGGCAGTGGCAGCAGCGGCAGCGGCAGCGGCGGCCGTGGCGGCGGCGGTGGACATAGAGAGGAAAATTTCGACGTGGAAAGACGGCGCGAGATTGAACGAGCAAGAAAGCGCCGGCGTGCTCTCGTGGAGGAAAGGAAGCGAACGCGGCCCAAAGAGCTGGATGGCTTCATGCTGATGGATGCCTGCGGCTGCGACTTGCCCGACGAGGGCCGCAAGGCGGACGTAAGCGGCACGGGCCTGGTCAGCGCGGTGCAAGAAGACCTGACTTTCTTCGTCCGCCTGCAGACCCTAGACGCGGGGACAACACTCTTCCGTTCGAGGCCTTTGCTGTCCTCCCCCAGCTCGAAGAGCTCCGCCTCCCGTGCAACAGCATCCGAGACGTCGTGCTGGAGAACGGGGGATACAGCATGCTACGCCGGTTAGATCTCTCGTACAACAGCCTGTCCGGAGACTCCCTGTCCATGCTGGCGCGGCTTCCAAGCCTGACCGACCTCGACCTTACCTGCAATGGCCTCACGGAGCTGCCCGAGGCTATGGGAAAGTTCCAGGAACTCCAGAAGCTGTCCCTGGAGCGCAATCAGCTGGAAAGCGACGCGGTGGTGGAGGTACGTAGCCATACATATATAAATATCTTGATACTGCTGATGGGCTGATGGGCTTCTCCTGATACTTCCGAAGACTACTGAATTAATGCTCAATAGGACGAAGTGGGGACCCGAAGTCAACCCGGCTATGCGGCTGTGCATGTTTATGGGGGTTCTCCTACGCTGTTGTTGTTCTTCTCACATTAACTCATCGCCACAATGCAGTCCGCGGTCACAGGACGGGCTCCAGTACCTCCGAAGCGGAATACTGCCTCGAGAGGAAAACTAAAAACGGAAAAAATACTACGTACGTCTTGTTAGGCCTTTCCTGATACTTGCTACCAATACCACGTATGGCAATGCGGGTCGAGCTTAACCGCAAGAATTCGGCCTCAGTTATTTTGTTTTGCGGTCAGCTCTTGGTGGGATATTTTTTAAACAAGAAACGAACTGACTCCCGGCGACCTCTCTCGGCAACCTGACCCCAATCGAAGAGCGGACAGAGCGATTTCGCTCCCATAAAATAAAGCATCTGACCACAATCGAAGAGCGGGCAGAGCGATTTCGCTCCCATAAAGCCTCGAGAGCGCTAACTCCCTTATCTATATGCAAGGGGCACGGGATTAGACCGAGGCCGCTGTCTCACGAAAACAAGTAAAAACATAAAGCGTGCACCCATTTGATGCCACGGAATCATCCGCGTGCATTCATCCAGACCCATGCCGTGCTTGCAGGAGAGAGAATAAACATGGTGAACCCGAGCGGTACAAGCTGGTCGAATCGATCGATCACTCACACCCCCCCGACGAAACACCGTTTCTCCCCCTCTATACGACTCGCTGTCTACGGTTCGGTCTCTCCGGCAGGTGCTCTCCAGGCTACCAGCTCTGCGAGAGCTGAGCCTCGCGTTCAACTACTTCACGGGAGTCGACCTCACGCCAGAAGCGGCGGAGTGCGCGTTTCCTCTGCTCGAGGGACTGGACCTCGGGTTCAACTACATCGCCGACCAGCAGGACGTAGTCGTCCTGGCCCTCCTGGAGAGGCTGGAGAGGGTGATTCTGTACGGAAACCCGCTCGCTGGAACGACGGGCGAGGACCCTCTGGGCCTTTGCGTCGAAAATCTGATCGACAAGGCAGACAGGTTGGTTCATTGGTTAGTGTCTCCTCTCTTCTTCGATACGGGCACTGCGGGACAGAACCCTCGCCGCCCCCCCCCTCCTCCACGAACGCGAAGACAACGTGACTGGATGGTATTTTTTCGTACTTTTTCTGGGTGCAGAGGGCCGTACACGGGCGGGGCCGTCTAAAAATGTGTTTCAGCCCTCCCTCCCCCCCCCAACTTCTCTGTTATCGTGCAGAAGCGATTACACATGACATATACCCTCTTCACAGATGGCATCGCCCCGCTCCACTTCGCCCGTAAACAAGAACATATTCTCGGCAAACCCAAGGCGATGCGGTGTCAGTCGAATTTATACGCGCGCACGCAAAAATCCCAGCCCTTTGCAAAAAATAACTGTGTTTACTTACTGCAATCCTCAGAGGTCGATGCGTCGAACGTGCCGTTGAAAAGAACATGTGTGGTATGGTCCAAGCGCGCACCAATTTCCACTTTATTTTATTTTGCTTTTTCGACGCGTTTCACTCTAGCGCTGCGAACAACACACTCTTGCTCCACCCACCTCTCCTTCTACCGCCACCACTGCCGCCGCCGCCGTCAATACCCCTGCGGCAGGGTGCGCGTGGGCTACGCTAGCTGCCCTTTAGAGGTTATCACAGAAATGCCAAGAGCGAAACACGGGATCCCGGGGGGGGGGGGGCAGGGCGGCGTCGGCAGCGGCAACGGCGACCATACAACGACACGGGCGTGACGATGGTCGACGAGGGCCACCTGCCGTCCTCTATGGCGTTCCGCGCCTCGGGCAACGAGTCGCTCTTCCGCTTCGAGCGGGGGGGGCGGGGCGGCACCAGGGGCGGGGGCGAGCCACCTGGAGCCATCGTAGAGGAGACGCTCCGAACGGCCAGGGAGCGGACCGAGCGAAGAGCGGACGGCGGCGGCGGCGATAAGAACGGGCGGCAACAGGACCTCACTTTCCTAACCGGCGTGGAGCGTCAAGACGACACTGACGGCGGTAGTCAAGAAGATGACGACATGGTCATTGCAGGTTTGGCCAACGGGGGTGACCGCGGTCAAGGCGGCGGCGCCATGTCCACCCGGCTGCTGCGGGGCCGGCAGTCGACCCAGCGGTCCGAAGCGACCCGGCCAAGTTGCAGATGGCGCTCACGGCCTTGCGGTACGCGCTCAAGCACCCGGTTATGTCGTCGATGGATCCTCCGGAACGAAAGCAGGGGCGAACCGAAATGGCAGGGAGAGGAGGGGGAAGTGGCGGGGGCGGGGAGGGCGGCAGAGAGGGTGGGGGCGGGTAGAAAGACGGCTGCGGCGCGGGCGCGACAGCTCCCTCGCCGCCCGCACCGACTCGTGAAAGATCACGAAGATATTTTCGCCAGAACGTTGGGCGGTGCGCGAGGGGACAGGATCGGGAACTTGGGCAGGGTGGACGAGGTGTTGACCTCCATGGGGGTGGGCTTGGATGAGATGGTGCTCGAGAAGAGGGCGAGGGGGCAAAACGGCCACGCCCAGCCGGGGAGGCCGGAGCTCTCGTCTATCGTGCGGACGGTCAATGCCGTTTTGGACGAAAATGAGTATTAGTTAGAGATATATTGCTTGATTTCCAGTATATATATGCAGCGGCAATTACGGAAATAATTGGCGCGCCGTTCCCCAGTGTACTGCTTTTGGACGAAAACGAGTACAATACTAGCTTGAGAAACGCTCATTCATATTTTTTTTGCGCGCTTTTCAATTTTCTACTTTCGGAAAAAAAATACCAGAACATAAATCCTCGTAATGTTGTCGTTGTCGCCTTCACATTAAATCGTCCTTTCTACCTGGCTTCATCAGTACACCCAACGTCCGTCCTGATTCCTTATCCTAGAGAGATGCTGATTCCGTGGTCACAGACTGTGAGACAGAGGAAGACCAAAAAAACAAAACAATAATCGCAAATTCAAGGGTCAAGCAAGTGAAGTGCCAGCGTACCGGGTACGAGAACACAACAACACAAGCAAGACTAGAAAATAAGAACAAAAAGACAATAAAACAAGAATAAATTTTGGTATGCAACAGAGTACAAACGACGCGAAGAGATCAGAAAGGCTGCTAGACCGAAATCATACGTACTCAGGAAGGAGATATAGCTGCCGCGCGGACGAAGCAACACGAAGGAGAGGAAGATACCGGCATAAGGATGGCGGGGGGGCGGGGAAAGGAAACAAACGAAGAGACAAGGCAAAAAAAAAGAAGAGAACATCGTACTCCAGGCGGTGATAGTAACATGGGTACCCGTCGGACCTAAAAAAACGATTCGGAAACCTAGCCACACCCTTTGCCGTCTCCTTCCTACTCTCGTCAATAGCGGTGTCAAGTGTCAGTACTGCCGCTGTCGCCCCCCCCCCCCCACAATTGAACGACTCAACAAGAAACAAACAAAACCTGCTAGACTTCGAGAGCTAGTCGAACTGATACCTAGCCATCCGATCTATCATTTCGTTTCTGCATTCGTCGACAGCTGTATCGATACGGCTGCCCCCCCCCCCCCCCCCCCCCCTCCCCCCCGCTCTCCTTGTCGCTGCTCTTGGCTCCCTCAGCTGCGTGGCGCAGCCAGCTTCTCTGCGCCTCGTCCCTGTGCCACCTCGTCATGAAACAGTCCGCCGCTTCGACGACTCCTCGGTACCACTTCCCGCTCTTCTCAGCCGACGTCGACCATAACACCGTCTCTACTCCGAACAGTAAAGGGGAGCTTTCCGTGTACCCCTCGGTGGCTTGAAAAACCCTGAGGTCGTCTGCTAGACATGGGCCCAGTTATTTTCTGGTCGACCTGGTCCTGGGCTCTTCCCACCAGCCATCGTCCCAAACATCACCCGGCGGGTCAGCCGCTCATTGGTCGTCCGCTGTACGCCCCCCGCAAAGAGGAGGCGTCGTTTGCGGATGGTCGTCTTAACGCTCTCGCAGTGTGCCTTTTTGAGGGCCTTGGCGTACGACATGAGGTGGTCAGTGCGTTGTCGACGCTGGAAGCCAATAATTACTATTACGGGAGTCCATAGTTAATGGACCAAATTTTGTTAGTAAAAATAGGTAAATATATAGGTTTTTACCTATACCATAGGTCCTATTAACTATGGACCCCCCGTAATAGGAGGAGTTTGTGGTGTGCCGTTCGCAGCTCAGCGAAGTGGTCCTGGCCAAGAGTCCATGTCACGCACCCGTACAGCAGGGTCTCCATCACCTCGGTCTTTAGCATGCGCACTTTCAGGGTGAACGGGACATCCTCCATATCGTACAGCTCTCGTTTGAACCGATCGTAGCATGCCCATGCGAGTCGGATCCGTCGTGTGATCTCTTTCATAATGTCAGCGCTTGCGACGACAAGACCACCCAGGTACAAGAACTGCATCGTCTGTTTATACCTCTGTCCTGCTGCTTCGATGACGAGCGGTGAGGTCTGGGGTGCTTGGTTCGGTGTCCGCAAGCAGCACTGTCTCCGTTTTCTTTTCGGATGCTTGCAAGGAACACAGAGTACGTATCGATCAAAATGAAATCGGGAGAGCTCACAGCTGAATCGTATTTCTGTTTGCCAAAAAAAACGGCTCATGCTTCGACGATGGAGCACCCATTTTCCCTCAGACTCCTGACGCGAAAAGGTCTGTACCTCCCACCCAAAACCTGATTTTGAGCAACACTTTGTACGCGCGAAACCGATTTGTTGCGAAAAATTGTACGCCCAACACCGATCTTTTTCGTAACATCGTTCGTATATACGCCCAAATCCCGATTCTGAGTAACACTGTATGCCCAAAGCTCGATTTTAAGTAATACTGTACGCTCAACACCCGATTTTGAGTAACATTATGCGCCCAGAACCCGATTTTGAGTAACATTATACAACCAAACCCCGATTTTGGGTATAATCGTAGCCCTGAACTCGATTTTGAGAAACAATATACGCCCAAAACCCGATTTTGAGTGCCAGCTACCGTATAAGACGCAGGATAACACCCCATTTAACAAACTTCAGTGCCGATTCTCTTCAAAACAAAACATGCCTTAAGGGGAAGTCATTGTGTATACTGGCTTGGGAAGACCTCGTCGAGATATTTCCATAGACGCGTCGATCGGCGTACGTATGTAGGCGTTTACACTCTCCCCGTTGCCGCTAAAACCTATTGTTGATACCCGTACGGAGTTAAGACGTGGGACTACGTTGTGAGCACTGAACGACTTGAAACGGACCGCAATAAATCAGCGCCTTTCTCCTTTCTCTCTCAAGGCCGACTTGAGTCCCGGTCCCCGCCATAAAAATGCAAGCGTTTAATGATCAGGTTTCAAACTCCCGAACATAAGATACATACCTGGCATGGTTCAACGCCAGACTATTAACAAGGAAATGATGCATATACGTATATGTGTGTGGTTCTACCTAAAATCTGGCGGTTCACAGCTCTCTCTCCCGCCCACCGAAAAACTGCCGAACTAAACGCATGTGTTCCCCTGATTTTTGAGCGCGCCACTCGCGGGGGCCGTGTGTGCCAGTGCGTGCGTGCGTGCGTGCGTGCGCTTTCGGCGGGGAGTGGAGCGGGGGGGAGGTAAAAAACAGCGGTGATAAGCATTGTTGACACACTTCGGTAGAAAAATTACACCGGAAGGGGAAGAAGGCACCGGCCGAAGCCAAGCGCGCACAAATCAAAACCTCAAACGCAGAAAAAAAAGTCAAGGCCATAATATCTACCTCAAACCTAACGCCTACAGAAATCGGGGCGTTATTATCCCGGGACCCTAACACGACATCAGAGCCTTGCCTAGAATGGAGAAGCCGCGGTACAAAAATCCCTCGACGCCCCGCCCCCACACACTGCCAACGAAAAGAAATGAAAAAAACAAAACAAAAATAAAAAAAAAAGAACAACACAAAACAACACAAAACACAGTCGCTCTCTTCGAGGCTAGGCTAAGCTTGTCCAGGCCACAGGCTAGACCAGGCTAGGCAGTGATTGAATCTAGGGCTATAGGGGTAGGTTTTTTGTTCGAACGCGTGACTTTACGCTTCCGGAAGCGAGAGGGCTGCGCTATCTTAACTCTACTCACCAAAATCGTTTGTGCACATCAAACACGCGCGACACATCTCGGCGTGTGAAAGCATGAATTGAGATGCAGCGGGGGGGGGGGGGGGGGGGGGGTCGGTGGGTACTCGATATCACGAATGGCCGTAGTCGCATGACCACAGACCGGACGGGGCAAGAGCAGCCAGCCATTAAGACAGGATTCCGTTCAGGCAGAACACTCAGCGATAATACTCTACAAGTGCTAACGGTACATGAGCTACAGCACGAAAGAAGGGGAGGAAAAAGAAAAGACGCGCAAGGTGGTTCCGTTGAAAACATGAACAAAAACGTGTCTCGTCTTCCGACAGTAGTCGATCGACCGGGCGTGCCAACTACTGCCCTGCCGGCGCTAACGGTAGCTTCCCGCTGTCTGGTAGCAACCGGCGCCGCCACGTTCCACTTAGCAAGCGTGCTTTAGGGTACGTGCAACCTCAGTAACCGCCACCGCCGGCCTCCACCGCCGCCCGACGCAAGGTCAGCCTCCCCCTCTCCACCCCCCCCCCCCCCCCCCCCCCCCCTCCCCCACCTCTTCAACACAATGCTTCTAGCACGGGTTTCGATTCTTTCTACAAAACATACCAAACACAAAGAGACAGGCAACCCCCCCCCCCCCCCCCCCCCTCTCACACGGCGTTTTGACCAAGGACTTCGGTTTCCTCCACAAAACCTCACCAAACACCTCCGAGACAACCCCTCCCCGCCAACCCCCTCCTCACCGCTCTCGCAAAACATTTCTACCACGGGTTTTGCTTTCCTCCACAAAACCATCAGGATATGAAGAACATCTTGGGAACACAAATCAGAGACAGCAACCAGTGGCTGCCGGGTCGGTCGCTGCGAAAAAAAAAACACGAGAGAAGCAACGTTTGCCTGTTCCGTGTGCACTTATATACGTTGCCCGCAGGCGTCTGTTCAACGCAGGCATCCGTTGGCCACAGCTATATCCGTTGGCCGCAGATATCCGTTGGTCGAAGGCATCCGTTGGCCGCAGGCCTCCGCTAACCACAAGACATTCGTTGACCGCAGACCTCCGTTGCCTGCCCCCCCCCCCCCCCCGGGCCACGCCACGCTCTCACGACGAAATTTAACGCGTCAACCCGCCTATCGCTGGCGTGCAATCGCGCAAGAACGCAAGCACAGGGGCCAACATCCCCCTTTCCCACCCTACCTAACCGGTCGACTTAACCCGCAAGGAACTCCCCCAAAGAAACAGCGCCCAGTGGGGAGGGAGGGAGGGATGGATGGAGGGAGACAGGGAGACAGGCAGGGAATCACTGCCTGATGGGCAGCTCCTTTTCGTTTCGCAAATGCTTCACTTATTTTCGTTACTCGCATGGATGCGGCGTCGACAGCTTTTGCCTCATGCTCCATGCCCTCTGCCTCTGCCCCTCACAAGGGGAACGGCGCCTGGCACGATGTACACCACTTGATGTCCTTCTTGCGCTTGGACGTCATGTCTAAGCCAACCATAGCCATGTAGTCCTGCGCGCCGAGCGGGTTGGGGAGGGAGGGGGGTGCGAGGGCGGGCGCACGGGGTGTACTCGGGGGGGGTGCACTAATCGTCATGCATGGCCGTAGTCGCATGACCGGGGGGGGGTGTGCTCATTATCATGCATGGCCGTAGTCGAATGATCATTATCATGTATGACCGAGGAGGGGAGGGGGGGAAGAGACGCAGCAATGTTGAGCGATCATGCGTCAACGTGCTTATCAGGGGCAGCAGGCTTCCCTGAATAGTCCATCGCAGAACCTTGAAATGATCGGCCAAGAGAGCGCAGAAGAATACAGCAGTTGACTGACCGCTTTATCAAAACAAAGCCAAAAAAGAAAACCATAGAAACGTCGACACATCATGCCGCAGAATTTCGGACCAAATCGTCAGGGCAAACGCCTCTACGGCAACATCTATACCGCTATACACCACCCGCCACCCGCCACCCGCCACCCGCCACCCGCGTACCCCCCCCCTTCTCGCCGGAGATGTGCGACGCCTCAGACGAGCCCTGTACTCCCGAGCATTGCACTATTGATGAGACCTAGCATTGCACGGACGATTGAGACATACGAACGTGCATGAAAAAATGACGAAAACTACCACAAAATGACCCGACCCCCCCCCCCCCCCCCCCGCCTTCGGTCATGAGACAAAATATTGCCCCCCCCCCCCCCCCCCCCCCCCCCCCCCCCCCCCCCCCCCCGTCCTTCCCTCCAACCGCCTGCCCACCCAACGCGGCGCGAAGAGATCACAAAACTGCCGACTGGACTCTCCCTAGCACTTGCCGTCCCCAAGCCGCCTCGAAAAAAACAGAGGGGCAAACAGCTGAAACGGAAAAAAAAAACAGAGGGGCAAACGAAAAACCCCCCCGATAAAACCGGGAAAACCGAGAAAACAAACGAGACCGAAAGTCGAACCGACCGAACGTCCTACCGACCGACCCTATCATAAATGAATACGTATGATGCGTACCTCCATGGCTCGAACGTCACCGTCGCCGTAGAGATCTAAGTGCACGAGAAGGGACGGCTTGAGCAGGATGTCCTCGCTTGACTCCGGGTAGCCCGCGATGTTCTTGACGCGGTGTATGATGTAGCTCGTCAGCTCGTTGTGGATGCTAGGCTTGTGGAACAGCCTGTCCGATCCATCGCGGACGGGGGGGGGGCATTCATTTGCGGCGTGGTAGAAGCACGTTAACAGCGCGTTAGCGGGGAGCGCGGGTGGGTGGGAGGGGCGGGTGGGTGAGCAGGTGGGCAGGTAGGTTCAGAAGTGTTTTTTACCTATACGGCCCGAGTTCTTTTACAAAATGGCTGATAGTCCACCCTATCTCCTCACGAAATCTTCATTTGGAGAGAATGCCCAGCGCGGTCAGGGTCAGAGGGTACAAGAGGGTTAGCGTTGAAAAGCCAAGTGTACCGTATTTCAACCCATTTTTTTCGAGGCCGGGCCAAGGTCTAAAAAACCCTCGATGGGTGGGCGGGCGCCCGACGTGGCCTGCAACGGGCGGCAGCGATGGCGATCGCGACGGCAACGCATGCGAGCAGTGGCGGAGGAACGTGCCCTTTGGAGCCCACACTTCCCCTACAGCCTCCCCTTCCCTCAGTGCAG
The DNA here is from genome assembly GCA_031763025.1 of Macrocystis pyrifera. NCBI lineage: Eukaryota > Phaeophyceae > Laminariales > Laminariaceae > Macrocystis > Macrocystis pyrifera. The sequence continues at coordinate 13,122,134 of JASSKH010000007.1, read as the reverse complement.
GCGGTGTCGGGCTCGTAACGTTCGAATCGTGATGGAAGAGCACGCCCGGCCCTCACTCAAAATCCAGATCCAGAATCAAAGCCAGACTCCCGTCGTCGTCGTCGCGGCCACCGCACACGCTGCTGGAAGGAAGGAAGCGGTGCACGGGCGGTCTCCACCATGTGCGCCGTGATACCCCCTCACACAGATATCGAGGACACCCCCCTCCATGTGCAAGCCCGCTTCGCAAGCGGTTCTTGGTAGGATGCAGCTCACCCTTCATGCGACTCGCCGAGCACCTCACGGCGGTTCGCGATTGGTGCGAGCAATGTCTGCCTGGTCGGTGAAAACCCGAAGTGCTCCGTCCCGGCATTGTAGGGATACGAGGGTCCATGGTCGTACGACTACGGCCATGCATGATAATGAGTACACCCGCCCCCCACAGCCCCCGAGACGTTACCGGCTAGGCCTCCTACTCTCCCTCCTTTCTCTGCACCCGCTGGAAAGGAGAGCACGTGAGAACCTTGCGCAATTCTATAACGTCCACTTTCCAGTTTCCAGTATCTATGTTCCATTTTACACGTTCCAGTATCCACTACCCTTTGCAGAATCCTTTCACCATTTTCTCATTTTCCCATTTCCCATTTTCCAAGTTCTGTTTTTCCATTCTCCATTTGCCATTTTTTTAGTTTCTCACCGTTTGTTGGCACGTTCCAAAAAAAAATACCCGGTATCTGATACGATCTAGTAGTACACGTCGCACACACACATAGCACACCTGCTGACCGTCTCCCAGAACTTGGGCGTGTGTCTCCGGACGTAGAAATGTGACAGCACGTTCCTGGTCGGCGAAAATATGTCATAGCCCCAGGTCCAAAACCTCAGGCTCAGCAGAATCTCCTCCCCCATGAAGACCCACGGTACGTACGGGTCGAACGGGATGTCCGCCAGAAAGTCAGCGTGGGCAAAGAAGAAGCCCGCGCCGATGAACGGAGCAGGACTGCACCATTCCACAAAATGGTGTCGGTGGCAGATGTAAAAGGAGGCGCGGGGGGGGGGGGGGGGGGGGGGGGGGGGGGGGGGGGTAGAGGTAGGGGAGCGGGTTGGAGGAGGAGGCGGGAGGGGGAGGGGGGAGTTTGGGGGGCGGGGGGGTGTACTCATTATCATGCATGGCCGTAGTCGTATGGCCATAGACCCTTGCACCCCAACATTGCCGCGACGGAGCGCGTCGGGTTTTCACCGACCAGGCAGACATTGCTTGCACCAAGCGCGAAGCGCCGTGAGGCGTTGGGCGAGTCGCATATAGGGTGAGCTGCATCCTAGTATGAACCGCTTTAGTGGCGGATTTTCTTGCATATGGATGACAGCATCAATGAACTGATTTAATTTCTGGTGTGGCCACTTCCAGAGACAGCAATGGGTTTACTATGCAACTGCCTCGTGGGTGCCTCACCATATACACACCACGTGATACGATCATCCCCCTGGTGCGGAGTGAAGGTTCTCCCCGCACAAAAATGATCTAACTTGACCGGGGGGGGGGGGGGGGGGGTTAGAGGAGAGGGGGAGGGGGGGGAAGAGTTGGGGAGTGGGGGCGGACGGGTGGGAGTGGGGGTATACGGAGCGCGGAGCGAGAGAAGCAGAGGGCCAGGAAGAGGCCGAGAGATCGCGCGGGGGGGGGAGCGTTTTTTTTTCCCCCGGCAGATTTTTTTTTTCAAAAATGATTACGAACCGAAAATTCGTCCCTACACATCGACCAATCATCGAGGGCTCGCATGTGAAACAAAAACATTCGGCAGGGGTGGTGCGGCATCCACAACAACTACGCACGGTAGCACGGGAACGAAACGACGCAACCGCGCACAAGATGTGGTACCATTTCACAAAGAGGCGGGCAGGCGGAGGGGGTGGAGTCACCCACGTGAGCGGGAGTTACCCTCATCTTTAACGGTACCAGAGTCACCAGAACTAAACGCCAAGTCAGGAGGGAGGGGAGAGGGGGGGGGGGGGGGTCCAGACCGCCTACTTCCACTGAACACCGACATCGTTGGTACCAGGGCAGGGCATGGCATCCCGAGACGACACAGGGCGGGGGGAAGCGAGGCGGGGCGCGGGGCAAAGATAAGGCATCTCGCGAGCGTGCATTCATAAAACGCACTTGAAAAAAAAAAACGCATTATCAAAATGCACTCTTGCAAAAAAAAAAAACGCAGTCTTCAAAACGCATTTTCAACACATATTCTCCGAAAAACTCATTCTGAAAACACGCATCCTCAAAACGCAGGTCCTTAGAAACCACCCCTCAAAACACATTATCAAATTATCAAAATCTCACTACGTAGTTCGTGTTAAAAATTAAATCACTATATGTCAAAACACTCTATAAAATTAACGCAATATCAAAAAGCAAAAGTCTCAAAACACATCATCAAAAAAAAAAACGCATTCCCAAAACGCTAAAGTCTCAAAACACATTTTCCAAAACACGTGTCTCAAAAAACGCGAAAAAAAACTCAAAAACGCAAAAAGTCGTGCACCAGGGTATATACTACAATTCGCCACAAAAAAAAAAAAAAAAAAACGCACCAAGGTTTACTTGGCACGCGAGAGTCGTGCGGGATTCCCGGGCCGAGACGGACGATGTCGTACTCCACCGGGCTCTGCGCGAACTCCGCCCCGCATATTCGGTATCCCGCCTGATTCTGGTACTTGACTTTAGTGTCCGGAGGGTAGTGCGACAGCACCGATCGTGGGTACGAAGGAGTGCTGAGAGTGCGGGCGACAGAGAGAAGGGGCGTGGAGAATGTCGGGGGTGGGGGGGGTGGAGGGGGAGGTTGAGGGGGGGTAGGGATTGGATGGGCGTGGCGTGGGGTTGGAGGGATGAGGGGGGGGGGGTTGGGGGTTGCGGGAGGGGTAAGCGGGAGTTGGATTGGGGCAAGATTAAGTAGAAGGGGAGAATTTGGGGGGGGGGGGGGGGGGGGGGGGGGCGATTGCTTTATATATTTAATCGCCGTTTTCTTCAAGCGATAGCGAGCGCGGGGAGGCTGAGCTCCTGTGACCTTCATGGAGCGTGGGCGTGCCAGGCGGCCACGGAACAGTACGTGGCTGGGCACTGAAAGCAGGGGGGCTGCGGTACGCTAGATTGTAGGACACAACGCGTTCTCTCCGCACAAGCTTTGGCAGTATTTTAGCATACTGTAGGTAAGAGGTCCCTCGGGCATTAGGAGGTTGGAGGCGGGGGGGGGGTGGGGGGGGGGGGGGGGGGGGGGGTACGGAGGGCTCGCAAAGTGGCGCATTTCCAACCGCAACCCGCAGACGCTCCGTCAGCACAGCGGCAGCTAGAAAAGTCACCCGAGAAGGACTGAGGCAGACCCGGAAGAAGTCCACCATCCAAAACCAACCAAGAGACAAACCAGGATCAAGGCTACGCCAAGAACTCATCGACACACATGCTGAAAAAAAGGGATTATCACAAAACCACCTGTGGTGCACCGCCCACGAAACAAAAAAAAGTCCCGAGAACGAAGAAAATGGAAGCACGTCTGCCGCCGTTTTTTTTACGAGGACTTTTTCGTTTCTCTGCTCCAGCTCCGAACGTTTCCATCGAGCCAAAATTTGGCAGGGCAGATATGAGCTCCTCCTTGGTGCACTCCCGTGAGTGCGCCAAAGCGACAGCACTTTTCGCGTCCTCCTTCGGGGCGGACCTCGTCGCTGAAGATTGAAAATATGGTTGCAGGCGTTTGAATTTTCGGTTTCTTGTACAGCAGTAAAGCCAAGTATTTTTTTTTTTTCTGGTGCAGAACGACCAGGAGGATAACCTAGAAGCTACGAGTACCTTTCTCCTTTTCGTTCTACCACCAGAAAAAAAAATACTTGGCTACTGCTGCACAAGAAGCCGAAAATTCAAGCGCCTGGAACCACATTTTCAACCCTCAGCGACGAGGTCCGCCCCGAAGGAGGACACGAAAAGTGCTGTCTCTTTGGCGCACTCACGGGAGCGCACCAAGGAGGGGCTCATATCTGCCCTGCCAAATTTTGGCTCGATGGAAACGTTCGGAGCTGGAGCAGAGAAACGAAAAAGTCCTCGCAAAAAAAAACGGCGGCAGACGTGCTTCCATTGTCTTCGTTCTCGGGACTTTTGGTGATGTCAGCTTTTTTTTTGTGGGTAGTGCAACGCAGGCGAGACAGCGTCCTCGAAGCATCGCTTTTATCGGCGAGCCCTTCCCCCCTCTCGCCGCCGCCGTTCACATCTACAGCAAACCCGACACATAACATGCCGGCAGCAACGACTGATTGTGCTCCCACTCCCCCTCCCCCTCTCGCCCCTTCCCCTCCCGCCCCCCCCCTCCTCCCCGCCTCCTCCCCCCCCAAACCCGGCGTGCTCCCTCCTGGCATTGCAGGGATGCTGGGGTGTACGGTCATAGGACTACGGCCATGCATGACATGACATGAATACACTTTCCCCCCTCGCCCTCAAACCGCGGCATGCCTCACTTGAGGATGTCGTTGATCAGCAGGTTGTCCCACCCGACCTCAAACAAGCTGTGCGCGTCGATCTGCATGAAAAAGTTCTCGCCGTTCCATAGCTTCGACGCGAAATACCTGGCGTATAGTGCGTGCGTGGCCGAAACAAAACAAAACAGAACAAAACGAAACGAAACGGGATTAAACGGGAAACAAAACGGGGGGGGAAAACGAAGAAAAAACGAAGAACTTCGATTAACAAACATAATTCAAACACAACAACAACAACAACAACAACGACAACGAAAAGGGCGGGGGGAGAAATGATGAAAGAAATCGAACAAAAAAATCGAAAGAAAAACGGAAAATACGAGTACAAAAACGAAAGAAGAAAAACGTTGCAGGTGCACGACGGCAGGGTACGGCATGAAAGTGTAACAACGTATTGTGCGCTAACCCGCGGCGACTAGACTACTCGAGGCGGGGTATCAACGATTAGCCCGGCAGTCCACGGTTCTGACGGTCTCGAAAGGCCTCGAGGCGGGGTATCAACGATTAGCCTGACAGTCCCGGCAGTCATGACAGTCCTGACACCAGAAAATCCCAGCAATTCTGACAATCCCAACAGGCACGACCATCCCAACAGTCCTGACAGTCCTGGCAGTCCCGTCAATCCCAATAGTCCGGCCAACAGTTCTGGCAGTCGTGAAAGTTCTGACAGTCCCGAAACTCTCGACAATCCCAGCGGGCCTTACAGCCCCTACACTGCTGACAGGCCCGCCAGTCCTGACATCCTGATAGTCCTGACAGTCCCGACAGTCCTGATAGTCCTGCCAGTCCCAACAGTCCTAACATCGCAACAGTCCCGACATTCCTGGCAGCCCCAACAGTCCCGAGATTCCTGACAGTCCCAACAGCCCTGACAGCATTCTCAACAATCCCCATAGTCCCGACAATCCTGACAGTCTCGACAGTCCAGAGATTCCTGACAGTCCCAACAGCCCTAACAGCATTCCCAACAATCCCCACAGTCTCAACAATCCCAACAGCCCCAACAGTCCCGACGGTCCCAACAGTCCCAACAGTCCCAACAGTCCCAACAGTCCCAACAGTCCCAACAGTCCCGAAGGTCCCAACAGTCCCAACAATCCCGACAGTCCCAACAGTCCCAACAGTCCCAACAGTCCCAACAGTCCCAACAGCCCCAACAGTCCCGACAGTCCCGACAGTCCCGACAGTCCCAACAGTCCCAACAGTCCCAACAGTCCCAACAGCCCCAACAGTCCCGACAGTCCCGACAGTCCCGACAGTCCCAACAGTCCCAACAGTCCCAACAGTCCCAACAGTCCCGATAATCACGCAAGCGTCAGCGCTGCATATCATTAGGCTCGTCGGGCCAATTACACCCCCAAAAAAGCCACGCAGCCCGGTGTTACTTTTTTGTTTCCCATAACTATTTTTCCAATATTTTTCTCACCGCGCTACCGCGGGGCCCAGGGCGTCCGCCTCGTCGACCAAGAAATTTCGCACGTTTCCCATCTGGCAGTACTCCGCGCCAAGCTCCGTCGCGCAAAACTCTGGGCTCGAAAAGAGATCAAGCGGGAACCGGGGGGGGGGGGGGGGGGGGGGGGGGGGGGGGGGGGGGGGGGGGGGGGTGGGAAAGAGGTGGCGACGGCGCGAGATGTCAGCAATGCACCCACCGCATACAGAGAGGTGTGTGGTACATGCCGAAAACATGTCTCTTCAAGCCTCTTAGGGCTGGCTGGAAAGGGCGAAAATTGACGCCGAAATGTGACGATTTCCAGCAACGGTAAAAACTGAGTTCATCGGTGGATGATACAATGGTTGGTGTCCGAGATACAAGGCAAGGAGGCGTGTTCTGCATGGGGGGGGGGGGGGGGGGGGGGAGTACTCAATATCATGCATGGGCAACATGATGCTACCCGTGCTGCTAGGCGCTGACGCTGCTCCTAAAATGGTTGGATCACACCAAAAGCTATCATTGATTTGGTCGCTATAAAAAAAGAGTGAACATGCCTCCTCTTTTGTCCACCGTGGGGAAATATTGTAGCTGTTGGTGCAGGCCTCTACCATTGTATAGTAGTAGTGCGCTTTGGGTTACGCTGGTGTTGCGGCGGCTCTTCTGCCGTTTCGTTTTTCTTCCAAGCGCTTCCGCCTTTCGGTTGTCAATCTCACTCTGGTTGAACCATCACGAGGACCTGGACACGTGGGTCTGCGCGGTCCACGGGACCAGTGCAGTTCTCTCCTTTCTGCATGACATGATCGATGCTTACGAGGCGCTCGTTCTGTCTCGGAACTACGAAGCGTTGCTATTTTTTTTCTCGTTTGCCACTGTTCGCCGCCCTCAACAACGTGCAGCATGAGCTTCAACGTTCATCACTCAAACACACATCTCAACAGACAGGAACACATCTCAACAAAAAGGAGAAAACACCAAAAAGAAGAAAAAACAAACAAACAAACAAACGAAGGAAAATTCTCGTAGTATACATACAGCGTGGCTTCCCTCCTCAGTCGGGGGGGGGGGGGGGGGGGGGTACCCACATGATGTAAACTATTGTTCGTGATTTTTTTCATCATATTTTTAATCCTCCGGCTGATGGGTTACTGCAACAAACACCTCGCACTACTTTGAATCTGAGCGGTTTGTCCCCGAAAACTTCGGTACAGTTCCGAATGGGGTTCGACTCAGCCCACCACACACGTCCACGTGAAAAAAACACGTGCCGCGTGTAAACAAGATAGCGATCGGGAGACTATCCGCCGCAGACTCTGCGGTGACCAAAAGTGTCCCCCACCGAGTCAGACTAGCTCTAGCATCTCCTTGCTAAATATCAACGAAGAACTCTGCTCGGCTTACTTTTTTACGTCGGCCGTAACGACGGCTACAAGGGACCCTCGCTCCGCGACCTCATTCATCACGGCGACTTCTCCGCGACTTCGACACTGCGACATCTCCGCGACGACCTCGGTACGAACGCCCAGCGCAGGTACTACATTACACCTGCGGTACAGACAAAAACATAAATATTTTCCCTACGTTTTACCAACAATATTTGGTCCTATTTACTATGGCCTCCCGTAAATAGGCACCACTATGGCCGGAAATATAATAACCGTTTGATGTTCACATCAAATTTCAAATGGGAGCTATATTTTGGGCCGTGGTGGTGTTAGTCTACAGCTCCTTGGGGGGCTTTGACCGACAAAAAAAAAAAGACGGCGAAAAAAAAAAAACGGGCCCATGAATAGTATCGGCCACTGTTTGGTTAGCTCATGCATGTCACAGCATGTCACAGCATGTCACAGCATGTCACAGCATGTCACAGCATGTCACAGCATGTCACAGCATGTCACAGCATGTCACAATGCAAGGAGTTGTCCGTAGAACGCTGGCACAGCGCGGTACTTCTTGTATGCATGTACTTGCTGTGCGCTTCACGCATTTCATTATGTACGTAGGCAGGCCACACACGATAACGCAAGCAAAGACCATCTCGTCGGTTTCATTTGGTCACTGCTGTCCTCGGCTCCCACAAAGGCAAGGCAAGGCAAGGCAAGGCAAGGCAAGGCAAGGCAAGGCCAGGCAATCAAATCCAACTCGACCCAACTCTACCCAACCCGACCCAACCCGACCCAACCCAACTCAACCCAACTCAACCCAACTCAGCCCGACCCAAGCCAAGCCAAAAGCACGCAGACACCCCCCCACACATATACAACATGCCACCATTTCTGCCTTACCTTCGTAGCAATCAATGTCGGGCTCCGTGTCCCTAACCTCGCCGCCCTCGAGCACCCCCGTCCTACAGTTAGCCTCGCAGTTCTGAGGGGACGCCGGTTTTTTTTGCGAGCGACAACAGAAAAAGCGCGCAGCAAAAGTTATGGGTGAGGCAACAAAAAAAAAAGGGAAAAAAAAAAAGTCAGAGTAGACTCTGCCTCTCCGGTCAGATGAGGATGAAACGCGGTGACGGGAAGGGGGAAAATCTGGATGGGGGAGGGGGGGAACTCGGTCTTGTCGGCAAACGGGGAAATCTGGGTGGGCTGACAAAAGCGGCGCGATTCTCTACGAAAACCGAGCGAAACACAGGTACGTACACGAAAAAGCTAAAGCTAAAGTGAAGTGAAGTGATGCCATCGCTACGTAGGTACCAAGCATAAATAAATAAATAAATAAATAAATAAAAAGGAATTGGGAAAAAAAATGAAAAAAAAAAAATAAACTGAGGTGCAAGTAAAAGTAGAGCAACGCAAAAGTGAGATACGCTAACAAAAGCAAAACAACCAGACGTCGACGCCCCTTTGTCGGATGTCGGCACTTCGCGCGACTGTTTCCGGTCTTGTCCAACCCGAACCCTTCGCTGCCACCGCCGGCGAGAGAAACCAACAGCTCCCTCTCCCACCCCCTTTCCCTACCACCACCCCCTCTCTCCCTCCTTTTTTCCCCTATCCCCCCCCTCCCCTAAATGGGTGCACCCCTCCACACGCACCGCCCTCCCTTCTCTTCTTATGTATCCTCTCCTCTCCCCCTCTCTTTCATCCTCCTTTCCCTCCCCGCCCCTTTATTTCCGTCCTGCCCCCCTCTCGCCCTCCCTCCCTCTCACCACACTATCTCTTCCCCTCCCCCTCCCCTCCCCTCCCCTTCTTCCTTTCCAATCTCATTTCTCTCTCTAAATCGCCCACGGACAGGCTGCGACGATCCTTTCCTTTCCCTTCCTCAGTTCCGCTTATTTCATTTCCCTCCTCAATACTTCGCCTTCCGTCCCCCCCCGTTCTCGTCCCTTCCCTTCCCACCCCCCCCCCCCCCCCCTTTCCTTTCCTTTTCCGTTCAACTCGCTCTCGCACCTGCTGCACCAAGCCCACGAAAAGAAATCTCGGCCGATCGGCCTTGGAGAACATCTCCTTCAAGGTCGTCGGGCAGTTCTCGTCCCGATAAGACGCCACGCTGACGAACACGCTGTTGTCGTCCCTCACCTCAAAAAGAGTCTGCCCCTCGCTTTTCCTGCGGAGTGAGATACACGAGTAAAAAAGAGGCAAGACGATAAGGAGGCGGTAGGCGGGGGGGGGGGAGGGGGGGGGGGGTGCACTCATTGTCATGCATGGCCGTAATCGTACCACCGTAGACCCCCGTCTCTACAACGGGAAGGGGGGAGGATAAAAAAAAAGAGGGGCTACAGGGGAGTTGCACAGGCGAGCAACGCCAATACCGTGAGGGGGTAAGGGGAGGAAGAGAGGGGGCGGGGGGGGGGGGGGGGGGGGCGGGGGGCAAGAGGAGGAGGAAATAGAGGGGAGGTGAACTGATGAGAAACGTCACTGCAGCAGTGAGGGGAGGGGGGGGGGGGGGGGGGGAGGATGCTCATTGTCATGCATGGCAAGTCGGGTTTTCACCGAACAGGCAGGCATTGCTTGCGCCGAACGCGAAGCGCCGTGACGTGTTCGGCGAGGCGCATGAAGGGCGAGCTGCATCCTACTAACAATCGCTTGTGACGCAAACGGCACCTCGTGTCTTTTCCTGCGTATGCATGGATGACAGCGTCCAAGTACTTTGATTTGGTTTCAGGTGTAGCCACTTCCAGAGACAGCAACGGGTATGCTATTGAAACTGCCTCGTGGGTGCCTGACCATACCTACACACTACGAGATGCGACCATCCTCCTTGTGCGGAGTTAAGGTTCTCCACCCCGCACAATATGATCTACAATAACTCGACCACCAGCGATGGTGGCCGCCAAAAAAAAAAAACACCATGGTTGTCTAGCTAACGCAGCGATTGGCGCGTTTTACAGCGTCGTTGCCAACCGACGCCAACCCAACCTATACGAAGGGGGGGGGGGGGTAAGAGGAGGGTACAGCAGCGGGGAGTTGCACCGCTAAAAGGCAAAAAAAAAAAACGCCGCTTACAGCAGTGGAGGGGGGCGGGGAGGGGGTAAGAGGAGGAACAGGAAGCACAAGGGAGTTCCACCACAACTGTGAGGTGGTCGGGGGGGGGGGGGGGGGTGTACTCGATAGGAGAGATGTACTCGATCTCATGCATGGCCGTAGTCGTATGACCATAGACCCTCGCATCCCTACAATGCCGGGACGGAGGGGGGGGGGGGGGGGGGGGGAGGAGGGGGGGGGGGGGGGGGGTCAACCCTGTCGCTATTGCAAACAACTTATTCGCGCAACTCCAAGAACTTCACGCGTCGGACAGGTGACGATCTATCTATTTATGGGGGACCATAGTAAATAGGACCTACGACACACACACAAAACCTATATATTTACATATTTTTACCAACAATATCTGGTCCTAATTACTATGGCCCCCCGTAATAGATTAAACCTAGACGCTAGCCTGCCGGTATGAGATGTAGAGCAGGATCTGCGTGATACGGGGGACCATGCAGTAGTAAATAAGACCAAATATTGTCAGTAAAAATAGGAAAATATATAGGTATTTGTGTGTACCGTAGGTCCTATTTACTATGGTCCCCCCGTAAATAGTGCAGATCCAATCCGGGAAAACAAGTCCAGGACTTAGGCAGACCATACGGCTCCTATCTAGCAAACATGAGCTACTGTAGATCATACTGGGTCCTACAGATCAGGAAAACGTACCCTGCCCCGATATCCGTCAACAGAATGTCAAACCAAATGGGGATCGATGTGTGACGCGCCTTGTTTCCGAAACACTACATCTAGCGCAGATCTGAACAGCGGGTAAAAACAGAGCTGGGGACTACCGAAAGAAAAACCTGTGGTACTACAGCACGGCTGTGCGCTTAAAAATATCAATAAAAATAAGCAACACCGCTATTTTTACGAGTCTTTTAGTCGCACTGACTGCGGTCTCGCCACCTCCCATGGACACTTAACGTTCAGGTGTCGGTCGATCGGGCTACATAGCTAGCTCTCACCTATCCATCGGCATGAGCCACTCATCAGTCGCAGCCTTGTACAGATCCCAGATTTTTAGCGGCTCCTGAAAAAATATGTATATCAGGTATATATATATATAGGTGAACGGAGAGGCAAAGGGAGGGAGGGGAGGGGAAGGGGGGGGGCGGAAGGGGGGGAGGGTGGGAGGAAGGGAGAGATTCAAAAGGGAAGGTTCAAGTGTGCGTGGAGGACAGCAAACACGGGCGAGGGGGTGGGGGGGGGGGGGGGGGGGGGGGGGGGGGGCGTACTCATTTGTTGCTTGCCTTAGTCATTTGACCATTGACCACGCATCCCTTTCGAGACGGAGCACCGTTCCTACTCCTAATAGAGACACCTCCAACAATTGGGCGCTCATTACGTTGTTTCCATAAATGACATGGAAACTTTTTGCTAATCTTACCCCCTTCCTGTGTGGCCTCCTGTGGCCACCATCTATCTCCTAGGATAGCGATCGTTTTCTCGCTGCTATTCATTGTATCAAACTCCTCCATGTCACATTCGTCTACTTTCCTCATATCCTCTTGTAACACATCCCGTTCCTCCTTGTATATTTCACATTCTCCTACTATGTGAGTTCTACTCTCTATTGCTTTGCCACACGGGCACATCTGTGCGTCTACTTCCTCCTCTTCCCGGGGGGGGAGGGGGGGGGACGATTGGCAGAGACCGCTTAGGTTACGCACCAACCAATAGAAAAAAAAACATGAACAAATAGTTGACAATGCAGCCACTACTAACTAGAGTTGCAACGCTACTGCGCGCGTGATGGCCCCCGACCCACAACCTCGCCAACAGTCCACGTACGGTTCCGTCAAAGCTCATTCGTGTGACAATACAAGCTCGCAGCATCACGACATTCGTGCTGCTGAGTGTCTGCTCTACACGGTACACAGACAAAACTCTGTTACTAAAACAGGATGGTTACGTATCACCCGTTGGCTTTTCCCCAACCTCACAGCAACAACAGTCAATGGTGACAGCAGGAGCACACCAGCAGCAACAGCAGTAGCAGCAGCGGCGGCGGCAACAGCGGCAGCGGCAGCAGCAGCAGCAGCAGCAGCAGCAGCAGCAGCAGCAGCAGTAGCAGCAGCGGCAGCAGCGGAAGCAGCAGCGGCAGCGGCGGCGGCAGCGGAAGCAGCAGCGGCAGCGGCGGCGGCGGCATCGCTGCGCCGTCTTCGCAGAGACACTCACCGGGCCTTGCATGCCCTTGTACGCGGAGTTGAGCTGCTCGAGAAACGACCGCATGTTGGACGTGATCGTTTCCATGCTGATCTCCTCCCGCGGACGGTTCTTGTTAGGGCGGACGCGTGCCGGCACCCTCGGCGGCGTCAACAGCGACGAAATCTCACCAGCCTGCGAGCGACGGCGAGGGTAGCGATAGCAATCGGTCGGCGTTACGCGCGGCGAGACGGATAGGACAGCCAACAAAGCCGCCGCCGCCGCCGCCGCCGCCGCCGCCGCCACGACGTATTTTTCGGGCGAGGGGGAACGAGCGAACGGGACTCTCCGAGGCGGAGCGGGGGGGGGGGGGGGGGGGGGGGCGTATTTATGTCATGCATAGCCGTAGTCGTGTGACCATAGACCCTTGCAACCCTCCAATGCCAGGCTGAGCACGTCGGGATTTCACCGACCACGCAGCAGAGGGGGGGAGGGGAAGAAAGGGGGGAAGTGGGGGGGGGGGGGGGATGCCTGGTGTGTGCTGGGTCGTGTGGTTTCATGCTTCTCAACCATCGATGGATTTTTGTCGTTCAGTCGAAGAGCCTGCGCGATTTACTGCGATGTGTTCCACGGTGTTTGCATCCTGCCGAATATTCCCAAAACGGAGGAGCGAGGAGTGGAGGGGGGGGGGGGGGGGGGGGGGGGGCAGCCTATTCTATTGGAACTCCTCCTCTACCGTAAGCTCGTGTTTTTAGGGAGAGGGGGGGCAACCGACGAATGTGCTCTTATCACACAAAAGTGACGGTAAGAAAAAAGACGAAGGGAAGAGGCAGCCCCCTCGCCACGAAATTCGTCCACAACGGCTGCCATCAAAACACGTGTTACAAGTGGGGGCGTGTGTCTGTGGGGGGGGGGGGAGGGGGGGGGAGTACTCGTGTCATGCGGGGGGGGGGGGGGGGGGGGGTGTACTCGATAGGAGAGATGTACTCGATCTCATGCATGGCCGTAGTCGTATGACCATAGACCCTCGCATCCCTACAAATGCCGGGACGGAGCATGTCGGGTTTTCACCGACCAGGCAGACATTTTTTGCGGGGGGGAAGAGAGGGGGGTAATCATACGACTTTCCGTGACAAGGTGCAAACGCTTCGGCAACACCCATACAAAAGCAAGAGCTACGTCCGCGGCACCTCGTATATACGCATCCAATAGACACCTGCCGCTTTCGGACGGGACGGACGGCTGTGGTGCAACTTTTCAAATCCCAAAACGACCCACCGGATCCCCCTCAATGGGTTTCCCGCCCCCCCGCAGACGAACCGGGACCTCCGCACGGTCTTCGTTGCCCAGACCAGCAAGTTTACCCTTGATGTCCGCGAGCTCCTTAGGGATGAGGATGACGGTTACCGACACCCACAGCACGGCCAGCAACTGTGCCACCGCCGGCGGGTTTCGCAAAGAGAGGCGGTGGCACCCCGGCCGGTCACGTCACGCCAAAGCAAAGGTTTTCCAGATGGTGCCCGTAAATTCCACGAGGGAGGGGGGGGGAGGGGAGGGGGGAGGGGGGAGAGAGAGAGAAGGAGGGGGAGGGAGCAAGACGGAGAGAGAAAATGAATTGAGTTCGGGGCGTCTTCTCGTTTCGTCTGACAGACGCGGACCCGTCGATCGTCAACGATGCATTCCGTTTGTCCTGAATATCAGGCTTCCGGCAACCTGACCACCTGACCGGACCGGATCGAACCCTACCGGCCGGACCCGACCCGACCGAATCGGATCCGGACCCGACCGGATCGGACCCGACCGAATCGGACCTGATCGGCCGGACCCGACCGGATCGCACCTGATTGGTCGGACCCGACCGGGCCGGAGCGAGGTGCCTGATGCTCCGTATCATCGTATCATATGATACAAGGTACAAAGTTGCGGGATCATAGATTGCGGAACTGGCTGTCATCCAGGTAGGATACCCCGACTAAGTTCGGTTCGGTTTGTTTTTCCGACCTACATACTGGTACCTGGCATCATTTAGACCTATCGTATAAACCTGTAGACTCCTGGTGCCTTTTCATGAGCGCGGGTTAGATTGGTACAGTAGTATGGCTACGAGCTACTTACCGTGATCAAAACCAACAATAGAGACCTAACTACATAGCCTGGAACGGCAGCAACGTACACCTAGCACAACAGCACCAGTCATCACGAGTAAGCTTCATACGCGTGTTCGAGCTTCAAGATAAAATCACATACGTTACGAGCTGGTTTCCAGCGACAGCCGGAACTTATCGGCTTCAAAAAAATGATGTTGCGCCATCGTGGGAGAAGAGTTGGAAAGCGAAATTGGTCAAGGCTGTTTTTCATGACACATAAGAGAAGAAAGAAAAAAACTTTGACATGTATTCGAAAAAGTGTTTTTGCTCAAGATGGTTGAATTTTATTTTTTAGTAATAGAAACTTCGTCCCGGACTTACGGACGAAAAAAACAAAATGAAAAGAGGCCCGTGAAGCTTTTCCATATGGCCATAAAAAACACCCCTGCCAAAGCTCGGTTTTTAACTATTCTCCAATCATGGCGCAGTCATGATTGGCGTGCATGCAAATAGTTCCCTTCGTACTGTAGGGTTTCCAAATAGCGCAGTACATTGTTGTAGTACTTTGGCAGGCGTTTCTCGTAACAGCCTTGTACAGCTCACATAAGGAAACAATTGTCAAGGACCCTTGTTGATACGGATCATGTCAGCACGTCTAGCGTCAAATTATTCATCGTATTGACCGATTAACGGTCTAAAGAACAAAATATACGAGGATCTTACTTTTGACGCTGAAATCCCTACGCAACAACGCCCCCCCCAAGTACTACAAATGACTCCCATATCTCACGACCTACAGCTCACACGCCAAAACCAGCTTCAACAATCGTGTTTTGAGTTTCAGTGTATTGATATTAATATTAATAGTTTGATTTTTCATTTTGCCCCCGAAGTCAGTAAGTAGCCTTTGCCGTGATCTTGACCCCCAAATCGTACCAGATAAAGTACCAAAAATATAGAATTTTTGTGATGGTCTCCCACATTGTTTTCAGACCGTCAGAAACGTGCCGCGAAAGCCGCGCTCTGGTTGGGCCTTAGCCTGGTTTAGGGTTCGGGTTAAGGTCAAAAGCGCACAAAACCAGCAAAAAAAGCATACCCGGTAGTATATTCGATACTTTACCTGGTACCAGGTATGATTTTGTGTGGGCGCCTCCGCAGGTAGAATATTGTGTTTTTTTTCAGGAACCAAAATCGTAAGCTTCTCCTACGTTACGAGTATAAAAACTGCTTCGTATGTACGAGTATTAAATATTGTTTTACTGTCCGAAATTGGAAGTCTAGAGTTTGTTTTTTTTTTTTTTCTGGAAAAAGCTCGCAAGCTTCCCTTGCGTTGTAAACACTGCTCGTTTACCTGGTACCAGGTATATAGAGTTACCTATATTCTCCCGAGCGTGCTCGGTTGCCCTGTCCTTGGCATCCCAGAGCTCCCACTTCGACATCGCCTCCTTCTAATACTTGCCGGCGAAAGCTTTTTTTTTTTTCCATTTCTTCTTTTGTTTTTGTGTGCGTGCGTGTACCCAGAGCACGGCACCGTAGGCGAGCCCGGCGCCGTCGCGGGTGCCAGCGGGCGCTGGCGGGTAGAAGGGGGGCTGGAAGGAGCGCCGTCGCTGTTTTTGTGGCTAGGCGTCGCGTGTGCCTCGAGACACGAGGAAAGCACGAATGGGCATTGTCTGGCCTCCTGGTGTGGGGTTGGATATAATATGTACGAGTCTATACAAGTCGTTTGGGATTGCAAAATGATATCAAGAGGTGCTTATTTTTGCGACCAAGCTGAATTTCAGAGATAGTATCGCAGTCTGAGCACCAACATTGTCGAGCTGGCGAACGAAGGCCATGGTGAGCACCGGGCTTCACGCGAGGCGTGCGACGGGGTTCACTGGGGCAGAGAGGGAGGAAAGCTTTACCAGGATCAAATCGGCGCCGAGGTAGTCGCGAGAGGGGCGGGCAGCGTACGGGGCTGAGAGAAGCTCTGCTGCTCGACTTTTTTCTTGACCGCGAAAGGCGTTCCAAACAGGCGGAAAAACATTACATCAGAGGGGACGGGGATTTTCTTTTTCTTTCCAGATTTTCGTTTTCATTTTCATTGTTTTTGCGGTGCTGCTGTGCCGTGCTGTGCTTTCTCTTTCGTACATACCAAAATAACACAACGAGTATCAGGTATGTACGGACGTACATGCATACGGCGTTAGGGTTGTGTTCCTGGATGGATCATGGAGCTCGCTACGCGAAGCGCTTGTCATGCGTGTAAGTACGTGTACGCGCAAGGATACTTGCATGGGGAGCGCTTCGCCTACTTGTACCCCCCTCGGGCGGCACAAAATCGTTTTCAACCCCTAGCTGAAAAAAAGCCGAGAGGCACGCCCTAACCCTAACCCTCAAGCTGTACACCACTTCTACCCCTGTCCGCGTCCCTATCGCTGTCCCTGCGCCGAATCATGCCCTCAGGTTGGTGCGTAGAGCATAGATAGCTGCCTGTAGATTCCAAAGTTTGAGTAACAACAACTCGATCGGTCCAACTCACAGCTGAGGTGTTTGTAATACGTACATCTAAAAGCACTACTGGTATGCCCTATGCAGCCGTCCCAGGGTATGATTCGGGGTTAGGGGCAGAGGTGGGTAGGGGGTGAGGTAGTGTAGAGGGTT
This sequence comes from Macrocystis pyrifera, assembly GCA_031763025.1. NCBI lineage: Eukaryota > Phaeophyceae > Laminariales > Laminariaceae > Macrocystis > Macrocystis pyrifera. The sequence continues at coordinate 13,104,861 of JASSKH010000007.1, read as the reverse complement.
AGGGTTGGGGTAAGGGTTATAGGGCGTACCTCTCGGCGTTTTCAGCTACGGCAGTAGGCAACTAAGAACAATTTTTGGCAACCCGCGGGCTATCTATATAGGGCGTTCCTCATGCATACCATTTTCTTTTTCTTATGCGTAAACATTTTGATCCTCCGTGATTTTCCTATGTTATTATTTCTAATATTTCTTCCTTTGGGTCCTTGTGACGGGAGTCTTGTAGCGTGTGTGTTGGTGGATGACGAGCCTACATTGCATGTTTCGTATTGTCCAACGCATCCTCCCCGGGGGTGGGGCATAGTTGATGAAAGCAGGACAGAGACGGGAGACAGGGTAGCAAGGTACTACTGCTGTAGACCGACAATTATAGTAGGTAGAACCCGGCCACGCTATTAATACTACAGAGTAATACCACAAACTGCTTCGACTACCTGGAGGGTGCTTTTTTATATCTTTTTTGTTGCGCTTGGTCCTTAGTCTTTTTATGTTTGTATATATATTAATAGTGGTATTGTTTTTTTTAGCTGATTCTATAGTGTCTGCCACATCCTCTGCAGGGGGGCACGACAGTTTTTTCTTTTCTTTTTCCTTCTTCTCTTTCGATTTGTTTTTTGTAATTTTTGTTTTCAGCCTTTTGTTGTGTTTCTTCCGTTTTCTCTGTTTCATAGAATGTGTATGTCGTGCCTGTCGTACCCGCTACTCGTATGATGAGATGGCGTTGAATTGTCTACCCTGCTCAGTGCCTAACAAAGTACTGGTGTAGTATCTCTCACTGACGTGGCGTAGTTTCGTGGGCACAGGACTTTTATCTCCCTAGGATCGAAGAATCGCCACAGGCACTGGTTGTGGTGGATGTCTACGGGTAGTCAGTAGAAAGGACGGTTTAATGTGAAAACACACACACATGCAAGCACCAGCGGAGAAATTGCACGTACGTACGTGCAAGGCTTTTAGATTTGCACGTACCTGGTAATTTCCTGTACCACCTGGCACCATGTTCCCATTAGGTACGTTACCCCGCAGTGGACTCATCCCATTTGGCACCCTGCTCCCACTTAAGAGGTCAGCCTTCTCTAGGAGCAACCTGGCACCCTGATCCCATTCGGTACCATGTACCAGGTAGGCCATACCGGTATAGCTGATAGGCCACACCGGCACTTATCTACTGCTGTTGTACAGCAACTCCTCCATACCATACCAACCAACACATACAACCGCCGTGCAAGTACCAATATTGAATTTACGTGCGAATCCGAAGAGCCTGGCACGTGCGTGCAATTTCTCGGCCTCTCCATGAAAAGTCGTGTGCTGCGCTGACCGATGATAAGCAGGAAGGGAGAGCCGATGCTGCTGTCTGGTAATACTCCACGTGAAATAATCCGACCGCGCCCCACCGCACCAGGCCAGAAGGCAAGTAAAGTTGAGGGGATGAGTTGACGCTCTCGCCTTCCCATCGATCGAAGTCGAACTACAGCAGTACACACGTCTGACGATTTGTTCAGCAACAACAGCAGCCAACTAACTCCTTAGGCTACTTACGCGAGCAAGCAAGTCAGAAGTCAGAAGCTGCCAGAAGTTCGGGGGGCTGGCGGGCTGGGGGTACGGAAATCTCGACCGGACGCCAACTTGGCCCTTCGCACTTGAGAGCGGGGGATCTGAGCGCCGTGTACCAAGCGCACAAGGTGGGCTGCACGAGGAGACGCTTGGGGTTGGCCTCGGGAGTGCACCGCCGATCAGCGACTTCGTCGGGGCCAAGTCCGCGAAATTAGATCCCAAACTTGTTGAGAGCTCTACGTACGACGTACTGCTGTACTTAATATCATACCTGGTATCAGGTACCAGGCGCCAAGGTATACTCGTCGGTACGTCGTACCGGTAGGGCGCAAGGCTCAGCCTCTATACCCATACATGTATTTATAGCGGAGCTGCACACTGAACGCAGTTTGACCACGTAGTGGCCGAGTGATGGCAGTGCTGCGACGTGCTGTGTTGCATATTTGCGATGCGATTCCAAGGCCTTGCGCCTAGGATGTCGTTCTACGCAGGAGACGGACCACGTTCCAAATGTATCCGCAGTGCAAGCCCTGCCCTTTCCTGCCCCCCTTACAAAGTAGCAGACCCGTACCTAATGCTCTCGTAAATGTACGATCGTACATACTGGTCGATAATCCGGACAAGTTTCAGAACAATCTGTACGTTTTCAAGTACACCAGTACCAAGAAACAGGATGCTCCGCCGCTGATTGCGGTCGCGATTACCCGCACTCTCCGTCCAACTCACTACCAACGACCAGGCTCTAATTCACGTGCCGCGTAACAGTCAGCAGACACGATGGGCTGGGTAGCGATACGAGAGATTCAAGAGCTCGGAGCAGGCGTCGGACCAACCGCGTGGACTGGTCTTGCAATGTCACCATACCAATGAAAACAACGAACAAATCAAGAAACTCACCCCAAAGAAGCAGAAGATGAGCCACGCATGTTTCGGCTTGTTGAACCTCGCGGCTCCCCGAGACCTACGCCCTGTATTAGACATGATGAGCTGCAGCTAGTAGATACCAGCTCTTGCCAGTATCTCATGCAGACACCTCCTGCGGCTGAACACAGCAGTACTCCTGTCTCGTTGAAAAGCAATTCTGCCGTTTGAACAACGCCTCTGATAATCTATACGTAACCCTTGCGCGGTGTGTGAGTTTGTGTGAGGTGCAAAACGAACATCCGAGATCGAGCCTGAAGACACCACCCTGGCTCTTGGGTCTTGGGCTGCATAAAACATGGTGAGACATCCGCTGCACGATGCCTTCTACCCTTGCAGCTTTCTCTGCACTCGAACTCCGCAAGATTTTATCTTCGAATCCCCCGATACGTCTGGAACTACCACATCTTTCATAGACCTGCTGTGCCTTTTCAAAAATCGTTCACAAGCAGTGGTAGCATTGTTGTGCGATGAGCTCTTGGGTAGGATCCATCTGTACGCGGCCAGCGCCAAATGGTGCCGAGGGCACCGCGGAGATATTACTGTCCGTGCGCCATGTATCACCCTTGCGTGAGTGAAAGGTTTGCCTTCCCCCGTTGCAGAGACGACGCGGCAGACCGTCCCCCATTCGCGCCACACTACTGCCTGTATCTGGAATTCTGATCGCCGCGTTTCGCCCAACAACCTCCCTCTCCCTCTGGATCGATGAAGTTTATACTATTGACCGAAGCAATTTGCGGTGCAGGTACTCTTGTACATGATCGCCAACTTTAGATAGAACAGCTACCCGTTACTACCTGCGACAGACAGAAGTTTTTGAGGGCCGACTGCGCTAGGAGTGCCGCTGGCTCGGTCTAACCTGTCACACCCTCGTCTCGCGCGCGGACAACCAACAACCGAACAATACTTACACAACTTCGAATGCAGCAGCAGCAGCAGCAGCAAGGAGCAGCCCAAACGCCCGAACACTCTCGTTCCCTCCAGTCATGCCGCATGCCATGCCCCAACCCACCCCACCTTACCCTACCCTACCCTACCCCACCCTGCTCTACCTGACTCCTCCGCCAGCTTCCTCTCTCGCTGCTGAAGACGGCGCAAGGCCAGCCCATGCTGGTGGAGCTTAAGAATGGCGACACCTACAACGGGCGGCTCGACAACTGTGACAGCTGGATGAACATCAAACTCAAGGACGTCATCTTCACCTCGAGGGTATGATGCATGTATGCTGTATGCTCGTGTGGGCGATGCAGTTCCACCGCTTTCATTGGACCAGTAATCACGTAATCACGAGTTTTGCTGCTGCAGGCTGTCTGCCTCAGCACTCGCACCCATACCAGTTCACCAGTTTTCAGCTCTGTGCGAGTACATATCATACGAGTGCGAGCACGGCAGCGATGAGTTGCTGAGAAAGCGTTGAAAGGCGCGTTGACAAGAGTCGCTGCGTTGAGCGTTGCACGTTGCCGAGTTGCAAAGGTCGTCACGGGCAGTAAAATAAACCACTCACTGCTGCTGCTGCTGCTGCTGCTGCTGTGGTACCTGGTACCCTGGTATATACCAGTACACACACAGCAAGTGGTCCAGCAGTAGAGTACCCGGGGTTCCAGTACAGCAGCACTTTGAGCATAAAAATATAGGCACCGGGTACCCGTATACATAAGGAGGGGATCGAGGTTTGACCCCTCGGCTGACCGCCCTGCAACACTAAAACTAGTAGTATGTGAAGGCCGAAAAAGGCCCATTATTAATATAATAGTAGAAGCGCCCACAAAGACCGGCCTCAGAACATTTTTGTTGGACATGTGGTCTACTGCTGTCTCACTTGCTGTGAGATTGTGGGTCGTACGTATTTAGTATTTATTAATAATAGATCAATTTCTCTGGTCATGAAACGTGCTGTCCGAGCTACTGCTGTCCGAGCTACTTGAACTGGGGTGTAGTATCGTAGAACCTCGACTTAGATTATGCAACCGCATTTTTAGATCGGCCAAGCGCACGCAACGCCACGAGTATTTGCGACAACTGGTGTCGTGCTGACGGGATGCTGAGTACTGGTAATGGCATACCAGGTATACCTTGATACACTTGATGCTGCTGGCTGTGACGGCCTTTGGGACGATCGGTGGAAGGATCGCAAGCGATCGATGTTGTGTTTTTCGTCGTCACTACAGCAGAAAGACGGTACAGCAGCAGCACAGCAGCAGCAACCTTGGGCTGCCGTAAAGCTTTGAATAGGATGCTATATGATTAAAGGCGTTTTCGTCATAAAATGCCGCGGTGGGTGTCCGTCGTCTTGTCTACGTGTCCTACGCGTGGCGTTTAGGATTGTGCTGGGGTGGTTGCTGCGGATGGTACACCCGGCTTTGAAGCTGCTGCTGCTGCTGCTGCTGCTGTCGTCGTTGTGATTGGTTGTAGTCGTCGATGTTGTTGTTGGTGACGGTGGTGGTGCAGCAGTTTGCTGCTGCTGCTGTGGCTGCTGTGGCTGCTGCTGCTGCTCGTAGCAGTGTACCCACACTAACGCGGGGGCCCATAGTTAATAGGACCTATGGTATACATAAAACCTGTATATATACCTATTTTTACTGACAATATTTGGTCCTATTTACTATGATCCCCCGTAATAGTCGTCGACTGCTGCTTGCGGTAGTGTACCAGAGTCGCCGGCATTGTACCTGTTTTGATTATACAGGAGCACAAATACCGGAACGAGTAGTGAATAGCAGCTGCAGTAGGTAACGACTTCTGCTGTAGGTGAGGGCTTCAAGTAGATCCCTCCCATGTCTCTCTCTTTTTTTTTTCACCCCTCTCCTGTGTGTGTGTGCTTTTCGCGAGGCGCCGTCGTGCGTGCCGGGCCGGTTGAGGTTACTGTTGTTGCTGCGCTTTCTACCGTTGTTGTTACTGCGATGTTTCTGCTGGAGAGAAGGGCGCAGACTAAACAAAGCCCCCCCCCCAAGGCTCGGTCCTGGTCGGTTGTAGAGATGCGAGGGTCTATGGTCATACGACTACGGCCATGCATGATAATGAGTACACCCCCCCCCCTCCCCCCAGGGCTCGGTAGACTGGTGTAAAATATATATATATATATATATATACATACATATTGACATGTACCAAGTATTATACTGTAGTATTAATAGTACCGGTATCAGAAAGAGGCATGTCACGGGTACAATGGGTAACTTTCTTCAGCTCCAGAGCAGGACATCTCCACTCCACTCTAATGATATCATATGCTCTCCACCGCTCATTGATAGCACATGATCACCAATAGCATCACTAACAACGCAGCAGGGCAGTATCACACCAGCCTACCAGCAGTGCAGCTACGTTAACGTTGCGTAATACAGTTATACGAGCACACCAGTATACCAGCATATAATACCAGACCAGAAAGGGAGGAACTTAAAGGTTACTGGACTTTCCGGTGAGTATTCCGAGGCCGCAGCACGAAGTATGCAGACTGCTGAGAGCAGCAAGCAATCCAGCGCTGTCAATGCCGTGGACACTGTAAGAGTATTAATAGTTGCACTGCTGTGTGTCATGTCCTGCTGGTACTTCGTTGATGAACTGACAGACCGGTATAAACCTGGCTGGTTTGATATCATATAAATGCACTGCTGTAATGAATTGTCATGATGTACGTTTTGCTGCTACAGCAGTAAGAGAGGAAGAGACGGCCCAACACTGACATCCATCCACCCACCCTCACAGCCGCACTTGCAGCAGCTCTGGCCTTGTGTTGGTGTTTACTCCTCTTCTATTTTATCAATATTAATAGTTGTAGTTGCATATGTAGTGCTGGGCACAACGGTGCAGCAGTATTCGCTGTTTTGTTGTTGGGACGCGCGGAGCACTACGAGTACGCGCAACATATGTACGTGTTGACGCCGCTGTATTGCAAATCTATACCGCATCCCGTCTTTTGCTTGCCTTCGTCGTGGTGTTTGTTATTTTTGTTGTTGTTGTCGCTCTCGTCGATGTTTTTGATACTGTTGTTGTTGTTGTTGTTGCTGCTGCTGCTGCTACCCTTTTGTTGTGTTGTTACTCTCGCATTCCTGTACTGCTGCACAGTAGTACCACCAAATGCCGTACGAGTACAGGGTACTTGGCACCGCTCTGGCCGGGAATATAGTGACCGTTTGGAATCTAAAGTGAACATGAAACGAGGATAATATTCGCGGCCAGTTTGGTACCAAACATGGTACTGGTATAGTAGTACTCGTATAGGCCCGCCACTAAGAAAGTGCCCAATAAGGCCCAATGATAACATAATGCTCACTTTTTGGAGAACTCTTGAGAAAATTTGGGTAAGAAAAACGGCTCAGTAGTGAACTCTACACTAAATCCTATATAATAGCCTATGCTCAAGGTCGTTTGAAGATGGCGCCCCAATAAAAATCTCGGGCTTGCCCAGGTTAGGTGTTTCTTGTTGGCGGGCCCAGACTGCTGTAGTCTACGCTATTACGGGGGACCATAGTAAATAGGACCTACGTTACACACTAAAACCTATATATTTAACAATTTTTACTAGCGTTATTTGGTCCTATTTACTATGGTCCCCCGTTGTAGCAACAAAACCATCAAACGGAGATAATAGTCCCGGCAGAGAGCGGTACCAAACTTGGTACTGGTGTAGTCTAGGCTAGCAGCGAAAACAGGTACCGGTCTACCAGCCCAGTAATTTATGCAGTATGCGCTGGCTGTCTTTCAACTTGGAAATTCAGAGTAATAAAAAGAGGCTCAGCACGTGAAGTCGGTAGAGTGGCAGCAGTGTTTTTCAGCCGGACAACGCCGAAGCGGGACACACGCCTGAACCTCTCCTGGCTCCTTTCCCGCCTTTCGTCATCCTGCCCACGGATATCGCATATATACCAGGTACCTGAATATGCTCAACTTTTGTTTATTTTATCGTATCAGGTACGCGTGACATATGTATCGTATACCTGGTATATATGGACATTCACCCGAAAAAAATGTGTGTTGCGTATGATCTGTTCTTCCCGAAGACAACATGCACGACCCACCGCCGCTTTGGCTTCGAGAGAAGACGTTCCGACAGCGCAAGGAGTCGGGGGGGGGGGGGGGGGTCTATTTTTCGTGCCGCGCGCGAGATCTGAATGAAGATTCGAGAGGAGGAGCACGTGTAAATCGTGTGTGTGTGTGTGTTTTTACCGTGTCTATGCGACTATTGTTGTATGCTGCCAGCGACGGCATCGCTTTTTTTATCCGTCCAAACATCAAGGGTTTGATCCGTCTAAGCATCTCAAGGCGAAACCGTCGCAAGATGCGTTTTTGTCTGCATGTATATATATATATATACCTACGTACAGCAGTTCAGTCGTTTCCCGCTGGTCGGAAACAAAACACCTACTGTAATACACACAGTTTTTTTTTTAATAGACGGCATCCGGCGTGTTTCTGTGTTCCACAGAAGAAATGCAACTTTTCTGCGAAAAGCAAAAGGCTCCCGGAGTCTGTGTGTCTGTCGTCCGGCATGTGTTGTCTCCCGGCGTGTGTTACAGCAGTACGTCTTCGTGATAGTCTGGAAATGTTCTGTGAAATAGGAGGAATTGTTGTACTCTACTGTTCTTACGGGGGACCATAGTAAATAGGACCAAATATTGTCAGTAAAAATAGGGAAATATATAGGTTTTCGTGTGTACCGTAGGTCCTGTTTTCTACGGACTCCCGTATTAATATTACGGGGGACCACAGTAAATAGCAACAATTGGAAAATGTATAGAGGTTTGTGTGTACCGTAGGTCCTATTCCTATTTACTATGGTCCCCCCTAACAATAGATGGTAAATGCTATGATAATTTGCCTCTACTGTACACAAAACAGGGAACATTCTACAATATTATTGTAGATCATAGAACATGCGCACGCGCTTGTTGGCGTGACGTATCGCTCAGCGTTGCAAACTGGTTCATTTTGATATTTTGATAGTTGGGTAGGGAATCGACCAGTTTGGTCGAAGCCACAGCTGACGTATCTGAAATATCATTGCAGGGGTACTTGCATAGTATTCGTACAGAGATTCAGAAATCAACATTTTCAGATTCCGGAATTCGTAATACAAGTGCATCTTTTTGTTATGTGTTTCGGGCGTGAAGCCCCACCCCCTCCCCGCTCCCCTCCCTCCTACCAACGCCTCTTTTCTCGAATGTTTTTTTTCGCTTAGGACGCAGATAAGTTCGTGAAGATGGTGGAGGTGTATGTGCGAGGCAACAGCATCAAGTACGTGACCATTCCGGACGAGGTGCTGGACATGGTGCAGGAGGAAGACCTGTCCAAAGAAAGTGAGCACTTGTACATATGGTACTCGGTGCGTGTGCAGTAGCACGTAGTACTCTATTTTCGTAGTTGAGGATACCACCAGGTGTGTACCTATTTAATGATTAGCTTTAATTTAAATCTTTGCTGCCGAAAGTGTTAATAGTTGTTTTTTTTTCCTGCGACACCCGACCCCTGTTCGGCACATCCACAAAAGCCTACCTGGTACGATACAACGTCAATTTTTTAATGTACCCATGCTATTTCAAGGTATTAATTAGTTTCCACCCACGCAATACAAATAAAATATTTTAGCTGTCTCCAAGTAAGATATTTTGATCGCGCGCAATCACGCACGACTTTGCGCCCACCAAGCCTGGCCGCCGGGGGCGTTTTGATAACGAGGGGAACGGGGACGGGGGTCCGGTGCTGGTAACCCGTGCTGGTGCTTTTTACTTTATTACAGCCCAGCCAGTTTTGTGGGCCGCCGTTGTCGTTTTGGCGAGTAGGGAAACGGGCACGGGGGACAGTGGTTCGGTGCTGAGAATCCCTGCTGGTACTGTTACGGGGGACCATAGTAAATAGGACCAAATGTTGTTAGTAAAAATAGGTAAATATATAGGTTTTTATGTATACCATAGGTCCTATTAACTACGGACCCCCGTAATAGTAAACAGGACCAAATATTGTATAGCAAAAATAGGAATTTACATATTTTTGTTGTTGTGTGTGTACCGTAGGTCCTATTTACCATGGTCCCCCGTAATACTTTTAATAGTACTATTGATACGTTTTTTTTTTTTCGTTGCTATGATATTGGCCGTCTACCGTAACTCTCTCGGGGTGTTGGAGGGTGCCGAGGGAAGCGTCTTTACGCCGTACCTGGCACGTTTTTTTGCGTCGGCTAAGCGCGTATTTTGATAAAGTGCCGTCGAAAGAGCGTGTCTGTCCTTTTCCTTGCCCCTCATCACCTCCCGTTTTCTTTTTCTCTTTTCTTGCACCTTCCTTCCCACTCACCCACTCACCCACCCACCGTCGCTCGTTTCTCAACCAAACTCGCCGCCGCCGCTGCTGCTGCTGCCGCCGGCGATTTGTCTTTTCAGAGCGTGCCATGGGAGGCAGAGGGCGTGGGCGCGGAAGAGGCGGCCGGGACGGGGGGGGGCCGGGGTGGCGGTGGCGGCAGGGGGCGAGGCGACGGGAGAGGTTCCGGTAGAGGAAGAGGCGAAGGCAGAGGCGGCGGGAGGGGGGGGGGAGACCGCGGGAGGGGGAGGGGGGCATCCAGGGGAAGGGGGGAGGGGAGGGGGGCCGGACGAGGTGATAGTGGGCGAGGTGAGAAGGCGGGGACACACGCGGCCGCGGCCGGAGGGGCGCTTGCTTGTTTGGCGCCAGGGCCGGTGCCGGGCTCTTTTTGTTTTGCGGCGTGCAATGAGAGTGAGGTTTCTAAAAGGCAGCATGCGATGGCGCGGGAGGGGGGGGCGGGGGGGGGGGGGGGGGGGGGGGGGGGGGGGGGCTTCAGGCTTTGCAATCGTAGTTGAGGCAGGCAGCGCGTGCATTCGCGTTTGACTTCTGTCCCGGCGTGTTGTTTTGCTCTTGTTTCCCTCTCGCTCCATGTGAATGTTTGTTTTTAGTGCGATTGTGGCGCGTGTACGGCAATCGCCGGGCGAGTACCGATCGTGTCCGGTATTTTTATGTACCGTTACTTGACGGGCGCTCCTCCTCAGCGTTTCACCTCGCACCCTGTCGGATTGCTCCGATTTACTGCACTCATCGTATTGGAGGGGGGGGTTTTAAAAAAACGAAAAGGAAATATGCCGAGCTCTCGATCCCGCGCGTGGTATTGATGTAGTAGCACTATTTTTTTGTATTTTGAACTCGTGGCCCGATTTTGACGCTTGTCTTGCCTTGCCCTGCCCTGCCTTGCCGGCTCTGTATTTTTCTGTTTTGTTTTGTACGCCCTTTGGCGCTTTAATTCCCCCCCCCCCCCTCCCCTCCTATGGACGTCCTTTAACCAGGGCGGGGCTAACCGACGGCGCATGCGGCGAGGCTTGCCCTTCGTGACAGGGGCTGCTGAGAAGACTTCACGCCCGTGGGAAAGAGGAGACTCGCGTCACGGTCGTTTTTTCGCACTTAGGAAGCGGGGGGGGGGGTATGCTCTCGAGAGGGGGGGGGGGGGGGGGGGATACCCTCGGCGACCGTAGGACTGGTGCTATGCATGATGCGAAATGGTTGCAAGGGTTTCCGGGAAATGTCGCGGGGGCAGGGGGGGGAGGGGGCAGGGGAGGGGGGCGCGGGGGGGCAGCGGTGGCAACGGTTGAAGTGATGGTGGCGGTGGAGGCAGGGGATAGGAGTGCTATACTCTCTCCGTTTTTCGAAGGGGGGGGCTGGCTAGCGGTAGGTTATTGCCGACGAGGTGCCTACTACGTACGGTATTTTACCACGTACGGATGATATGGTAGTGCAATTTTTTTTCTTTCTGGTGCCATTTTTTGTTGTCGACGACGATGAGGACGATGATGGAAAAATCATGTGGACCCATGCACCTTTTTGGCCCGCGGCTCCCTTTTTTGGAGCTGCGGCGGCAGCCTTGGCGTCCGGCTGCCATCGTTTTACGGGGGGGGGGGTTATGTCGTGTGCCAGGAAAGAGGGCACGGCCTTATACTCCAACCCAGGAGGAGATAGGCAGGCATGTGAAAGTCGTTTCTTTCTACAGCGGCAGCAGCAGCAGCAGCAGCAGGAAACGCTGTGTTCTTTTCGATTTTTTTTTCCCCTTCCGGCAGGGGACTTGGGCCCAACCCGTGCGCGGTTTTAGTGGGGTCCCAATCCTGTACGTACGTGATGGCACGCGTTGTTGTTGTTGACGCGGGGAGTCGGGTGATCCAGTGCAGTGCTGCACAGAGAAAGGTGTGTGTGGGGGGGGGGGGGGGGGGGGGGGGGGGGGGGGGGGGGGGGGGGAGGGGGCGTGCACCGCGCCGAGTTCTCGCGCCATGCCGTATCGAAAGGATGCTAGGGCCGACCAAAGGATGGGGGTTGGAATGATACACATTATATGGGATGGTGCCCGGGTCGGGTTTACAAGCGTGGAGAAATGGAGGCGCCTACTCCATGGCGTGTCGGCTCATGCTTTTTTACATGCTCGCTTTTGCCTTGTTGCGGGTGCGATGACGTGTATTCCCGCTGTGGTGAGACTGATGTAGTGGCTCTACAGTACGTAGGGTGTGTTTCTTTTGTCGAGGTTGGGGAGAGGGGGGGGGGGGGGGGGGGGGGTCGGGGTGGAATGGGGGAGCTGGAAGGACTGGGCTGGACGATTTTTTTTGCCATGGCGTCGAGAGAGAGAGGATAAAGAGAGAGAAGAGGAGGTGGAGGTGGTCAGAGTGAGGAAGGGAGAGGGTGTAGAGGGGAAATGTGTCGATAGTAGATGAGAATCGAAGAGAGAAAAGAAGGAAGGAGGCGGAGAAGGGAGGAGAGAAGAGTGAGAGAGAGGAGACGAGAGGACAGAGAGAAGACAATAGAGAAGGAGAAGGAGAGAGAGTGAAGGCAGAAGTAAGAGAGGCGACGAAGAGAGGGGAAAGAAGGGAGAGGGGAGGAAGTGGAAGTTAGAGAAAGAGAAAGCAGAAGCAGAGAAGAGAAGAACAGCAAAAAAGAGAGACAAGAGAGAGAAGAGAGAGACGAAGTGAGAGGCGACAGAAATGAGAAGAAGATCAGAGAGTAGCAAGAGAGGGGGAGCGGAGAAAGGCGAAGGGTGAAGTGTGTACGAGAGACGGAAGACGACGCAGAATGAGATTTTCAGGGGGGGGGGTTGGGGGCGGTCGGGGTGGAAGGGGGGGAGTGGAATGGACTGGGCTGGACGATTTTTTTTTGACCATTAATAGCTCGCCCCCGGCAGATTTGGTCTGGCATGGCCGTTCACGCCCAACTACTGTACGCCGCACGGCCGAATAATCGAAATATATAAACATGTAAAAGACGGCCGACCAGGTTAGCAAAAATGATATCGGCGAGTGTACCGTGCTATCCTCTCCCCTCCCCGCCCCCCGCCTCCACGACTACATGAGGGTCTTGAACTCGGCGCGGGCATAAAAAACGTTGCACCCGCAAAGCAAACTTTGCCACGGTGGGGGGAAGGGGGGGGGGCTCTTAATTTTTTCTACCCCCACTGAATTTACACGAGCTATCGCTCGCTATCAATAGCAAGGCGTGGAGGCTATTGTACGTGCTGGTGCTGCCTGCTGGGTGCTTCCCTACTGTACCCCCCCCCCCCCCCCCCCCCCCCCCCCCGAGTCTATGGCCATACGATTACGGCCATGCATGATAATGAGTACACCCCCCCCCCCCCCCCCCCCCCTTCCCGTGGGGGGCGGCTGATCGCTTGTTGCTCGCGCGCGGGGAGGGGGTCGTAGGCGGGGCGCTAGGCTTGTGCTCGTGGCCTGCTTCGCCCCGCTGGGTGCAGTTTCACGAGCTTGACTATGACCGCCGTCAGGTCGGCGGACGTTAACTCCTTGTGCCTGCTCGGCGGCGCCACGGAGCGAAACGTTAAATCGGGCATGAGAAACAGACCAACGCATTGGCGAACGGGGACAAAGGAGGGAGGTATATACCGTTGCAAGGCAATAGGACAGCAAAAATGTGGAGATGATGAATGCCGCTGCGGTCCATAGCGTACGTGACAGCACTTCCTTAGCTTAACCCCTTCGAGTGTTGAAGAGAGCGACCAAAACGTCGACAAGTTTGGTGTTATCAACCGTCTACGAGCAAAGCGCAGCAGTGCGGTGGGGTAGGATAACATGTTGCGCCCGTGCCGAGCGACTCCCTGTTGCGTTGCAACTCGGACGCTCGATTTTGTATCATCCCCCAATTTTCACACAAGTGACCATTTGCCGTAGTCGGCACTTTCTATGCTCAACTTCCCCCCTCTGATATCCCACGGCGGTGCGGATCGCCTTTCGCGCGAACGCACAACAGGGAAAAAAAAAATCATTTTTTTTATGGCCTGAAATTGGGGTAGGACACACCCTGACTATGTAGCTTCATGCTGTAAACTTGACTCATAAGAGTTCATGTGCGGCTCGGACAGAGGTACTAGCACAGGCGCGCGGTCCAGTCGCAAAGCTGTATTCCCCAGGTACAAACCTGAATAAAAACACCGCTGTTGAATACCAGGGCACCAGGTACTGTAAAACTGTAATTAGCAATGGACAAGCCGAGGTTGGCCCTTTCGGGATTTCGGAGGTCAAAAGTGGCAAAAAAAACAAATGACGATCACAGAGAGCATCGTTCGCCACACGAAAAAAGTCCGCCGGGCTGCTGGGTTTCGTCAAGCGCGCCGACTGCGTAAAACGCGAGGAGTTGTATCTATATGCACGCATACAACACAGGCACAGTAATACAGCACTCGTTGACCCGCATCGCACCTCCCTCGTCGTCTTGGTCGCTAAGACATACCTGGATCCCGGGACGGTGCAATACAGTATGCTATGGGCGTCGACAGCGGAGATATCGTACACGATGTGCTTCAACTTCCCCTTCTTCACTGTGTGGCTGTTGGGCTACGATCGCTTTGCTTACCCGTCCACTATCCCGCACTGCGCTGCCAAGGCTTCCAGATCCTCCAGCCCGTGCGAGAACAGGTCGGATCCCACCCTGGCCATGATCCCGTGGAGATCTTTCGTCGTGCACGTTCCGCATGCGTCCGCGCCAGTCGTCTGAAAGACATGTGGCCAATGAGAATACCAGTCCAGCAGCAGCAGCAGAAACACATAACCGAAGGTCTGCGGGGTTGAACATTGGCTCATTTACTGCTGCAAAAATAATTATTCAAGATCCAAGATTCCAGGACAGGTTCCAATATCTAGTACCAGCTATACGACCAAACGATATCCAAGATCCGATATCCAAGATCCAAGATCCGATACAGTCCCACCCAAGAAATAATACCCAAGATCCAAGATCCAAAATCCAAGTCACAGTGCGCCCCCGAAGCGCGGGTGCCGTGCGAGAGGCTCGCCCCCGTGGCCTATTTCAAAACAGTAGTGGTGCCCATAAATGCTTCTAGACTTGATTCCGTGAGTTCAAATCCCACCGGGGTGACAAAAATTATTTTATTCTTCGAAATGAGAATAGAATCGGCTGCAGAGAGAGCGCGTGGGGTGGGTAGGCGCATTCGACTCGAGTCGACGGGTAGAAAGAAAGGGCTGAAGTCTTCTCGGGATCCAAATGATGATGAGGGCACAGACCGTAATGGGGAGGGGGGAGGAGAGCCTGCCATGCTGAGCCCGGATCTGAGATACGATTACTTGGGAGGGAGGGAAAAAAGAAGGGCGAAGACAATAAACGGGGGAAGGAAAAAAGAATGTGTATGATGGCCACATGTAGGAAGCAGCAATGCATTCCAGGACAAGCGTGCGAGACGCTACTGTTACATGTAGTGGCTACTTGGTTCGTATTATTTCTGCAGTATGAGCATGTCTCCTGTGAGGCTGAGGCCGAAACGTTTCACGGGCGGCGTACCCGAACTGTGACGTCGATCTCGTTCGCGAAGTGGGGAGACAAAACCCCGTCGGCACCAAGCAAAGAACCCCTGTCAGCGAGGAAGGCATCCCGCACTCGCTCCAGCAGGAGAGCGATATCCATGATGCTTGCCATCCGCTTGATCTCCTCGTGCTTTGCGAAGTGGAAGACCAACTGCGTGTCGTTGAGGTGATCAAAAGGGAGATAAGGAGTGGGCATAGGCAGTAACGGACGGGGACGGGGACGGGGACGGGTACTCATTATCATGCATGGCTATAGTCGTATGGCCATAGACCCTCGCATCCGTACAATGCCAGGACGGAGCACGTAGGATTTTCACCGACCAAGCAGACATTGCTTGCACCAACCGCGAAGCGCCGTGAGGTGTTGGGCGAGTCGAATGAAGGGTGAGCTGCATCCTACTAAGAACCGCTTTAGAGGCGGATTTTCTTGCAAATGGGTGACAGCTTCAATGAATTGATTGAATTTCTAGTGTGGCCACTTCCAGAGACAGCAATGGGCTTACTATGTAACTGCCTCGTGAGTGCCTCACCATACAAACACTACGTGATACGATCATCCCCCCTGTGCAGAGTTTCTCCCCCGCAAAAAAAGGATCTAACTCGACCGCCAGCCGTGGGAACCACCAAAAACAAAAAACGGTACCCTGGCTGTCTAGCTCACGCAGTGGGTGGGGTGTTTTACAGCGTAGTCGCCAACCGACGACAACCCAACCTATACATGTATACCAGGTATGCAATATAGGGGGGGGGGGGGGGCGGGTGTACTCATTATCATGCATGGCCGTAGTCGTATGGCCATAGACCCTCGCATCCCTACAATCCCGGGACGGAGCGCATCGGGCTTTCACCGACCAGGCAGACATTGCTTGCACCAAGCGCGAAGCGCCGTGAGGTGTTGGGCGAGTCGCATGAAGAATGAGCTGCATCCCACTAAGAACCGCTTTTGGGCCGGATTTTCTTGCATATGGATGACAGTGTCAATAACTAACCTAATTTTTGGTGCGACCACTTCCAGAGCCACCAAGGGGTTTACTATGTAACTGCCTCGTGGGTGCCTTACCACACACACACTACGTGATACGATCACCCCCCTTGTGCGAAGTGAAGGTTCTCTCCGCACAAAAATGATATAACTCGACCGCCAGCCGAGGTGACCACCAAAAACAAAAAAACGGTACCCTGGCTGTCTAGCTCACGTAGTGAGAGGCGTGTTTCGCAGCGTCATCGCCAACCGACTCCAATCCAACCTATATATACCAGGTTTATACTATAGGGGGGGGGGGTGTACTCCATAGGAGAGATGTACTCGATCTCATGCATGGCCGTAGTCGTATGACCATAGACCCTCGCATCCCTACAATGCCGGGACGGAGCATGTCGGGTTTTCACCGACCAGGCAGACATTGCTTGCACCAAGCGCGAAGCGCCGTGAGGTGTCCGGCGAGTCGCATGAAGGGTGAGCTGCATCCTACTAAGAACCGCTTATGAGGCGGACTTGAATATGGATAACATCTTCAATGAGTTAGTATAGTTTCCGGTGTGGCCACTTCCAGAGACAGCAATGGGAGTACTATGTACCTGCGTCTTGGATGCCGTACCTTGAACACTACGTGATACGATCAATTCCCTTGTGCAGAGTAAAGGTTCTTTACTTCGCACAAATGATCTAACTAGACGACCAGCTGTGGGCGACCGCCAAAAAAAAAAAAAAAACTGTGCTTGCGATCAGGAAAGAACAGATCGAAGAGCCGACGACAATAGTGCAAAGGCTTCGTACGGTTGATATTTTGCCGACGCCACTACTCGGCGTGGATGGGAGAGGTTTGACACACACAGAGAGAGGGGCGCTATTGTTTTTGCTACGTAGGAGGCAGCGGCGCTGTGCAAGAGGATGTTAGCGTGGAGACTCTGGTGTAAGGGCGATGTTATCGTGAGGCGCACAAGTCGAGGTATATGGGGAAAATCTTGAGCCCATCCCCCGCAAAGAGACGTCGCACGCGTGAACGGGCCATCGCGTGGCATGGGGAATGGTCTTTCGCGTGGTATGTGTTTGTCGCCTGCCCTTTGTGGGAGCAGCAGAGACAAACGTTTGGCTGGTGAAATCAACACCAGGTTGCCGTAATCGAGACCCCATATTTCAGACCTCTGCTATTGCGGGGAGAGTTGAGTCAGGAGGTGGAAACACGTAACATGTATATGCGGAAGCCCCTCGTAGCTGCGACCGCAAACATGCAAACTTTGGGGCGGGAGAAGGGAGGGGGAGGGTGGGGGGGGGGGAGGGCCGAGGAAACTGTTTCGCCTCTTACGCCGCGCATACCTGCATGAGCTCCTCAAAAGATAGGGCTCGGTTCCACTGGAGCACCCGCGACCGTGCGAGCTCCTGTAGAAGCGTGTGAGAGTACGGATCGGCCTGGATGCCCGGGTTGTCCATCAACCCCCGTAAAGTCATGTGGTCGGCGCCCTGTGCGCTCAGGTAGTGCGCGAACGTCTGGAAGTCCAGCACGTCGTCGAGGCTGTAAGGGCCAAATCGTTCTCCGCTGGGGCCGGTCAGACCCACCATTGCCTCCTGCCTACGCTGCTGTGTTTCCTGTAAAGTGGTCAGGTTGAACCTCTGAGCGTGACGGTACCGCTCGTTTTGCCTGATTGCCGCCTGCCTCGCCGCGATGCGCACGCTCCGTCGGCGGCGTTCTTTCGGATCTATCTTTCCGTCTAAGTTTCCCTCCTGCTCGCTTGGGTCGGCAGACCCGTCTCGGTTGTCCTCGTCCCCGTTGACGAGCCTGTCGAACCTCGACAGAACTTCACGCACGCGACTGGAGATAACGACAGAAGTAGTACTAGCCCCCCCGTGCTCTTCGCCCGTCGCCTCGGACGACTCGATGGTCGATAAGTCTTGTCCGCCCCCCAGGGTCGACGACCCGCCGTGCTTGTTGCTCAATGGTGGCTGGGAGGTCTCATCGCGCAGTCCGATACGACGAACGCCGTCCAAGATGTCGTCCATCCGTCGATGTCGACGGTCGGTGGCGAGCTTTCTGGAAACCTCGGCGCTGGTTGGCACGTTCGATTTCCCCGACGCAGCCGTTGCGGTCGACCTCTGACTCACCGGTATCGCACCGCCTCTACTTCTTGCAGAGCCCTGGTCCCGCGCTCCCCAACTTTTCTTCATCGAAGGCTTCGGGCATTTGACACCAAGTCGCGTCAAGGCTGGTGCCATCATCACGATGCCATCACCGAGCGCGGACGTCGAGGAACAACCTGTCAGCCCCCCCCCTACCGCTGCTGAACCCCCGCCCAAGGTTTCTTGCTCTCTGATCGCTTCTTTGTTTGCTTCTTTTGGCGATAAATCGTTTTGACGGTTTTCTCGCACGCCTGAGCTCGTGGAAGGTCTCTGGCGCGTTTCCCCCTGCGCGCGTAGTTTCCGTGCTCTTTCGGTCGCACTCCCCTGGGACTGGGCTGTCGAGGGCCGGCGACAACCCTGTTCGATGACACCTGCCTGACCACCCGTACGGCTGATGCTACTGGACAGGAATTGAAGCACGCTTCGAGTTCGCTTCGTGTTCTTCCTCTGGTGCTCAGCGTTTAGGTTAGTGTTGATTTTGCCGGGCGTTGGCTGCTCCCAAACTTCTCTCGACGTTCGTGTGGAATGGAAGTCGCGATGGCGATCGCGTCCCCCCCCGCCTCTGCTTCTCGGGCGAGATGTTGGCGACGGGATATCGCTCAGTGACTGATACCGCTCTCGAGCCTCGCTCAGGAGTGTCTCATCTATGCTCTCCTGCGACGCTTGTTGCCTCTCACTTCTTGCGTCGGGCTCCGCGGGAGCTAGAATTCGCACCTGTTGTGCCAGCTCCTTCACTCTGGACAAGCACACGGCGGAGGTGTTGGGGCGCGACAAATACATTGCTTCCCTCTCCTGCGTCTCATCTCCCATCTCCCCCGCCGCCCTGGTGGCAGGGGCCTCGGTTGACAAGCCGTTTTCCGCTTCACTCCCTTGCCGCAGCTCATAGCGCTCGCCCTTTGTAACAGTCGATGCCGTCCCAAAACCACAGCCGTTCGCGGGAGCCCGATGCTGAGGACTCATCCGTCCCGACTCCGTCCACCGATCGTGGAGTCTTGGGTCACCTGAGAGACCCGAGTCGCTGGGCACGTTCGAAGGGACCGCCCCCCTCTCCGTCCGACGCACGTTTCTCAGCTTTTCTTCGAGGGCAGTGGCTCGAGCACTTGCCTCCGTCTTGCGCCCGTGCGGCGGGGGCCGAAAGAGCCAAGGCGCCTTGCCGCTGGTGTCCTGGTCTATCATCACTCCGAGCAGGGAGCCCTCCAGAGAGAAGAGGCGCGCAGAGCCGTCGAGGGATCCGGTGATTATGCTGGGAGGGCAGAGAATTACCTTCGTGAGCACGCGAAAAAGAAAGAGCCGAAGCAACAAGGGTAGTGGCGGGCGATCGAAGAAACAGTTTAGGCTCGGTGTTAGTGGTTGCCACAGCCTGTTGGCCTCTGCGCCCCCGCCGCGTGGTTGTTCTCGGGGTGGGAAGGGTTCTATACGCTCGACGATGTCGCGTCTGTCTCGACCTAAAGCAGCTACGTTATTGTTTTCGTACTTTTGAGTCCGTTCATGGTTCTAAAATGTGCGACAACGCTTCAGACAAGAGACGTCGATAAAGACGTGGTCATCCTGTGCCAGAAGGGTGTGTGTGCGAGTTTCTACGAACACTTCCACGCATCCCTGCCTGCAAGCAAATGCTCGTTTTCCTTCCGGGTGCGCGGAGGGTGCCCCTAGATGAAGAAATCGGGGCGCTTTGACTGGGCTAAGAACAGCAACAAGACACCAACAGAGGAGACGACAACCCTACGGCAGCAGCGCCTGGAACAGCGATATATCGTAACTGTAACAAGCGCGTGAAACTATACGCCACAGGACACGGTGCGAGAAGAGTTCAGCTCCTTGCAGTCAGCGCTACACACGATTCGCACGACAGTTATACCTTCATAGACGTTACACTATTTTCATGTCCCGCCCACGACCTGACGGGGGAGATGGTGTCCACTCCGGCGTTAAGCACTGCCTCCACTTCCTCCTGGGCCCCTGACTCCTGACCCATGATGTGCTTCCCGTTGGACACGTTGCACGCGACTCTTGGCGATGCCGGGATCGAAGATTCTCCAGGTTTCCTCATATGCCGCTCCGAGTCAGGCGCCTGCCTGCGTCGCGAGGCCTGGTAGCGATTGCGGGACCTTCCTGTGGCAGTAGTCTTGGCGATCACGGTGTGTTCTGAAGAACGTTCCGTGACGCTTTTGGTGTTCTGGCCCCGCGGGGATAGTTTCCTCTCAATCGGGCGCGCATTCTTTGTCCCGGCTAAGACTTGGATGTCCGGACGCTCTCTCAGGTGGAGCTTGTTTCTGTCCGCCTCCGGTCGAGGGGGGGTGGTGGGTCGTCTCCCCTGCGAAGCGACTTAGCAATTTCGATCAGTTCTGTGAATCGAAGGGCGGCCTGTAGCACCACGCCATCGAGGGGGCCCTGCCGGTGGTGCACGGACTGGTGGGTTTTTCTGCTGCTCGATGCGGGCGAAGGGGCGCTCTTGTTCTCGGTGCGACTTGCGCCGCAGGTGACTGGGCCGAGTTTGTCGAAGAAGAACACCGGTTAAGTCCCACACCTTGATCGAACCGAGCTCGTCGCCCGTGAAAAGCGTACTGCCGACCTCGGGGGACGTTGAGGGCTCGGCTAGGAGCCACGATCTTTGTCCTTCTGCGGGCTGTCGCAGTGGTAGTTGAGGAGATTTTTCGGGCCTGTCGACCTCCTCGCAGTCTGCCGCCCGTTCCGCCGGCACCTGTGGCTGCGGCGTCCCTCGAGAGATGGTGTCTGTGTCAACAGCTGCTGCATGACAGAAAGCGATACAGACGACCGGAATCGGCAAGACCTTCCGCTGAGCCCGAGCGTGACTTCCCGCGTCCGAAGCCTTTCCGGACACGCCCCCCGCCGTGATAACGGTGTTGCGTAGGACCAGTAGAAGGCTCCTGGCGTTCAGATGAGGCCGAGTAGCCCATATAAGGATCTTCCCCGTCATGTCTGCCGTGGCGAGGCAGGGAAGCGGGTCGAGGAAGCTAACGCACGTGATTTCTTGCCGGTGAGCCACGATGACTTCCTCCAGCCTCAGCACACCGTAGTCCCACACCTTCATTTGTGTGTGCACCAAGGGCATTGATTAGGGTTCCGAAATATGTTGCACAAAGCAATATATGCGTGAATATATGACCGAAAACCACTGGACAAAGCGCGTTTAGACGCCTAAAAACGCTTTTTTTTGCCCACGGCGAACGTAAAAAGGTGCCTCAAAATATTTTCTCGCCTCAGGCGAAAAAGACAACCGCAACATTTATTTTGCCGGCGGCGAAAAATGCTGCGCGACCCGAAAGACGTGTTGCGCAACACCGCTATTGCGACCCAAATGCTGCTCCAGCACGACAGCGCAACAGCTAGTTAATACCCTGGTGTGCACCCAACCAGAGGAGTTAGTGTTGGGCGAGGTAGATCACGAGAGAAGAGAGGGCATAAGGTTGTCAAGTGGTTGCTCTGCTTATCGTGGAATGACTTACCGAGAGTACAACCTGTACTACCTAAACAACAAGCAAACAAGACGCAATTTCGACGCTTGGTTTCGACTACCGTCAAGTTCTACCACACGAAATCCAACAGATCATGGCCCTCGATTGTCGCACTGCAAACGATGGGCAGAAACTACCATTCTAGCAAAATAATGGTACCACTGGCGAGAACCGTGAATGGTCTGGCTATGGCGACTCAACCGAAGACATACCATGCAATTCGTGTCGTTCGTGCTCATATAACGGTTACTTCTGCCGCTGTTAATAGCAGCAACTGCCAGTCGCGGTCTTTCTGTTCGCACAGTGAGCACGAAACAATGCCCAACATATTCGCTTGCGCCTGAATACCGTCCTGAATCCAACCGCCCGGAAACGCGGCGCGCGAGAGAGAGAAACAAAAACCAACGCCTCGAGAGTGACGTAGACATAAGTGACATAAACATATAAACCGCCGACACGTCCCAACCCGTTTAATGCCATCAGCGGTCTAAAACAAATACTGTTTCAGTCTCTGTATCGCCTCACCCGCACGGTGAGGTCGTTGGACGCTGTTGCCAAGAGCCCGAGGCGCGACGACGCCGCCATGAGGGTGATGTCTCCGTCGTGGGCGTTGGTAACAGACCTAAGCAACACCGCGGACCTGTGCCCTACAGGTGGCTGATCCGCCGCGTTGTGCTGCACGCTCTGCGCACGGGTAGCAGAACAGGAGCGGACTCTGGCATCGTGCACCTGAATCGTCCTGTCCCAGCCCGCGCTGATAAAAACGTCGTCCTCGTCGATGAACAGCAGCGCCGACACCTCCGACCGGTGCGGGGTGGCCGACATGATCCACCTGCCGGTGACGACGTCGTACCCACGCAAGCCGCCTCTCTGGTCTCCCACCACCGCCTTCTTGTGCCGCGTGTCCATACAAAAGGCCGTGATCTCACGGCCCTGTGTCTGCTGGAAAGTTCGTCGCTTGATCTGCCCCGTCGACGCATCGAGTAGAACGGCCTCCCGCAGGAGAACGCAAAGCTCTCCGGTGTAGGAGGAGAACCAGACCCCCGACGGGGACGCCCCGACCGTGACATTTCGCGCCGCTCGGAAGGCGTGCATTTTACTCCCGGCCACGACTAGACCTCCCCGCCACACGACCGCCATTGTTCGAGGTGAGGCCCGCGTGTTGCGGAGAGAGAACGACTGAAGACACGCGCCGTGGTCGGAGTGACCCCGCCGAATGTCCCAGATGCGGAAGGAGCCGCCTTCGTCCCCGGTGACGGCCCGCTGAGTCTCATGTTCCACGATGACCACGCCGATGAGCGAGCGGGTGTGTCCCGCGAGCTTCATGTGCAAGTGGCTGGTGCTACGGTCCCAGCAGTTGGCGTCAAAATCGAACCCCGCCGACAAGATAAAGTCGTGCTCGTTCGAGTATGCGAGCGACAGAACTCCGTGGTAGTGCCCAATCAAGATGAACAGCTATGATACGGGAGTCAGTCGGACCAAGCACACAGGCAGTAGGGTTAGGAGCGTCAGGGGAAAAGTTATGCGCTCAACGCAGAGGTGAACTCTTGGTTGCTCTGACCATTCGCCGCCAATCGATTTTTCGGGCGCTGGTATTTCTCTCTTCGTGAATACAGGAGCGCAGCAACGTCCTAAACCTTTAACTCTGTCGTTTAAAACTATGCGCAACACTCTTGATGCCAACCCCGAATGAAATACTAACCCTGCATTGACCAGTCCACTCTTAGAAACGCCTCAATATCAGTAGGCCTCCACATGACGCGCGTACCTTCTTCGGCGCCTTGTATTTTCCCTCACTGCCCATTCGTAGATTCCACATGACCACCTTACCGTCCATGGCGGCGGTCACTGACGCGTTGAGGGCGAATCGATACCGTGGGCCGTGTTCAAAGTAAGCGGGAACGGAACAAATGGCGTTGGCTTCTAGCGATATAACACTTTGGGCAGCAAGCGAGTTGTAGAGGCGTACCAGCTTGATCTACGTGGGTGCATCATGTCACTGGATTTCGTTTGTTGTTGAGATTTTGTACGCCGAGTTCGAATACATAGTTCCTTCGTACTTCGGATACGCCGTGGTCACTGCACAAGAGGCGACCAAGAATGTTTGCATTGTTGCTTCAAAGATAGGGACACCACTCTCCGTCAACATCGCATCATGGCCCACCTAGCATTGGATCCCATGTTTTCCCCTTTCCACCGACAACTTTTGAGGCCGGTGGTGGAGCGAGCTCGCAGATGTCCTTGATCGGTTCACAGTGCCCGTCAAGAACGTGTAAGATCTTAAGCGTGTCCACGTCCCACACGAGAATTTCGTGGTTGAAATCGTCCACGCCCCAAGAGGTTAGGACGTTCATGGCAGGGCAAAACCTGAGCCCTACCTGTACGTTCTTCAGGCGGGTGTAGCTCAACATTTTATAGGTGTCAATCTCCCAGACGGTGAGATAGCCGTCGGCGCAAGCGACGGCTACTCGGTTGACGTGCCCGATATATTCCACCGCGAGAACCGCCAAGCCGTCCTGATCCGTCGTGTGTGGACCAAAAATACGAAGAAATAACGTTATTATTGTTGTTGCTGTCGACAGTAGTCACACGTACCAGATATCATAATCTTAATGTAGGTTAACAGGCTCCAGTTTGGGCAACTTTTGACATGCTACAGACACACCATCTAAGCGACGCAGCGTTGCATGCTTACGATACCTGTTGTGTGCATATAAGGTATGTATACATGGCAATTGTAGCGATACCCCGTACGGTGCGGACGGGCATCGCCACGGCAATTCAAATGCACAACGATTGTGGAGCAGTTGGTTGTTCCAAGCCCCAAACTTTGTGTACCTATGGTTTCACCTCTTGCCCTTTCGGGGTCGTCGCCGAACCCCCGGCTCTTGCAGCGGTACCACTACCACCCTGGGTTTTCCCTTTCTTAGCGTTAGTTTTTTTTGATCGCTGGTTGTTGTCGATCATTAGCTTTCGCACGCTAATGGCGGGCTCGATCTGTCCCACTTTATGTAGTCCCGCCGAATAAATTTTCAGTATTGCAGTACCCTCGACAACCACAAGCAGATCAATTTCTTTGACGAACCGCATGCTCCGAATCTGTGAAAAAGCGCACCGAACAACGGCATGACAACGAATCAACGACATAAAACAACATGGAAGTGTTAAGGCCTAAAAATGACCAAATGACAATGAATCCATGAAAACGGCGTAAAACATACAGCAGTGCTGGTATATGGGAAGCGGGGTCCGATAGGTGGGTATAGGGTAAGGGTAAGGGACGCAGGTGGTTCTGGCAGCTGGAAAGCAGTGCTTCGCTTCTTCTGCTTTAGATCTTCTTATTGATGGCGAGAGCTGAGGAGGTGCTCTGGTAGAGAAGTGAGAGGTACGGGGGGGAGGGACTCGACGCCCAGATATACTCGTCCCACCCCGCGCCACAAGCTCTCCTAAATTCCTCTTATCTGATGTACGCCTACAGAACTTTCCTATGGCTACCGGTTGTTCTTCTGTTAGTGTAAGAACTTCTCACTTCGTGGTCCTATCTGCGTTAAGGAACATTACTCTCGTCTAACGGGTTATCCGCCCTCGGGAACATTCCTAAAAGAACGATACTCTCGACTAACGGAATATCCGCCGGGATAATCAATTCTTCGGATTATTCTCGTATTCGTGAGACTACAAGACTGCAACATATTAGCTATATCTATAGCCCATGAGTACTCCACTCATATCACATGAGCCCACACTGAATAGTCGTATGTGCAGACCGCAAGATGGCCGGAGGGTGATGACGAAGTTCATCCCAAACGGCCAGGAAAAAGGTGGTCGAAGATGCGGCTATTCGAAACAAAAGAAATGAGGCTATAGATCCCCCCACACCTCGTAATAAGACCCAAACACTACGAAGAAGGGGTGTTCGCTGAGAACAACCACTAAAAGAGAGACTAATAAAGGAGAGAAAGACAGAACTCAAAGCGGAGCTGGACCAAAAAACTAGATGTCGACGTATGCGGTCGAAAGTCGAAATCAAACAAGGAAGGAACGATCAGGTACATATTTCAACTATTAATACGATAGTATGTTGGTATGCGACACTCCAGGTACTTGCCAGGTATTATGCAACAGGCACACGACAGCCGCCACACATAAAGTCGATTAACTGAGGGTTTCGGTTTTTCCAAAGTATATGGGCCGACGGGTGTCAATATTGTCGAGGCTCGTATAACAGATAGCAGTAGATAAAGGATCTCCCAGTGCGACTTTTATCATAGCGCCAAAACTTGGATTGGCACGTCAACTCTACCTGTGTACGAAACAGCAGTAATGTAGGTCTTCGTATTCATACACACTGCGGCCACAGAACACAGCTGCTAGCAGTAGAGTAGAGCGTGGAACACCAGACCAACCTCGTGGCAGTGCGAGCTGCGGTCGATGTACCCAAGCTTTTCCGCGAACCTTGTTATATCGCTGTCGTGAACGCGCTTGTGTTCGCTTGTCAGTGCCCCGGGGGCGTCCTCTCGTCCCTGGTTCCCCGAATCACGCCCCCTAATGTACACACAAAAGTCCGTAAAATCTACCCAGTCGATAACGCCTGCACTGTCGACATCAACGAGGTCGAAGAGGACGCATACCCTCTCGACAAGCTGGCGGGTCCTAGCTTGGCTCCGCCCTTTCGTGCCATGATCGCCACTGCTGCCAAAGCAGAGCGCGCGGTAAAATTCTGTGACGAACGCTTCTAGCGACACCCGCGCTCGCCCGCCAGAGCCGCCCCCTGATGAACGCTGGGTAGCACGGCGGAGCCCAGAGAGAGTGTTTCCATCCAACAACCATATGACCTCCATCGTCCATGCCGCACGCACAACAGGCAGGCAGCCGGCTAGAAGGTCAACCGACAAGCTCGATAAAACGGCGGACACAAAGGAAAGCAGGAACTCTACACCAACAGGAGACAGCACATATTGTGGCGACTCGCTGTGCAGAGGACAGTCCACCGCTTGTGGTACCGCCGCAGTATACCACGTAAGATACGTTTGGATTTTTCTTTTCTCACAGTCTCGTGAAACCGAAAAACATGCAAGTATAGATACTTGGAAACCCCGCGCAGATTATTGCAAGCAATCCAGTGATAGTCGCCTTCGTCGATCCCCCGTGGGTGGGGAACTATACCGAGGACACCATGTCTCAAGGAAAGAGGAAGGCATGGAATGTCACGGTGCAAGGAAGTGGCCTTGCCCCGCCCCGTAAGACAACAAAGAGAGCTTCAGGTAAGGGAGGGAACCACTACAGCAGCAATCGTCTCCTGTGCCTTATTGCACCTCTTGCACTTTTTTTTTACTTGCTGTTATTATGGTATTATCGACAGCGAGATGTTGAGATGAGGGACGAGCAGTGTGCGGAGAGGCAGTTCAGCCAAACAACGAGCTTTCGATCGCATCCACCCAGTACGAGAGAGAGCGTACGCGTACGGACGATGATTCTTTCATGGCACGCCCGCTTTCAAGCTGCGTGTATATTGTGACATAATAACTGGTACATACATAGATGAATGCTTTCCTCCAAGCGCCAGACGCCTATATGTCTCAAGTCTCCATATTCCAGATATTTCCACATTTCAGCTTTCTCCACGTATCGTATCGCATTTTCGCTCTGAACAGGGAGGGCGGTGGTGCTTAGCAAGTCCATGCGCGTGGTGGACGAGGAAACAAGGAACCAGGTATGCACAGCAGCTGCAGTCGAGAGCGATGCTTGTTTTTTTCTCTTCCGAACACGAGTATTAATCGTGGGGGAATCGCGATATATACCAGTACGTGCCACGAACGTTTTTTTCAATGATCAGAGTGTTTGCGATAGAGGTAGAAAAAAAAAAAAAACTTTACTTCCGCTAAAAAAAGTGAATTTCCTTCACTTCCTGATTTTGGTGTATTTGCGCGTGAGGTAAACCAAATACTGCAGGCGACGTCTCCGAAAATAAGAAGGGGGGTGAGGAGGTGAGGCAACGCGGCAAACAAAAATAAAACTGAAAAAAAAAACAGCGTGCGAGTGGCAACGGCAGCCCAGCAACGTTTCGGTGGCAGAGTTGACCGCGAAGCCTCCACTGCCACCCCACGACTACAAGCAGCAGCACAGCAAGCGGCAGCTAGCTGGCGCTAGCCGCAGCTAGGGGAAGCTTGAGCAACAAAAATAAACAGCGTCAGCACCAGCACCAGCTCCAACCAGCTTCCATTTTTGGGTTGCTGTTGCTGATGCTGCTGCTGCTGCTGCTGCTGCTGCTGCTGCGCTCGGCCTACGCACGCCACAGCGCCGGCGCGCTCCGCTCCGCCGCCGCCGCCGCGGCCGCTGCTGCCGCTGCTGCTTCTGCTGCTGCTGCTACTGCAGCAGCAGCAGCAGCAGCAGTTGTAGGGTGAAATCGAAATGGTACACGAGCTGTCATGCTGTCGCGGTCTGTACGAGCACGAGTACGAGTACGAGTGTGAGTACGAGTCCTTTTTTGGGACGACGCATCCTCCGCGTCGTCACCAAGCTGGCGAAAGCGTGTACCGTGGCAGCGGCGGCGGCCCGCTGGAACAATCCAACGCCGCTCGTGCGCGCTATACTCAAGCTACACGTCTTGAGCCTCTATGATCCCAGCGGTTGTCGTGATGCGTAGGGCAAGCAGCATGGTGGCATGGAAGATGCTCGGTGTTTTTGATCCTTCGAGATTTGAGGAGTTGCGTTCTGCGTCGGGATAATGCTAGGTGCGTTTAGGCCAATGAAACAGAGAGCCAAAAGTTACCGCAACTTTTGATGAAATTCTGACTTCGCTGACGTACTTTTTTGCGTTTTTTTCAAAAAATTACCTCCCAAAGTTACCTCGGGAGAATTTTTGGAGAAGTAAAAGTAGAAAAAAAAAACGCAAACACTCTAATCATCACGTTTACTTTCCAGCTTCTGGACAAGCCGTGGTCACAGGTGTCGTCCCTTATCCCCCCCGGTGTGTGCGTGCCTTCATTTTTATCACGCATAGGGTTCAGCATCCTCACTGCTCGTCGGTGTGCATCGAATGTTGCTAGCTCGCGCTCTCGCGCTTTCAGCTAAGTACATCATACCAGGTACCAGATAATATTTACTTGTACTCGAGCATCGCAAAACTGGTACATACACCGTACTTGTTTTTTTTTCTCCATCTCGCGCTCGTGAGTCGTGATCAACAGGTAAAATGACCAACACCTGCACGATAACCACAACACAAGCAGACTACCAGGTATTGTTACTACTGCTATATATAGTCTTCGCTCCCTCCCCCTTGCCTCATTCGGATACAGCAGTCTTGTCGACCACGCTAAAGCATGAGATGTACGCAGTACTCGTGGTACCGGGTACCTATTTTTCATTACTGTAGTGTGTCCTGAGCATATTACGGATTACTCTGATGCGTCTTGGCTTATGTTTTGCACTCATCAGTGAGACTCTTGCTTTGTATTGTTCCCGAGTGTTTTATTTCTCCTGCGACGTTTTGTGGCTACAAATACCGGTGGTATTGTATCAAACGCCGCTGTGTATGATGCGTATAATCGCATGTCATCAGTACGAGCTCAATGATACAGCTGAAGATAAAGACTTCGTGTTTCTGCAATGTTGAGCTATTTAGAGAGACCTAAACGGCCCGAATTGCTACTGCAACAACAGTAGCGACAAGCTGAAAGATGGGTCTTCCTGGAGGATATGGTGGTAGCCCCAAGGTTAGTCACCGTGTCAATCATGCCTTCCATTTTCTCAGCGAGGCGGCGGTCACTGATCGACGTGAGATTTTTTTTTGGGAAAGCGCACAAAGTGTCGTCGGTAGTCCGATAGGCGTGCGATCCACCGACACCGTCCACAGCAGCAGCAGCAACAGCAGCAGCAGCATTGAGGGCAGCAGCGGCAGTAGCGTTTAGGCCCCTCGAAACGAGCGCGCACGCGTATCATAAGTGTGCATGATATGAAGCCGAGTTTGTCCGACCGTTTTTTACCGACAACCCGCGACTTTTTTTTTTTGTCGACCACTCGTGATCTATCTGGCTTCGCGTTTTCCGTCCCAGGTCAAAGACGCGCGCCTGGAAGCTTTGGAAGCCGATAACTACACAGAGGACCAGGTAAGACCACCCTGCCCCTATATGTACCGCCCCTGAGCAGCACATACATGTGAGAAGAGAAGGAAAGCAGAAAAAAACGTTTCTCAAGGAACGCCCCGTGGTCTGCTTTTATTTCGGTTCCTGTTTTTTTCTCACGTATTTGGCGCCGGCTCCTTTGGTGCTGCGCCGGTGTCCCGGTAATGGTTGCATAGGCATGGCACTACACCACCAACAAAATCGTGTGGCACTATTAAGTGTCCCTCTCTCGCGCCGGAACCAAATCGGGCCTCTTTTTTGCCCCATAGGCGCTCGTATGGGGTACGGCTTGTTGCGGTGCGTGGTGCGATCGAATGCTCTGGCGTCGTGAGTCTCGGCGTTGTCGGCTAGAACTGCTTGCGTTGCGGCGAAACTGTCCTTGTAACCCACCAAGCCGGCCATCGGTAGCCGCTGGCGCCGGGCGACATGTCATGCGTTTTACGCGTGCGAGGGTGCATGTTGGTGCAATTGCCGGCGGCAGCGGCGGTGGCGGTGGTGGTGGCGAAATACGATGCTAGTTATCTCTGGTATTTCGAAATACTATTATTTTCGACATACTACACTGTTTCGGCTTCGGCCGCTCTGCGTCCGCCTGGGGTCAAGCTTTATACGAGCCCAAACGCCGCAATTTCGAAACTCAAGAAGTAATTTCGACATAAAAGCTGTTTCGATTCGGCCGCTCGTCGCACGCGACGCGCGTAGCACGATGCAGTTACATGGCGCGATGCGCGTTTAGGGTTCCGACCGAAGCTCCGCGGGCAACTACTAAACAAAACGAAAACCTTGGCACGTTTAGGGTGGGGAGCAAGACGACGAGTTCGCCTTGGACGAAGACGACGAGCGAGGAGACAGGAACAGGGCGAGGAGGTCGGGCAAGGCCCCTGGCAGCAAGGGCAAGAACAAGGGGGAGACCGACCGATGGTGAGTTGTCGCCCAAACGCGAGCGGGCGGGGATTTTCAGTCCGTCGCCCCCCCCCCTCCCCGGATCTCGTGTTTTTGCATGCGACGGTTTTTATTCACCGTATACGTTGTTGTGGTGGGAATTGCTTTTCATCGCTTGATTCTCGAGCGCCCATTTCTTCGTTCGTTCGTTTGGCTGTTCGTATCGCCGACTGAAACATATGGGCAGTACATCTACAGTTGTTGCGAGGACTCAAAGCGTACGAGTCGTTTCGCGGCGGTTTCTCGATGGTTTCGGAGGCTTTTGTCGGAAGGAAAGGAATGGTTCGTAGTGCTGTGTAGTCCCTTGCCGCTCACTTCTCGTGGTGACACGGTGCGTCCCTTCTTTTAGCACTGCAAATTTTCCATTGGTAGCGGCGTGTTGGCATTTTATCGCAAGCTGCAACTTTAGGATGATTGATTACCTCTCACCTAGAAATCCATAGGTCGAGTACTATAGACGCTTTGTCTATACGCTATCCTCACCCGCAAACACACGAGTTTTGGCGACGACGTGGGCTGGTGGATTCTACGTACTGTAGCAGATTTTTGTTGCAGTTGACTGTAGGCGCGGCCTCACCGACTCTGGGTGTCTAAACGAGTCTTCGCGACCCCTAAACGACTGAGCAACAATTCTTGTTTTTCACACGAGAGATCTTGGTTTGGGGCGTGGAGTTCAAACGACGGTTGGCGTTGAGTTATTCGCGAGCGTTGTTTTATTTGGTGGGCGGAGAAGCCGACCTTTAAGGTGAATCAGAACACCGCACCCATTGTCGAAACGCCAACTGCGAGAAAGGAAAAACGCGGCCAACGCCCACGCCGAGTGGCCCGTTGTGCAGGGTGAAGTCCAGATTGTTCTCGTGTCAGCTTGGCAGACGCGCCCCCAAGCAAGAAATTACTGAAGGCGCTATGTTAACACGCACGTCGTTTTGTCCCGTCAAAGCCCGGCTCCGTAACAGAGTGTCTGGCTACCGTTATGGCACGATTCCCTGAGCGCACATGATTACATGTTTCGCAAACCTCGAGCCCCCCCCCGCACGCCTCCCCGCCCGCCCGCCCCCGTTTCTCTTTGCCGCTCTCCACCTTCTCTGCGCTGTTTGGCGTGAAACGCGGGCAGGAAAGAGCGCAAGTTCAAGAGCCTGCACCAGGTCCTTTACGAACTGGTAAGACCTCCGTCGTTTTGTCTTGTTTCGCGTGTCGTTACCGTTTCATGAATGAGGTTCCGCGTTTATGCTTTTCTGGGCTGGAGGAAGGGATGCGGTGCGTAGAGTTGAAGCCACCTCGGAACGGATTCGCCTTTTTTTTGAGTTTCCGTGTTTTTTTTAAACAAGCTGGACCGGGACCTCGTGCGAGCTTATTTCCACGCCCCTGTGCACGCGCAGCAGGATTTTAGGAACACCCGCCTTTCCGCGCGTTCCTGTGCCTACGCAGAACTTTAGCAAAACCCTTCTTGCCAGATAGCAGTGCTTGCGCTGTGCACGCGGCGTGGGTCGTTAAACTTGGTCCTGCAGTCTTCATTCGATGCCCGCTTTTCGCGCGGCACAGTAAACCAGCGCTCTTGTATACGATAAGACTCGGTAGCCCGCTTCTCTCTCGATGTGGCCTTTTCGCCGAGGTGCGGTGGTCAAAGTTCGCGCTGCCTGCGCACTTTAACCTATGCCTGGCGGTGGTATGGCCATCTCCTGTTCCTTCTGCCCGGCGAACCGGCCGCGCGGCCGCTCTGTTGGTTGCGAGCCTGTTCGAGTCCTGTACAATATTTTTCAAATTTCGGGTGACAAGCCATGATACTTGAAATCAGAGTTGGAAGTAATCTAGCAGCGTTGTACCTGTCAAAGAGAAGTAGCGCACCGTTTGTTGAATTTGATCGAAAATCATATGGTGGTCTTTCCTCCGCGGTGGATTACGGATTTTTGTTCGATTTTTCGATGTTTCCAGCTCGC
This sequence comes from Macrocystis pyrifera, assembly GCA_031763025.1. NCBI lineage: Eukaryota > Phaeophyceae > Laminariales > Laminariaceae > Macrocystis > Macrocystis pyrifera. The sequence continues at coordinate 13,071,990 of JASSKH010000007.1, read as the reverse complement.
GTCCCGTCGGCCACTTGGTCGACAACGGAACTCACGGGGACTATCCCACCCGCTCACCATACTCTCCTAACCCATGCTGAAAACGTGAGGCCAACGATCTGAAAACGGCTCTCCGAAGGGTCTAGAAAATGACCCCCCGCCATCCGCCCGCGCCCCCGTTCGCGCTGCTTCCGCGTCTTTTTTTTTTTTTTCGTTTGCGCTTGAGGCAGACGAACGAGCTCTGCGTGTACCCTGGGGGTGCGACGGCGTTGAGCATCGAGGCCCCGGTATCGAAGCAGCCTCCGAGGGCGTTTTGTTCCGTCTGCGGGTATCTCGGGCTGTACACGTGCACCCGTTGCGGGTCCCGCTTCTGCTGCTCCAAGTGCTACGAGCAGCACAAAGAGACCCGCTGCCTCAAGTTTGCTTCGTGAATTGTAATATCAGCTGTATGTATGGGCCCCAGAGCTACTTCGTACGTAAAATAAGCAGTTGCTCAGAATACGGCGGCACATTCTTCTGTGCGTGCCCCGTTGCTTCTATGCTACGTACGCTTGTTGTGCTACGCTTGATGAGTGTAAAGTTTTGGAACCGAGGGCAGGTTTGGGGCTAGCTGCTATATAGTGAGCGGTTGGGACGCGGTGGCGATACGGTGGTAATCATAAGCGGTAAAAATGGCGTCGTTTATACTTAGATGCTTGTAATTGGTGCAAAGGTGGTATTCGTCACTTAGCGGACTCTACGCTCTACTCTTGTGTTATCATCAATGTGAGAGCCGACGGCTGACTATGCGGTCGGGTTTACTTTACAATTCGCTTCTGCCCCGGTTTGTACAAACTGATTTCTACTGTACTACTGGTTCTGCTGTATATCCAGGTGTCACCCATTGTCAGGCATTGTTCGTACTGATTGTTTTGGTACTCTCGGCCACTTGAAAGCTACGTACGAGCTACGACTATTTTATTCGAGCAAAGCATTGATTTACCATTCGTTTTCGTTTGTTTCTCATGTTTGCTTGGATCTATCATGCCAACAAACCATTGGAAGACATGTTCTAGAGGATTGCATCGGCTTACGAGTACTCGTACACCTTCGCAATCTTGAAGGATTACTGGCCTGGAGTATTCATTTGGTAGCTTCGGAGGAGCAGCACGTGGATTTTTTTACAGCGTACAGCACACACAGACATGTTTCCCTCTGTTATTGAGTGGGACCCTGTCCAGCCTTTGCGCAGGGTCGACGGCGGCAGTGGTAGGCCTGTCTGTGCATAACTTCTAACGAACACCCCCTGTGTGTCGCTCTGGAGTCCGTCCGTCAAATCGGATCACTCTCCAGGCTTGACCCCCGCATATTTTTCCTAAAAACAATCTCCAGCGATCGCCGAGCCCGTACCGCGACCGATACATATTATATCAATAGCTGACACACCCACTAGCAAGCGGCTTGCGCCAGGAAGCAGCTTCTCGGGTGCCTTGTACGTTGAGCAGTTAGGTCGCACCCGAAAACCCCGATTTTGACACCCCGGCTACTCTAGCCTTTTGTTGTCCCATTTTCACCACACCAAGAGGCCCCGGTCATCGGTGCTTCACGACCGCCCTTCCTTGTTGCAAGTTTTTTTTTTCAAGTGCTGACCGTATTCTTCCATGGATTGATGCATTTTGTTATGTATGCAAGAACGAGTGAGCGGCATTTGTCTGGTCATCTGAGTTGCTGTGCCTTTCGGTGTACCGCAACATTTAATACCAGGTACAATGTATGAGACCTGTAGTCACAGAATAGCGTTCCTCTACCGACTCACGGTCTGCTGCTGCTATCAATACTCTTGTGTTGAGCGGTTAGAGTATGCGTTGTATGCGCTGATGCGCTGGGAGAAAGGGAAGGCGATACCTATCATTCTCCGATTGGACACCACGTTGCGAACTCTGTCTTCCAGCATACGTGCCTAGCGTGGGGTAATGGATCTTCCAGCCCCTCAGGCTCGCCCCGCAGTGTGTCTTTTTTACAGTTCACTCTACGTATGCAAATGATCACACGATCCAGTCCCCACCCAGGGGCTCCCACTTTCTATCCCCAGTCCCCGATTTATATATTCGACGCGAAACTGTCGAAACCCAAAGTACCGACTCAGTGCACTCACCCACAGATACAGGTCGACCTATAGTTTCCTCAAACGTCTCACCCCGAGTCAACAGAGTGTAAGTGCCTGCCATGGTAGTCATGGTGCGTGCGGCTGGTCGTCTTTGCGCGCAACCGGTGCACGCCCTGTTGGCGCCACCCAGACTCGCCACTACTTTCCAGCAGCACGTGCTACCGACAAGCACACTTCACGCCTATCGGATTCCAGCTGTAGCACGTCACCGGGGGCTAGGTAGCAGCTCCAGACCGACTCGTGATACCGGGAAGAGACTAGACACCGGAACGGAGCTACGACCGTACAGGACGGTGGTGCCTGCGGCCGATAGGCTTGTGGTGATCGGAGACGTTCATGGGGATATAGGTACGTGCAGATTCTGTTTGCTCACGTACCGAAGTACCAGTCGTCACGTGTACTCGTTGTAGATCAGTATACCAATACGACACGTACAGCAGCAGTACAGCAGTATGATAGCGTTGCGTAACATGCGATACGTACCAGGTCCTCATATTATTGGTCCAACTGGAAAGACCTGTGGCTACGGTTCCCTTTGACGCGACCTCCTTGTTCTCTACGAGCAGACGGCTTAGGATGTCTAATCCTAATCGCTTGCCGTGGTGTGTTGGTTGCGGGGGTATGATATATTGCCCGACGAATCGCTGGAGCTCGGGGGCCTGCACTTAGCCAGATCGGGATCAGCTCATGAGAAAAGGAACCCACAAGTAAGTGAGCCGGATAGTTTCAAATCATCGAGAACATGCTCAGTCGTGGCGCTGCCCAATCCTCGAGAAAGTCGACCCCTTGCTCTGGCCGGCCTAGACACCACGGCCACCAGGCGGCTTCGCAGCAAGAGCTACAAGAATGTGCAACATGTGATTCTCGCTTGCCCACAACAAGAAAGTCTGATCTCAGGTTTCTTGTGAGAGGGTCGGCACCGCTCGCAGCAAGAGCTCTGAGACTGCTGTGCAACCTGTGATTCTCGCTCCCCCACATGCACAATAAGAAAGTCAGCCTCGATCCTGATTTCAGTTTCTTGTGAGAGGGTCGGCACTCTGTGCCGGTGTTGCTTCTTGTACAAATGATTTCTGTTGTGTCTGGCACTTATCAGTGCCTGGTACCCGGCACAGAGTCGTAGTGCTGTACCTGTGGCACCGAGAGGTAGCCTGGAATACGTGACGGCGTTGCTGTTGGTGCCTGTGACATCGCGGCGGCCGTGGAAGTCGACTGAAGATCTCGAGATCCGTCGGTGGCCTTCTTACACGGCGTGTACTTCGTACCAGGCACGTATCACATGTGCATTGCGGAAACATGACGGTCGTGCAAGACTGCGCGGTATGTATGTATACAGCAGTACAGAAGTAAATGTTTTGCAATCCCTTCGCACGTCGTTTCAATCGCGTATAGCTATACGGTATGGGCCCGCCAACGAAAAACACCTAATCTGGACAAACCTGAGATTCTTATTAGGGCGCCATGTTCAATTAACCTTGAGCATAGGCTATTTTATAGGATTTAGTGTAGAGTTCACCACTGAGCCGTTTTTCTTGACTCAATTTTCTTAGCGTTCTCCAAAAAGTGAGTATTATGTTCTTATTGGGCACTTTCTTATTGGCGGGCCTATACTGTATAGCGGTTTCGGCACGGTGTGGTTAAAAGGACCATGCGCAGGGGCGGAATGTTTTCAAATTGATCAACGTAAGGCTAATTCATATGCTGTCGAATTGGAAGGATCACCAAGTTCGGTTTCCGATGCACTGCAAATTCTACGGGGCGTGTCTCTGGATGCCTTCCCTATCGTCAGTCGGATCGATTCAGTTTTGCGCTGTTTGGAGTTTTGCAGGCGTAAGTATTCTGAAAACTGCATCGTGTCCTGCTCGCGGGTTCTAGGAGGTGCTGCGCTGTGAGCAGCAGCAGCAAAGCGGCGGCAGCAGCAGCAGCAGCAGCAGCAGCAGCAGCAGCAGCAGCAGCAGTAGAGCGGCAGCGGCAGCAACCGAGTGATCAACCCAGCATCGGAGAGGTGTTTAGGCTACTGCTGTGTGGTGTCACCGCGTGTTTAGAGGGGTGGAAAGAGATGCTGAGGGCTGCAAAAACTTTTTGGATTGACAAATACGATCCACGCATCCCGTCGAAAAAAACTTCTGAGAGTTCTTCGACGGGATGCGTGAATCGGATTGCTCGATCGAAAGGGTCTTTTTCAACGGTATACGAAAAGCCCGATTCCGTCTTCGGTCGGCAACCGGCCTTTTTCGATTCACGTATCCGACGGGCATAATAATTAGCCTAAGCGGGTATGTGTCAAAAATTATAAATATCATACCGGTACCAACCCCTTCGGCACCCCTTTGATAGCGGCCAAATCAATGATAACTTTGGTGTTGACAAACGTCTAGGTGCTATAGAGCAGCGTCGGCGCCCACCAACACGGGTAGGATCATCTTGCTCCGTGCAGAACATGCCTTCTTGCCTTGTAGCTCGGACACCAATTTGTACCGTACCACCCCCCAATCACGCAAAGGCGGTTGCTGTAATCGTCATTTTTTGTGTCGTCAATTTTTTCCCCTCCAAAGCCCCAAGAGGGTCGATAACATATTGACGGCGAAAACACTTCGCAAGAAGCCTCCCTCCGCTCCGCCAACAAGGCGGGGGCGGTGTTTCCAGACCGGAAAGGCGGGACGGTCGGGCACCCCGTCGGTGGAGCTACAATATGCCGCACTAAGGGCGAAAGGAACGAGACTTCCCCTAGCAGAGCTGCCAGAGATCGGCGGCGAGGAGAACCTCAACTCTTTTTCGCGGCCGGGCTCTCTCAAACTCGAGGCATGGTGTGTCATATAAAACACTACGAGTACCAAGGTGTTGAGAATTTCAGTGTAAAAAATGGTTCCTTTACGATTCGTGCCAAAAAAGAGCCTAAAAGTATTTTCTTCTCCATCTTTCTTCATGGCTGTCGCGTTCTGTATTGATACATGACTGCCACTGAGTGCTGCCCTGCTTGCGCCCTTCCCTGTTTTTTACTCGTGGTCCATGATGCCCTCCCCCCCCCCCCTATTATATATAGGTTGGGTTGGCGTCGGTTGGCAATCACACTGTGAAACATGCCACTCACTACTGGAGCTAGCTAGACAACCAGGGTACCGCTTTTTTTTTTTTCTTTAGGCGGTCGGTCACAGTTTGTCCGTCGAGTTAGATCATTTGTGCGAGGTGAACAACCTTTACATCGCGCAAGTGGGAATGATCGTATCACGTAATGTTTATTGTAAGGCACCCAAGAGGCAGTTACATAGTACTCCCATTGCGATCGCTGGAAGTGGCTACACTTGAAATTAAATTAACTCACTGAAGCTGTCATCCATACGCAAGTCCGCCTCACAAGCGGTTCTTAGTAGGATGCAGCTCACCCTTCATGCGACTCGCCCAACACCTCACAGCGCTTCGCGCTTGGTGCAAGCCATGTCTGCCTGGTCGGTGAAAACCCGACATGCTCCGTCCCGGCATTGTAGGCATGCGAGGGTCTATGGTCGTACGACTAAGGCCATGCATGAGATCGAGTGCATATCTCCTATCGAGTACACCCCCCCCCCCCCCCCCCCCCCCCCCCCCGACCCCGACCCCGCCCAGACGCTTTCAGGAGCTGCTTGCGGATGGCGAACCTAGTCGACGAGGATGACAAATGGGCTGGCGGGGAGACCGTGGTGGTCCAGGTGCGGAAAACGTACCTGGTATGCAGCAGCAGCCTACTCGTAGCGCACTCGTACTTTTTTAGAGCCCTCCTGGTACGATCGTAGGTATCAAACTATGAGGCTCGTGAATAAACTGTGGTTGTTTTTTGTGGTTGCTGTCATTGTTGATGTTGTTGGTGGTGGTGTTGTCGAGTCATCTGTTGCTGCTGTTATTGTTGCCGTTGATGTTGCTGTTGCCGATGTTGGTGGTGCTGATTTCTCGTTGTTGCTGTTTTTTTTTTTTTTGTCGTCCTGTTGGTGTTGATGTTGGTGTTGGTGTTCGTCGGTGCTGTCTTGCTTTCAGTGACACCCATCTTGCTTGCTCCCAGCGTTGGTAATGGGGGCGGAAGCGTCGCCAATCGAAGTGTCTTGCTAGATATAACTCGTAAGAAACTCCATGCCCCAGTGTTAAGAGTAGCTGGCGCATAATGGACACAGCTCCCTGGACAATCCGCACTTTTCGCACTGAATGAGTGTTTGCGTTTGGTGGGCTGGTGTGATCGTAGGCCTCACGCTCTCCAGCACCTTGTACGTGAGTGAATTTAAGTATTCGACCACCGCGCACTACGGTAAAACATTGAACAATTTATATAGGAAAACGAGCTATACAACTCTGTCTTTCTCACTTTGTTTGTCAAACCTGGGTCCATTTGGTTGTGGTTTGTTGACCCCAACACCCGACATGATTCTGCGGGGGGGGGGGGGGGGGGGGGGGGGGGGGGGGTCGTTTGTTTTTCGTTTCTATTTGTGTCTGGACAGATGGGGGACATCTTTGACCGGGGGGGGGGGACGACGATTTGCCCATCCAGGAGTGGGTGTACAGGCTGGCTAGAGACGCTGGCCGCACGAACGGAGCGCTCTACAGCATCATGGGGAACCACGAGGTGAGAAGGGGGAGGGAAGGGGTGGGAGAGGGGGTGGGGAGACCGGGGGGGGTGGGGGATGGGAGATGGGGGGAGGGGGCGGGAGACCATGACACCTTGACGGTGCTTGGCAGAGTCTCGAGACACGAGCTACCTACGCGCAGGAACGCATACACATGCGCACGCACACGCATGAACACACGCTTACACACAGGGACACGCATATTTAAAAAAAAACGTAAATGCACCGTGAAAGTGGACAAATGCGCACACGCGCGCACACGTCACGCGTATGCTCACGATCCGCGCGGCAATGCTTATACAGGTGATGAACGCGCTGGGTGATCATTCGATGGCCACCCGGAGAGCCTTCCTCCCGTTCCAGGACCTCCGACCCGAGCTGGACGTTCTCCTCGGTGGCGACTGGAGCGCTCTGGACGGTTTCCCCGAATGGGCGCGATGCCGGTTGGTCGCGATGCGACCGGGAGGGCCCGTGGCTAGGTTAATGGCCGCCCACGCCGTGTGTATGAAGGTGGGTGGGTAGCTTCGCGGGGTCGGGGGGAGGCGGGGTCTGTGCCGTACTCGTGTGCCGCATGCTCCGGTGCGGTTGCACCTACAGCTATTCATGATGCTCCTCACTTGAAAAGCTTCACACCTTGACCCCCCAAAAATGTTTTTTTGGATGGAATGAAAACTTCAATCCGTTTGAACGAAACCCCGTGGCCCCGAGGTATGTCACGCAGCATGTTGCAAAACGCCCATGATATTCTCGGTGACATTGGGTATTCATGTTTCCTCGGCGCTCTTAAGGAGCCCCATCAGCATTCACAAATAGCTTGGACAATTTTTCCCGCCTCTGTACATATTGCAGCACTGCAGCACGCCCCGTGTACACGAGAAAATATCTTGTTGGATGGAGCTTGTCTTCTTGGCCACGGACTTGGTACATGTTTCGGCCATGAGCCCCCCCCCGCTTCCCCCTCTCATTCCCCCTCCTCCTTGTCACAGGTTGGCGATAATCTGTTCGTCCACGCGGGGCTGCTGCCTGAGCACGTGCGCGCAGGGGCGGCAGCAGCGGCGGCGGGAGAGGGGGCGGGGAGGAGAGAGGGGGAAGGACAGAGTGCGATAGCGAACGCCGAGGACGTGATGAGAAAGCTCAACTTGGGGCGTCCTCTTGGCTGCTGGGCAACGGGCCGCCCCCGGAGGAGCTCCTGGAGCCCGAGGGGCCCGTGTGGACGAGGGTGTACTCGGACCCCGACTGTCGAGACATCGACCAGACCGCACGAGCGAAGCTGGAGGAGGTACAGTACGGGGAGTGCGGCGTGGTGTGTGGTGGCTTGGGTAGGTTGTGCGATCTACGGGGCGTATTTTTAGTCTATTTCTATGCTCTCGTGTGAGGGTTGAACGGTCCGTGTATGGGGGAAAGTTTTCGTCGTTAAAGTTTACGTCGTTTTTTTTCTTTGTCGCGTGTTTTTTTCAATGTCTGGAGAAAATTCTGGAGAAGCCATGTCTGGTCGCAAGCCTGAAGTTTTTTTTTTGTTTCCCGTTCCCCGTAGAGTGCTTGGCCGGCCCGGCTCTGTTGTCGTGGTGGGGCAACCTACAGTAGGACGGAGCCTATCATGTTCGATGCTTTCGGTACTTCCGCGATCGCGTTTCTTCAAGCTCCCGTGCGCGGCCCATTGAACCCAGTTTGCCGATTTGTGTTGATCAAAAACTCATTCCGAGGAACCGAGTTTGCCCCTCTGTGTTGGTCTAGCACGCGTTCCGAGCAGAATCCCGCCGCGTAGCACGCGTTGGTTGGCTGGCGTTACGATCTCCTTGCTCTGGGGGCGCCCGGCTCCGCAAGCGCCGGCGGGAAAATCGCCGCCGGCGTTGTCGCGACCAGGGCGTGTCCCCGCATACCGTTCCCCGGTTCGCCCTCCCTTGGGGTGCTTTTTTTGGTTCACGGGAGAGTCCGCCAATCAACGTGCTCCCTCTCCAGTTCCATCCGTCCTGTTCCGTCCCACCGTCCCACCGCCGCTTATCGTCTTTTCTCACACCCCGCTCTCCCTCGCGTCCCGCCTTCTTTTTTTTTTCCTCCTCGCGATGTTTGTGTGCTGCTTTGTGCTCGCCGCGCTTCGACGTACCGCTCGGGGTACTTGTTCGGCGTACCGTTCGGCGTACCGTTTCGCGTGCCTTTCCGCGTATCGTTCCCCACCCCGCTTGGCACACCGCCTTTATTTTGTTTCACCACGAAGACGTTGCGCCTGACCGGCGCGAAGCGAATGATCGTGGGGCACACGCCCCAGCGAGCGGGGATCAACTCGGCGGCGGATGGACAGGTCTGGCGCGTCGACACGGGCATGACGGCGATGATAGGGGGACGCCCCGAGGTGTGAGGGAGGGAAGGAGGGAGAGTGTCGGGTTGGGCCGCTATTAATAGTACGAGGAAACGTATTTGCTGTAGTAATCAGAACCAACTGTGGTGTGCAAACGTAGTACCTGGTCATCAGAACCGAATATAGTGTGTAGACATGGTGGTCAAAATCAAATATGGTGTGTAGAACACAGTAATCCAAACCTAAGATGGGGTGCGATCATATAGGAGGATGCGTGTTTTTTTGGTCCATCGTGAGTTTCTGAGCACTACTCCCGTCCGCAGTAGGTTCGTCTCGAAAGGGATTACTAAGGGCGTGTCTTAACCCTCTCCAAAGAGCATGGGAACGAGCGGAACGGAACGAGGCTGCTCGTAGTCATTCGTTCCGTTACTATCTATGTACCATAAAAAAGGTGTCTGGGTCCATGCAGAATCCTGGGCCTCGGCAGCCGAACCAGTACGAACGGTACCTTTTGCACGTGTCACACGACGCCAACACGCTGTTGTGCACAAAGAGGTGTCCGCGTCCGTCTTCGGCGGTGTCCATCTACATCAAACGAGATGTCATTTGTTCCCGTTCGGTCGGGCCGTTCGGTCCCCCCAAAGAGAAAGGGGTGCAAGGTGCAACACTTGTTCTTCCTCTTCCAAGATATACTGTTTTTTCTCGGTCTGCACTGAATTTAATCGTTTTCCATGACCAATCAGCACCAATTCATGTGGCTAATAATATTCCATTCGGTTCGTGCCGATGTTCTCTGGGGGGGGGGTTAAGACACGCCCTAAGGCAAGCAAAACATGAGTACGCCACCCACCCCCACAATATTGACAAAGTGTGTCGGTTGACGGTCTAGTTTTGGCCTGGCCCGTGATAGCATATTTAGACTACCTGTAGATAGACTACGTTTTGTTAGTGTGGTATTTTGTTGACGGCCGATCGTCAAAACGGGCCAGCCGACTTTTGTACCGGCCTGACACTAAATGTACTGGTTTTAATGGGTTTTTTCCTTGAGGACTGTCCGTCAAAGGGGGCAAGACTACCGTCAACTGACATATTTGACCCGCCCGACACTAAGTTTACTAGATTTAGTGGGTTTTTACTTGACGGCTGTCCGTCAAGCGGCAGAAGTGCCGTCAACGGACACATTTGAGCCTGCCTTGCACAAAACATACCAGGTCGAATTAGTTTTAGTGGGTATTTATTCGACGGCCGTCCGTCAAGGGGCAAGATTGCCGTCAACCGACACATTTGGATTCGCCTGGCTCCTAATTATACTAGTTTTAGTGGGTATTTTATTTGACCGCTGCCCCGGTCAAGGGGGAAGAGTGCCCGTCAACCAGTGTATGATATTCTATTTGCTTGTGACGAAGGGCGCGGCGGTTGCTGGCGTATGATGCCCATTGATTGGGGGGGCCGGAGGAAGAAGAGAAGGCGGGGGCGGCGCCCTCATTGCTGTACTTTTTATTCTCCGCCCTTCTCCTCGCTTGGGTACGGTTCTCTCTTTGCGGTTTTTTTGCCCTCTGTCGTGCAGTATAAGTATGTTCCTTTTCTTCTTCGCGTTTCCTCCCCTCCTGGTGTCAGTCCTCTCTCCCTCTTTCTCTCGGGGGTGTTGCCTCTGTTTTTGCAGGAGTACTCCTTTTTTGGGGGATTTTTTGCCCTCTGTCGTGCAGTATATGTATGTTGCTTTTCTTCTTCGCCTTTCCTCCCCTTCTAGTGTCAGTCTCTCTCCCTCTTTCTCTCGGGGGTGTTGCCTCTGTTTTGGCAGGAGTACTCCTTTTTCTTCGCTGTAGTTTTCCCCCCGTTCGGTGTCTGTCTCCCAGTCGTGCCGTCGTTTGTTCTTCTCGTCGTGTGCTGTTTCTTGTTTGGCGCGTACATTCGTGTCCGTCAGAGAGCACCAAGCGAGTATAATTTTTGCCGCCGCCGACTTTTTTTTTTTTTTTTTTTTTCTTTCGTGCTCGCCGTCGGAGGATGAGGTTGGACGAGACCTTTTAGGGGAAAAAAGCCGAGGCGAACAAGTGACGTTTATCTTTGCCGCGGGCGCCGTTGACCTTGTCGCCGCCATTTTGTTTCGTTGTAGTATTCGGCCCTCGGGTACGGTTGTTTTGGCTTGTGCCATGCATGGTTGGTTTGTGCCATGCACGGTTGGCTTGTGCCGTGCATGGTTGGCGGGCGAGTCGGCGACATTGAACGAGCGTTTTTTTTTTTCCTCGCGCACAGGGTGGCTCGCCCCTTGGGCTGTCAGTGGCTAAGGTCTGCGTCGATCTGACGACCTTGACGGCTCGTGTCATGAGGCGTTTTATGGACCTTAAGGTGGCGACCCAAAACTGCTGCGAACGGCGAGTGCTGGCCAATACCTGCCAACCGACCCCTCTCCCCCCCCCCTCCCCTCCCCTCCCCTCTCCTTTTCCTCTCCTCTCCTCTCACCTCCTTCTTCTCTGTTCCGACATTTGCATGCCCGCACTTTGATCCGATTTTTTACCGACTCTACGTGTGCCGCCGTCGTTTTGGATGCCGCCGACGTTTTGACCCGTTACGCTAAAAGGTCCTCGAGATAAAGGGGGAGGAAATTGTGGTTTTGACGGAGCACAAGCCCGTCGCAGGGAGCAAGCGAGCGGCACGCCCGCCGCTCCCCGTGGCCGATGGCGAGGAGCTCCGAAGGCAGTAGCTCAGTAGTCCCGTGGGCCCACCCACCCACACGATTTTTACCGTATGGCGTGGCGCGCCAAACGCGCCTAGCCCTTGCGTACGTACATGCTTATATACGCAGGGTGCGCGCTGCGTGCTGTGGGTCGTGCGCCATTTTTCGTGCGTATGTAGACAGGCAGGCGAGTAGGCCGGTAGAGCGGAGACGCGCCAAGTTTTTCCCCTCTCCGAGACACGCGGTGCGCCAAGTTTTTTCCCTCTCCGGGACACGCGGCGCTCCAGGTTTTTTTTTTTCTCTTGGGAACACGTTTTTTCTTTTCCGCTTCGTTTTCAGTCTCTAGCCGAAACTCGAATGCTTATTTTGCGGACAAAAAGAAGAGAGAAAGGAGGGGGGGGAGGTTGGGAGTGTACTCGATAGCATGCATGGCCGTGGGAGGGAACGGAAACGTGTGGCCGGGGTGGAGGTTTCCGTCAGTGAGGTGTGCCAGCCACACTGAGGGGCGGGGGCGGTTGGCGAGACGCCGGTTATAGCCGTCTACCTTTCGGCTTGGTTTTTCAGGTTGCTCTGCTTGCGGTGTGTTTTGCGGGATTTGATGCTCCGCGGTCCCTCGCGAGGAAAGAAGGTCGTGCGTGCTCGCCTCCCTCGCTTCGGCTTGAGGAGAGGTTGCGCCAGGGAGAGATAACATTGAGAAGTTTTTGTAGATGTCCTCCGCAGTAGTGGAATATCGACGCGGGCGTGATTTCACGCCTCACGACGATGTGATGCCGCACCCTGGCAGCGTTTTGTTGGATACTCAGCCGTACAAGCGCCGGGACCATACGCACGGCGTTGAGTTGAATTCCGCTGTGCGATTCAGGCACGAATGTAGGTGGCCCGCTTAGAGAGTGAACGTGCGCGGGTCTTACCCGCAGTCGTTTGTGAAAAACGGACGTCGTGTGCTGCTTGTTGTGGGGTATGTACCTGTACACACCAAGCGGAGCGGATTCGTGTCGAAACGTGTTTCGTCGAGCTGTTCCGTTTCAGGATCGGTGTGCTTGCTGTCGTTCGACAGCCAGACAACGAACGGTGTGACTTGGCGAATGAAATCAACCGTCGTGCTTCCAGTAAAGCGGTGGAAGAAGCATGGCTCGAGAACAGGCGACATGAGGAGCGCAGAAAGACAGGGGGGGGGGGAATTAGGCTATAGGCGAGACAACATTTACCATAGTTATTCTTGCGTGGAGGCAAGTTGTAAATCGCACGCGAGGTGTGGAAACAAATCTGGGGGCTGCTTGAAAGAGGGTAGCTTACCACTGGTCCGAGAAAATTGGTTGACATACACTGTATGCGAGACAAATAGAACTAACCCTGACCCTGACCCTAAGCCAATCAGAGCAACCGCAACCCTGACCCTAAGCCAATCAGAGCAACCGCAACCCTGACCCTAAGCCAATCAGAGCAACCCTGACCCTAAGCCATCAGAGCAACCCTAACTCTGATCCTAAGCCAATCAGACCAAATCTCGAATATGTGGTAATCTCTACATTGGCTTGGAAACCCGTGTGTGAGACGCAGCCAGCGTAGAGCTATGGATCTGTAAAAGCTGTCGTGCTGAAAACTGGAAAAACGAACAAACCGAAAACTAGACAACAGCTGTACGTACCATCATCGCACGACCGAGCGTATTTAAGGAGCGCTCGCGCGGCAGGAGCAACCCCAAAATGTACCAAGGTATGTTTTTACTCCCCAAGAAATGTGATTTACACTCACTGCCCTGGCCTCGCTAGCTGCCACGCCACTCTGAGTACCGTCGCCGTGGGCATAGCCGTGACTTCGCTGCCGAAAAAAACAGCGTGCCATTGATGAGCACAGAAGAATGCAGGGCGGTTTTCGTAGATTCTTTATTTTAAAGATTTTTCTGTAGCCAGTCCGTCCGGCGTTTAAGGACGGCTTGCGAGGAGACGGTGCGGTTGTTTGGGTGGCGCGGCGAGGCATTGCAAGGACCGCGTTGTCGCGAGGCGGTGCTGAGCTGATCTTCGTCCGTTGTTAAGGTCTTTAGTCCGTTGGGCTACAGGTAAAAGGTTAACCAATCGCCTACCCAATATAAGCCTTATAACACTCTCCATCCCGGGAACGGACCGGATATACGGGCCGACGCGTGACACCAACACGCGGTTCCAAATTTCTGGGAATCCACAAGTATTTTTCAGATTAATGACATGAGGAAATTCACCTCTAATAAGCGACTTCATGGTGGACGTGAGATTCGAAATCACGACCAACGACCCATGTTTTGCCGATGACGCCAAATGTTGCGGTATTGAAAGGTTAACCAATCGCTTACCCAATATAAAAGCCTTATAACGCCGTCCCATCCGTGTAATTATATTAGTAATGGTTGTTGGGAAGCATGGCGTGACCTTGTTAAGGCGAAGCCCCCCGGGCAGGGGCGCGGGGGGGGTTGGCTGGCTCGCTGGCTGGCTCGCAAATGCTCGCGGCGAACGTCGAGAGAATGTGCACACCACCCTTCGCTGAGCCATCGCCTCCAATTAGCCTCCAATCATATGGCATGCGGGGCTGTGCTTCTCGCGCACGAATCGTTACGCTTTCTGCACCAACCAAAGAAAGTGAAACATTACCTGGTACTTCTCACGTAGGGTTATTATTCTATTAATAGCAGACGCCGCAAAAAAACTTTTTGTTTTTGACAAATGGCACGCTGGTCTTCATGTATGCTACAACAGTAGGAGACCACGGTTTGTATCCCCTTGGCTGATTGCCCCCCCCCCCCCCCCGACAAAGGTGGACAAAAAGAAGCCTTGACGCGCCCCCGCCCACGGAATTTAAAAAAAACAGTATCCTCCTCGCATCATTCGCTGGCCCTTGCTCCGCTATTAAATCTCACCGAATGTGCCGCGAAGCTCACCCGAACGGTTCGCCTCTTTGTACCTCTTTCGTTTACGTGCAACAATGGTGCGCTTTGCGTATAGCTCAAATGACAGAAGGCTGCGTCATACCCCCCCCCCCCCCCCCCCTCCTGCGAGACTAATCCCGCCGCATCTCACATGTACTACCCCGGTAGCGTTGCTGCATCTCAAATACCCCGGAGGAGATATATCTCCCTGCGCGGGGATATTCCGCAATGATGCAACAAACAGCAGTGTTCCCCAGAAGATTTACAACTAAAATTCGGACGGATTGCGCGCGCAATTCGTAATTTCAGCGATAGTATTGCGACAATACTTTCCCTCTCGGCACAGAGACAGTTTTGTTACTACCTGTAAAACGCATTCTGTCACAATTACAGTGAGAGAACCAGCTAAAACGAAAAGGTTTCACGAACCACTGCCACCGTCGGGGGCGGCTCTGGTACCGCTCTCAGCGTTATAGGGCGCCGCTTGCCCCCACTCGGAGTACTGATCGGCGTCTGCCTGGCGGTGGTCTGTGAACTGACTCAGAGCCTCCTCCAGGCGGCCAATCTTGTGCATCATCGCGATTACTTCTTTCTCTTTGTCGAGGACCTGAGAGAACAAAAATGTTGGGGGGAGGCGAAACCGGTCGGCGTTTAATCATGCACGGGGGAAGACTCCCGGATGGGTATACTGAAGCAGTATAAACACTAGGATTGAGCACTGGCACAGTATGTACTGGCAGTAGTAATATACTGGTTGACCTAGCCAGTATGTTCGCCAGTACTCTTTATCGTACGTACGCCCAAGAAACACGCCATAGTATTGTACGGAAACGCACAGTTGCGTTTCGGGAGGAGAGACGAGAGAGAGAGAGACAACAGTATACTGCTGCGATCCAGTAAATTGATCGATTTTGACGACAGTACAATCGCTGCTGACTGGGTCAGTCAGTGCCCAGCCCTAAGAAATACTCGTGAAGAGAGCGAGGGGTATACGCAGGCAACATGGCAACATCGGACACATCACAATCTACAGCAGCAGTACACATCACATACATCATGAATTTGCCGCTGTGGGATGCTACTATGCTATGCTATTTACGGGCGACCATAGCAAATAGGACCAAATATTGCTAGTAAAAATAGCTAAAAGCATAGGTTTTTGTGTGTACCGTAAGTCCTACGCCGACGACGCCACTTGTTAAGATCAAGCATGACACTTTGTATCCCAGGACAGGTTTGCCTATTAAGTCGGTACTCGTTGGTACTCACGTGTGATGCTCACTTAGAGATAGAAGAAGAGCAGTTTTATTCCGTCCGTGCACACAGAGACTGAGACCAAACTCATGCGTCTCTGGAAAACCCCTGGTTTTCCACCTAAGATACGCCTTCCAAGTACTTCAAATACGTTCCCAGTGCCTGAACCCAAGTAATTACCGGGCTTTCAACCTCATGCAAAGCAGTATCATAACCCTATTTACTTCGTATGGTTCCCCGTATCCTACGGATCCCACGCGGCCAACACGTGGAGTCATGTGTAGGGTGCTTGCAAAGAATTTCGTTGAAACCAATATGGTTGGGTTTCTTGTGGTCTGTTTCCTATATCTATAAAAGTGACCCCAAGCCCCCCAAAACTGTAAGATATTCTCAAAAAGTGGCCAACATGACATATTTAACCTTAACACTATTGGGTTATAAGCCTCATTCTTATCGGAGAGCTTTTTTCCAGAATTTCCAAAGTTTGGAAATAATTGGAAATATGTACAAGTATCAAGATACGGAGGCGTCCTGTCACTATTCGTGAAATTCTCCAGGAGCAAAAAAAAAACATGTTTTGTAAAATTTCACAAGTTTGGAAAAAAAGCAGGAAAATCTAGAACACTGAAAAATTGCGCGAAAAAATCATGGAAAATTATGGAAAAAAAAGCTCCCTGATAAGAACGACCCTAAAGAACTCTTGGGAAGATTCCACGGGTTAGGATCGTTTTTTTTTTAGAGGAAAACCGACCACAAGAAACCCAACCAAATTGATGCCAACCAAGTTGGTTCCAACCAAATTTTTCGCGAACACCCTGATACATAGCCGTGCCATGCAGATCTCACCTGGCAAATGTCATCTACTTGGTAGATCGTGTAATCACGTGCGTACGTCAGGGATCTATCCGACCCGAGATAATGAAATAGAGATAACTATACATGTTGGTGGCCGCAGTTTTCCTACTGGTCTCTCTCTCTCTTAATGACACCGTCATGGTGGCGGGCACCGTACGCTTGTACCCCCACTCTAGCCTCACTCTCCTAACGTACTTGCGGTGAGAGTCGGGGTGTACGAGTAGGCTCAGGTTTTATCAGTGCCTCGAAAAAAAAACTCGCCCGTTTTTTTTCCCCTCCAGCTCTTCCAGCCACTTCCTGGAAAGCTTACCCGACGACGTGTGCTTCGTGCTGTATTTTCAATACAAACGTACTATGTGTGGCAAGCTTTTTCTTCCCTGTGTTTGGGGAGGGACGGGCTACGTACGTACAGGGGATCTGCTCTGCCCGATGTGCCCAACTTTTTCTTGCCGGCACTTATCGAATCTCGCATACGTTGCCGCGACGCCGAAGACAACCCGGATGGTGCGAAAAAAAGCAGAGGAAAAATATTTTCAAGGTGCCCCCCGCCATCGTCGCACCACGCAGAGCTGCGTAGAGCTCGCGGTCGAGAGACGTGTTTTAGTGACAAGAGTGAAAGAAGGCGCACGAGTTTAGTTTGCATGATGAGCTCGGAAAGAATGGATCGGCATCTCGTGGCACACCGATTTTTTTAGCTCCCCTATGCTGGCGTCCTTCTCCTTGAGCATGTCTTGGTATGCCTGGCAGTCTTTCTCTGCTTTGCTGATTTGGGCTTCCTTCTCGTCGTTGCTCGCCTGCGCGGCACGTGGAGACCGCGAACGAACACCAAACACTCCGACTTGTTGCAAAAGGAAGGAAGACACAATGTCAGCAGCACCAGCAGCACCAGCACCAGCAGGAAAATAGAACAAAACGCCAACTCTAACTTTCCTCCACCCGCTCGCCAACAGCAGAAGCACCACATGTAGTACAAGTATACATATGTAAGGGTATGTTTCAGTAGGGCTGTCACATACTCTGAGGGAACCCGGCGGATGCCAAACGCGGTTGCTTTGGTCATACCGTGTACTACCCTGGGCAGAGACATATGAGGAGCGTTCAGGCATTGATATTGATACCAACTTGTGTTCATGCCCAGGGTGGTGTACAACACATAGCAGCCCACCCCCCCCCCCCCGCTCCGGACGAAATTCCCAGCCTGATGTTCTCGGAAAAGGGGAGCGTGCAAACGCCAACTGTTGCGTGCGTCTACGGAAACATCTCGACCGAAGTCTTTCGAAAGCCACCATTTTCGCTTTTGTGTCCCGGCCTTGTCATGGAAAACCCCGACTCACAAAATCTGCTGAGGAGGTGTGTTATCTTAATACCCGTGTGATACGGTACTCAGGCGGAGTACCAGGGTACCCCGCTGGGTATATAGGGGTATACCCGGGTACCAGACGTGGTCGCTTTTGTTCACGCTCGCATAGGTACCCGGGTACCTCGCCGAGCATGTACTCTACTAAACATCCTCTTGAAGTTGTAGCCAAAAGCTGTAGCGGCATGAAAATTAAAGGAATGTAGCAGGCGAAGCGCTCCCCGCCGTGCTTTATACGGAGGCAGGCAGGCAGGCAGGAAGGAAGGCAGGCAGGCGGTCAGTGAAGACCTTTCCGTCGGTCGGGGCAAGTAAAGTCACCGACGAAGCACTCGAAGCAGACGAACAGCGCACGCATTTTTCGTCACAGCGCTACCCACTCGCGACATCCAACCCCACTCGAGAGTCCGAACATCGCGCGCCACATCTTATGCCGCTGCTGTCCTAACTCTTGCCGCAACGTTTGCTGCAGGCGAGCGGCTGAAAATAACGTTTGTATATACATATACTAGTAGTACATTTTACCTAAGGAGTGTACACTATTTCGTGGCTTCTATTCTACTGGGTATATATATACCTGGTATATATATGTGTTCTATACCCCGGAGTATATATTTGACTTTCCGGGTTCTGTGATGTTTTCTACCAACTATTAATGGTAGTGAGCTTCGCTTGTATCCCCGACTGCTTTCGCATGATTGACCGACCGCAGCCCCCTCGGCAGGTATGTGCTTTCGACACTCTTATTTCCGAGTGCAACTCAGTTCATACACATAGCGGAGCACATGTCGAACATACTATGTATATATATCTACCGGTCGATCTGCATCCTGTTGGATGGCTGGATCATAGGGTAAGATATCATCGCCAATCGCACGGGTAAAGATTTGACTCCGTATGAGAGCATGAGATCGTCAATCACCTTGAGCATCTCGACCGCGTAACCCAGCTGTACAATCTCTGCCCCCGCCGCCACGTCCCCTGCAGCCTTTCCCGGCGGGGGCGGGGAGAGCGCCCAGTTTCGCCGCGACACCAACACCATCACCATCACGAGCCGCCGCCACCGCACCCCCACCTTTGACGCTCGACTCAACCGCATCCGCCACCGACGCTGTTGATATTCCAAGCAGGAGATGCTCCCGCCCGAGAGCCTTCGCGACGGCCATGGCGTCCAGTCCTTTGCCGTTTTTTTCTTGTGGCGTCCACGCCGTCAAGGCCGAGGATCAAGTTCACCAGCTCTGCGTTGTCGATCTTGACCGCGATGATCAGCAGCGTGTCCATCTTGTCACCATCTATCCCGTCCGGCGCGTACCACTGCAGGTCGCCGTAGTACCTGGCGAGTCATGCCGACCGAATGCGAGTTTCTAAAGTTACACGGCGCCCACTGAAACAGAGACTCCGTTTCGAGGCCGGCTGAAGCCGGATTATCTTCGATTCCGAAAGCATGTTACGACCGCCGAAACCTTCCCACCCTATGCACACAAGTTGGCGACACTTGCGAATGCATACTCGCTGCACGAGTTCCTTGTAGCGACATCTTCGGCTGTATTTTAATTGTTACCACACATACAGCTCGTAATAACCAGATACTATCGAGTAGACACATACCCTACATGGACGTACGTGGGCGACCACACATTTGTGCCGGAAAAGCAAGGACACAATGTGACCGCAATTTTCTGGGGAAAAGCGTGTCTGAGACACCCGAAACCCCTCTCGTCGAACAAAATACACGCACAGGCTCCATGAATGTCGTCGCAATATCGTCGCTGTTCCGTCTGCTAGAAAGGGCGAGCAAGCATAGAGCGCTGAAAACAGTTGGGTAGGAAAAAATTCCTGATAGCGGAATCAAGCTAGAGACGCGCCATTTGTTATCAGAGGTTCCGGACTTGAGGATCTCTCTACTATTAGTAAGTGATATTGATCAAAATGAAAGTGCAGCCCGATGAAAAATTCTATGTCCTAGGTGTAAAAACATCATGTCGCAAACAAAAAAGGAATTGCGTTCCAACGATTTTGGAATAAGGAGCTCCATCATTCGGAAAACATTTTCGCCAAAAAAGTGCTGCCTGTATCGTAGCACGCGTTTGAATACCTACATTTTTTCCGAGCGAACGCTATTCATAGTTCTAACTTTGACGGCAGCGCCAAACAAGCTAGGGGCCCCTTTCGAGTTGCCTGGAGCGTCCGGTGTCTTATACGCCGTCCACCAACGCACTCAAGCTGACGGCAGTTACAAGACGTGTGCTGTTTGCGCGAGTTCCTACCGACAGCTTGAAAGTATCTTACATAATACCTGGTATGGCGTTACCCCATATTATGCAAAATGTGAGTGGATCGATGAATACATTTATGACTTGAGTTCGTGTGAACAATTACAGTGTTTGTCTTTTTTTGTACAGGTAGACGGCATAGAAAAGGCGAGAGCACGAGTACTTTCTATATCGAACTCGAAATAACCGATCTGGGGGGGGGGGTAAAGACCACGTGAACGCGTGAACACACATACCATCGCCCCGCCCCTCCCTTGGTCGCGCGTCGTCCGTCGAAGGCGAAGTTGATGTCGGCTCCGGTCTCGTACGCGCGGCGACACATGCCATAGTCGCCTTCCCTAGCTCCGTAGAAAAGATCAAAGATCTTGCGGTCTGTCATGGCTCAATAGCGGCGCCTGTCACCGGGAGCTGGTTACCATCACTCCGAGGTGTGAACCGCCAAGTGAAGAACGGTAAAACTTACCGGTAGAATATATCGAGTCACAGCTACACAGCAGTACCTCTGGACCTTC
The DNA here is from genome assembly GCA_031763025.1 of Macrocystis pyrifera. NCBI lineage: Eukaryota > Phaeophyceae > Laminariales > Laminariaceae > Macrocystis > Macrocystis pyrifera. The sequence continues at coordinate 13,051,162 of JASSKH010000007.1, read as the reverse complement.
TTGCTTGCACGCGCAACTTGTGTGACGGTAGAGCAGAACCACCAACAAGCAGACTGAAGGAGGGAACCTGTGCCGCGGATATTGGGGAGTGGACCGCGTGCGCATCGTCATTCAGAGGGATGGGCCCAGGGAGAAGGTACCGGTATGAAACACCGCAACCTGAGTGAGAGATGGAAACCTGGCGAGGGGGGAGTGCGGTGAGCGTGATGCCACAGCACGACAAAAGGCCAGTATAGCCGGCGAAAAGACGTTTTCAATACGTCGGCAAAACAACCATCTCCGCTTTGCGATTCCGACGGCGATTTTATCGTGCAAGATTAAACCGTGCGATTGGATTAGGAAAATCGGTTGCGCACTGATATCGGCCCTCGACGTAAAGTTAACTATTCATATGGATACCTCAAGGTTTTTCAGCCGTTCAGGTTATGCTCGAGGGAGCTCGTAGCTCGGGGCATCGTACCATAGATTTCCGTGCGCAGAATGCAAAATAAAAAATTGAAATTGTGCTGGTGCTCGCACCTCCGCCGAGTACATATAGTGTGACTGTTGCATTGTCAGCGGAGCCATTGGCTCGCAATAGGTATCAGGTACCTATCAGGGCAGATGTAGCTACTGCTAAGCTATACTATTGATCGCGCGCAACCGACACGCAGCCTGCAAGTTGAGACCTAAAAGGTACTGTTGTACTTGGTGATGGCAGCGATAACGACAATCATGATAAATTCGTAATGTAATTCTCAGTACGGGACAACAATCATTGCGTTTATCTCGGGGTGTATGTTTCTTGTCCCGTCTATCTCGGCCATGAGAGCCCAGAAAGCTAATGCGCCTTCTGCATTCAGCCATGACTTGCGAATGACCTTAGGAACGACCCTTGTCAGCCTTGTGCGCTCGCGAGTGGTGGCACAGCTCGAGCGGTGGGGCTGCCCGATCCTCTACAGCCTTGTACCTAAATTTCCTGAAACAAGACGTCATTTTTCGGGTTCGGAGTTTTTTTCTGCTTTTCCCGAAAAAAAATCGGCAAAACACCGAAATTTCGGGGAAATGCTGAAAAAAAACTTGAAAAACACTTCTGGACCCTGATTATCTGTTAATAGGGGAAGGCAACATGTATGTGCCGCATAAAAAAACAGTGCGCAAGCGAATAGGTCTGGTACTTGATGCATGCGCATTCGAGGCTTACGCCGTGCGGAAGAAGATCGTGTATTCGAGCTCTATGCTACTGTACTACTCCGGCATTTCAGGTGTGCATATGTTATACGACAAGAAGAAGCAATGACTGTACTCCCGTGACCCGTGACCCTACGTACTCGAGAAGGGTCTCTCTATCTGATGTCTGCAACAGAAAATGCCATGGGTGCGGAAAATAAGATCGAGAGGCGGGGAAATCAGAGCCGAGACCGGAGGCAAGATAAAAAAGTGCGCGAGTTCACGATTTCCCACAGATCCAATGGAATCTCCCTCAGATCCAATGCAATCTATATACAGCAGCGGGGGGAAAAGGAGAGTGAAAATCCGCTGGGTCCGAACGACATGGGGGACTCGTGACAGATCACCGCTGCTGCGCGAGCTGCAAGCACAGACAGCAGAACAAGCACAGACAGCAGACAGCAGACAACAGACAACAGACAGTACCTGACTTGCCGCCAATAATTCAAGTTGGCTCGTACGGCACAGGCTGTGAACGGGCGGCATACCCATAGTTGCGCTCGCAATGGTCTCACCTGAGGCAAACAGAGTGCCGATGGATATACTGCTGCGATTGGGCGCCTCCTGCGTAGTGTTGTTGGTTCCTGCCGCCTCTGTCCTGCGCAACTCGGTTGTACGTGCGGTCCTACTCGAAGCTGAAGCGGAACATGCGGCGGGATTTCCATGCTATTTGCGTGTTTGGTCAGGGGCCGATAGCCGGTAGACTGTTAGCAGAGCAGCAGAATTCGTTCTGGCGTGAGCGAGAAGGCCACCTTGCCTGTGCTCTTCTATCGGCGGAGGGTCTCCGGGATTCCGTTGGTGCTTGGTCTCGGAACTTCCCACCCCTCTGTCGCACGAAGGGCCGCATATCGCTCTCGTTGTGACCCTCCCTGCTGCTGTACAATGCATGTTCTGGTCGGAGTCATGTAAAAGTTACGTATGCTATACTTTTTCCAGGGCAGACCCAGAGGGACAGACAGAACAACGAGGTGGAAGCACCTCGAGACCTCAAGCCTAGCACCTAGCACCGCGTCTACTAGCACTGCCACCCCTAGAACCATGGAGGAGCAGCGCTTTTCGCCCGATGCACCGGCCTCCACACTCGACATACCCGCGGAGTATTTGGACAGCGTGGTCGTGCAAGCCTATCATCTGGACATCACCCTTGACGTTCTCTCAGCGACGTTCTCGGGCCTGGCGACGATCCCTGTGCTCATCTCCGGACCTCCGCGCCGAGTGTTCTACCTGCACTCCGCAGGACTGAAGCTATCCCGTGCGACGGTGAACGATGTACCTGCTCTCATCGTCAGGGATCCCACGTCACTGACACGTGCGACGAGGCTCGAGGTACCGGAGCAGGCTGGAGCTCAGGGTGCGTCCGTGCTCGAGGTACAATATTCGGGGTCGATCAACACTACGCAGACGAATGGCGTCTCTTTTCTGGGAGACCGCCGAAGCAGCAGCAGCAGCAGCTGCAGCAGCAGAGATGGCGAAGAGAGCTTCGAGAGTTATCCTTGCGTTGAGGAGAACGGAGGAGGAGGAGGAGGAGGAGGAGGAGAAGGAGAAGGAGAAGGGGCAGGAGCAGGAGAAGCAGGAGGAGGAAGAGAGAGGGAAAGGGGAAGGGGAAGAGGAGGGCGAGGAGGAGGAGCACAAGGAGGACCAGTAGGAGAACGAGGAGGACGAGGAAGAGAAGGAAGAGGCAGAGGAGGAGGAAAAAGGGGGGGGGGTGATGGAGGGCGGGGAGGAGAAAGAGGCGGGAGGGGAAGCGTGGGAGGATCAGCAAGAGGAGGAGGCGGAGGAGGAGGAACAGAAACCGTTTCACAGGCTTGCTTGGGCGATGGAGATGACACCGCCGCTGCCGCCGCTACCGCTACCTCAACCGCCGCCACTACCGCCGCCGCTGCAGCCGCCGCCGAAAGCGCGAACAAGACGTTATCGTCGTTTCCTGTCGGGTGTGTGATCGGGACGCACCTCGAACCAACGCACGCGAGGGACCTCTTCCCCTGCGTCGACCTCCCGAGCGCAAAGGCGGTCTTCCACCTTACGCTTCGCGGCGTCCCGCGGCACGCTCGGGCCATCTCGAACACCTCGGTCTTGCGCGTCGAACATGACGCACAGCCACCATCAGCATCAGCGTCGGCTGCTGTGACACCGCCAGCGGCGGAAGCTTCGGAGGCGGCGGCGGTAGCGTCAGTGACAGTGACAGCGGCGCCAGCAGCAGCACCAGTAGCAGCACCAGCAACACCAGCAGCAACAGCAGCAGCCACAACAACAACAACAACAACAACAACAACAGCAACAACAGCAACAGCAGCAACAACAACAGCAGCAGCAGCAGCAGCAGTAACGAAAGCAGACCACGGGAGTTACCTCGCGGTGAAGACGGTTTCTTTCCAGCCGACCCCACTGATGCCTACTTACGTCTTCGGGTTCTGGGTCGCCGACTTCCACTGCCTCACGACGCGCGCGCTGGCGACCGGCGTCGACGGGGCCGCCGGGCCGCTGCTATGCTGCGAGAGCCTGGCCCCCGCGCTCCCGCCTCTCCCCGCGACTTCCAGGCCGCTTTCGCCTGTCCCGCCACCGCCATTTTCGCCGCTTCTGCCGCTACCTCCGGAGGAGGAGATCCGCTGCGACGAGGAGACGGTCGAGGTTAGCGTGCAAGTGTTGAGCTCGGTTAGCCTAGAGGGGGCGGAGTTTGCGCTCGACCTTGCGAGGCGCGCGTTCGAGCTGTTTTCGAGGCTGTTCTCGGTGAGGTTTCCGTTGGCGAAGCTGGACCTGCTGGGGATGCCGCGAATGCACGGGCTCGGCATGGAGAACTTTGGGGCCATCACGCTGTTGCAGGTTGGTGTAGTGGCGAGATTTCCTTCTTGTGTATGTGTGCGTTTTGTGTGTGCCGTGGTTGTACTCGAATATATGTATGTTTGTGCGCGCGTGCATGAGTGATCTGCACGCGCGATTCTACAGTACGTGTTCTTTGTACCAGATACAGCGATAGCGATGGTGGTGGCGGTTGTGCTGGTGTTGGTGGTGAAGGGTGAGCGGGTTCCCGTGTATTCAGTACCCGCCGCCGCGCAGGCGTCATAGCCTGTTTTAGGTTGTCGGGAGTCGTTCGTGATAGTTCTACTACACAGCGGCGTACGCAGCTTTCTGCTGTTCTGTTGCTGCAGCCAGGAACGCGCAGGTTTTGCCGCTGTTTTTACTCTCCCTTATCCTCGCGCTGAACCTCTCGGGTCAGTTTGATAGAATACTCATGTACATCACCAGTGCTAAGAATCAGGATTACAGCATTGTTCTGCTCGTAAAGTCCTTGCGTCGGCGCCACACTTCCTCGCCTCTGGGAGAAGAATAGCGGCACGGCACTGCAGGAGTTGCGAAATCCTTCTGTGCCCCTCTGCGTGCTCCTTTGAGTTGTGCGCACGGTGGTTTTATCTCCGCCAATAGATCAACCATGAAGCATCAACAGTAGCAGACATACACACACAGCCGCAACAGAGTCTTGGGCCTGTCTTGTTATCACGGGGTTATATTCTGGCGATGAGTAGTGGGAGAGCAACAACGACAGCAACGGACACAAACAAACACAACATATACAAGCAAATAAAGTGCAGACACACACATTAACACTCGCATCCACACCCACATGATACACTTTACATTTACTTGCAAATACACACACAGGCATACACATACAGACACAGGTAATCCCGAGGATGTTTAACCTGACTTATGCTGCTGTCCCCATACATACGCACGTGAATCCGTGTGGACGCAGGAGTACATGCTGGTGACAGCGGGGACGACCTTCGTGCGACGGCGGCGCATCGCCCGGCTCATTTGCCACGAGGTCTGCCATCAGTGGTACGGGGACATCGTCACGCCCCAGAGCTTCGACGAGCTCTGGCTAAAGGAGGTATGCGCGACTGCCTGTCGGTAGGAGCCTTCAAGTCGGCTAGGGGACTGAAGTGCTAGGGGGCGATCAGTCGAGGGGTTTCACCGCGGTCTCTTACGCAATAAATTTCCGGGCGGGTAGGCGTCGTTGTGTTTCGCCGCGCTACCGAGGTGTTTGTCTTTCCGTGTTGTGCCACAGAGGCGCCTCTGTAAGGGGGCGCGGGGGGGCGGGAGACGCCGCAGGTTGTGGTACGCATTCACCGCGAGAAGAGAACGTCGCCGCCGCAAAGTCGGAAGCGGCCGAGATGGAGGAGGAGGCGCGCTTAGTCGGGGTAGTCCCTAGTCTCTCCCTTGTCCACGTTGCTTGGAAAGAGTTGGAAGCTTTTCGCGCTTCGGTCCTAACCAATCGACGTGTCGAACTTCCCGGAATCTCTCCCTCTACTAAACCCGCTCGCCTTCTTCCTCTGCCGTTATCTAACACTCTCTACGCTGTGGCAACCCCCCCCCCCCCCCCCCCCCCCCGTCCTCCACTCCCTCCCCCTCTCCCCCCTCCTTTCCACCCCCCCCCCGTGGCCGCGTAGGGGTTGGCGAGGTTCTTCGAGTACGTTGCGGTGGATTCTCTGGACTCGTCCTATCGCGTCTGGACCAATTTCATGAGCGAGGTGTTCTTCCAAGCGATGCTGGTGGGTGCTCGACGTAGACGTAGACATTTGCCCATGCCGCCGCGGCTTCGCCGCAGGGCATTATCAAGCCTGGCTGCCCTGCTCTGGCCGGGGTTTTTCTATTTCTGTTTGGAGCGAAGACGCTGTTTGAGCGATCCCCCCCCCCCCTCTCACCCACCCACCCACCCACTCTATCCCACCTTCCCCCACCCCGCCCCGTCCCACCCCTCCTCTGCTATCAACCTCAGCATGCGCTCGAGGAATATTGCGCCCCGAATGGGTTATAGGGTTGGCCCTGGTAGTTTTCGCTCGTTTTTCTCCCGCGCTCTTCCGCAACGGTGGTGTGACGGCGGCCCGAAAAACTCGTCCTTCCTCCTGGTGGGTCGCCCTTTAGTTGGCGTTGCCTGAGCCGCCCGCCCTTGTTTGCGTGGTGTCGCTTCCTGTTCTCGCCTCACTTCCTCTGTCCAATCAAGCATCTGGGTACTCAACCCTTTCCCCACACCTTGTTGTTTGCATTTTCACCTTTCGTTTATTATTCACGCCGCTGCTGCCGCTGCTGCCGCTTCCCTGCTGCCGCTGCTGCTGCTGCTGCTGCTGCCGCTGCTGCCATAGGCGGACTCCCAGGAAGGAACCCACTCGGTGGTCCAAAGACACAACGGCAATATCGCCAGCATCCTGCAGAGCTTCGATACGATAACGTACTGCAAGGGCGCGAGCGTCCTCCGCATGCTGTGCCACTGCGTCGGCGGCGCCAGGTTCCTGGAGGGCATGCGGCGCTTCGTAGTGGATCACCAGTACGCGTGCGCGACGCAAGAAGACCTCTGGAAGGCCGTACAGGTGAGACGAGTAGGAGTTGTGTGGGATGTTGGCAGATGGAGGGGGGGGGGGGGGGGGGGGGGGGGGGGGGGGGGGGGTGGCCGCGTGGTCGTGGTCGCGGTCTCGCTCCCGCTCAGCCCTTGCAGGTTGAGTTTCGAAAGGGTGTACACGAAGCAAGCGTAGGCTATGAATATAGGGACTGTTCAAGTTTCGGCCGGGACGTTGGTAAGGATGCCGTTGGTGTGCAGTTTTCGAGTCCCCTTGCTGCTTTGGGGGCGTACGGCGGCCATATCGCACAAAGTTTCGAAGGACATCTCCCTATCCGTGCTTGGGGAGAAGTGTGTTGGGAGGTAAGCGAGAGTGTGTCGCTGTGCCTACGAACGATGATGAACATACAAGAATGCTGTAGACAACCACTCGTGCATGTCCCTGAGACATGGTCAGCGCTGACCATGGCTCAGTAGCTTGTGTTCTGCTCTTTTCCCGCTGGCTATGTTGTATGGTTTGGAGGTCGATCTCTTATCTGACAATCCAACAATACCTGCTTTCTGTTGGGGGTTCGGCCCGTGAGTTGCGGTAGCCGACGGTCCATTTTGGCGACTAAGGAACACACCAACGAACCTACACTTCGACCACCTCTACCCCCCCCGCAACTCCGGACGCTTCCCGCGATTTGTGTTTCAACGGAGATAATAACAACTCTCACCGTTACCCCTCCCCCCGACCCCCCCCCCCCCCCCCCCCCCCTCCGTCTGCTCCGTTTGGAAAGGGATGCGTGGTTAAAGGTCGAACGACTAAGGGAAACAACAAATGAGCACGCCCTCCCCCCCCCCCCCCTCCTCCGTCCGCCCACCCCGTCCCCTATCCCCGTTTGCCCCACGGCAATCCAATTCCGCCGCGTTTTACTCCGTTGCGTTGCGTTGCGTTGCGTTGGGTCACGGTGGTGGTGCAGGGCGTGTGCGACAGAGATGGCGTCGCGCTAAACGTCCGAGACCTTATGCGGCCGTGGCTCACGCGTGCCATGTTCCCCGTACTGCGCGTGCGCATGTCGGCGACCGACACGCTCTCCATTGTCCAGGAGCCCTTTACCTTTTGCGCGCTTCCGAGGGGAGGAAACGGCGGCGCCTGCGCAGCTACTGACGGGGCTGCCGGCGTGGCTGCCGACCCAGCGGCGGCGGCGGGGGCAGTCGCACGGGAAGGTCAGCCGTGTTCGCAAGGCCCGCATCGCGGGGCGAGCCGCAAGGGAGGCGGCCCCGCGAGGTCGACGAGGATGCTCCGAACGGATGCTCCGGTGAGCAGCCGCAACCGGACCCCCTCGTGCCCAGATGCTCGATCGTCCTTGGAACGCCAGGGCGCCGTAGGCGCTGGCACCACCGATTCGAAGGCCTCAGACACTACCACCGGAGACTGCTGTGCGGCGGCGACGGCGACCGACGAAAGGTCGGAGCCTGCGGGGGTGGCGGAGGCAGAGTCGTCTTCAGAGCTTGATGGGGAGGGGGGGAGCAGTAGCGGTGGTGGTGGTGGCGGCTGCAGCGGCACGTGGTGGGTTGTTCCGCTTCGCATTCGAGTGGCGAGCGGGTTGCAGGCCGTACCCGAGCGACCAGCCGGGGTTGAAGCGGAGGCGGGGGGCGGGCAGTGCGGCAGCGGCTCGGGAGGGCTTCCGGGCGAGGCCGTTCACAGCTTTTTAATGGCCGAAGAGTCGACGTCTATCACTCTCCTTGACCTGTCTTGCGAACCTTGCGAGCCGGCCCACGAATCCGAAAACGGGGCTGGTGCGGGGGCAGGGAGCGTCGGAGACGCCGATGGGGCTAAGGACCGCGGTAGTGGCGACATGAGGCGAGAGGGCGGCCGGGAAGGGCGGCCGTACTTGGTGGTCAACGACGGCCACAGCGGGTTTTTCACCGTCCAGTACGAGTGTGAGAGGAGCTGGGCGCTCGCCGTCGCCGCCTTGAGGGAGGGAGTGCTGAACGAATGCGAGACGATGGGCTTTGTTTACGACCTTATCTTGGGTCTCCACAGGGGGGTGCTTGGCGACCGCGAATCGGCGAGCTTGGACATCGCCGGCGGCTGCAGCGAGGAATACGGCGACGGTGACGGCGATGGCGACTGCCGCAGCTACTGCACCAGCAACTGGAACGTTCCTCGCCTCTTTTCCCGCCTGAAGGAAGTGGTGAAGCTGTTGAGACACGACCGCGGTCAGCCGGCTTGGTGCACCGGCCAGCTGTTCCTGTGGGAGCTGCTGGTTATGTGCGCTTCCGACGCGCTCAGCGAGGTTTGCGATTTGTCCCTCCGGCGAAGGAGGCTTGCGCCGGCGTGGCAGCATCCACACGCTCCAGGGCACGTCGGCACAAGGGCGGCAACGTCAACGGTGGTGGCAGCGGCGTCAGCGGCGGCGGCGTCAGCCGCAGCGGTAGGGCGGGTAACGGCAGGGAACGCCTCGCAGCCGATGGACGGAGACGGAAGAGACCATGGGAAAAACTCGGAGCAGCCACCAGAAGGAGGGCGGGCGTCGAATTCGATTAACCAGGCGCGGCCACAGCATAGCGTGGGTGACTCACGGGCGCAACCTTCGACGTGGAGGATTGATGGTGCCGCCGCCGGACAGGCCGACGAGGAACAAGAGTCGCAGGCGGCGGCGGCGGCGGCGGCGGCCGTCAGCAAAGACGGTGCGGTGGGACAAGGCGAGACTGCCACTTCTGTTTCCGCCGCAGCTGCTGCTGCTTCTGCTGCTGTCGCTACCGTTGCCGCTGCTGATGCTACTGCTGCTGCTGCTGCTGCTGCTGCTTACGCTGAATCAACTGCCGCGTGGTTTGCGGCCGGGGCAGAATGGGCCGCGGCGCAAGAGCGACTGTCGAGAATCGCTGCGGATGTGGAGTATGCGCTAGAGGATGTGAAGGAAGACGTGCGGTGGCACCGCCAGCGCGTCGCGTCCGGAATGGAGAGCGCCAACGAGCCCCTCCAGTCTTTGCGCGGGATGCGCGAGCGGCTCCGGAGGTGCCGTGGTCAGATGACCTTGGTCGCGACAACTAGATTTAGCGCTTGACTTGAGGTCTCTACCGCCCCGTACGTAGCTCGTGCGATATATATTTTGTATCAGTAGTCACTGGGTGCGATGTAATGAACGGGTGTTGATCAGTTTCTTTGGAGCGGTCCGAGCGAGGGGTTTCCGCAGGTGTATTTTGCGTCGAAAATCTAACAGTTTCTCGCCCTTGTTCGAGATGCGCTGCAGCTATAGACTGTAGAGACCCAACTTGTACGTTTTGTGCTTCGCTTGGCGAACGATTCCAACGGCTCTCTCTCTAACTCCATGCCTATACACGTACCTCAATTTTTGTGTGCGCCAAGTGTTTGCTATATGCTCTTTTTTAAGTTGGGGTTTCGTGTGGTGGAAGTGGGGGAGGGGGAGGAGGGGGGTAAATATGTGAGCCGGCGTGGCGTTTGACGGTGACAACGCTCCCGGTTGTGCCCACCACCTGCCTATGTATACCCACGAGAGTCTTGGCCCGCGACCTGCCCGGATCGCCCGAGCGATAGAAATAAGGCTGCCGGACTTCCGTAGGAAACCGCGTCATTGTTGAGCGATAGAAGCAAGGCCGCCACACATTTTCGTAGGCAGCCCGCCTTGAGGTCTCACGGCAACGGCGATTGCGGCGTGTTTGATACACAATTTGGCGGTGCATATTACAGACCACGTACATATCTCTTACATAAAAGTTGCTCTACGGCGGTAGGAGTTACAGCAGTAGTTGTGCAGAAGGTCCGACGGCGCTCATACACGGAAATACTGCTTGCAATATACACAGTAGTAATTACATACGAATACATTGCGTAGGTGGGACGACTGTTTTTTTTTGTTGTACATGTTTGTGTACGTAGGCACGAGTACTGTTTCTGTGTGGTACGGTTTGGTTTTTCGCGTTGCTCCGACAACTAACGGTGCGAGATATATACAGGCTTGTACAGGCTACATGGCAGCTATCATACTCGAGGGTAATTTTTGGGTGCCGGGGAATTACACATCGGTACCTGGGTAAATGTTTTGATACCAGGGTAAGTTCTTGCGGTACATAATACCCGGGTGAATGTGTTGGCACCAGGGTAGAAGTCTAAGTACTGACGAAGCTTGACGAGGCCCGAGTTTTGTTTGTTTTTCTTTCCATACTTGCGGAGCCAACCTGGTATACCCCGCACGCGAGGTGAATGAATGTAGGCGGTATCGTTGTCAGCAGCAGCGATATTTAACGAAAACGCGTGCGGTGTTCAGAGATGCTCGTTGAACGTAGAACATCCAAGATGGACCGCACCAACGGCAGCAATATATGACCGAGTTTCAGGTGACATACTTCACTTCGCAGGTTGTGCATTTTTTTTTTCAATCATATCCCGGAGTGCCGTTGAGAGGGGTCGGGCGCGCAGGAGACCCAAGACTGGTTTGGTGCGGCGTGTGGTCATTGTGCCCGAAGGGGGCTATTGTTTCGTTCGAAGTTCGTTTACAGTGCTCGAAAGGCTGCCACTTTTTGCCTGATCTCTTGACTCGTCACAGCTCTCAGCCGGGGGAAAGCGCAGGGAGCGGTGTGTGTGTAGTCACTATTATCATGAATGGCCGTGGTCGTATGACCGTAGACCCTCGCATCCCTACAATGCCGGGACGGAGCGCGTCGGGTGTCCACCGGCTAGGCAGAGGGGGGGGGGGAGTCTTTCTCTCGAACCCAGCGCGGGGATCGGTGGCGAGGTGTAACCGTGGCCCTCTTGGGGACCCAGGTTTACCGACAACCAACAGAATGAGGGAAGTGCGGTCTGTCTCGTGTCAACCGTCTATATGATCGGTGTGAATGCGCAGCAGCAGCAAAGGAGGAGTAAGTAGCAGTATCACGCTCCGCGTCTGTCAAACGTACAAGTCCTTCTTGTATTGGTGTAGTCCGGACAAAACATACATGTATGCATAATATTTCTAAGTCAGGCACGAAACAAATAAATGTGAGTTTTGTTGTCAACCATTCGAGTTCGCCGTTTTTTATAGTTATGGGGTCTACCGCGTATGGTCTGTACCGACGTGCGGGTTTTATCCTGGTAGAAGGCAAGGAGGACGGGAAGAGGGAGGTCACTCTCGAGTACCTCGAGCTTGATGTGCATAGCTGCGCGTGTAGAGCAGAGGCACACGAGCAGACGGCACGACACTGCCCGCTGCCGATTGATAGGCCTAGACTAGGTCTGATGTTGTGGGGTACGCTGCGCGCGTGTCGATGCACAACTCCTTCTTGTACTGGTGTAGCAGTTCCGGGCAATACGTTTGTACGTATAACCCATTGGACCCAGAAGCCACGCAACGGTAGCTATGTAGGGGTCGTGCTTTAGAGTCCGAGCATTTCTCGCTACGAGCGCTGATGGAGTTCTTCAACCGAGGAAGGAACTCCTAATACCTAATACCTTCGGACCCGACGCGTAATTATTTTCAACATTCCTATCCTAGACCATGGGGTTTGTGTGTCGACCTTTTAGCCATATACCTGGTACAGTAAGTAGTATTGTTTTCTCTCTCACAAAGTCGGTCGTCGAGAGAGGTGAACAAAACAGAGCTCCTTAACCCCCTCGGGACTCCAGACGGAGAAAGTGGTCAGTACGTGGTTGGGGGGGGGTGATAGAAATCGGTGTCCGCGCTAATACGCAAGGAGTCGTACGCCACGGCCGCAGCAAGGTCTATACCAGCACTGCTGGGCGCTTGATGCTCGTGGACGATTGATGGCACCAACATCAAAAAGTGACGGATGACAGCAACAGTAACTGCGTGGTCGGGATTAGAAAGTGGTGTCCGGGTTACATTGCAAGGAGTCGTAGAGCACGGCCGCAGCCTTGGTATATGCCTGTATTGCTGGGCGCATGATTCTCGTAGACAATTGACAGCACCGACGTTTGTCACTGTTTCCAGGTCGCTATCCTGGGGCTCCAAAGAGGTCAGGGTCAGGAAGGAGCCTCAGAACAATCAATCGGGTGCGGATGCTGCCGTAGCACGTGTTGGGGTGCTTCGTGCGGCCGATTCTGTCATCATCATTTTTTGTTTTTCGTCACGATTCCCCCTCAAGTATTTTAAGAGAAGGGTCAAGAAGGGCGAGCCACCCACCGGCACGGAGCGCAGGAGGACGGACGCATACTAAACATATCGGCATCACCTATCTATACATGTAATATCGAGATGAAAAAATGCAGGGCTTTTCGCGGGTCACGGGGTGTTCAAAATGTCACGGGTCGGGTCGGGTCGGGTCAGGAAGTGTTCAAAATCTCACGGGTCGGGTCGGGTCGGGTCAAGAGGTTTTCAAATCTCACGGGTCGGGTCGGGTCGGGTCAAGAGGTGATGAAAAGCTCACGGGTCGGGTCAGGTCATGACCCGCGAGAAACGGGTCACTCGCGGGTCGGGCCCGCGTGACCCGCGAGTTCTTTTCTGCTGACCCGCGGGTCGGACCCGCGCATCCGGCCCGCGGATCCGACACTCAAAGTACTTCCCGCTCTCTTACCCAAAGGCTTTTCTCGTACAAATACCCAATAATGCTCCTTTGGTAACTTATTCAAACATTAATACACTGCCAAATCCGTATACGCATGCCCGCATCCACTAATACCCACTACAGCCAGGCCACATACCGCTTGTGGGCACAAAAATAAATATTAAATTGTTTTTGAAGTGTCGACCCACGGGCCGGATCCGCAGGTCGGATCCGCGGTCCAAGATAAATAGTCTCGCGGGTCAAGATGACCCGACCCGCATGAAACCCGTGTCTCACGGGTCAATCCGAAGGTGGCGGGTCGGGTCGGGTCGGGTCAGGAGGTTTTGAAATCTCGTGGGTCGGGTCGGGTCGGGTCGGGTCAGGATATTTTCAAATCTCACGGGTCGGGTCGGGTCGGGTCAAGAGGCTTTCAAAATCTCGCGGGTCGGGTCGGGTCAGCTGACCCGACCCGTGAGATTTGACCTGGCCCGCGAAAAGCCCTGAAAAAATGTTGCATCTCAAAATATGGAAACAATGGTACACCTCAAATAGTATTTACATCCGCGACCCCCTTTTTGCTACGCACAAGAAAGAGCCTCCTCGGCCGCCGTCGACTCCGCGAACAAGGCAAACTGCCTAGACAGCGTCCCCTTCAGCACTGGCGGGGAATGCCTCAGCCCTCTGATGAAACCCTCCACGCCCCACCGCACCTCCTCCAAGTCCCTTGCGGCGCCCTCGTCGTCCGCCCCAGCCCCTCCCGCGGCCTCATGTCCCCGACGCGACAACAATCCCGACAGCTTGAACAGACGCGCCAACACCTCGGCGCTGCTCCCCGGCGAGCCCTTCTCCACCTCCCCTACCGCCCGTGGCGATGTAACGCTCAATGAGTACCAAAGAGCGCCCCCGCGCTTCTCGTCGCTGCGACTCAGGTTGCCGCGGTTCCCTCCGCGCAAGCCCCTGCCCGATAACGCCTCCACTTCTTCGCCAACGACAAGCAGCCCCAGGCTCGAGGGCTCCCAAGCCGCCGAGGCGCCGCCGACGAGCGCGGCGGCACGGATCGGACAGCTCTCAGGAAGCGCGGCCGTGTCCAGCAGGGTCTGAAACCATTTCCCCCTCGCGGGGGCGACGTCGACGAGCTTAAGCCCCTCGACGAGATGAGGGAGGACGGCCGCGCTCGCCCCCAGGTCAGTCCGTCTTCGCGCTGCCCACTTCGCCACAGAACCGAGCCCAGCCGTGGTGACGGTGGCGGCTCCGGCGCTGGAGTAAGGGGGGGTAGAGGAGGAGGAAAAGGATTTTGACAAAAGGCCTGCTTCCAACTGACTCTGACTAGCCGCTCTTTCGGCCGCCGCCACCCTGCTGACGAGGTACGCCCGAACAACTTGGTTGGAGGCGTTCTCGGAAGAAAATCCCCCCGCGGCGGCGGGCCCGGCCTTGAACGCGATCGCGTCTTCAACGCCTCGGCGCGGAAGGCGCGAGAGCAAGCCAACCAGGGCGTCCCAGAGCGGGGTCTCGGGGGCGTCTCCATCCAACAGCGCGAGATAACTATCACGTTCATCATCCAGGTGGGCGAATGCGTTCATGAAGCAAGGCAATAAAGTTTCCGTCGTTGCGCTCGCGATCTCGTCACCCACCTCCGCTTCTCCCGCTGCATTACCCGCCGCTGCCGCTGCCGCCAACTTCCTACCCAAAGCGGACAGGAAATCCGTCCCATGCGCGATGCTTTCGGCGGACGACAGAGAGACCCCCTCCCCCCCTCGCGACGCCGAGCCTTCCGAAACGGGGCAAAACAAGTTCGCGGCGAGACTGTCCCAGATCTCCTCGACCAGGCCCCTCGCCGTCCCCGATGGCACCTTCGCGACAATTTCGTCGAAAACGGAGATCAGATGCCGGCGCGTCTCCCGAGACAGGTTCACGAACAGCTCCTTCCGGAACAGGCCGCGGAGCCAAGTGGAATACGCCTGCTCCTTCTCGGCGAGGGCCAGCGCTAGCGAGATGCAGGCAGTCTCGACCCCCGGTCCGTGGCCGCCCCTGAACAGAGCCTCGACAACCACCGCCAGCTGCAGGTGCGGCACTCGCAGGGCGGGGCAGGACTTGAGGCATGCCAGGGCCGACGCCGCGAAGAGAGAAGGGTGGGCCGGTGCGGCGGGTTCCTCTCTGCGCTCGTCCTTTTCTTGCTCGCTTTTTCGTTTTCTTGCTTTTTCTTGTTTGCCCTTTTCTTGCTCACCTTGTCTTCTACCTCTTTCTTGCCCGCCCTCCCCCTTTCGGCCGTCATCTCGTTTCGGGCCTCCCCCCTGCGCCTCGACCCCGACAGCGTGTACACCCGACGCGACGGCCTGCAAACTTGTCAGCACCACGTTCATCAGTGTTCCTTCCCGAGCCACACACAGCGCGCCCGGGACAATCGTGCCGGCGATTCCCCTTCCCCCCATGCCGCCGGTTCCACCGCCACCGTCGCCGTCACCGCCGTTGGAATAAGTGCCGAGCATTTCTCCGCCCTCCGCCCAGCCGAGCGAAGCCTGCAAGGTCGAGTTACCGACCGACCGTTCGTCTTGACCGACGGCCGACAGGCACCCCCAGACCCGCGCCGCGGCGTTCTTGGGTCGCAACGATGTGCCCTCCATGGCCTCCTGAATGTCTTTCGAGAGGGCTTCCACCGTCCTCCGGCTTGCGGCGGAGGACACGCGCGAGCGCCTTCGCCGAGAAGCGCAGCAGCGCGATTGTATGTTTTTTCGTGGCATCCCGGAGAGGTTGCGAAGAACCGGAGGGACAACACCAAAACGAGAAGCGAGAGGGCATCGAAAGTCAGGGCCGACGCGTAGGAGGCGCCCAGAACCCTTGAAATGGGAGGGGGCAAAGGGTTTGCGTTCTGACACGATGGATGCTCCTAAAGCACGTCTGCAGCAAAACGAGGTCGGCCATCACCATTAAAAAAAAACAGATTAAACCAAAACAGAAACCAATCGAAACAAAATAAGGAAACCTTTCTTGCAGGAACGAGGAAAAAAACAAATTCCTGAGAAAAAACACAGAACGAACACACAAATAAAAAACCAAACAAGCAAACAAACCAACACACGAACAATGAAACAAACAAACACACGAATAAACAATCAATCGAGCAAAACCAAAAGAAAACATATCGAACCAAATCAAAGCAAAACGTCCTCGCACAAACCCAAGACCCAAACCCCACCCCGCAAAAAAAAAAAACAATACGGCGCACCTCGGGGCGAACTCGCCGGGACCCAGCAGCGGGCAGCCGATTATGGATGCGAGCGCCAGCAAGGACGCGACGCGGATGCCGCTCTTCGCGCCTCTCCGGTGCGCCGCGGTCCTCCTCAGACTCTCGAATACCGACTCCGCGAAGCCCGGCGGAAGGAGAATCTTCTGCCGCTCGCAGGCCGCAACGAGGCCCGCCGCCCCGAGATACGCATCCTGCGCCGGCGGTCTCCCTGTTAGCCCTCCTCGCCCCTCGGGTAGAGCAGCGGGAGAGGAGCCGTCGAGCGCGAGGCTGATGGACCGCAAGCAGTCGAGGACGGCCGGCGAGTCCACGAGCCCGCACGACAGGCCCTCCGACGCTGCCGTGGCGAGGCAGAGCGCGGCTCCGCACACGCCTGCCTCCTGAAACGCCCTAATGATGTTGAACACCTGTGTTACGTACGCAGCATTCTAATTTTTTTAGTTTTCAGTTTTTTTTACTGTAGTACGCATGATCAGATTCTTATCGACTTTGTTGTTTACTTTTTAAAAAAAATATGTGTTTACTTATTTTTCTTTTTGTGGTGTAAACAGAGGTGGCGCAAAAAAGCG
Source organism: Macrocystis pyrifera (assembly GCA_031763025.1). Taxonomy (NCBI): domain Eukaryota; class Phaeophyceae; order Laminariales; family Laminariaceae; genus Macrocystis; species Macrocystis pyrifera. Next base: position 13,034,319 of record JASSKH010000007.1, on the reverse strand, counting down.
CCAAGCGTCAAGTGCCGAACGGTGGTATTGTACAGCCGGCGAACGATACCGCCTGGTACACATGATGCTTGCGACTGCGGCGCTGGATATCTCGGAACGAGCTATTACGGTGGCCCATAATAAATAACCCCAAATCGAAAAAAATGAAATCATGTCAGAAATCAACGTACGATAGCTTAAAATGACCGCAGTGACCAGGCGAGTGCGTAGAACGAATAAAAATTCAAATCGGACAAGCCGTTCGTAAGTTATTGTATATTTAGTGTTGGTTTCGCAGCAATTCTCACCTCAGACACCCCTGTCGACAAAACAGTACTCCATATTATCTTAGTGGTGTCGGATTTCCATGTGGAGTAGCTTAAAATGACCGCATCGACCAGGCGAGTACATAGAACGAATAAAAACTAGAATCAGACACGTAGTGCTTGAGATATGACATATTACATATTTCGTGGTGCTCTCCCGCGGCACTCACCCGCGGCACTCAACCGATGATATTTTCACCAGCTATTTTTTGGACACACGTAGGACCATGTCAACAGCTTGTGTATGGCATGCATGGCAATCATTGTTGGCTGAAAGCATTATATAATTGCTTCTCGCATCGCTGCTGTTTCGTGCCGTGTCCGCCGGGACGGCCGCGCTCCTTGCCTTCAGGCTTGGCGCGCTCCTTGCCTTGCTTCGCCCGCATGTCCAGGGTGGGCAGAGGTGCGCTACTTTGGACGCTCGTATCTCGGTAACGACTGGGATTCTCGCAAAAGTGGATACACAGTTCTGTGCGGCATATTGTAGGGTTTTCTATGATACCATACATGCATTATTCCGAGGGGTATAGGGGCTGTATTCTTACGCCCCTTCAAAAATAGTACTTTTTTTTGCCCATTTTGATCCAGCTCTACCTCATCTTGAACCTAATACTTTTAGCCATAAGTAGCATCGTTGGAAAGCTGAAGTCACTGGCTTCCATCACAGCCCAACCGCGGTTCGAGAGCACCCCTTTGTGGCCGTGTGCGTGCTCATTTGTCGAAATGAAAATACATTCCTTTGAAAAATGGCCAAGAAAAAAAATGCCCATAAAAAAAAAAATGATACCAAAAAAGTTGCTTTTGAGGGGTTATTTATTATGGGCCACCGTAATAGCGGTTTCGACATCAAAAGTCTACGGTAATCGCTAGGAAACGTTCGTACATACGTACGGCTCCCGCAATGCCAAAGGAGACGCAGGCGGGATACTAGCTCGCAGCATGATACACCCCGAAACCCTCCAAGCCCCAAACACGCCAATAGGCTGCCGCTTCCGATTGGCTTTCCCATCAAATCATCTGTCAAAACCCCGCGAGGTAGTATGTGTCACCTGGCGGAGCTCGCTGTGCATGCCCGTTGCACGTAGGCCAGGTAGCGTAGAAGAAAGTCCCAAGAAGAGGGCAAGACAGATCGACCCCTGCGGGGTGGACGGCAGTCCTAGCTCCGCCCCCAACCCCTTGCCACCGACGCCTCCAACATCAATGCCATCCCACTCCACCACTGTCCGCTCTGCTCGGGAGGACACGCTTTCCACACCATCCGGAAACCAGGCACGAGCAATGGAAAGCACTTGATCCGACCCCACCGCTACCGCCGCGCCTTCAAGCAGGACTCTCGCAGCTCGCGAGAGAGTGCTCCGCGCCTCCGGGGCTGCGGGATGACGCAGGCTCCACTCTGAGGCAACGCCTATGGCGACACGTGCCCAAAAGGCTTGGGGCTCGCTTGCCGCCAGCACCTCGCCCGGCTTGCGAGTCCCCACTCCACCCCCACCGCCACCGCCGCCGCCACCCAGGAGACGTGTCGTAACCTCGAGGACGTCTGCCACCTTCGCTGCCGCCACCGCAGGCAATGCCCTCGCTGCCATCGCCGCGCAGAGAGGAAACATTTCTTCCCCGTCCAAGAGCGTCTGAGCGCCACTACCGCCGGCGGTACTGTCGCCAGACAAGCGACCGACCGCGCGGTCGGCCTCCTCCACAACCACGTGGGAGAACGAGACGGGGACCACGCTCGCCAGGCTCGCTGACGCCACCGCGACAAGCCCCTGGGAAACCCCTCGCAGGCTCCGGATAGCCCCGCGGCAGCTCTCCACGGCGGCCGTCGCCACGTCCGCGCCCCTGCCCGCGCGCCCTCGCCGCGCGGCGTCGAAAGACTCCGCCGCCAGGCAGGCGGCGAAAAATCGAGCCACATATCGCTGGACGCCGAGCGGAGTAGCCGCCCGTTGCCATGGGCAAAGCGCCAGCCCGCCCGTCGTTCCCTCGGCCGCCATCAGCTCGCGCAGGTCCCCAGCCATCGCATCTCGATCCGCCACCGCCGCCGACGCCGCCGACGCCGTCGGAGGATAACTCCACAGCGCCGCCCCGGCCAACCCCGGGCAGGCTGGATCGTCGCGAAACGCCTGAAGGACGCTGCTGGGCGTCGGCAGCGAGGCCAAGAGGCGGTTCGACGGCCCCGACCGCTCCTGCGTCGCCTTGTCGCCCCCCTCTCGCCTCGCACCGGGGCGCTTGGACGGCACCCAGGTGGACGGGATGGCGCTCTCCGCAGCCAAGACGATGGCAAGAGCGTTTTGGAGACTCGGGCGAGCTTCCGACACCCCCGGCTCCGACAGCATCGCCTGCCCGAGAAACTCGCGAACAGTCGCGGCAACCTTCGCGGCGCCTTCGTCAGCGTGCTGGCCCGCCTCGGCCTGCAGGAGCGCGGGAAGGTGGGCCGCCAGAGCGGCGTAAACGGCCGCGCGAACGGTTTCATCGGGGTGGGACCGGACGCTCTGCTCCAGGAGGATCATCACCGCCTTCTCCATGGCCCACCTTGTTTCGCCGCCCGCGCCGGAGCCGTCCGAGTCACTCTCGCCAGCCTCATCTTCTTCCTCGTCCGCCGCCGCCATCGTCGCCGCCTCCGCCCCAGCGCCGCACAGCTGCGCCAAGCTTTCCACGACCCGCGGGTCTCCCACCTTACTACCGCCGACGTCGCCACCTCTACCTCCACCGGCGCTGCCGCTGCCGCTACTGCCATTGCGTCCCGTGTGGGCTACTTTCCCCTTCCTCGTGACGATTCGAAGGGCCACGTCAAAGTCGAGGCATTCGCTGCGACACAGAGCGGCGATCGCTTTCAGAGCCAGGGCTGTCACAGCGCCCGAGGAGTCCGCCAGAAGCGCCTGGAGGGATCGGACGCACTCCACGCCGAGCTCGGGGTCGCTCATGCAGACCTCCAGCATCCCTGCCGCGCGGCAGAGGCGAGACTCGTCCGGCTCTGGCAGGGACGGCGGGCGGTGGTCGGCGGGGGTTTCCAGGAGAAGAGCTTTCAGCTGGTTGAAAGTTCTGGATGGCGCCGGGAGCGGCGGCGGGGGAGGGCGGGAAGGGCCGTGGGGGAGATTGAATCGATCTCATTTGGTTTCAGGGACTTTGGGCTGGCATACACATAATTGCTATATACGGTACGTAGCAGTAGTAATATCATTGATACTGCTACTATTACGGGGGACCATAGTTAATAGGACCTACGGTACGCACAAAAACCTAGATATTTCCCTAGTTTTACTAACAATATTTGGTCCTATTTACTATGGCCCCCAGTAATAATAGTGGCACCATAGCAGCAGTAGTAGTAGAAGCAGTCATAGTAGTAGTATTAGAGAGAGTAGTAGTAGAAGCAGTAAAAATAGTAGTATTAATTGTATAGTAGTATGTAGCAACAGTAAAGTTTTAGTATCAATAGTAGTGACATACTATGGTACCAGTAGTAGTAGTAGTAGTAGTAGTAGTAGAGTATATACTACCCTACTAGTACTACTACTATTACGGGGGTCCATAGTTAACAGGACCTATGGTGTACATAAAAATCCATATATTTACCTATTTTTGCTAACAAAATTTGGTCCGGTTAACTATGGACCCCCGTAATAGTACTAGTACTAGTACTAATAGTAGCGTTGGAGAGAGTAGTAGTGCGGGGGACCATAGTAAATAGGACCTACTGCACACACAAAAACCTATATATTTCCCTATTTTTGCCAACAATATTTGGTCCTATTTACTATGGTCCCCCGTAATAGGTAATAAGCAGCAGTAGCAGCAGCATTTTATCAGGATAACCTATTGAATAGTTAGCTACCATGGTATGCGCTTTTGTGCGTATCGACCACAAAAAAAGACGACATCGACCAGCAAAAAAAAAAACTCATCCCCGTCAAAAGCCGACGCCTCCAGCCACCGTAGGATGACTCGATTTCGGTGTATAAAATTCTGCGGTGTGCAAACGCATAATACTGGAGATTGCGCATGAATCTTCAACTGAAACTCCAGGTACGTCTCCAGACCCAAACTCTCAACGTGGTGCTCAGCTCTTTTTTCTATATTGAAATGAAAACAGAGGTGAAATCGCCGAAAAACTGGCTTTTTGGGGGATATTTCCAAGTAAAGCAGGCGAATCACCAGGTCGTGAGATGTATAGAGGTACAAATAGCTGACCACCGTGTTGCTTAGGATATGTGGCATCTAGTAAAACAAACCCCGCTTCATTTTACTACGAGTACGTTAGAGCGGAGGGATGTGTCTTTCTAAATCGCGTAACATGGCCAAGAAACGCAAGGGAAAAGCTTCGCGTGGGCCACGGGCAAAAAAGGCAGCCGCGAATCGAAATGCAATTGCTTACGAGGAGAGGAGCGGTGGCTACACCATCCAAAGAGCGGCGGGGCGCGCAGCCCATGAGGATACGGTGCGACGCGTCGGCCTCGAGGTGCCCGAGGCATGCCGGGACAGAGCGTTGCAGGAGCGGGACAAAAGCCGCGCACAAGCATCCGATGCGGAATTGAAGAGCCGCGATGCGGATAAAATAATTTCCGAGATGGAGTCGAGCGTATCTTCGGAAAAAAAGCTCAGGCTTGCGGCTGAAGGTGTCAAAATGAAGGCGTAAGTGGGCAGGCTACGGGCAGAATTGGCACTGCGGGCAGAGCGGCAGCGTCGGAGACAGCGGTGTTGGGTAGGCTGCACGTTTCTACTCCGATGCTTGCTGCTGCGGTGATCCCGACGTACACAAATAATATACCTCGTACCCTGCTGGCATTAGGTATTCTGTGTGCAGTCGCAGCAGCAGCAGCACCACCAGCAGCAGCAGCAGCAGCAGCAGCAGACAAAGTTGTGACCATTCAGCCCATTTTGGTAGTGTGTGTGACTTTCCGCTATGTTTTGATTGGTTTATCGATGATGATTTTTTTCAAACTATGAATGACCAACAACCACTTTTATCGCCCCGAAAATACAAAAGCGTATAGCTAATAGTACCGTAGTGTGGCAAAAAAAGACTGCAAATCGTTCGAGAACCGGATAAAGCGGAGAACCTAAACGCTTGCACCCTGCACGGAAAAAAAACAATCCCCGACTACCCATCCTACTACCACGGCACCTGGAGTTGACTCGGATCAAGGCAGCCGCTAGCCGCAAGCCTACCCCTCGAACCGCTGCCTGCGGCGCCTTCGCCAGCGCCTGCACCACGCCAGCCACGGGCTTAGCCGCCACCTTGTGCGCCCCCAGTTCCGGCAGGACCTGGAGCAGCAACAGAGCACCGCCATCTTTCGATACAACTCCCCCGCGTCTCCGAACCGCGTACAGCACGAACGGCAGGAGCCGCACCCCCAAAGACGGGATCGCCCGAACCACAGCTACGACTGCCGCGCACGCCGCGCTGAGCTCCCGCTTGTCGCAGGGCCGTAGGAGCAGCGGCGCCAGCACGCAGAAGGCACATTCTACATCCGCCGCGGCCCTCGCACTACCGCTACCGCTGCCGCCCTTCGCGCGCCTGAGTTCGTTTGCGCGCCGCTGAAGCCCCTCGCACGCAACCACCGCCGCGGGTGCCTTGCCGTCGTCTTCCCGCGCACTCAGCCGTCGAATCCCGAGCGCCACGGCGCTGCAATGCCGCAAACGTTTCTCACTGGCGTCCTTGCCATTCCCTCCAACTGCGCTCGCGGCTCCCGCGGCCTTCGCGGCCCCCGCGGGTCCCACCGCCTCCTCGGCTCCGTCGCCAGAAAAAACACTGTCCAGCGCGGCCTCTAGCGGAGAAAGCACCGCCGCCGCGGCAGCGTTCCCAGCGGCGGCCATACTAACAACGGGGTACACCAACGCCTCAAGAGACCACGACCGCGCGCGAAGTTCGTCGGCGCGACCACCAACTCCTAACGGGGTTGTCGCCGCCGTCGTCGCCGCCGCGGGGGTAGTAGGGAACGGCGCCTGCGGCGCCGCTGACGCCGCGCCGCGACATGGCGCTCACCGCGAGTCCGACAATTCCGAGGAGCGTTTCCCGCTCGTCTACGCACGCGCTTTGCAGTGCGGTGATCCCTAAAAAGGTCACCTCGTCCGCGACGCAAAGGGGGTCGGCCGCGACCGTGTGAAGAAGTGAATCCAGCAGCGGTGCGATTGGGAACTCGCGCTCTGAGAGGAGTTACAATACGAGATCAGCGCGCGCACGGGGAGGGGGGATTGGTTGGTTAGTTGGTTGGTTGGTTGGTTGGTAGGCACGACGGACGGGAGCGGGGTGGTCCAGCGCGAACGGGAGAGACGATTGGAGCCTGCAGCAAAGGTAGCGAGCACAAACATCGAGAGGAGTCCCAGGCAGGCATTGAACAGTCAATTTTTGCTGTCAGCCGAGCGATACGATACATCTGCGGAGAACCGACGCCCATGACGAAGCAAGAATGCCTGCAAGCCGTCGCACAAAAAGCAGGACCAAAAATACAAAATATTAAACACCAAACAATGCCAGACCGAAGCAAACCCAACCTAGTCCAACCCAACCCGAAAAAATCAAATCGAACCTACGTACAGAGAGATTCTTTCTCTCCAGCAACCACACCAAAAAACGAAAAAACAGGAAAAAAAAGCAAAAAAAAAAAGCAAACCTCGAAACTCCGCGACGAGAAAAACCGCGACCCCGCAAACGGCGCGAGACGCCCTCTCCCAGGCCAGGTCACCGCACAGCGAGAGCGCGGTGCTCCCCAGAGCACCAAACCACCCGGCCGCGACATCGGCGTGTGCCTCGGTGTGCACACAACAGAAGCCGAGCAGCTCCGCCTGAAGGACGACGAGGCAGAGCTTGACTGCATCGCTCGCCGTGGCCGATGCGGCTGACAGCTTCAGCAGAAAACCTCCGCGAAGATTGGCGTCTTCTTGGAGTCGGGGTCAGGGGGTCGGGGTTGGGGTCGGGTTGCAGAGGCGATGTTTTAAGGGGATGGAGGGAGGGGGGGGGGGGGGGAGGAGCATCGGGGTCTGGGCAGCGAGGCATTTTGTGTGGGGGGGGTATACTCGATAGGAGAGATGTACTCGATCTCATGCATGGCCGTAGTCGTATGGCCATAGACCCTCGCATCCCTACAACGCCGGGACGGAGCATGTCGGGTTTTCACCGACCAGGCAGACATTGATTGCACCAAGCGCGAAGCGCCATCAGGTGTCCGGCGAGTCGCATGAAGGGTGAGCTGCATCCTACTAAGAACCGCTTGTGAGGCGGACTTGCATATGGATGACAGCTTCAATGAGTTAGTTTAATTTCCGGTGTGGCCACTTCCAGAGACAGCAATGGGAGTACTACGTAGCTGCCTCTTGGGTGCCGTACCTTGAACACTACGTGATACGATCAATTCCCTTGTGTGTGGGGGGGGGTGTACTCGATAGGAGAGATGTACTCGATCTCATGCATGGCCGTAGTCGTATGACCATAGACCCTCGCATCCCTACAATGCCGGGGCGGAGCATGTCGGGTTTTTCACCGACCAGGCAGACATTGCTTGCACCAAGCGCGAAGCGCCGTGAGGCGTCCGGCGAGTCGCATGAAGGGTGAGCTGCATCCTACTAAGAACCGCTTGTGAGGCGGACTTGCATATGGATGACAGCTTCAATGAGTTAGTTTAATTTCCGGTGTGGCCACTTCCAGAGACAGCAATGGGAGTACTATGTAACTGCCTCTTGGGTGCCTTACCTTGAACACTACGTGATACGATCAATTCCCATGTGCAGAGTAAAGGTTCTTTACCTCGCACTGGGGGGGGGGGGGGGGGGGGGATGGGGAGGGGGGGGGGGGGGGGCGGGGGCGTGGGACGCGTGTGTGGAAACAACGTGCGGACGGTGCGATGAGGAAGAGGAGAATAAAATGAAGGAGACCAAAAAGGAGGAGGAGGGGGCGGTATGGTCTCGAGCGCCAGCCAAAATAAAGCGAGCTACGAGTATGTGCGAGGTGGACGTATAGGAGCAAGTCGCCAAGGCACTACACAACAAATCGCAGGATCACGAATGGCGCAAGCTATGCCCCTCTCTCCCTCCCCTCCTCCGCTCCAGCGGCCTCTCCACTTTTCACTTTTCACGTTTTTTTTTTTTTCGTTTCGTGGAGTTTCGCTGTTTTTGGTTTTTACTCTTTCACTTCGTTCTTTGTCCACTCTTTTCTTTTTCGCAGCTCTATACGTAGATTCTCGCTTTATTGAGTTTCTCGCCTTTTTCAAGTTTGTTTCTGCGTCGTCCTACAGTTCTCGACCACCCCAGCGCTCACATTCCGGCTGCAGAAGAACCGCCGCGGTCAGCGGTCCCACCACGCGAACCACCTCTCGCGGCTGGGTGCCCGTCCGACCGACCGACGAAGCAGGTGGCCTCGTGGGACAGCGCGGGGTACAGCACGCCGCGCTCCATGGCTAGCAGCGTGGCCATGATCCCAAGCCCGCCCCCCGCCCCTCCCCCTCCTTCTACTCCAAGTCTGCCGGCGGCAAGCTCCTTCGCCTGCCGTCTAGCCCGTTGCCGGGTGGCAGAGACGAGGCACCTGGTCAGGGCTTGGGTCACGCCCCCCACCTCGCGCTGCGGAGTCGCTCCCGCGCCCCCGCTCCCGCCGGCGCGCTGCCGCTGGTCCTCTTGCCGCGCCGTGGCCGCCTCGATTGCTCTCACCAGCCAGTCCACCGACTCCGCGAGGTCGACGACGCTGCTCTCGCCCGCCAGCAGGTGCCCGAGGCCTGTGGTCGGTAGGTTTAAAGTAACCAACAAGAGTTTTGAGACAGTTTAGCTGTCGCTACTGCAGCGACTCGCGCAGCATGATTCTTGTAACTCTGTCGTGTTTTTAGCAGGAGCTACCGTAAAAAAATAATAACATAACATGTAGTTCAAGTCTTCCTTTTCTTACTTGTATACTGCTGCGACGCTTTTCGGGAAAAAGCCCTGCACTTGGAACCGTGGAGCATGCGCATCCATGCAGCAAGAAAGGTAACAGGCAGTGGGTATATTGAGATGCAGGATAAGAGCTTGCGAGCCTATTTTACAGCGCAGTACAACAGTGAACCGATGCTGTGCATCCAACCGAAACGGGGGGAAGCGCGACATCATTCGATTCATGGGCGCAGGGGGAGAGAGGAAGAAGACTGCGCGCTGTATCTGCTGGACACGGCAGGACATTCATCAATCGCCATCTGAACGACGGGTCGCTCTGCGAATGCCGCTCGCGAAGACATCCGACGACCGCTCCGTGATACCGCGAGTAGAATGGTTGGAAGTTTTGGGTGCAAGGTTCGAAGCAAAGGCTAAAATTCGAGATGAGGAGACTTGTAATTTCAGGTACACTATAAATATATCGTTTGTACTCTTTAGAGCGTTGTGAGCCGTACAAAGATAAACAAAAGCAACTCGTCAACGCTACGCTACGTGCAGCGACAAGGTACGTGTGCACACTACATACGGTCGCTATTGGTTTAAACTCTCAGCAACATGGTCCTGGTTGTCGGGCTCCGTTTTTAGAAAAATGAGAAATACACCTCAGCTGTCTCAACGGGATCCGAGACGCCTATTACGGGGGACGCTAGTAAATAGGACCTACCGTATACACAAGACCCTATATATTTACCTATTTTTACTAACAATATTTGGTCCCATTTACTATAGTCCCCCGTGAATAGTATCCATAGAATCGACTCTATTCCCCCCCTCTACGAGAGTCCCCACAAGCTAGTTCGTGCAAAAAAGCACTAAATTGCGTCAGCAAGCCCCGAATGCCGGACGCAATAGATACTTGAATGTCACATATTTCGTATCATGCTGACCGTAATGATCACCGGAACAGGGTCACGTAGCCCCCCTTTTTTTTTGTCGAGGGCAGAGGGCTGACGCTAGCGGCGACACTCTGTCTCGACGAACTTCAGGCCTTCGAAAAGGCCAAGAATAGTTAGGCGTTTCCGGGTTTATATAGATAGGTATTTCAGTTTTCTTCCTGAACGGAGGAACCGGTTCCAGGTACTCCCAAAGCATGTCTGTAAAAGTTTCGCGTAGACATCCGGATAACTGACTGCGTAGGACCAACATCACGCCATATTTAACGCAAAAAGGTTGCTCCGATATTGTGACTTGAGGAACTACGAGGCGACGCCTTATTTATTCCGCTTGTACCGCGCAAAAAGGCCAATTTTCAATCCCCCTCCCCGCCGTTTGGGGAAATTGATTTTGATTTTTGCACACGTGTTCTATGGCCCCCTGCCAAGCCGTTGACGTTCTACTTTGTTTTTAGTTTTCGCCGGAAATTAGGATCTCCCGAGACTGAAATGTCCAAAAAAATACAAACAAAATACATGTGGCGAAAAAAAAACGGAAACGGTTCACAGAACGCGTGTGCCACATTTCGGAGTCTCCTCTCCACCGAACGGCGTGGATATTGGATGCTTGACAAATTTGGGGTGGTAACCTTGAACCAGTTCGTACGATGGTTTACTTGGAATTTCCGGGGGCTTCGCAGCTTGAAAGAGGGGAATGTCATTAGGCGTTCCTATTTACTTCGAGTACAGACAAGTTGAGGTTCCACGATGTGTGTAGAACATTAAACTGGTAGGAAACAATGTTGTCATGATTGCATCCATCGCCTCTTGACTACTCTTGGGTATATAAATAGCAGCCGCGCACACGCAGGCACAAGGAGCACCGCCGTGGCTGTCACAAAGGCCCGAAAACCTGCTGCTGCTCTTTTTTTGGGTTTCCATGAACCTGCTTGGCCCTAGCTGGGCGGAATAGGCCTCCCCGCGATTGCTTGCCAGATTCCGCGACTGAACGCCCAGAGCACGTGCCACGGAGCCCAGCCGGGACCCACACTTGCGCCGTGGTGTGCACGCAGCCCGGTGCGTGCCGCGGAGCCAAGCGCGCGAGAAAAGACACGCGGCCGGAAGATAAATCGCGGCTGGATGTACAAACAAAGTCAATCTGGTACAGATACATGCCGTATAAGTACGCGCCTTTTCTGTCAAATAAAATAGTACTCCGTTTTTTGTATCAACGTCAATAAAAAATCGCGTTGCATATCACGAGTGATTCAATACCCTATCCTCTACTTTTACGTACGTATCAGGCTTGCAACAAAACTCGCGTCGACAATTACGCACCAACCAAGCCAATACTGTCATCTGAAAAATCTGCAGCAGATATCATATCGTATTACACAGCAGACGCGAGTCGACGAGGGAAGAAATGGCCGAAGTCTTCTCGCGATAAAAACGCCTGCCAAGGCAAGAACCGTAGTGGGGGGCGGGGGGGGGGGGGAGAGAGTCTGCCATGTGACCCCGGATCTGAGTTGCGACTATTTACGGGGGACCGTAGTAAATACCAGGTAGGACCTACGGTACACACAAAAACTTATATTTATTACCTATTTTTACCCACAATATTTGGTCCTATTTATTATGGCCCCCCCGGTAATAGCAGCAACAGAGAAAAGAAGGGCGAAGATATTAACTGGGAACAGAAAAAAAAGAAAAAAGTATGTACTATTAATAGACTATAATAGCAGTCGACGTTGCGTCGGCGGGTGGTGCCATGATTTTTTCACCACTGCCAAAAAAGACCCCACACTAATTCCGAGTTGTTTTTCCCCCAAAACGTGGGTGCAGCTCTCAAGGGGTTCAGAAAGTACGCGCTACCGATCACACATGAAACGTCAATGCTGGTTCTGACAACACCAAGTCTGCCTCTGTCACCTCAAGGGGCAAACGCGCATATACCCAGCATACAGGATACACACCATAGATCGGGCTTGCTCCTGCATAGTAAAGCAAAGTGAACTGATTACAGATAAATCGATCACGTGTTTTTACGGGGGACCACAGTAAGTAGGACCTACGGTACACACAGAAACCTATATATTTACCTATTTTTACTAACAATATTTGGTCCTATCTACTATGGTCCCCCGTAATAACTACTTTTAAAAGTCGTTTTTTTTTTTTTGTACCAGGCAGATTTTTTGGGCGTCAATTATCGCTTGCCAGATCTGCGGTACTCGCAGAAGTGATAACGATCGCAACCTTCTGGACAGGTCGCACCCGAAGCGACAGGTGTCTTACGTCCACCCTTCTCCCCGCCGGTACATGCCTGACTCGGTTTTTATCGCGCACAAGGTTCGGCGTTTAGCAGTCCCATTGTTCATCTGCTTCACTCTTCTCATTGCTCGTCATTTTTCATCGACTTTTCTTGCGTACTATGTACATACATACTCGTACAGCAGTACCCATTTTACTCGTATACTCGTATACGAGCATTTCTTTCTTTCTTAACGCTCTCACCACTACCATTAATATATTTAACCAGTAAGGAGTAGAGGGTGGAATATGGTGGTGGTGGGAACGTGGCAAGGGCTGTCTCGGCTACGTTTCATCTGCTCTGCTGCTATCTCCCTGTACACTCGAATACCGGCAACAAACTTCTGTTCTCAATGCATCGATACACACAGCACACTAGGCCGGGGGGGCCAGCACCCACACACACAAGTCTGTCAGCTTCACGGTCACGATATACATATATGTGTGTGTATATACATATCTATACCCTGCGAGAGGACCAACCCCGGAACCGAGCAAAGTGGAAACACACCCCGACCGGCTTCGAGAAGAGACGATTACGGGGGGGCATAGTTAATAGGACCTATGGCATAGATAAAAACCTATATATTTCAATATTTTTACTAGCAACATTTGGTCCTATTTACTATGTATGGTCTCCCTCCCGTAATGGTCCTTTTTCCAGGCAGGATGCTCTGGGTTCTGTCGGAAACTACTAATGGACAGACACCATCGGTTGCACGCTAACGAGCGGGATCTCCGTGCAGAGGAATGACTACGCTCTTCTCAATTCGGAGTCGATGTTGTCATAAATGCGTGTCGCACAAGCTGCCTTTCTCTTCTTCTCTTTGGACAGACTGCAGCACCGCGGTAACCACGGGCCTCACGTAGTCTTTGCTGTCGTAGCATGTTTTCAATAAAAAATTGCGATATGGCGAGCCTTGGGGGTGATCGGGAACCGGTAAAATCGTTAGAATCACTTGTGCTCAGTGCTCAGACCGAAACACCGAAAAAGGAGCAGCTCTGGTCAGGTGCTTTTAGGTCTTTTAAAAAAAAAAAAACGGGAAAAAAAATTGCATCACAAGAACAAGAACACCGTCAATCATCAATCGATCGGTTTACGTATGGGGCCAGAACCCGTACACGGGGGGTGTCCTTATTTCCACTACAGCACCAGCATACTATTCTACAAGAGAGTCGGCCGTATCACTGCAGCAGGGTCTTTTCGTTTCTCGTGCGAGCGTTACATCCGAGTTGACTCTGCGAACGCTACAACTTACCAAAAAATATCTGCTGTCTTCTGTACGAGCAAGGTACAGCAGTAGTCTCTTGTGTGCTTGGTCTTGCGAGAATCAGTGTGGCGGCGACATTGGCGACATTTTCTTGCCGAAGACCCCGCAGCACTACAAACAAAACGGTGTTTTGGCGCGTGGTAACAGTGGAGTTTAGATGCCAATAACAATGCGTGCCGGTACATATTTGTACGAGACATATCAAGCGTACTTATAAATAAAAAACTTGATAAAAACATCTCCACTGGACCTCGGGTACACGACCCCCCACTTTTCTCTTCTTTTTTCGAGACAAGGAGGGGGGGGGGGGGTCGGAAGTGTACTCATTATCATGCATGGCCGTAGTCGTATGACCATATAGACCCTCGCATCCCTGCAATGCCGGGACTGAGCACGTCGGGTTTTCACCGATCAGGCAGACATTGCTTGCACCAAGCGCGAAGCGCCGTGAGGCGTTGGGCGAGTCGCATGAAGGGTGAGCTGCAGCCTACTAAGAACCGTTTTTGAGGCGGATTTTCTTGCATAAGGATGACATCATCAACGAACTGATTTAAGGGGGTATACTAAAATCAAGTGAACAAAAAATACTGAAAACATGTTCGTCAATAGTTCATTTCTGACAAAAAATCCCGACCCGCTAGTTTGTCATCAATTCCGACACGTGGCTTCGTTTTCTCTTGACTGGACTGGTGCTGCTCACGATTGACGATGTCTTAACTCAGGGGATACGCAGAAAAAAAAAAAAACAAATAATCCTACACGCTCCTATCCTCGAGACCCAGACAGGGGATACAAAAACCAAGTACCACGAACAAAAACCCTCGTTTTTCGTAACTTCGTCCATAAATCCCACCGATCACGTCTATTAATAGGACGACCGAGACGAGCTTTCGCTTTCCTACGCATCGTACGGCTAGGGACGGGACGGGACGGGACGGGACGGGACGGGGTAGGGCAGGGCGGGATGATTACAACCTCTTTCGGACTGCCATCCCGTCTTGGTGACAAATTATTAATAGTTGACATTAGAGCCCAATACCTGGTATACATTTATGCACGCCGCAGCAGCACAAGGGTTGAGTGCCACCTACTGTACCTATCCGTAGCCATCACCACGTCACCATCACAGCACCGACAACGCCAACTACGCTGCCAAATCGACTACCCGGTACCAGGTATGGATGGGCTAAAAACAGATACAGCAGTGGCGGTCGAGTCGAACTTTTTTTTTTTGGCTCTTCACTGCTTGGGGATTCACCGCGCTGCTCGAAGCGAGAGGAGGGGCGGGGGCAAGGCGAGGCCCCGCCCCGCTCTGCGCCACCCTACCCTCACCCGTGACTGCCCCGTCCGATGACGCGTGCCGCAATCAACTCGCCTCATCTACCCGACCGTTGTACCGTATCACACGTGTGAAAAGACAACACCCCCTCCTCCGACGGATATCGCAGACGATTACCTTGGCAACGGGGAAAAGTCCCAAAAACCGAACGATGCATCTGTGGAAAGATGTCGACGATATCATTCCAACAGCCGCCATTTTTGGTTGCGTATACTTTCCTTGGGTTGGGGAATCTCGGGTCGGGAGTTCCCGACAGGGGGGGGGGGGGGGGGGGGGGGGTGTTCGTTTGGTCTGTTTAAATGACAGTTACGTACCGGTTGGTACCATTGCCTATTGTGGATTATGTGACTCTGGACATCTGAGGTTGTAATAGATGACGCACAAGGCTCACTTCTTCTCTGCCCCTACCCTGTGGGAGGCCAACTACACATGACCTGAAACATCCATCCATAGGCTGCCATGCACTCTGGGCTACCGTTGCCTGATGAGGCTACGAACATTATAGAAATGTGTGTGCTGGTACACAGCCTCATGGGAGATGACATTGGAGACCTTCGGGCTCACCAAGTATTGGAACAGGGTTTTGTTTCGGAGCAGCAGCTGCTTCCATTGCGCCGCTTTTGGAGAAGCAGCCTCGAACACAGAACGCGAGAGGAGTCCGATGGGAAGCAACAACAGCTAATCATCGCTGGTACAGCAGGGAGGGATGCTATACCACCATCGTCGGAACTCTCCGATGGTGGATGCGGCAGCCGGGTGGAGGATCCCCAAGGCGATGCCGTAGAGACGACGTCGCAGCTACTGCTGTGAAGTTGCAGTAGTAACCAAGCCCTACAGCGGAAGCAGAACCGTAGGCAGGGAGCAGCAGCAGCTTATGTTCTACGCATGGTGGGAGTTTAACCATATGCACCTCTGCCGTGTGAAGCGGATAGAGGGAGGGCGTACAGCAGCAGCAGCAGCAGTAGCAGCTGAAAGCCCTATGGCAGGAGTACAGCCGTGGGCACCCTCGCCTTTTGTATAGGATGGGGGGAATTTTAAGTCGCACGGGATTTATTTCCCGTATGCAGGAGGTGAAGTCGTGCGGGAGCTATGTCCCGCATGCAGGAGTTCAAGTCATGCGGGATTTATTTCTCGTGTGCAGAAGCTTAAGTCGTGCGGTATTTATTTCCCGTATGCAGGAGGTGAAGAAGTCGTGGGGGAATTATTTCCCGTATGCAGGAAGCCGAGTCGTGCGGGATTTATTTCCCGTATGCAGGAGGCAGCAGATATGGACATCGCAAACCGAGGAACATCCTGCTCAATTCGCGAGAAGCCGCACAGCGGCCATGCTGTGCACACCCCCCACCATCAGGGGGTGGGGAAGCCGCGTGACGTACTAGTCAAGTGCCCTCTACTGCGAAAAGTTTAGTGGCGGAGGCGGGTGCATTGGAATTGGGTGCTGTCTGCAGCAGCACTAAAAACGAAAGGAATAGCGTCTGAACGGCAACAATTAGTTCATGACAGCAGCAGCAGCAGCAGCAGCAGCAGAAGCAGCGGGAAGGTCGTGAAGTGGACATACAGGTATCTCGTTAGCAGGAGCTTTTTAGTGATCCGGCTACTTCGCGGGCGGGAGCTTACGTCCAGTCTTTCTGGTGGGTATTCGTTAGAGTAGTTTTCTCTTGCGACTGGATACCCCTGTCGGTCGAAGTATGTTTTTGAACGTACAAATGGAGATATATCATTTTCGACTGGGTTTGGATCCGTTCCGGGCAAGCCGTGTTGATAGATACCGTTTGCGACGTGTTAGGGATCTCTGAATGGTATGGAATATACCATTTATCCCGGGAAAGTCGTGAATGGTACGAAGGTAGAATATCGTCTACAGGTTCGTCCTGGATGGTACACGTAGCCTTTGTTTTTCGCCTGGTAGTTTCGAAATGTATTTTCACGCTCAACTCAAAACAGTCTTTGTAAAGTCGAAAAACGTATATACCTGGGAGTGTTTTTCTGGTATAGACAGGACCATTAGGGGACCGGTGGAACTGATATTTATAATTTTAACGAACCGGCGAAGTAAGGGCACGTGGGTGCACCTTGAGAGGTGTACTGCTGATATGAGGTATCGGTGGTGACTATATGCTGATTTTATTGATTCATGCTGGAACCTTTCGTTTTGTTACTGTTTACTGGTTGCAGAGTAAGGGGGATGTGCATTTTTGATTCGTGATTGGTTATTCTACCATCAGTATCGTTGTGCGAACTTGGATTTGTTCGCGATGGAGAAAGAGGAACATTTAATGTTCTGGGGATGATCGAATAGCTTTATTAGCTGGGAGGGCTTACGCTGTTCGTGTTGAAAGTTGCAGCATTGTAATGTTTCTATATTAGGTTATTAGGAGCTAGTATATAAAAACCAAAATATGAGTATTTTCGGGTTTTATGATGTATCACAAGCGACTTTTATTTCGGGTAATTTTAGTGCCAGATAAATTCTATGTGGAAAAGGATGTATGCGATCTCGCGTTTACCGTTACGATCTGTGTATCTATGGCGGTGGTAGTAAGGGACAAAAGGAAGGTTTTTGTCTGGGGAACCTCGCGATCTCTGGCATGATATTTTTCAGCTTAGTTTTTTTTTTTTGCGCGCGACTACTGTTGTAATCTTTTCTGTCATTGCAATAGTTTGTGTGGGATTGAGGAAGAGGTTTTTGCTTGTCGTCGGGATGAGTTTCCTCTTGCCATTACTGTAGTTGATGTAGGCCAAGGAGTTACGTTCTGGTTATTTTGGTTCGTCACTGTTATGTAAAGAGCCAGGGAGGGTGTTCGTTTGGTCTGTTTAAATGACAGTTACGTACCGGTTGGTACCATTGCCTATTGTGGATTATGTGACTCTGGACATCTGAGCTTGTCTTAAGTGGTGACGCACACGGCTCACTTCTTCTCTGCCCCTACCCTGTGGGAGGCCAACTACACATGACCTGAAACATCCATCCATAGGCTGCCATTCGGTCTGGGCTACCGTTGCCTGAGGCTACAAACAGGGTTATCTTACCATCCGTGTGATACGACCGGTACATAGTGTTGTATTGGGTACTACTCTGTACGTTAGCTTTTTTGCGCGCAGACTGTGTCAGTATCATGTAGCGGTGCTTTGCTCTGCAGTGGAGTCACCGCGCTGGGCTCTTTGCATAGATGCAACAGGAGCAGCCTGAACGCCGGCCAAGAGGCGAAGGTTACGGCAACAAAAACTATCGCTCCGAGGTACCAGGTATATAGCAACCCGAAAATAAACTGGCATTGTTCTCGTGTGTCACGGGGGAATACCGAAAGCTCAGCCGCGATCAACTCTTCGCTCGCCGTGTCGACTGCGTTCATGTTTGTACGAACAACGTCCCTCAGTGGTAGTGTTAGATCTGCGGTATGAATCTACAGCAGCGCATTCGTCAAAGAACAGGCGTGTGCGGAGCTATCTGCGTAGTGAGCGCAAGCGAAGCAAACGTAATGCTGATAATGAAGAAGACGCGGCACAGCAACAGCAGCAGCAGCAGGAGCAGCGGTGGACCCGAAAGGCGCGAGCAAAGCTCGAACGAGAGATGCTGGCAGCGCTCAGGAGGGGGAGGTAGACAGCTACCCCATGACCCTCGACAGTCGGGGGTGTTTTGAGTTCAATTATTTGTGCGCGACGATCAGTTCAGCAGGCAGCAAGTTTCCCGCTCTGCTGTACGTAACGCGTAAACACTACGAGTATTATGCCTCTGTTTCGCTCACCGATCGGCGCCGTCGATAAGCATCTCTGTACAAGTTACTGGGCGAGTTGGGTAAAGGTTAGGGTTATATGGCCCCGGGTTGCTTCCGGTGGTTAGCCGTTGTAGGCACAGCACGCTCGTCGTATTAATAGTACAGCACTTTAAAGTTCGTCATGGATTTGTCGCAGGTGGCATGTGTCTCTTATTTCTTGGTGTTTAATCCGACTGGTCCGGGTGCTGGAAACATACCATCCTGGAATCCCGCCTGAGGTGCTGTTCGGTTCAATTCCCAAAATGTCCTGCCTGCCTACAGCAGCAGGCTCCTTGTCTCTTCGTACCTTTTAGTGACCACGGGGTTGTCTGTGTTGGATTTGTTGCGCACCTCGGCGCACCTTGGCCAGGTCATGACCTACAGTGGATCGTCTATGTATATTACTATTAATACTTTAGTTCATTGCCTGCCCTTGTGAGAGGCTTTGCAGGATCTGAGTATCATCCATATTACGGGGGACCATAGTAAATAGGACCAAAATTTGTTAGTAAAAATAGATAAGATATATAGGTTTTTGTGTTTACCGTAGGTCCTATTTACTATGGCCCTCCGTACTTGGTACAGATCCAACCCAGGAGACATGTCCTAAATCATGCAGATTATACGGCTCCCACCCGGCAACATGAGCTAGCTCATACAGATCATACAGATCAGGTATGCATCTGTCCTGAAGGAAACATCAAAAAAATATGACTAGATCATCAAGTGGGAATCGATCATCTGTTCAAGGTGTGGATTGAATTGTTGCCATGGGCAGTGTGAAGCGAATGCGAGTTCATCATCAGCAACAGCAACGACAACAACAGCGAGCCACAAGAACTTCACGTAGACAGGGTTCGTATGCCACCACTCCTGGCTCGAAGGTGTCAGCAACTATCAGGTGCCTTGTATTATACCCGAGGTACTACCAGGTACTTGTACTATAATACAAGACTCAGCATCAGTTCTGCGACGTAACTCTTTCCCCGAAGCCAATCGTAGCGACTGTGCATGGCTTGCGTCGTCTCCGCCACCCTCAGAAGATTCGACAGCGTTGGAAATGGCGCCCTCGTCATGCGAGTACTGGCAGCACTAGCAGCATGAGGGATGCGCGCTGAGGATGACCTCTCTCCGGGTCTCACAGCATTGGTATGTGCATGTTCTTGTCCCTTGCTCTTTTCTGCTGGCTGGGAATGTGTATGTCCTTCGCCTGGGTCTGATGCCGCAAGACCAATGCGAGCTTGAGGGAAAGTGTTCCTGGGATCAGCGCATAGTGCACTCCTCCGCATGCTTTCCTGAGCATGACAGCAGTCGGTGACCAACACCATTCCAGATGAATTGTCACAAAGGTTTTGCACTCTGGATTAGGGAGCGACCTGAACGCCACAACAAAGAAAAAGGGGCAGCGTTCGCAACAGGGTACGGTCTTCCATGCTCACCGTGACATGCCTTGGACACCACAGCAAGGCGAGGGCTAGCCAGCAGGTCGTACAGGGCAGTGCGTGCATCTGCTACTCTGTCGTCTGCATCTTGGGCTTCAGCCAAAATCTTCACCAATCGACCGACCGCATCGTGCTGCGTCTCGGTCTCGTCGACCGATGCGCGAGCCAGCAACGGGCCTAGATCTCTTTTCATCAAAGTAGCAGAACAAAAATACTGCTGTGTAGACGACGAAGCACGAGCACCCACCGCGTGCCTGTGCCGCACTGAGCGCAGAATGCACCACGCAGCTTGTCGCTGGCTAGGCTTGTCGCCCGCCAAATAACGCCATTGAGTTTGTATGAACTCCATTTTCCAAACCGAGAGAGTGGTTTTCCCGCGCCCCAACGGGATTATCGGAATTCATCACGAACTGACCTCTTCACCACGAGCTGACCTGTTGTGAAAGCCTATATCGGCTGTGCATCCCGTACTCAAGGGTGATTTGCGAGCACCGGGAACAAAGAGCGCTCTAGGAGATATCGCTCGTGGCGATCCGAAGGTCGCTTGCTGTCGAGGCAACACCGCAGCCAGCGAAACAGACGAGAACGGCGGCATCTGTTTTTGGCAAACTTGTTTTCGTGTCGAAACTGAGTACCAGTCATGGAGGAGGGTGTCAAGGTCTGGGCGGCGGGTGGGCCCCAGCTATGGCGAAAGGGCTTGGTTAGCAAGCGCGTACCCGAGGCCGGGAAGAAGACCGTACGGATCACGGTCGTGCTGGAAGAAGGTGGGAAGGCGGAGTTCGTCGTGTCGGACGAGCAAGACGAGTGCGCGGACGTCAAGCTTCGGAACGTGGCGGGCCAGGCATCGACCTTGGAGGGGCTCGGCGTTGAAGACCTTACGTCCCTCACCCACCTCCACGAGCCCACAATCCTCTACTCGCTGAACCAACGCTACCAGTCGGACCTGATCTACACGGGCGTCGGGCCGATCCTGCTCGCGGTGAACCCTTTCAAGAGGGTCCAGCTGTACACAGACGAGATTTTAGCCGCCTACCGCCAGGACGGAGAGCGACGACACTACGACCCGGAGTACGATGGGACTTTGGCCCCGCACGTTTACGCGATCGCTGACAAGGCATACCGGAACATGACCGCGCCTTCTAACGAGTACGAGCACCGATCCCAGGTACGACGATGCGAGCTGGCAATTGACCGCCGCGTGTATACGTTGTTGTCGCGCTAGCGCAGAGAGAGGCCGAACTCTCAAGAGCAGTCGTGGTCGCGTGTTCAAACGTTTACTCGACAGCAGCAACATCCTCGTACTTTTTTCGCTCCTGACCAGCGAGCGAGGATCTTCCGCACATTCTCGACGCACGTGTCTATTATCGTCTGATCTGGCAAGTTATCACATCTTGTCGACCCTATTCCAGGAATTTTGCTCGAAAATCTGCCGCTAAAAAATCATCCCAAATTCCAGATCCGAGATTCCCTCCGACTGAACCGCGTGGCGCGCTCTGGGTGCTGCTTGATATCGACACTCAGACCCACTCCATTCGGTCGTAGATGACCGGCCCTCGCGGAGAACCCCGGTAGTGTGTTGTGACCGGCTCCGCCTTAGCTTTGCGAACTGCTCGTGAAAAGTCTCCGATTGCGACGATCGATCGTACGTACGAGTTCGAATTTGTATTTGAACCACCACAAGAGAGTTTTTTGGTCTAAAATCCAACGGGCACTTTTCGGCTTATATAATATCCATCCCCCCAACAAACGGCCAACACATGCTACAGCAGCACAGACGTACAGCATCCTTTTCCTCCTGCTCGTACTCGTGCGTTGTCTCTTGCCGTCTCGACTGCATGATCGCGATTCGTGATTCGTGACGATACATAGTCGACAAATGCTGCACGCGTGTCACTGACTACGTACGAACTGTCGTGGTGGCAATATGCGCCCAGAAATCTAAGGCGGCCACGTTGTAATATATTTTTTTCGTCAAAATGCGACAAGCCTACTCGTACGTTCGTAGCGCGCGGCCGTCTTAAATATCGTACCAGGTACCGGGTACGTACGTAGCATGCGTATACCAGGTATACTCGTAGCTTTGCTGGCTGCTGTGCACTTACCCACAGGCAGGTCGAATGCATGCATGCGTACTCGTAGACAGCATTACGTTCCGGTAGGTATTTAGTCTCATGAATGTAGAAACATGAGATACCTGATACATATTATACGTTATACACTTGTAGACTGTTGGTAAAGAATAAAGAATGCCAGGTGCCTGGTACTGCGTTGTTCGTAAAGTACTGAGGCATCTTTCGTGTATGTTTAGTCGTAGCGCTGTCTAAAATCCCGCGTACTGCGGCTGTCACGCGAGGGCTCTGGGTAAGAGCTCTGACTACTGCTGTAGACTCGTCAAAGGTGCACCTCAGTATACAGCAGTACTAAAATAGAATACTTTTGATTGTGTTGGCATGCTGACTGCCGGTGATGCACCCTCGTGTCTCGAGTACGCTGCCACCGAAAACTTTGATCCTATTACTGCCCGTACGAAAGTACTGCCTGACAGACTTCGACATGTTCTCTACAGCCTTCGGTTGTATCAGCATACGTCGTACGAAGTATAATAGTTCGATAAATATGAGTGTTCTGGCATCAACTATATCGAGTAAGTCACGTATGTACCAGGTACTGCTGTACATTACTCGTACAGGAGTACGTACACAGCAGTACAGCCTCAAGTCGAGAGCACTTCAAATTCGGTATCAAAACTACAACGTAACTGGTATACGGCTGTACGCCTATTGTGGGTTGTGCGGGTTGTGGATGTGGTATTTGTTTGCTCAGTCGCAGCTCATTACCTAGCTGATCCACCGCTCTCGCGGCTCTCTGCTCGCCTCCCTACGACTGACAGAGCTTTTTCAATGTGCGTGAACCATGCGATATGTCGCCGTAACGAGTGAGTGAGGTCATCAAATATACCAGGTAGGAGGTGCCGAAATATCTATTACGGGGGACCATAGTAAATAGGACCAATTATTGTTATTGGTAGCAAAAATAGGCAAATATATAGGTTTTTATGTACACAATACCTGGTATGTCCTATTAACTATGGACCCCCGTAATAAGAGCCAGGCTGGAAATAGCGTAGATGGACCCTGTACGTAGCTCTACGACTCTCTAGCTGCTGTCCAACAATACGATTCGTACTGCTGCTGCTCTCAATGGTGCTATTGCTGCTGCATGTACTTGCTGTAATATATATTCGTACCCTCAGTAGTTACGAGCACAACTGAACTGCTGCAGTAGGTCGCGTTGCCTGTTGCGGTGCTGCGCTTCCAGTGCTCTCTCTCATCCTTAGATCCTGCCGGCGAAACCTGTAGGCGATTTTTACCGGAGGCAGGTGCTTGACGCGAACAACATTAGAAGTACCCTGGCATTGGGTATTGCACGTACTGGTGTCGTACGTACGTGCGCGAGAGAGAGACATTTACTCTCGTTGAAGAGGCACGGATTCGGAGCAGGCACGCATACACGCGGGGAGGAACTATGTACGAGTACATACGAGCAGAACAAGCGATGCTTTAGTGAGTTTTTCGTCGCAGAGCGTAAAAGTAGTGAAGTAGGGTTGCTATATACATACTCGGACCAGTGTGTTTATTACCGATATGTTCGGAAGTGTAAGGGGTGAGGAGCGCTATGAATACCCGAAGGCTCTTTGTATTTCCGTGCCTATTCACACTATTAACAGTAATAATATTGATGCTAATAATAAATAAGGACGTACCGGTGCTGAATACAAATGCCGTCTCTGTTCCTAAAAGCTAAAAAGGCAATTCATCGTCAGCGGCGACTTTACCAATGCTCGCGGTCAGGATCGAATCGGTGTGTATATATGCGTGTCGTGAGACCAACCAGGTATTGATTGAGCTGGGCAATGAACCATTTTGCCACTGCAAAAGTATCTCACACTAATTCCAAGTAGTCTGGTCCCAAGAGCGTGGGTGCAATTCTGGAGGGGTTACGTAACCCTTTCCTTATCCCCCATTGGTCAATTGTCAAATGACTAGGGCGAGCAACAAGCGAGTATGCCCCCCCGCCGCCCCCTTTCCCTCCTCTCCGTCCTCCTTCTTCTTCTCTTTACTATATGGGTGTGTTGTATTTCTCGTTTTGCGGCCGGGGGTACCCTAACACGCCCGCCCCCCTCTCCCCCCCCCCCCACCTCCGGACCAAACCATCCAGTCTATCCTCGTGAGTGGAGAGTCAGGCGCGGGCAAGACCGAGACTTGCAAGATCATCATGAAGTACCTGGCTATCCTCGGCAGCAAGACTGGTTCGACCGAACTGGGCACGATCGAGCAGCAGGTTTTGGAGTCGAACCCCATCCTCGAGGCGTTCGGAAACGCGAGGACCGTCCGCAATGACAACTCCAGTCGATTCGGGAAGTACATCCAGGTGAGTCGCCGACAGCGAAGTTCTGTTTGTTATTCCCGAACAAAGCGCTTTTTTTCGGTTTCGCCCACCTGCCGACGAAGCGCTTTTTTCGGTTTCGCGCGCTGGGACACTGGGGTGTGATTTTTCGAGCGCCCGATTTTTGCACAGCGGGAGAGAATAAGGTTGCCGATTCCGAACACGGGGCTCGGTGTTTTTGGAAATATCTACAGTAGCCGAGAGCTTTCGGACAATATGTTGCTCTACTTGCGTGGCACCGTCTCCCCTGCTTGGGGTAACGACCGCCGCGGAACGATCGCTTCTCTGTGCGAAATCCGAGGCGCTTCATGGTGCCTGCTACGCATGATACGAGTCTTGTAGGAAGAATACAGGGCGACAGCAGCACCGGTGTATCGGTCCTGGCACTATTAGTAGGAGCGCTGCTGTTGCCTTGTCTTGACAGCGTTACCAACTCGATGATTTTAACGTAACAGGTATACTTGCGGTACACGTCGTTCTCATTCTGTTCCGTGTTTCTTTTTCGCCTTCCGTTTTCTTTTCTTCTTTTTCTTTGTTGCTTTCCGTCTGTCTTCTTCGCTGCGACCTTTTTTTCGTATAATACAATGTAATGTAACGTATCAACAGATCATCTTCGATGGCTACGGCAAGCTGACTGGGGCGCAGATCAAGACTTTCCTCCTGGAGAAGGTCAGGGTCGTGAAGCACTCGGCCATGGAGCGCAACTACCACATCTTCTACATGCTGGCGGCGGGGGCGTCGGCGGAGCAGCGGGATAGCTGGGCGATGGGTGACCTTGAGGACCACCAGTTCACGTCGCAGTCGGGGTGCTACGACCGCAGGGACGGCGTTCTTGACTCGGACTTGTACGCGGAACTTATCGAGGCGTTCTCCGTCATGGGTTTCGAGGAGAAGGAGAAGGCGAGTGGGGTTCGCGGGGTGGGGGGGGGCGGGAATTGACGCTTGCGGGGTGTACCTTGGGGGTTCTTTTTGGGACTCTTTTTGGGACTCTGGCTTGTACCCCTCATGGCGCATGGTGGCGGTGTCGCAGGGTTAGCGGTTGGTGTTGAGTAATACTTAGGCTTTGATGGTGGTGGGACTAATTGATAGTGTTTTCGGGTGACCTGTGGTTTGGAAGTCGCAGCAGGCAGAGGAGGCAGGGTTTGCAACGAAAGACAAGACCTCCCTCCGCCGGATTTCCTGCATTGTCATGTTGGAAGGGTGTTTTTCGGTCACACCCTGGCTGAAAAATTATCTTGCTGGCCTTGGCATCTCCTCGTGAAGCATCCCCCATCCCCCCTCCTGAAAGGCCGTCATGCGCCACGGCGGGTTCTGTTTGCCCCCCTGTACTGATGTCTACCCCCCGCCCTCTTTTTGCCCCCCTGCACTGGTGTCTAAACACTCCCGTCTTCCCCCGATGGCATGTGTACTTTGATGGAAACCCCAGGCGAACATTTTCCGCATGGTGGCCGCCGTGCTTGCCCTCGGCGACGTGGACTTTGTCGAGCGCCCGGATGCTGGGGACGAGGAGAGGCTGACGGACCTGTCCGAGCCTAGCCGGCCCCGCCTCGAGGCGGCCGCTCGCCTGCTGGATGTCTCGTCCGAGAAGATTCTGACGGCGCTTACCAGCCGCAAGATTAACGCGGGCATTAGCAACCAGGTGGGCGGTCGGCTGTTGTTGTTTGTTGTTGTTGGTGTGGTGTTGTTGTTGTCGTTGTTGCTGCTGTTGTTGCTGTTGTTGCTGCCGTTGCTGCTGCTGTTTCTGCTTGGTGAGTTTTGATGTGTTCGGTCGGCAGGGCTGGCTTCTTCTTATTGCAATATTTTTCGCTGTGTTAAGTTAGGCACCGCGGCTCGGGAGGGGTGAGGGTGGGACTTGGGGCTGAAATTCGGAGTTGTAAATTGCTGGCGGCAATAGGTTGAGGGTGATGGGTGGCTCCGGCGCAGCCAGTTTTCAGAAAGGAAAAGGAGGTCGACCACTGTTTTCACCTGTTCATAGGAGCTGACCCTAACGAGTTTTAGACCGCCGCGCACTTTCACGTGTACGTTATCTGGTACCAGTATGTCTCTCTCTGAACTTGACTATCCGGGCTGTCTCTAAATGTGTTGCGTTTTCGCCCCCCCCCCTCCCCCCACCCCGTTGCTCTCCTTGACCTGCCGATGTACGCACGCGACGTCGTCAACCCTAATAAAATAATGTGGCTTTGGTCGTTGTCCTTGGGCTTCGGTCGTTGTCCTGTGGCTTTGGTCGTTTTCCTTGGGCTTTGGTCGTTGTCCTGTGGGTTTGATCGTTGACCTGCCTATTGCGACACGCACGGCATGGTATTTTTTTTTCTTTGCGGGGTTGGGGCCGGGTCGGGCGCCGGCGGCTTTTCTTTGGGTGGGTGGATTGCAGGTGACGATCTACTTGACGCAGGAGCAGTCGCGGCACGCGAGAGATGCCCTGGCGAAGGCGGTGTATGCGGCGATGTTCGAGTGGGTCGTGGGTCGGACGAACGAGTGCATCGAGGCCAAGCAAGCCGAGGCGGTGTCGGAGGACCGAATCTTCATCGGGCTGCTTGACATCTTTGGTGAGCCAATGAGTAGCGTGGTGTGCGTGCGTGTGTGTGGTGGGAAGGGTGTGGTATGACACGTTGCGGTGCGGGAAGGGTGTGGCGTAGTGTGGGGGTGTTGCGACCGCAGCGCTTCGAGAGACGGGTCGGTGCCCAAGTTTTTTTTGTTGGTGGTTTCTTCTTTTGTGTAGAGTTGTCAAGGGACTGTTTGGGTACGACGATGGCCACGTTTTTTTTCGGTGATGCAGTTGTTGGTGTTGTTGATGTCGTCGTCCTTGTTTGCGGGGTTTGTTGCTGTTCCTATTTTTGTATGCGTGTTCGGTGAATGTGCGTAGTGTTGTCGCGGCGGCTATGGCGGACGGGCGGCAGCAGATAGTGGTATTTGGTCGAGTCGTTATCCCCCTTCGTACTGCAGTCCTATTTTGGGGACAAACTAGTCTAATTCCAAGTGTTTTGTCCCCTAAACGGGACTGCGGTCCTAGAAGGGTTAAAACGCAGCTTGCTCGACTTCGTAGTGGTTATCTTGGCAGTGTATGTATCGTGCTCGTGAGAAGGCGCTCCTCACCTCTGAGGTTGGGGGCTCTGCTTTGCGCCGGGAGAGGTGGGGGTCGCTGCAACAATCATTTTTAGTGACGCCTTCCTGGCATCGATGAAGCAAACTATTTTCTTCTGCCTTCTTTTTTTCACCGTTTTTTTCCATCGCGC
This sequence comes from Macrocystis pyrifera, assembly GCA_031763025.1. NCBI lineage: Eukaryota > Phaeophyceae > Laminariales > Laminariaceae > Macrocystis > Macrocystis pyrifera. The sequence goes on along the minus strand of JASSKH010000007.1, from coordinate 13,006,460 downwards.
TGCGAGAGGCGCTTGTGTTTTTACGAGTTTTCCCGCAATTTCGATTGTATTTTCGTCCTCCTGCAGTTCCTGCATATCGTACGAGTTGTTGTTTCAATTCTGATGGCCCTGTACAACTAAGTGACCGTAGTGATAGAAGCGTACCCGTTTACGGGTATAAACTTGCTTTTGGGCAGAAAGTACAGTGGATCGCCGGCAATTGAAGGATACCCCGATCGCTTGTTTTTGCGCCGTGCTTTGACAAGTTGGATGGCCGTAGAAAGATGACGAGCTCCCTCCCCTCTCCTCTCTCCCCTCCCCCCGTACTTCTTTATTTTACGTACCTGGTACCTGCTACATAACCTTGACCTTGACCTTTGTGTGAACTCCGTCCCCGCCCCCTTTTTGTTTTCTTGTCGCTTGTCCTCTCAGGATTCGAAATTTTCACGAACAATTACTTCGAGCAGTTCTTGATCAACTACGCGAACGAGGTGCTGCAGCAGCAATTCAACAACTTCGTCTTCCGCCAAGAGCAGGTCAGTTGGGGTTTGCCGTGTTTTCTATATTACATTCCAAGAGACAAGCAGAGCATTCTTCGGGGCTACCGATGTGTGTGTTTCACATTAAACCGTTCTTTCTACACGTAGACATCCACCACAACCAGTGTCTGCCGATTCTTCAGTCCTATTAATAGAGACATAGAAATTTTGTGGTCACAAAATTACGCCACAGAGATACTACATTGTTATGCAGTAAGCAAGAGTAGACAGCTGATGCTGAAATTCGTCGTTCTTTTTCGCTTCAAGGAGACACTTTTTTTTTTTTTTTTTTCTAAGGCTCCCCGCGCCATCTCCAGGCAACCCCCCTCCCCCCTATACTCTCCAAATGTCCCAAACTGCCAGTGAAATTTTCAAAGGGGTTGTAGTTCGTTGTATTGAGAGTATCCCCGCGGCACCCCTTTTCCAGTGGGCTCTGTTAGGCAGCGAGCGAACGGCAAATCGGTGAGGAAAATGATGGTGGCTTATGTGGGTGGGTGGTTGGTTGGTTAGTTTGTGTGTTGGCGCCTTGAACCTATTGTTGGCTTGTGTCGAAAGAAGACGAGCCACGGGGAGACAGAAGCGGAAAAAGGCAGGCAGGCAGGCTCTCTAAACGTTTTGGTCATTTCGCTTTGGATGGCATACGCCGCCGTTTTCTCGTCCTTCTCTCCAGTAAACCAGGTACCTGATGTTCGTATGTGATTTGTTTGGTTCCGTTCGATGGTTGTGATTCCGGCGTCCACCTACCGGGTCAGACCCCCCCCCCCCCCCTGCCTTGTGTAAGAAATCGGTTGATACATTTCCATACTTTCGTAGCTCCATTTTCAACCTTAACCTTCACAATTTTGATTTTTTGGGGGGGCGAAAAACGACGAAGACTCTGTGTGGCGATCTCATAGTCTTTTCTTGGTCTTGAAAGGCACCGTTCGAGGTTAGTATCATACCACTTTCGGCCTCTGATGAAAGCATCATTTTGACTCTGTTGATGTGGACAGCAAACGGGAATTATATTCCTGGCAATAGTGGTATGGACGAGGGAACGGGATCTGTTTTCCTTCGTAGATCTCGTTGCTCGTTGCTTTTGGTCTCTCGCGGCGGTCTGGGTTTCATTTTACGACGAGCGACGAGGGATGACGTGTGTTGCTGGGGCGCGCGCGGGGGGGGGGGGGGGGGAGGGGGGGGTCAAGACAAGAAGAATAGTGCCAGCCCTTTGTTTTGATCTGGCAGCAATGATTGGCTAGCCGGTGAGGCTGGTGTGAACTGCACCCTTTTATTTCCGATAGTGCCAGCTCTTTGTTTTGATCTACTACGGGGGTCCATAGTTAGTAGTACCTATGGTATACATAAAAACCTATATATTTACCTGTTTTTTTTCCAACAATATTTGGTCCTATTTACTATGGTCCCCCGTAATAGCAGCGATGGCTGGTTAGCCCGTGAGGCTGGTGTGAACTTGCATCCTTCTATTTTCGGAACAAAGCTTTGATGTTATTTATAGTATTAAAACTGGGCTGGGAATCGCTGTTTGCTACCCACATCAGAGTCCATGCAGGTACGTATATTTTTTGAGCCACTGTCTGGAAAGGGAAGCACCGTTCGGGTATTTATAAGGAACCGATGGGGTGTTTATATGAAATATACCCACACGCTCCTCCTGATTTATCATGGAAATATTGCGGTCCGTACATTTTCCGGAAAAGTGTTTTGAGTTCTTGTGTGGAAATGTTAAGTGACAATGTTGGTATCGATGTATTAACGTCAAGACCCGAATGGTCATCTTGCGTTCCTGGCCGCAATGGTAAATAAAACAAGCTATGTATACTCCGCATACACTTGAAATTTCCTTTTTTTTACAGTTGGGTTGTTGGACAATTTTCGCCCCAGCCTAAGGGTTAGTTATTCACGGCTGCTACCTTATTTCGTACTCGTACACGTGTACAACTGTTCGCAGAAAGGCGGAGGGACGCTCCGGCCTCCGGCGCACGCCACGCCACACACCAGTCAACCCCCCATGTTGGTCCACCCTTCGATGCGTTGTCTCACGAACGGAAGAGCTGCCTTTTGCTTGTTCCTTCTCCCTTTTCCGGTCACGGACCCAGCAGCTTTTTACGATACTGGGTGCGTAGTTCGTATCCGATACGACGGTAGCGTTCGCTATTACGGGGGTCCTTAGTTAATAGGACCTATGGTTTACATAAAAACCTATATATTTACCTATTTTTACTAACAAAATTTGATCCCGTTATCTATGGACCCCCGTAATAGCTACACACTGCTCCTGGCTGGCGGATCTGCGAAACCAACAAAAAAATATTTTGACTATTTACGGGGGACCGTAGTAAATAGGAACTACGGTATACCAAAAAAAAACTTTGTATTTCCCTATTTTTACTATTAATATTATTATTACGGGGGTCCATAGTTAATCCTATGGTTTACTTATCCGTTTTAGTACAGCAGTCCCGTTTGGGGGACAGATCACTTGGAGTTGGACTGGTTTGTCCCCAAATCGGGACTGCGGTACTAAAGGGGTTCTATATATTACCTATGTTTACTAACAATATTTGGTCATAAGTTACTATGGTCCCCCGTAATAGCAATATTCGGTCTGTTTACTATGGTCCTCCTGCCTAGTATGTAGTTTGTCCCCGTCCGAGACAGGACTGCAGTCGGTTAATTAGTGTTACCAGTAATAGCTGTATTAATTGTATCCCGGGGAGTTGCTTTCCTTTTTTTTGTATGTATGAATATGACACCAACTGCGATGATGATGATGTATGTATGATATTCGATTATTATATATATACCGGTATATGCTATTCCGGATTTGGTCTGGTGGCGCATTTGTTAGATGCGAACTCCTTAAAAACATACATATATATATGTATAAATCTGGGAGCTTGCGTACAGAGCACCAGGTACGCGGCAACATATTTTTTAATTGAGAACACATTCGTTTTTTGCTCGGGATTCCCCCCAAAATAGGTGGAACATTTTTTTTTCAGCCTCAGCTTGATCATATCAATGTTAATAGTGTACCTGGTGTAGTGGAGACGCACGCTGCCTAAGATTGTGAGCCTGACCCCACAGATGAATGTTCCCAACCCCTTTACCTGCTGTAGACCAATTTTTATGCGAAAAAATTTGAACGGCTCTAAAAACTGTGTCGTTTTTTGCCGAATTCCCCGCGATTTATTGGGCGGGACTGTCAGAAACGCCGGTAGACTCCTCAGGATGCTTCCCTTAGTTTTCTGAGAGCTTTGTTGAGCAGTTTTCCGGTTTCTCCGTACGTACGTGGAGTCGCACGAAGTTTTTGACGCTCGTCCATGTTGCCAGTTCTGAGGACATGATGTTTCACCCAAAATCTTCGAAGACCCATTACTTCTATTCTGGTCACAATCTTGTTTTTTTACCCTCCAGAGAAAACTGATTGGTTGTTCCTTGAATTAAATTACTGCTGTGGAACTCTCCGATTGGCTGTTCCTTGAATTAAATTATTGTGGAACTCTGGAGAACCGGAAAGCTGTTCACGAGAGTTCTCGGAAAACTCCGGGGATCTTTCTGAGGACTCTACCGGTGTTTTCGACAGTCCCCCCGTGTAAAACGCGTATATTCGACCTAAAAACTCAATCCTGGAGCCCAGAATAGTTTCCCGTAGTATTTAATGGTTTGTCTTGAAAACTGCACTGCTGTGCAGAAACGCAAACATGGGTCTAATTCCAAGTGATTCGTCCCCGAAATGAGAGCGGAGTACAGCAGGGGTTAAGCACCACTCCGGCCGGGGTCATATTATAATCCACGTTTAATGTTCAAATTAAAGTCAAAACGGAGTTTGTGTTCACGGCCAAAGTGATATAGTATAATATTGATATTACAGCAAAATAAAGGCACGTACCGGGGGGGAGAAGGGACGACACCTGTGACCTCGGCTTGTCCAGAAGATCGTCGAGGGTAAAACCTCCTACGAGTGGGCTGGAAAGTAAAAGTGATGATGAAAAAAAAAAAATATATATATATATATACCTGGTACGTATATATATATATATACCGATTTTTAAGAGCATCCCTTTTAGTACCGCAGTCCCGTTTTGGGCGCGAATCACTTGGAATTAGAGTGGTTTGTCTCCTATTATATTGATAAACGGGACTGCAGTTTGCCCTCGGAGGGTCAACCCTTTTACTATGCAATGTAGAGTAGAGATAAAACCAAGTAGATCGGCCTGGTACGAGAAGAAAACTACATACAAGTGTTATTAATTATAGTAATATGTGTTCGGAATTACGGTAGTAGTTTGGGATCAATTTTTCACCGTAGTAAAGAGATGGAGATCATGTCAGAGATAAGACCACGCATTTCAGGGCGGTCACGGGTTGGTCTGAGCGATGACCGCTTTACGAGGACTGCATTGTTAGTAGCGTCTTGAGGACAGTTGGGTAGAAACTTTTTGAAATTAGAGTTGGATAACTTGTTTATGTACAGAGCAGTTCTGAAAGGGTTAAAATAGGTCCACCAACCACTACCTGTTGTTGTATCGTGAACTACATAGAGTTGTGTGTAACGTTCGTTGTGTGTGTGGCTCGAGGGCGCGCGCGTCCCCGATTTATTCCCTACGTTACTCCTGCACTCCTCCTTGGTTTCCCGTCGTGTGGCCGATGCTGTAACCTGTAACCGCCGTGTTTTAGTTTCGACACTTTTTCGCTCCCCTCTCTGAATGAAGTCCCAGAGAGGTTATAGTTATCGTACAACCAAGTCAATGTAGTGAAGGGTAACTTTGTGCGGGTGATTACTGGGGAGTACCGGGGTAAACATACTTTGTTGTACGAAGTCGAAACCTTTTATAACGCGCGCGCGCGTGCGTGTTTTGGCGCGGGAGTAGATAGACGATAGACCGTGCGAAATCGAAGCCTCAATTAACGTTTGCGTATTCTGGCGGCGACCCCTGTGTATGTACTGCTGTCTTCTTTTTCCCTTTTTTTTCGGTTTTGACAGGAGGAGTATGAGCGCGAGAAGATCGAGTGGAACTTCATAGAATTCCCGGACAACAAGGACTGCATCGAGCTCATCGACAAGAAGCCGAACGGGATCATCCCGACCCTGGATGAGCAGGTGCGTCGGCTCCGGAAACCCCCGGCTTTTTTTGGGGGGGGGGTGTTGGACACCCATATTTTTATTGCGCTGAGGTAGGGGAGGGTGCCCAGGAAGCGTACAGCAGTGTTGGGATAGGGTTAGGGTGGCCAGGAGGTGTACAGACAGCATTGTTAGTGTATGCAGGCGTACAGCAGTGTTGGGATACTGTTAGGGTGGCCAGGAGGTGTACAGCGGTGCCAGTGTGGGTAGGCTGCGTTCTAAGAATCTCGTTGTCCTCAAAGTAATGAATGTAGAAATCCGTCCTTCACGTTTCACGTGTGGAGAAGGTGGCCTCGCCTTCGGAAGACTGCATCCTCCCTTTTCGAGACAACCTACTGCTGTACCTGAAGTCAAAGCGAGATGCCTCTCTCTCTCTTTCAGCTGGAAAAAAAATCGAGCAGCGAACACGTTTTATTTGCTCGCCGTGCCCCGCCGAACCCCCCCCCTCCCCCCCCAAGAAAACGTGCGGCCTACACCGGCTAGCTGTCTTGATGGCGCACTTTCGCAGTGGGGCACTTCTCTCCTTCCGCCGTTGATCTCTACCCTCTCTTGCGAGTCCTACCGCCACCGCCCCCGTCAATGCCCCCTCCTCACCAACATCACCCCAACCTCCCTTGTTCATTTTGTTGATGTTGGTGGCGGTGTTGTTGTCGTTGTTGTTGTTGGTGGTGGTGGTGGTGTTGCTGTGTTGGTGTTGGTGGTGGTGTTGATGGTGGTGGTGGTGTGGTGGTGTTTGTTTTGTCGCTGCGATTGCTGCTGTTGCCATTGTTGTTGTTGTTGACGCTGCTGCTGCTGCTGCCCCTGTTGTTGTTGTTGTTGTTGTTGTTGTTGTTGCTTTTCGTCGTTGTGATGAATTTATATCAGTGCCTCCTGGGGAAATCGACCGACGACCGGTTCGCCCGGGAGATGTACAAGAAGTGCGAGGGGCACGACCGATTCCAGCTGGCGCCCAAGATGCGCGTGGAGCACAAGTTCTGCGTCCGGCACTACGCCGGCAAGGTGGTCTACAGCACGGACGGGATCATCGAGAAGAACAGGGACACGCTGCAGCAGGAGGGGATTGACATGCTGCTTTCGTCCGGGTCTGACTTCACGGTGCTCATGGGCGAGATCGAGGCCAAATCGACGAAGGTGGGATGGTTGCTTGTTAGTCATTGGTTGTTTGGTTGGTTGGTTGGATAATTTGTTGGTTGGTTGGTTGGTTGGTGGGATAATTTGGTGGTTGGTTGGCTTATGTCGACCATGGCGTTGAAAATGTTGTTGTTGATTTTTTGTTTTGTGCGGTGGGCCTCGTTTTCGCTGCTGCTGCTGCTGCTGCTGCTGTTCGTTGTCGATTGCCTGCTGCTGCTGCTGCTGCTGTTCGTTGTCGATTGCCTGCTGCTGTTGTCTACTGCAACCTGAAGTTCATACAAGAACGGTTTATACTTTGGCGGAACACATGGAGGCTCTTCATCGCACTCGCTTTCGTCCTTTCTGTCCATGACACCCTCCCCACCCCCCCCCCCTCCTCTGACAACGCTGGCTTCCTCAGGTGAAGGGAAATCCCCGTCGATCGGACGGCGGGGGCGGAACCACCGCCGCCAGTGGCGGCGGCGCGGCTCGACGCGGGAGACGTACCACCATCGGGGCCAAATCGCTGGGCGCGCAGTTCCGCGAGAACCTGAACAATCTGGTCTCGACGGTGGACAAGACGCATCCGCACTACGTGCGCACGATCAAGCCGAACGATGACCTGTCTCCGGCCAACTTTTCGTTCGAGCGTATCGCGGAGCAGCTGAGGAACGCCGGCGTGCTGGAGGTGGTGAGGGTGGCCCGCGCTGGGTTCCCCGTCCGCCTGGGTATTCAGGTGCGGATAGACGAAGGGACCTAGGGGAGGGGGGGGGAGGGACGGGAGGGGGGGGGAGGGACGGGAGGGGGGGGGGGGGGGCGACAGAGCGTAACATTGTGTTGTTTTTGTTGTCAGGAGAGGGGGGGGGGGGGGGGGGGTAGAGGAAGACGAAGAAAGGAATGTCAATGCCTCGAACTTTAAATTTGTTTTTTTTGCTTTTCGGATGTGCGAACCTGTTTTTCTTTCATGCTGATCGGTTCTGGTGTCCTTCGTTTTTGTTTCAGTTCTGAAGTCTTGCTTTTGCTGTCTTTCGTTTTCGTGTTAATTAGTCTCAATCAATCGCGTCGCCTTCGGTAGGCCCTGCTCTCTCTTTTGTCTTTCCCTCTCGTATTTATCCTCTCTTCGTCTCCGTGTCTCTCGATTTTTTTAATTCCCATTCGCGGTCTACAGGAGTTCATAGACCGATACGGCGTGCTTGCTCCGCTGGTGGTGGAGAACGCCTACAGGAACTGCGCACAGGTGAGGCATCGGAGGGGGAAAAGAGGGCGGCGCGGGGGGGGGGGGGGGGGGTAGGGAGGGACTGGCAGGCCAATATATTTTAAAGTTATTTTGACCAAACTGCGGCACAGCAAGGGGCAATCTGTGCGCCTCCCTGCCTAGCCCAGCCCGCACAAGGTTATCTTGTCCGGCCATGAAACATGTGGGCGATTACTGGCTTGGGTTGGTCTGACTCTTGCCACGCATTTTTGTGAGCGTGTTGCATTGAAGTCTCTCATTATCTCTCTCGCTACGTATTTTTTATTTGTCAGGACGGAGGAGAGATCGACCAGGAGTCGGAACGAGCAGTGTGCAAGGCGCTGGTTGTGTCCATCGTGGAGAAGGTGACTAAGGCTCCTGCCAAGGCCGCCACAGACGACCAGTTCATGGCGCTGTGCCGCGACGTGGGAATGCAGATGGGTCTGACCAAAGTGTTCTTCCAACAGAAGGCGTTCAACAGCATAGAGAGGCTCAGGTACGGCGAGGCTTCTTTCCTTTCTCGCGTGCGATAAAAAATAGCTTCCATGTTTTGTTTTTGTTTTTGTTTTATTTTGACCAGCGACGTGATGAAGTTGTTTCATGCGTTCTTCCGTTTTCTTTCCGCGAGCGGCCTGCTTCTTGAAGGGGGTGGGTGGTCAGGTGGTCATGTGGCTCTTCTTTTTTTTTTTTTTCGCCTGTTTTGCATGTTTTTCTTGCTTCGGCCGTCCTCGAATTCGTGTTTTTACCAGTAGTGTCGGTTTGTTCCCGTCCGTCCGCAACGTTCCCGTCCCTTTTCATTTATCACTTCATATGTACGTACTGTAGTTCACCCACCTTACACATGTATGTATTAAAAATATATGTATAAATTATAAATATATGTATATTACAAATGTATGTATAAATTATAAATATATATTATATTATATACCAGGTATTTGTTTATCACCCCATAATACACTAAGTATCACCCATAGCCCACCCGGCGAAAACTATCACACTCGGGGCAGATGATGATCTATCTACAGATAGATGATTTAGTTCCTCGGCTACCTGCCGTTGTGAAAGGTTGTGGGGGATCTGTCTACGGTACAGATCCGACCCAGAAAACATGAGCTAGATCATTCAGATTTGTGCGGCTCCCACCGGGGAACATGCGCTGTTAGGTGTCATACAGATCATGCAATGTCGGGAACAGATCATGTCATACAGATCGTGAACTGTGGGAGTCGCTGGTCTGTCGGAGGTGTGCATAGCTTTTCAGTTTATTCGAGAGAAGTTGTTGGCACAACACACCCTGCTGTGCACAGGACCAAAGGGGCTAACGCTACAGTAGCCGCTGGTGTGATTGGGTCTGATCGGCTTGGGGGTTAACCGAGGGTCAGCTTTTGTGTTGGTGTCGTTCACAGGGTGTGTCAACCTCGTTTCTCGAATGCTTGGTAAGAAGCTACCTTCCTCAAACCATGATCCGTCCACCCGTCAACCCGCCACCCTACCATCCATCAACCTTGCATCATCCACTCCCGTGAATCATCACCCGTCTCATTCAGGACGGCCATGATCGCGAACTCGATCACCAAGCTGCAGACGTCGATTCGCTGCTGGCTGGTGCGCAAGAAGTTCCTCAAGGAGCGCAGGGCCGCTGTCGCCGTCCAGGCGTGGGTGAGGGGGGAGAACACGCGGGCCACGGTGGGGCGGGAGATGCAGGAGTTCGTGCGCAAGCGCAAGGAGAAGGAGGCCCAGGAGGCCGAGACGCTCCGGCTCGCCGAAGAGGAGAGGCAGAAGCAGCTGGAGGAGCAGCCCTTTCGGTCAGGCTTGAGCAGGTGGGGAGCAGTGACGGTAATGGTTCCTCTGGAGTGCCGGTGTGCGTCAGCAGCCAGCAATACAGGCACTACTATACTTTTATTACGGGGGACCACAGTAAATAGGACCAAATTTTGTTCGTAAAAATAGGGAAATATATAGGTTTTTGTGTTACCGTAGGTGCTATTTACTGTGGTCCTCCGTAATACCGGCATCCGGCACTAACTACTCCGTACAATGCCGCACTGGCTATTCCCATGTACGCCGAGCGACCTTACCGGCACGTGTATGTACGGGCAGCGGGCACTACAGAGGAACGACCCACTGCTGGATTGGGGTGGGTTGGTAGGTGGGTGGGGCGTTGTAGGTGGGGGGTGGGGTTGGCTTCCGGCCCTTGTCGGGGCATTTTGTTTGGTATTTTAGCCCCCCTGTGAGATATGCAACGACGTTTCGAGGAAACTTTTTTTTTTTTTTGTTTCAAAAGAAAACTGCGATGTACTCGCCCAAACACCAGGTATATCCCATCCCCCCTTTGCTTGTGTGTGTGTTTCAAACCGTATTTGGTGTTAATTGCTGCTGCTGCTGCTGCTGCTGTATGTTTGCTTGTTTTCCCTTGGTATTATTACGGGGGTCCATATTAAACAGGACCTATGGTGTACATAAAAACCTAGATATTTACGTATTTTTACTAACAATATTTGGTCCTATTTACTGTGGTCCCACGTCTATAGCACCAGTAGTAGGGGATGTTTTTTGCAGCAGTAGTAGGGGATGTTTGAACAACTGTCTCGGGGCGGTGCGATCCACTGTCCCCCTTAGATGGCAAAATGCCGACTACCGCCTAGCGTGATAGTGGCCTGGTCGCGCATGAGTTATACGTCACGAGTAGAAACCCAGCGGGTGCTTTTTTCAAGGTATGGAGGATGGAGTCCAGAGGGAGGAACGGATGATGAGTTGGGGTGTAGTTATCGGGAAGAGCGTTGAGTAGGAAGAACCACAGCGATCGAGGCGGCGATGGCGTTGGGGGGGGGGGGGGGGGCATTGTTTTTTGTTCAGGAGGGTTGTTTTTTTTTTTTTTTTGTCGTTGGGACTAAAGGGGTTTCCAAGTTTTGCATGGAAGCGGCTGGCGGGGTGCGGTGCGATGCGACGCGCGCGGTGCATCTCTACCGCATCGCGTTGCACATGTCCGTTCGGCGAATGAATATTATATATATACTACCAGGTATATATAGATATATATATATTATATATACTACCAGGTATATATATATAGCACAACGTGAGCAGAAGCATGGCGGTACAGCAGTATTTTGGGTGTTTGACTGGCATGTACTTGTATTGCCTTGTATTCGTAGCGCAGTTGGAAAACACTCGACTTCACGGAGCGCCATGGGCCAGACGGGCGCCACTATTCATATGTACTACGGTATCACGGGGGACCATAGTAAATAGGACCTACGGTACACACAAAAACCTATGTATTTGCCTATTTTTAGTATCAATATTTGGTCCTATTTACTATGGTCCCCCGTAATACGAAAAACGATTTCATCTCCAGCCCTTCTCTCCTTTTCCCTCCGTCCGCCTTCCCCGAATCCCGGCTCTCGCACGAACGATGGAAACCCCGAGCGTCATGAGCCTAGCCCCACACAATCGCCACAGCAAAACAAGACTGTTTCCGGAACCCATCCCCCCCCCCACCCCCCCCCCCCCCCCCCCCCCCCCCCCCCCCCCCCCCCCCTCCCGCCTCGCCAATCTCAATCCGTCCTATCACACGAACGATCGACACCCCAAGTGCCATGATCTGCAACCGATCGCCCATCGCCACGTCATTTGTCTCAAACCTTCCCCTCCCCCTCCCCCCCCCCAACCCCGCGCCTCCCTCTTCGAAACCCGACCACCCACCCACCTAACTAACTACCCAGCTGAAGACGCAGATGCAGGGAGAGATCGACGGACTGAAGGCGGACCTGACGAAGGCCAAGAGCACCGTCAAATCCCTGCAGGGGCTCCGGGGCCGCAAGGTTGCGGTGACGGGGGCGCTGCGCGGGTGCGGCCCCGCGATCGTGAAACGCCTCCTCATGGACGGGGCTTCGGTGATCGCGGCCGACCGAGGCATGTCCAACGACGAGGCTGCCGCGGCCGGGCTCAGGGGGGTGGGGAGGGCACCCCTAACGTGGATGCGTTTACCGCGGGGCGTCTCGTTTTCTTCGATATGGGTGGGCCGGGGGACGAGGATGGGGCGTGTCGCTTGGCGGAGCTGTGCCAGGAGTCGTTTGGTGGCATGGACGGGCTTGTGTGTAACACCGCGGCCTCTACCGGCGCCGGGTCTCAACAGCAGCAGAGAGGCAGTATCGCTAGTGGCGGCGGTGGAGACGCGGGCGGGGCGGGGGGGGGGGGGCGCGGTAGCATGCCTGCCGTCTCGTCCAACCCGCTTGAGGACCTGGAGCCGTCGGACTGGGCGGACGCGCTTACCGGCGCGCTGACGGAGCCCATGCTCGCCACGAAGCACGCGCTGCCGCTCTTGCAGGCGGCCTGCTCGAAGGGCACGGTCGGGGCTGGCGGTGGCGGCGGTGCTATCGTGAACGTCGTGTACACGGCCTCGCGCGTGGCCGGGATTAACAGCGAGACGCTGGCGACCGCGGGGGGTGGGCTTGCTCGGCTTACCCACTCTCTCGCCGCGAGCTCGTGGCCGCACGTGCGCGTTAACGCTGTGAGCGTGCCAGAGGGGAGCGGGAGGAGCGGCGCGGGCGGCGCCGCCGGCGGGAGGTCGTCGTCGACGCGGAAGCGGTCCGGCAAGGACGCGGCGTCTGCGGTGTCCTTCTTGCTGTCGAACCACGCCGGTTCTGTCACCGGTCAGAATCTTGCGGTGGACGGCAGTCTGTCGAGAAGAGCGTAGACCTGAAAATCGGGTCAAGGTCTAATCTATCTGCGAGGGGGAGATCTCGAAGCGGGATTTTGGGGGGAGGGAGGGGAGGAAGTTGCGAGGAATCTGGGCGAAATTCTCGAGAAGGTTCGGAGAAGACTCTTGACACGATTCTGAGATGACTCTGAGAATAGTCTGGTAAATCTCGGAGAAAGTTTGGAGAAGAATTTGAGACCTCCCTTTTTTTTTGGCCTGGTTCTACTGCCGCCCGACTTTGACTCTGACGTCTTATACCGGCCTCGCATTGCGATGCTTTTCTTTGCTCGGTGCTGTTGCTTGACTGCAGCATGACCGAAGTCCTTGACATTTTTTCTTTTTCATTGCTGTTTTCGTTAATAAAAGTATATTATTAGCTAAAAGGAACAAAGAAAAGTCTGGCGTGGCGTGGCGTGGCTTGGCTGGTTACGTTTGTTTTTGTTTTCGTTTTTCGTTTTTTGTTGTGTGACTTCGTAGGATAAACGTACTCTAGAGAGACGGCAAGAAAACGGGGCAAGCCGCATGGCAGTGGGCAGGGGGCACACTTACTGCTGGCTTTGACTTTGGCAACCAGCTACCTTGGTCATAGGGCCACTACTTTTTGTTTTTTGTTTTTTTCAGTTGAGGCGGAGTCCGCGGGAGGCGTGAAACACGTTTTTTTCTTTCTCTCTTGTTTTTTTTTTTCGTCATCCTGTCTAGTCGTGGTGCTGGTCAGTGGTTCTATCTGGTGTCTTGATCTCTTTACTGTTTGGTTCCCTCTTTTCCGTTTTTTTTTTTTTTTTTCTTCATGATTCATTCCCGTATCCTTTTTCGTGCGACTACGAGTATATACGTGTATACGTACTTCGTTCTTTCCCCTCTTGTATTTTTCGCACACCCTTTCTGTGCAACTCTTTTTGCGAACTCTTTGTGTTGTTGGTTTATGACATATGTTTGTATCTTGGGGTTGTAGGAGCGAGGGGGGGGGGGGGGGGGGGGGTGCACGAAGCTGCCAGATCGGCAGCGAACCTGTGATTACAGTACCATGATAGGCAGGTCTGGGGAGGGAGGGGGCTAGCTAGCGTGGTAGGGGGGGGGGGGGTGGAGACGGGGAAAGGTTCGAGTTTGGAGCTCGTTGTGATTTTTTCATGGGAGAGGCAAGCGCAGGGTAATTTTCTGTGTGCAGTTTTTCTTCTTTTTTCTTTTCCTTCTCGAACGATCAACACCTACTGGCAGACTATTAGCAAGCTACTACTTCGTAGTAGAAAACCGAAGTTTTGGCCGCGTCGAAGCCTCTTTTGACGTTGTCATACTGGTTTTAGTGTTGGAGGCGGTTACCTATCAAGAGATGAAGGTCAAACCGGTATCTAGGCCTTGTTTGGCAGTCAAGGAATCAAACCACGGTCTCCTATAGCTCCTTCGCCGGCTGCTTACCTGGTGTTTGTTGCCTGTGTAGGCTGGACTGGCCGCTACGCGTGCGACTACTTTCTGGCACTGGTATTATTACTCTGGCGATACTCGTAGAAAAGAGATTTCGTGCTCCGCCTGAACGCGTCGCGTGGGTTGCATGGCATACGGTTGGTTCCCTAACCAATGAGGGCTCTGATTCATTTCGTTTGGTTTTTTTCTTCTTTTGGTATACCCGCTGGTTTACTTGATGGTTTGTGCGGCTCATCGTTGCCGTACTCGTGCGTGCTTCTGTTAGGTTTGATTGGATGTGACCCGTATAGCGTGTCGGTTCGTCTCATTCCGATGGAGGAAGCAAGCAGGAACCGAGACTTTTCCAGGGCCTGGCTCTTCGTTTAGGTGCATGGGCGGATATGTATTATGTATGGACCGTTTGGGTCTTACTTAACCCCTTTTAGTTGTAGTAGAAAAAAACGATCCCACACTAATTTCAAGTAGTTTTTCATGCCCGAAAACGCGGGTTCAGTCCTAAAGGATTCAATACGAATATCGAAAACGGTCCTGGACTTTTTTTTTTTTCCCCGGAAATGATTGGCTGAGGTGAAAAATGAGTTCGATTGGGTGAAGATGAGAAACATGAAAGGGATGGTCGATCTGAATTGTTGACGATTGCGAAGGCGAAGAGTCAGTAATTGATTCGGCCTGCCACAGATGAGGAAGAAAAGCCACAAGGTCGTCGCTATGAAGTCGTCGGAGCCGTGTTGGTACTGGTGATAAAAGCAGTGGTGTTTCATATGTTGTCTATATCGTTGGCGTTTTTTTTAGGGAGGGCAGAGGGGGGGTGGGGCTGGGTAGGGGGAGGGTTGAGGTTGGGGTTGGTATTGGTTGGTTCACTTTTGGTGAGCGATCGCGACAGAGAGGTCAGGTTTTAGGCTGTGTTTCGGATCGACGAGAAGAGGGGAAGGACGGACGGAGAAGGGCGGATTATAGGGAGAGAAGCTTCTACTGTTGTAGCTAGAAGGTCGGCCTGGATTATCGAACTACTACATACAATACGTACTGCCGGATTCAGGACTTGCTTGCGGGGGGAAAGCTGTGGTGGCTGAGCTCAATGTTCGAGTACTTATTTTGTACGTACGCGTATATGTATACGTGAAACGTTTTTTTTTTTTTTCGTTTTTTGGTACACGGCGCGTTTTCCATCTTTCTTAGTTTTTTGTTGTTGCTTTCTTTGCTGCTTAGGAAGTTCAGTGTAGAGCATGGCTGGCTGCGATAACGGCGTCGGTTCCTCCGGCGTTTCTGCTTTCTTTCGTGGGGCCTAATCTTGCCGATGCATGGTTTACGTCCGTCCGCATTAATAATTACGAGAACTGATGGTGATGAATGATGATGGTGGTGATCACAAATTATATGAACCCTTCCACAAGGTTTAGTCGTTTAGTCTCTGTTTCGGCCAAATAAAACACAACTCGTTGCTGCTTATTATAGCTGGTAGCAGTGTGTGCGTTGTTTTTCGCAGTATGCCGTCGTTTCTAACCGTCGACATCCAGCACAACCAACCGGTGTCCTTCCCGATTCTTCAAATCGCAAGAGAGATACAAGGGTCTCTGTCTGTGGTCACAAAACCACGAGACAAGGGATACTTTTCTGTATATATTGTTTCGCAGTAAGTAGAGTAGACAATACAATGTCATGTCGTCGTGCTGGATATACAGACACGACGATACCCACACACACGTTGCAGCATGCGATGCAAGAGGGAAACATCGAAAGAAACAAAAGAAAAACGAACCGAACAAAGCACAACAGCAGCAGCAGTTAATAGTACGGGGGTCTATAGTTAACAGGACCTATGGCATACATAAAAGCCTACATATATAGGTATTTTTAATAAGAATTTTTGGTCCTGTTAACTATGGACACCCGTAAATAGTACTGCAGTATTTTGGGGGGCCCGAAGTATTTATAGTGTTCAGAACCGACGATGGGCCGAAGAACCAGGTGCCAGTAGTAAGTTGTCTCCCTGTGTCTGTGTTTACACACCGAAGTTGGTCGTGTTCACCGTACCTGGTATGTATGTATGTACCCCCGCGAAAATATTTATACGAAGCAGATATTATTACGGGGGTCCATAATAAATAGGACCTATGGTATCGATAAAAACCTATATATTTACCTATTTTTACTATCAATATTTGGTCCTGTTTACTATGGTCCCCCGTGATAGTATTATTGTTTACGACTTACTACCCACGCACGCACGGCTTCGACCAAACAAAACAATACCAGGTATGTTGTGTGCATGTCGAGTGTCGACCCTAAAAAAAGCTCCTCGTCATTACGTCTGTCTGCATTCCAGTTAAGAATTTTCCTGGGGCAGTCGAGGTTTACTATTAATAGGGCTACTATTACGGGGGTCCATAGTAAATAGGACCAAAGATTGTCAGTAAAAATATGTAAATATATAGGTTTTTATGTATACCATAGGTCCTATTAACTATGGACCCCCGTAATACAGGGTTTACAGCCCACCCAATGTATCAACCATTGTTGTTGTTTTTGTCGAAGCTTGGCCAAGCAAGATCTGTATACATTTTCTTATAAAATTATGAAATACGTCAGCTGTGAGTTCGACTGATTAAGTATTAATAGTTGATACTGGTACTCAACTCTGCAAGCTGCGTAATACGTCTCGTCTATACTCCATTTTTACTGAATTTTACAAGTGTGTATAATAAGCCGAACACGCGTATTCCATTTTACAAGTGAGTGTAATTCCTTGTCAATGATATATATAGGCCAGTGGCTCTACTGGATGCTCCCCGGGTCAACAGGACATATATATATACTGAAACAGCAGCACTCCGCATTCTCTGCTGTACCACTCTGGGATGTTCGGGAATATAAGGATATTTTATACATTAATATGAATACCAAGCGGTCCTTATATTTCCGTCTAAAGTGGTACCAGTTACGTACGAATAGGTTTACCTACGGGAAATAAATGCAGCTATCGTACCGAGTAGATAGAGGGTCTTTTCACCCTTTTGATATGACTACTACTGCGGTCCCGTTCTGGGGACAAACCAAAACAAGACTATTACGGGGGGCCATAGTAAATAGGACCAAATACTGGTAGCAAAAATAGGTAAATATATAGGTTTTTATGTGTACCATAGGTCCTATTAACTATGGTCTCCCGTAATAGAAAAAAACGCAAAAAACAACCGTGTGTGTGACTAAAACTGCCCCCTCCCCCCCTCCTACTGCTGTATGTAGGAGATAGAAGATGGTGGTCACAGGCGGCGAAGCAGGAAGGGGATAAAATATCAGCAAAAAGATTTCATGTGATATATGGAAACAACGTAACGATCGCCCAAAAGATGGGAGGTGTCTAATAGGAGCAGGAACGGTGCTGCTCCGCCTCGAAAGAGATGCGTGGTGGTCAATGGCCGAATGACGAAGGCGAGCAACAAATGAGTACACGCCCCCCGCCCCCGCCCCCCCGCTCCCCCCTTAAATCGAGTCCATTCTCCCCATTTAGAAAAGCTCAGAACCCACTGTTACTACGTACGCATTTATTTGTTGTGTTGTTGATTGGGACAAAAAGCAATAAAGCACAGCAGTAGTACAACATTCTGACGGTATTTATCATGGCGAGGACGGTGGGTTCGCTGAATGCTCCAGACGTGTTTTCCGCACAACAATTGTCAATCACCGTTGCTGACTATTACTTGACCATCTTGGCAACGTGAGGCATAATCTTCCACCCGCAAGGTTGTGGTGGTTAAGTTCAAGGTCGCGACACTTTTCGTGTCCCTTTTTAGGTTTGTCCATTGAGTAGGTACTCGTTGGGACTCACGTGTGACGTTCGCTTAAGAGATAGAAGAATGGCAGCTTTATTCCTTTCGTGCACGATGGAGACCGAGAGCAAGGCTCGTGCCTCGCTGGGGTTTTCGTCTAAGAGACGCTTCCCAAGTACTACAAAAACGATGCAGATATCTGAACCCAGGCAATCACCGGCCTTTCAGCCTCATTCTAAGCAGTACCATAACATGGTTGCTTTGCCTGGTTAGCATGGATTTATCGCCTTATGGGGGAGGTCGGCGGATGTACGTGTGTGTGTGTGGGGTGGGGGCGCTGTCCACCCGCTTGCGGGAACTACATCAATATTGCTACTACGTATCAAAAGAACAAAAAATCCGCCACTGATGGAACGTGAACACGTAAAAAAAACGTTTTTAGGTCGATTTCCCGCGACAAAAACACTGCCACAGATAGATCCCGACAAAATAGCAAGCACTCCCCGCGGGGATAATCCCATCAAGCAGGGTCAACAAAGAGGAAACTGTTTTTTTTTTTTTTTTTTCCAAGGTTTCCAACCAACCGGTGTGCAATATTATTATAATAGTGTTATTGTTGGTATCACCTTGACAGTATGCCCACCCACTGCAACGTTGGCTGCCTTCCTTGCCTGCTCCACGTTGATTGCCGCAAGGGCAAGACCGGGAGAAGCGGGGGGGGGGGGGGGGGGGGGGGGGGGGGGGGTAGGTGCACTCATTATCATGCATGACCTTAGTCGTATGACCATACACCCTCACACCTCTACAATGCGGGGACGGGGGGTGGGGGGCGCATGTCAAGGTATAAAGGGCGTGCACCTGCAATTTTCTGAGACTCCTCCCCTCTTGGGGAGCAAAGGACCATACCTCACTCAACAAACACGGGCTCTGAAGAAGAATATCATCAGTGGTTCGTCCCGAAAACACGGGTCTGCAGTCTTGAAAGGACTGAGAAGAATACCACACTTACTTTGGCAACCATTGGATTCTTCTTTTCTTTTTTCCATCCCACTTAATATCATCTTCGGCCTCCTTTCCTCTCTCCATCCTAAAAGTAGCTCAGATCCGGAGTCACACGGTAGGCTCTCATCTCCCCTCCCCACCACGTTTCGCGCTTCGCTTTTTTGTCACCAGAAGACCGCAGCCCTTTCTTCCCTCTCGTGGACTCACTTCGAGTTGTGCCTACCCGCGCTACGAAGGCGCTCTCAGCGATCGGTCCCTCTTGATTTTTTGCAAATAAAGCCAAGCTCTCACCACGGCGGTGGGATTCGAACACGGGCACCAATGCTACTGCTGCAGCAGCATCTAACCACTTGACTATATACCGGGGCGACCGCACTACTACTGCAAAAAAATCCCACACTTTTTTTCAAGTCCTATTAATAGTTGGTTGTCTCCAAAAAGGTGGGGCGCAATTCTGAAGGGGGTAACTTGACCCGAGGAGCAGTGAGCGCTATGGATGACCTGTACACAGCAGGTCAGCAACGAAAAAAAATACTGGACAAACTGAACATCACGTTGCGTATTTCCTCGGTAAAACAAAGGCTCTCATCACTCAGAAATATTTCGGGTAAAAAATGCCATCCCTGCCGAAGCGCGCCCACAAAAGCAAATACCCGACCAACACTCCCCCCACCCCGCGTCGAAGCGGCGGGGGGGGGGGGGGGGGGGGGGGGGGCGTCCGTCCCCCTGTTTGGTTGTCCATGCGGAAACCACGCCGCCTGTATGTGTTGCTGCTGCGAGCGATTATGAAAAAAGATAACATCAGCCACCGACGTATTATGATTGAACAAAACGGGTGATTTTTCAGCGGAATCGTCCGCGATTAAGAACAAAAAACACCCAAAAGCAGATACTCGTAGATTCCTCCACGTATGGCACACAAGTCCCCGGGACATTCGTGCGGGGTCCAACTAGGAGATGAAACTAGAAGAGGAATCCAATTAATAGTTTACGTGTGCGCTGAACGAAACGACGTCCCTGTAAGTACTGTATCCGGCCAGCCTGCAAGGAGAGCGCACCGATCTACTGTTGCACCAGCCCACAGGCTCACGTGCCGTACGACGAATCATCTACTACTACTCCGATCTGGCTGCTACTCGTACAGATGAGTGAGAGAAAGAGCGAGAGGGAGTGAGTGAACTCAGTCTGTCTGTTGGAGCTACTGCTGTAAGAGACCGAACAAAAAACAGATTAACGACGTAAAACTTATCGCCAACACACCGAGTGACTGCCTGACACGACCAACCAACAAACCAAACCGAACCGACCCACCAATCAAAACCAAACCGAACCGAACCGACTAACAAATTAAACCAACCAAACCGAACCGAACCGATCAACCAATCAAACCGATCCACCGGCCAACCAACTGAAAACCACATGCAACACGTAAAACTACATACCGTACCACATTTAGTCTAAATATCACACGATGGTATCATCCTTCACCATCAATCAGTCTTTTCGCAACGAAAAACAATTACACGTGCGTTTTCGTCCGCGTTACCTCGGCGCTACAGGGTTTGTACAAATGAAGATGGAATACATCCATATGATACCACTCGTCGTATGCTTCCGATAGCTGGCTCTAAAACCACAGGATGCCGTCAGCATCAATCTTCGCCAAGCATGCTTTCAATCAAGTAAGGCAAATTATATGAGCAAGCAGGGCGTTCAAGCAAGCAAGGCTTCAATTTTCAACCAGAGCGAAACGTTTCAACGCAAGACTTTTACAGGCAAGGCTTTCAAACAAGGACTTCAAACAAAGCAAGCCCGTCCAGTATGCAACTCTTTAATGAAGCAAGCAAGCAGGCAAGCAATCAAGTAATTCGAGCAAGAAAGTCCCTCAAAATAAGCAGAGCCTTTCAAGCACGTAAGCCAACACAGCAAGCAGAGCCTTTCAAGCAAGCAAGTGAGTCATTTCAAGCCTTTCAAGCAAGCAAGTGAGTCATTTCATGCAAGTAAATTCCTTGAAAGCAGGCAACCGGCGAGGCTTCTTGAGAGCAAACTTTCAAGCAACCCCTACGAGCAAAGCAAAAAACCTAAACAAAGGTCTCTCGAAGTAACAATTGAAAGCGGCGCAGAAACCATCCACTAGACCCACCTACTACCATCCGTGGCCGCATCGTGCCGGGCCACCCCCCACAAGAAAAATAAAAGTCACAACCAAAACACCCCACGTATGATATTCCACTGGGAGAGGATCAACATTTACGCGCTTGCTGGCTTTCGCTCGTGTCATCATGTATATAATAAACGCCATCGCAATAAAAGGGACCAACACCAGCAGAAGTAAGAAACGCCGCCACAACGATTGGAACACCATCGCACACGAAACAACAGCAACACCACCGCAAAGGAAACGCCATGCAAACAATACAACACCAGCGAAGGCAACACCATCTTAGAAGAACCGCGAGCTTGAAGGTAACAACACCATCGCAAAGAAAGAGGCAACACCGTCGAGAGGAGGCGAAGCAGGGAGGACGTGGCCAACAAGGGTCTCCTTAGCCGGAAAACGCACACAAAAAAACTCCGAAAAAAACACGCACGCAAAAGGAGACACGCCTACTTTTCATCACGAGAACTGCTTCCAGAGACACTGACCGATTGCATTCCACAGCTGTGTATTTGTGGATACAGCAATACAACGTCGCACAAGAACCAGCAGCCATTCTCGTCCAAAAAGGTTGATTTGATTCACCGAGCCCCGCCCCCTTCCCTGTTAGAAAGCGCAATCAAGAGCACAACAACCTGTATGAGCTCAAGCAAAAATAGGGGGAGAGACTGCACACCGATTATAGCCTCATCTTAACTCGGAAAAACCCACATCCACGCATTTCTTCCCAGCATAACAGGGGGAAAAGCTCCGCATCTCCCCCCCACTCCCCGAGCTTCGAAAACGTTCGACGCACTTTTTGTACGAGCTTCGAAAAAAACTTGTATCGAGCAATCGTGCACGTATATTTTCGCTTTCCCGATTTTTTGAGAAAAACAAAACTCATTTCCCCCCCCCAAGCTTTCGACAGGCTCCGCTCGACTGTCATCACACGTACATTATACCTGGTATGTCGATCCCTCGCTGCCCCCTCGCGCTTCCCGATTCGCGTGAGACCCGACCCCCCCCCCCGCCCCGACCCCACCCCCCCCCCCCAACCCCCCTACCTCCACCCGTCACCCCCCCGCCGCTCCCAACCCTCATCCCTCGTCCGAGCAGTGCTACCAGCAGGGGGTTGCACTTTTGAGCGAAAAACCTTTCCTCACACTAACGGAGCTCCTGCCTGAGGACATTACCCGATATTTTTTAGACCATGATGTGTACTTTACAAAAGTATTCCTCAAGACGCCCAAGCCTAGATAGACTCATGGGGATTTTCTGCATCGGGGGGGCTTTACTAATATAGCTTGCGGTATTTATTCCCTGAAAAAAAAATAAAGAATTTGAGCGTTGGTTGATCATTGGGGTACTGAGCTAGCTGCTCAGGTGAGAGCGAAGGGCTGAAGAAAAAAGCTACAGGGTGCTAACCCCTACCCGTACCAATTCGTCACCCCCCTGCCCTTCTTTAGGCATGCTGTTTTATTCACCCAGACCGGGCAAACCCGCTCAGCCCTTGCAGCAGCGTGAGGCACGCCTCCTCCTGCTCCTCCGCTTTCGCGCTGCCCCCGGTCTGCCGCACCGTCTCCCTCGCCCCATCCAACCCCGCGCGGGCTACCCCCGCGACAAACTCCACGGTCTCCTCGAAGTACCCGGTCCCCGCGCCCCCGCGTCCCCCACCCCACCCCCGCTACCGCCGCCACCGGTGCCAGCGCTATCTCCGACCCATCCCCCGCTCCCGCTCTGACCGCTGCCGCCGCCGCCGATACTGTCGCCGCTAATGCTACCGCCACCACTGCCGCGACTGCTGTTTCCGCGACCTGTGCTACCGTCGCGAGCACCGGCTCTCGCCGCCGCTTCGATGAGGGACGTAACTACAGCTGCCGCCCCTCCCTCCATGCTGACGCTCGATACCAGCTGGTTTGCGAGGTCCAGCGTCAGCCACGCGTACCTGTGGGTTCGACCCGAAGACAAAGTTAACATTTAGCACGGCACCCCACCACAAAGAAGAAAAAAAAATGAACAAGAAGCACAGCACAGCACAACACAACGTACCACAAACAACAAGCCAAACCCAACCCAACCCAACCCAACCCAACCCAAACCAAAAAAATCAAACCAAACCAAACCAAACGAGCCGAAACCACACCTAAACAAAAAAACACACACACCAAGCCAGACCAACCCCAAACCCCCACCCCACCAAAAACCAACTCAGGCAGAACCAAACCAAACCAAACCCAACCCGTCACCTCGCAAAAAACAGACCGAGGCTTCCCAAATACGATATAGAGGTATTTAGCACTGTTTTTCTTTCCAAGGCAAACATTTCTGACTGACCCGGGCTCTTTACCCCTAACATCGCCGGAATGCCATTCGCGTTCTACATTCCTCGTGAAATATCTACTAGGGAATATTTCATCGGGTTGTACTTTCAGCTTTTCTGAAAAAAAAAACAACTTTGGGTAAAAAAAAGGTACTACGAGCTCCGCAGGGCAGGAGCTAAAAAAAAAAAAGGTTCTGCACCTGTCGCAACACGCCTCCTAAACCAAACCATACAAAACACAAAAAAAAAGGAAATTCGCAACAGGGGCCGTACCGCAGCGCAAGCGCCGTGCGAGTACCTGAATCGAGCCATGCGCGCTTGCTCCCCGCCCATGATGGAGCCCAACTCTACTTCGCCCTGCTCCCTTAGCTCCTCCAATTCCCTCAGGGTGGCCAGCACCGTCTCCGCCAACAGCCCTCGCACCTCTTCAATGACCCAATATTTACGAAACAGAAAACGACGGGAAAAGGAGCAGTGAGGGGAGGTTGGGGGTTGGGGTGGGTGTGAGGGTGGGGGTAAGGTGGGGGTGGGTGTGAGGGTGTGAGGGTGGGGGTAGGAGTGGGTGTGAGGGTGGGGGTAGGGGTGGGGGGTAAGGTGGGGGGTACGGGTGGGGGTAGGGGTAAGGGTAGGGTGGGGTAGGTTGATGCTAGGGGTGGGTGTGAGGGTTGGGGTAGGGTGGGGGTAGGGGTGGGTGGGAGGGTGGAGGGTAGGGTGGGGGTGAGGTGGGGGTGGGGGTACGGGAGGGGTGGGATGGGGTGGGGGTACGGGGGGGGGGGGGGGGGGGGCGTACTCATTTGTTGCTTGCCTTAGTCATTTGACCACTGACCACGCATCCCTTTCGAGACGGAGCACGGGAGGGGTGGCAGTAGGAGGGGGTTGAGTTGCGGTCAGAGGATTTTATGGAACAACACAAAAGTAATTCATACACACCTGACGTGCAGATAGCCAGGAGCACATCAGAAGACCGAGACCTCCAGAGAAGCGAAAAAAGGCCGACCAACGAACTAGACTGGAAGCACCGATGGGTTATGGGAACGCTCGCACGCCCCATACCCCACCCCACCCCCGCCCAACCAGAAAACACGCATCACAGACGAAATCAAACTACATAAAAAAAGGACCCATTACCACCGACGGCTCACGCAGCAGCAAACTGCCAACAACGTCCCTCTTTCATGCAACTCGCCGGACACCTCACGGCGCTTCGCGCTTGGTGGAAGCAATATCTGCCTGGTCGGTGAAAACCCGACGTGCTCCGTCCCGAAATTGTAGGAATGCGAGGTCCTCAGGTCATACAACTGCGGCCATGCACGGCAATAGTACCCCCCCCCCCCCCCCCCCCTATTGTATATATATATTATATATGGGTTGGGTTGGCGTCGGTTGGCAACGACACTGTAAAACATGCCGCTCACTACGTGAGCTAGACAACCAGGGTACTGTTTTTTTTTTTTTTTTTTTTTTGGCGGTCGCCCACAGCTGGTCGTCGAGTTAGATCATTTGTGCGAAGTAAATAACCTCTACTCTGCACAAGGGAATTGATCGTATCACGTAGTGTTCAAGGTAAGGCACCCAAGAGGCAGTTACATAGTACTCCCATTGCTGTCTCTGGAAGTGGCCACACCGGAAATCAAACTAACTCATTGAGTCTGTCATCCATATGCAAGTCCGCCTGACAAGCGGTTCTTAGTAGGATGCAGCTCACCCTTCATGCGACTCGCCGGACACCTCACGGCGCTTCGCGCTTGGTGCAAGCAATGTCTGCCTGGTCGGTGAAAACCCGACATGCTCCGTCCCGGCATTGTAGGGATGCGAGGGTCTATGGTCATACGACTACGGCCATGCATGAGATCGAGTAAATCTCTCCTATCGAGTACACCCCCCCCCCCCTTCTTCCCCCCCCACCTCCTCTCCCCCCCCCCCCCTCCAAATGTTCCGCGTGTGATCCTACCGTCCAAAAATCCCGACGTTCGCAGGTACAGCTCGTCGGTACCGAGCACTCCCCCAACGTCGAGCCAGCTCTTCTTCCTCTCTGGGCCGGCACCATCTTCGGTGCGGTGTGTGCCCGAAACCGCCCCTTCTTCCCCCCCGCCCTCTCCCCCCACGCCTCCCCCTTCGCCTTTACCGCTACCCGCCCCCTCCCCTCCCCGTCGTTCTCCTCTTTCCTCCGCGTGGCTGCCCCCCCGGCTCCCGTCCACACCCTCTCCTCCACCCGCGGTCTCGACCTCACTGACGAGGTCGGTACCCTCCTCGGCGCCACAAGATGGGGACTCGGCGGCAGCAGTAGCAGCGGCAGCCGCAGCCGCAGCCGCAGCGACAGCGGTGCCTCCATCATCGTCACCAACCTCGTCAGCGCCCCCCCCCCGCCGCCGCCATCGACCTCACCACCGCCACCCCCCCACCACCGCCTTTTCCTCCTCCGGCTGTCGGGGGGGCGGGGGGTGAGGTATCCGAGGTGCTGTCGAGAACCCGATCCTGATCCTGATCACGATTCCGGGGGCCGTCGCCACCGCTGCCGCTCCCAGAAATTGGGGCTGGAGCAGTCGTGGCACCCGCCGCAACGGTGTTAGTGTCAGCCACCATATCCACGCTACCCGTACCAGCACCAGCACCAGCACCAGCAGAACCCCGCGGCGGCGGCGGCGGCGGCGGCGGCGGTCATGTCAATCGAGATCTTGGCGGCGGCTGCGCCTATCGAGTAGGGGAGCCGCTTCTGCCACTTGGCGCACAGGGTCCCGACCGTGCTTATGTACAGCGAAGCCAACAGGCCGGACCCCGCCGGCCACGGTAACCTGAACGAAACCCCAAACGCGGTGTGGTCCCCGCAGAAAAGAATCAAAAGCAGCAGAAGCGGAAGCAGAAGCAGCAGCAGAAGCAGCAGCAGCATCATCAAGAACGGCAAGAAAAGAAGCAGCAGCAGAAGAAGAAGAATGGGGGGCGGGGGGGGGGGGGGGGGGGGGGGGGGGGGGGGGGGGGGGGGAGGTGAGAACGATAAAGCGACCAAGGAAGAAAGCAACTATTAGCGAAGGGGCGAGAATACAGCAAAAATACTGGAAAACTAAAAGTACAATTTGCCGCGCCACAAGGGCAGACGTCGAGGCTGTGTTGCAGGCGCAATGTCGCGACGGTTGTCCAACAATAGCAGCAGCAGCAGTGGTAGCAGTTCTGTGCCGTGCACGATGGACGATCCCCCCCCCCCCCCCCCCCCCCCCCCCCCCCCCCCCCCCCCCCCCCCCCCCCCCCCCCCCCCCCCCCCCCCCCCCCCCCCCCCCCCCCCCCCCCCTCCCTCCGCAAAGAGAGCCGAACGAACGGGTGGCATAGGCGTTGTTCTATTTCGAGCCGTGGGCAGGGCGAAGAGGAGCCGAGCCAACAAGGAAACAAAAAACAATCACGCGGAGAGGGGAACGGCGGACGGCGCCGCCGCGAATAAGTGAGGGACAAGAAAGACCCTTAAAGCAAGGCCGCCCAACAAGCAAACAACTACGGCACCTCCCCCCCCCCCACTCCCCTCCCACCCGCCTCGCCCCCGCTGACCCCCCCCCCCCCCTCGTTTACCTTCCCTCTCGGCCCCCTCGCCCGCCTCACCGCGCTGGCAAGAACGCCACGAAACAAACATGAAATGACCCTAACAAACAAAAAACTCACAGACAAGCATACAGACACACAGACCCACAGACAGACGCACACACAACGCACAAAAAATAGCAAGCACTCGCCTGCTGGCGGCATTGACAGCCAACAGACAGACGGGCAGGCAGACAGACAGACAGACAGACAGAGCAGACAAGACAGCCAGACGGAAAGACAAACAAGACATCACTGTGGAAAACCTAGACAACCAAACAATAACAACAGCAACAACAACAACAACAACAGACTCGCCTCCTTATAGCCTTAAGCAACCCGCGCAGCAGGTACAGCGGCCCGAGGTCCGGGTGACCCGGCGCCGCCACCAGAGCCCCCAAGAGCCCCTTCACCGCACCCGCAAGAAGCCACGCCCCTCCCTGCTCCTTCCTCCCCCCCATCCCCATCCCCAGTCCCACCCCTAAGCCGCCACCGCCTCCGCTACGCCCAAGCCCCCCAACGAAAGACGCCGAACCCCAGACATCACCGCCGCCGCCACCGCTGATGTTGGCACCCCCGATCCCCGCTGGAAACCCGAAGGAATCGTCGGCGGCTTTATCGGAGGGGAGGAGGCCGTGGTTGTGGTAGGTGGTGGCGCCGGAGTCGGCTCCTGAGACGACGAGGGGGGAGCACTCGGGCACGACGCAAATGGCCGATCTGTTGTTGGTGCACGATAGTTATGCAGTACCACAGCAGTTGCCGCACGGGCAGGGAGGAAGGGGGGGGGGGGGGGGGGGGGGGGGGGGGAGAAAGAGACGAGGAGAGGAGAGGAGAGGGCATAGGAGAAGAGAGGAAAGTAGGACAGAGCAGATAAGAGCAGGGTCGAGCAGATTAAGAGTAGAGAGAGCAGAGCAGGGCAGGCAGGGCAGGGCAGGGCAGGGCAGGGGGGAGAGCAGAATAGGGGAGAGTAGGGCAGATCAGAGCAAAACAGAGAAGAAGAGAGCAGAGCAGAGCAAAGTAAAGCAGAGCAGAGAAGACAAACAGCAGGGAAGAGCACGAGCAGAGCAAGCACAGAGCGAGCAGGAAGACCGCAAGGTGGAAATTAAGTCGGCGGTAGGGCAAGTGGCAGAGAGGGGTAGGCAAATAGCGAGAGCAAGGCCAAGGGCGAAGGCAAGCGGGAGGGTTGTCATCGGTTGGCTACTACAGAATGTCATGGCATGGCCATTGAACATCGATACCCCCCTCCCCGACTAATTCGACCCTGACATCCCATGCAAGAAAGTCCGCCTCACAAGCGATTCTTAGCAGGATGCAGCTAACCCTTCATGCGGCTCGACGACTACCTCACGGCGCTGCATTTTTGGCGCAACCAACGTCTGCCTGGTCGGTGGAAACCCGACGTGCTCCGTCCCAGCATGGCAGGGGTGCAAGGGCCTATGGTCATACGACTACGGCCATGCATGACATGAGTACACCTTCCCCCCCCCGCTCCCGGCCCGCTCGCTACAGTATCAAAAGGCCTCGATCACACGTTACCTCAAGCTATTTAAAACGCGTGCTGACGGTAGTGGGAGGGGGGGGGGGGGCGTACTCGATAGGACAAATGTATTATATCTCATGCATGGCGGAAATCATATCATCATAGACCCTCCTCGCATCCCTACAATGCCGGGACGGAGCATGTCGGGTTTTCACCGACCAGGCAGACATTGCTTGAACTGTACTCATTATCATGCATGGCCGTAGTCGTGTGACCCTAGACCCTCGCATCCCTACAATGCCGGGACGGAGCACGTCGGGTTGCTTGCACCAAGCGCAAAGCGCCGTGAGGTGTTGGGGCGAGTCGCACGAAGGGTGAGCTGCATCCTACTATGAACCGCTTGTGAGGCGGATTTTCTCGCACATGGATGACAGCGTCAATAAATTGATTTATTTTCTGGGGTGGCCACTTCCGGAGACAGCGATGGGTTTACTATGCAATTGCCTCGTGGGCGCCTCCTTACCGTATGCCCGTACGCACTACGTGATACGATCATCCCCCTTGTGCGGAGTCAAGGTTCTCTGACGGTGGGGGGCGCATACAGCACCTACGTACTGCACACCGTTTGAGGCTCCCCATGTGAGGGCGGGACGCGCTGCATCTCACCCCCAACACCCACCCGACCTTTGATAAATATTGCAAGCTATCATTCTACGTCCGATAAACAACCCGACGTGCTATATGGGCCTCCACTTGTCGAAGAAAATCGGACCAAACACAGGTATCTGGCGCGGTAAATTGGACCATACACAAGGTATCTAGCGAAGAAAAAATGGACCTACACGCGGGGCATCTCCCAAGCGAAAAAAATTGGACCGCACGCAGATATCCAGCGAAGAAAAAAGGGCCGAACACGGGCATCTCAGCCAAGAAAATTGGACCGTGCAACATCTGCTCCAGAGATCTTTCCGGGAAAAATCCTCAATGAGGAGCACCCTCATCACTGGCAACATGGGCCGGGCTCAAAATGTGCAGCATCTACTGCATATATATGGCACGGCTCTGAAAAAAATACTGAAAAGCCAAGAAAATACGCCAGCGAACAACTACGCCACCACCACCACTACCGCCTAAACCTCGGGGCACCCACCTGAACAAGGCATCCGCCAGCGCGGGTTTCCCAACCTGCAAGGCGGTGTTAGCGCAGAGCTGCAGCAGCGCCAGCCGCCGCAGGGGCGAGGGCACGGAGGGCACCGTAAGTGAGCAGAAGCAGAGGGCCGCGCGGGCCGTCGAGTTGGATCCCCGCTGCCACGCCCTCACCGACAAGCCAACCCCTGCGAGAACCAAGCGGTCGGTTACCTTGGGTAAAAGGGAGAGAACGAGGGAGGGAAGGAGGGAGGGAGGGAGGCAAGGAGGGAGGGTTGGGAAAACGCGGGGATGAGCGGGTGGAAACACCGTGGTTGTGCCTTTGATTCTGCGATTTTGTGTTTAGCTTGTGGGGCGCATGTTGGGATTCTAGCAGACGCCCGCAAGGAAAGGCGACGGCACCGCCACTTGTTCGTGAACATCTCGTAGACGGCAGAGCAGGTTTGAGAATTGGAACGGCGCGCTCGACGCAATATGGAAAAAGGAGATAGACGGGAGGCAGTCATGCAGCCCGCGAACTTCAGAAAACAGCTCTATTGATACATATTAGCGTGCTGACTGCTTCTGTGACAATATTCAGGAACAGAGAGGGGGAGGGAGACAGAGAGAACATTCCACAAAGAGAAACCAAAGACTTAACCCTCACCACTGAAAAATTGACCCGTCTCAAATTCCCGAATCCATGGGCACAGAAACAAAAGGGTGAGCCGTCGCACTCGCGACTGCGGGGTGGATTACTAGACCATGTATGAGCTATACAAATACGAGCGCGAAATAAACCAATCAGACAATCACAAACAAGCGAACCAGCGGCAAAAATCGAACTTAACCAATCAACAGGCCAACAAGCCAACCTAAGTTAACCTACCATTAATACAAGTGCTGTAAATACGTTAAATGATAAACCAGAAATAGCAAATTAACCAAACCTAACAACCCAACCAAAAACCCAACAACCAATCAACCGATCAAACCAACTAAACCAACCAATCCACACACCTCATCCATACCCCAGAAGGCTTGCCGGCACTCCGCCAGTACCGCCAACCGTTCGGCTTCACCCGTCCCACCGCCACCGCCACCACCACCACCACCACCACCACCACCACCGCCGCTGCCGCCATCCAAAGTCAAGCCACCTCCTCCTCGCAGAGCCCGCCCCAAACCCTGTCCCACTCGGACCACCAGGTTACACGTCAGCGTGGCCGCACTCTTATCACCGTAGAAGGGATGTGAGTGGGGGGGGGGGGGGGGGGGGGGGGGGGGGGGGGGGGAGGAAATTACGCATGGGTCGGGTCGGAGCACGCTGTTGATGTTCTCGGCGGGTTTGATTGTGTCATGTTGTGCTATACTACCACTGCCACAACTAATATTAGCACTGCGACGGGGGAACAGAGTAATCAGGACCATATACTTTCGGTAAAAAATACTGGAATATATAGGTTTTAGTGTATATGATGGGTCCTGATTAGTACCACGGGGACCATATTACATAGGACCTACGGTACACAGAAAAAAAAAACATACACCAGGTATTTACCTTTTTTTTCCCAACAATATTTGGTCCTGTTTACTATGGGTTCCCCGCGACAGTAGTAGCTATACTAGTGTACTAGTACAGCAACTACTACTATGAATACTGACACTACTGCTACTACACTACGAGCACCACTAGATCACTACACCCATCACCTGTGCTGCTGCTATTAACACCTGCAGTACTTACTCTACCGCTCCTTCGCCGAGGATGATTGCTCTTTGCTGTTCTTACTCACGTTGTCTCTCGCCCGCGCGGACAAGGCAAGCCCGGGCAACCGAAGGACAGCAAGACACAGGAAAACATCAACAACTGTAAAAAACGGGAGCTACAGCAGCGCCCTCCAACGCAGCTGGACTGCTCCCCGTCCACCTCTGCCTTCTATCTACAACACTGCTCAAAATACCCCCGAGGGTCTATGGTAACACACGAACTACGGCCATGCATGATAATGAATACCACCACCCCCCCCCCCCCCCGCCTCCCCAGCTCTCACCTGCCTCTGCCGCTCCCCCGCCGACAACGCATCAAGGCTATCGTGCAGCAGCTTGGCCACCCCCACCAGCGTCCGCGCCAGCTCCAACTCCCCCCGCCCCGCCACCGCCCCCTCCCGCCCATCCCCACCACTGACCCCAGCTTGCCCACCACTGACCCAAGCGGAGGACTCTCGAGATCGTGGGGACTGCTGGTGCTGCTGGCGCTGCTGCGGAAGAGGCGGCGGGTCACCGTGAGCTATCGGCAACGCTCTAAGGTGGGCCGCGAGCAGGTCCAGGCAAGCTTGTGCGCGAATGTTTTTGTCGAGAGCGGCCAGTATCTGCGTCACGACGAATAAGGAGCGTCAAAACGTTTCGAGATAGTGAGCGACTTTCAGGGGGGGAACTTAGGAGGGGGGGGGGGGGTGAGGCAAACATTCAGGAGGGTGGTTGGAGAAGAGGAGTGAAGAGCGGCGGCGGGGTTGTACAGTGTTGAATACATATATACTACGGCATGCCTTAACACGGACAAATAAGAAATGACAAAAATGGACACACATCAGTACAGAGCGGCGGCGGCAGCAGAGATAGCAACAGCAGCATCAAACAAAACAAAAAACACAGCCGGAAGCACTGCTGATACCTCCCACCCCCCTTCCCCCCGTCTCCATCCTCATAGAACAACAAGAACTCTCTTGACAAAAAAAAAGCAATTGTCCGTTCCCCATTCTGAATAAAGTTCGGAAGGGTGCAAAAACGCCGAGAAAATATAACAGTTATCTCACCTTGACGACATGTCCGCCCCCCGCCTCGAGCGCTGCCACGTCCCCCGCTCGCGTCAACGCCCCCACGACGCCGCCAGCTAGCCGAGACTGCACCCGGCTAAGCTCGAAGGGGCTCGCTGCCTCTACTCGGCAGGCCACATCCTCGACGAGGATGGCCACCTGGGTTGGTGAAGGAAAGACAGGCCAAGTACAGCGGCAACAGAGCAGCAGAACAAGTAGCAGGGGGTCGCGCGCTGCACGTGGGTATCAGCGTTCTCGGCAGTTGGTGGTTTGGTGTTAGGTGTTAGCTTGTTGGTTGATGCCGTGGGGGTTAACGGCTAGCGAAGTAGCCGTTAAATGTCAGCTGGTATTGCTGGAATGTCGACTGCTAATTAGGCGTTAGCTACTTGTCCGCCGACCGTTGGCCGAGACTCAGGTGTTGCTGCTAAGTCACCTTCCATCCATTGTAGCTAGAGGAAAGGGCGAGGGAGGGAGCAAGCAGACAAGAAAGCAAAGCCACTACCACAACTACTGCAGCGAGCTAGGGATCCAGCAACTACCAATACCACCACCACCACCATTACCCCTTCCATTATCACTACCACCACAACCACCATGATCACCACCCTCTTCGCGTTGTCTTATTTCGTACCTCGTCCGGGCCGTAGGCTGGGTTGTGAAGAAGAACACCCAGCCAGGCCGACGCTCCTTCCACGTAAATCTCCAAAGGAGCGGGGGCGATCTCCTGAGAATCAGAATCATAAGGGGCGGGGGGGGGAGTGGTGGCGTGGGAGGGAGTGTATTGCAGCAGAAAATTCAACCTGGGGAACATTACAAATACACACAAATCGTTGACACACGAACGATCATCGTAGCTACACCAATCACGGACACAGAAAAAAAAAGGTTCATGCATGAATAGTAAGGATATATTTACACACCGTGTGATGTGAAGGGAGGGGTTCCATCCCCTCATCACATATTTACGCCATCAACATCATCCCATCTCAGTGTCGTGTAGGCTGGTGTTGCGGGGTGATGTGGCTATTGTGGGATGATGTTGTATGTTCATGGTGTGATGACGGAATGGAACCTCTCCCTACTGAGTTCAGCGATGATGTGGCTATAGGATGGTGTTGATGGTGTGATGAGGTGACCATGGGAGGGAACCCCTCCCTGCTCTCCGGGGTAGAGACATATTCCGTCGTAGCATCACCTCCATCACACCAACAACACTACCGATAGTTACATCATCCCACAACCAGCAGGGAGTGGTTCCACCCCATCATCACACCATCAACATTATGCCAAACCACAACATCGTACCGTCCTATCATCCCATCCCTCCACTACAACCCCCACAACCACACCCCCACACCCCCACACTATCCCATCACCACACCAGTATCACCACAACACCACTACACCATCACCACCACCATGTCACCACCGCCACATTACACTACCAGCTCCGCAATCATACCACCACTACCACACCATCATCACCACCATCACCACCACCACCACCACCACCATACCCCACCACATCACCCCACCACTACACCACATTAACCCACCTGCCAGGCCTCATTGAGAAGCGGCACAGCATCTTCGCCCGCGGGCTGCACCCCTCCCGCCAGGTTCCTGCCGAGAAGACCCATAACTTCCGCCGCCGAACAGTGAGACGAGACGCCATCACTCTGCCCCCCCCCCCAAAAAAAAAAAAAAAAAAACAGGAAGCGAAACCCGTCAGCGTCCGTGTCCGTGTACGCGTTGCGTGCGCGTGTGGGCGTGTTCCTGTGTTCCCCCCCTTTTACCGTAGGATGAGCAGTGCCTTTGGGTGATTTATTTTGATGTGAAGAGTTATTCGTTGTATGCTCGGCCCACGGGATTGTTCACAGGGTTGGGCGTGCGTTTTTTCTCGAAGCTTGTAGATTATAGGGTTTTCTTCAAAGAGCTAGAGCTAGATCCCAAGAGCTAGAGCTAGCTCCTAAGCGCTAAAACTAGCTCCCAAGAGCTAGCTCCGAAGACCTAGAGCTCGCTCCCAGGAGCTAGAGCTAGCTCCACAAAGCCTAAGCGAGCTCCAAAGAGCCAGAGCTAGCTACGGAGAGCTAGAGCTAGAGCTAGCTCCGAAGAGTTAGAGCTAACTCCCGAAGAGCTAAAGCTAGCTCCGAAGAGCTAGAGCTAGCTCCGAAAAGCTAGACCTAGCTCGAAAGAGCTAGAGGTAGCTCCGAAGAGAAAGAGCTAGCTCCCAAACGCTAGAGCGGGCTTCACAAAGCTAGCGCTAGATCCAAAGAGCTAGAGCTAGCTCCCACGAGCTAGAGACAAAGTCCAAAGAGCAAGCTCCAAATACTACTGCTGTAACTCGAAAGAGCTAGCTCCTAGAGCTACAGTAGCTCCTAGAGCTAGATCATAGAGCCAACTCTTCCTGTGAGGAACCAAGTAAAGCTTAGGTCCTTCCCCTCTATTCATATCGTGGGGTGACTCTCACCTGCTTGATGAGCAGCGCCATCTCTAGCGCAAAGGGGGCGTAGTGCTTCGGTCCGAAGTGCCTAAGGATGAGCCGCAGCATTTCTAGGTTACCGCAGTGGTTGCGGTAGTGTGTCAAGATGCTGGTGAATACACCCTGAGGAGGAACACGGAGGAGGTGGGGGAGAGGTGGGGAGGGGAAGGGGCGCGGGAGAAGGAAGGGAGTGGAGAGAACACGCAAGGAGAGGGGAGGGGGGGAAAGCAGTTGAGGAGGGGGGGGGGGGGGGGGGGGGGGGGCACGGTTTGTGTACTCATGTCATGCATGGCCGTAGTCGTGTGGCCATAGACCCAAGCATCCCTACAATGCCGGGACTGAGCACGTCGGGTTTTTACCGACCAGGCAGACATTGCTGGGCGGGAGGGGGGATATTTTCAGCAAGAGTGCATCGCTGGTTGTGCGTGTCTACGAGCTGCCGAGCTCGATCGATATCGACAATGAGCTTGACAATCCCATCAAAAACACACGCAGCCGCAGCAACAGCAACAGCAGCACCTAATGCACGGCGGCGGCAAGGATCGCTGCTCGAACGCCTCCACCAACCAAACCCGACGAAACCCATTCCAACGAAGCCCTTACCCTAACCTTCACCGCCGTACTCTCCACCCCAACCCCCGCCCCCAACACCGCCTCCACCTCCATCAACACTACCTTCAACCTGGCCCTCACCACCCCCGAACAAAAAAAAAAACGAAATCAACGTGTATACAATTGCTCAAACATTGTCGAACTAACCAACCGAAGCACAGGAAAAACGCAAAAAATACAACCACAGTGGTACCTGGTGACTACCATTAATAACAGTATTGCAGAATACTATTCAAGCACGAACACCATGGTAAATCCGGTCGATTCGAAAGATACGCGAATAGCCGCCAAATCCAAAAACACTTCAAAAGGTCGGAAACAACCGTCAAAAGGAAAACAAAACGTTTGTTTCGAAGATCAAACGATTCACTGGTCAGGGTAAATCTGCCCCGCTTTGAGGACCAGAGGACTTGTACCCACCCAGACCCGTTGGAATCGAAGGATACATGTCAGTTAGCCGTCAACACAAGCCCGGTGAACAATTTCCCATCGAAGGCAAGCCCGGTTCAGAGGACCAAAACGTAGCCGGCAACGGTACATCCGGTCGATTCAAAAAGATACACATTCACCCGTCAAATCCAAAAACAATTCAAAAGGTCGGAAATACCCGTCGAATCCAAAAAACACTCCGGTTGGTTTGAAGATCGAGGGGTTTGCCGGCCAACGTATATCTTCCTGGTTTAACTTAAAGGGTGAGAGGATTACACACGTAAAAACAAAAAACAGTTGAAAGAATCTAACGACATGCCCGCCCAAAAATCCAGCCAAACCAGAGGACACACAAGCTTCCGACGAAGAAAAACAGCCTGGTTCAGATGACGGGTTCAAACCAAAATTATATTCGGAAGTAGTAAATCACGGTGTGCTGCGAAAGATACAACTTTACCCCTCAGATATTTCGTCGATACTCGCCAACGGCAAAAATCCGATTAAGATCAGAGCATTTACCGATGAATACAAATCTGCCTGGTTGAAAGGGATCAGACGATTTATTCTACCAAAAACAAAACAACGACAGTTTAAAGGACCCAAGGATGTATGTACCCGTCGAAATCTAGCGCAGTCAAAGCATTCACAAATATCCATCCGTCAAAGACATGTCCGGTTCAGAGGACCCCAACATATCCGGCAACGGAAAATCCAGGTGGCTGAGATGCGCAAGTACCCGTCAAATCCAACACCGACTGACATTCCAATCTCGTCAAGAATTGGGCAAAAATGTTTCGGCCCACGGCAAAAATTAGCGTTGCGCCGTGCTAAATACTTGCAGCCAGGGCGGCCCTGTATGCACCAACTGCAGTGGAAAGGGAGCTCTCGCGGAAAACGATGAAGTACTCCCGACAACATAAAGTCTTAAAGAGTTAAGTTTACGTTTCCAGCCAATATAGATAAAAGCTGCTGCTGAAAAAGTGTAAACACGAACATTTCCGTAATTTTCTGATACACTGTTTCCAATTGCATCGGCCCAGTATTCACGCGGGATCCAAATAAGAGCGGAATACCCCCCCCCTTCCCACGTCCCGATGTTGTAGGGATGCGAGGGTCTATGGTCATACGACTGCGGCCATGCATGAGATCGGGTACATATCTCCTATCGAGTACACCCCCACCCCCACGCGGTTCTTAGTAGGATGCAGCTCACCCTTCGCGCGACTCGCCGGACACCTCACGGCGCTTCGCGCTTGGTGCAAGCAATGTCCGCCTGGTCGGTGAAAATCCGACGTGCTCCGTCCCGGCATTGTAGGGATGCGAGGGTCTATGGTCATACGACTACGGCCATGCATGAGAGCGAGTACATCTCTCCTATCGAGTACACCCCCACCCCCACCCCCTCCCAAAAAACGCCTCGAAAATAAGCTCGGCTCACCCTGGAAGCCCCGGGGCCGACAATGCCGAGGAGCCAATCCACCGCGGGGGTGTGCAGGTGCAGGTAGTCCGGCACTCCCAGACTGTTCGCGCGGAGGTATCCCCTCAGCTTGCCCTGCCGCACCTCCTGGCAGAGTCGCGCAGTGTGGTATGGTCAGGTGTGAGACAGTACGGTGTGCGGTGTGGGTAGTGGTCGTCGCCGTGTTGCCGTTGCACAAGGGAGGGACGGAATGAGGGAGGAAGGGAGGGACGGGGAGGGAAGGAAGGCGAAGCGTCATACGGAGGCCGGGGCGGGGGGGGGGGAGGGGAATCGGAGGTGGTTGCGGGGGGTACGGAAGGCGTGTTGAAGACTCAGAGCTAGTGAAAAACTACCGCATGGGGCATGTAGCGAGAAGCTAGAGGGGAGGGAAAAGAAAGGTGAAACAGCGAGTCAAAAACAAATAACGCACGCACGGGACACGCTGCCGAGCCGCACGACCCAACAAGCGCGAGACCACCCCATACAGTAGTCAGCAGCGTCAATCATGCAGTTACAGACGACAACACTCAGGTGAGTGGGGCCCTTCTGCAGGCCGACGGCACAGGACAGCTCAGGGAATCAAGCCAAACAACTCCACCCGACTGGCGCCATCACCGCCGTACTGCCACCACCATCACTAGCAATATCCCCACCAGAAACACGCACCAAGTAGAAGGTAGAACCAACAAAACTACACAAAAACACTAAATTTCAACAATAACAGAACGACTAAAAACGAAAAAAATAGAAAAACACAACATGTATAAGAAGACAGGACTCAAGACGAAAGAAAAAACTAAAAACCATTCCCAAGCGCCAAAGAACCAAAAAAGAAGCAAGTAAACACCACAACTCAACCCCACCAAATATAAAAAAATACCATCTTCCAAACAACAACCAAAACCAGAAACCAAGAAACCATAAACAACCAAAATACGAAAACCCACAAACAACCCACGAAATAATTCCCAAAAAAGGAAAAAACAGACCTGCAGGCTGAAAAGATAGTCCTGCAGAGACCGAACGGCGTGGGAGGACTCCTCCGTCGGGGCGGCGTCAGTAGCGATACTAGCGATACTAGCACCGGCTGCCGTAATGAACGAGTGACAGAAAACAGCCACCATCGGGTCTCCCACGCCTCGCACCAGCGTCGACAGCCTCCCTGCCGGGGGGGGGGGGGCATCATTCGGCTCGTTGGTCGGTCTCTGCGTTGGTCGGTTGGTTGGGCCGTTGGTTGGTTTGTGCGTTGTTTTATATTTTCCTTCTTGATTGATTGGCCGGTCGGTCGATCGGCTAGTCGGTCGGCTGGTCGGTCTCTTCGCTGATCCATTGCTTGGTTGGTCCATTGGTCGGTTAGTGCTTTGGTCGGTCGGTCCGTCAAATCGGTCGGGCGAAGAGATAACCTCACGCACACACCCATCATATTTTGTACGACAAAAACTACGATGGGGGAAGGGCGTCGTTCGTTTGGTTGATCGGTCGGTCGGCAGACCGGCCCGTCCGTCCGGCGGGCGGGCGAGGAGACATGTTCTAGCCTGTTTACTTCGACACCAAGATATCAAGACACCTGCAGCTTCGCTCTTCTTAGTCTACCAAATCGCAGCAAAACGATACCTTGCCTAATGGAATTCCGGGTATGTTGGTGTGTGTGCGTTAATATCACCTATGGGTGATGTGTATCTGGAGCCAACACGTAAACATATGGGAATATAACGTTTTCGGGTCCATTGTGGGTTCTGATTATCCCCCCCCCCCCCCCCCCCCCCCCCCCCCCCCCCCCCCCCCCCCCCCGGTGAAAAGCATGCCTTCCAGGACACCGTGACACACCATACCTAGGATCTGGGATAACTCGTCGGCCGAGGCGAGGAAGCGATAGCACGGGAGGAGCGCGGCCTGCCAGCACGGAACCCGAAAAACACGTATTATTACACCCGGTAAGGTTCAAGAGCGGGAAAAGAGGCAGCGACAGTCGCAGCAGCAGCAGCGGAGGAAACGATGGCGGCGGCAGCGACATGGAATTAGGGACAAGGGGTGCAGGTGGGGGCGTGGAAAGGGAGGGGGGGGGGGGGTACTCATGTCATGCACTGCCGTGGTCGTATTATCATAGGCTCTCGCGTCCCTATAATGCCGGGACAGACCAGGAGGGGGGGGGTACTCATGTCATGCATTGCCGTGGTCGTATTATCATAGGCTCTCGCGTCCCAACAATACCGGGACAGACCACGGCGGGAAGGATGGGGGGGTGGGGGGGGGGGGCACTCGATATCATGCATGGCCGTAGTTGTGTATGACGATACACCCTCGCATCCCTACAATACTGGGACGGAGCACGTCGGGTTTTCACCGACCAGGCAGACATTGCTTGCACCAAGCGCGAAGCATGTATGGGGGGGGGGGGGGGGGGGGGGTTAAATTGAGCTTCTATTCTATGAGCCAACAGTTGTGGTCCCCTTTTTCTTCCGTCTTGTTTCGGCCGGTGATACCAAAACGAAACATTATAAAAAATATACGATTACGGGGGACCATAATTAATGGGATCAAATAGCGTTAGTAAAAATAGGTAAACGTGTAGATTTTTGTGTGGATCGTAGGTCCTATTTACTATAGTCCCCCGTAATGCAACACACGAAGCACACAGCACAAGAGCTCAGACGCAAGAAAAAACACACTCAAATACACAAAAACACACAAAAACACGAAAAAAAAAAAAACACACACACACA
The DNA here is from genome assembly GCA_031763025.1 of Macrocystis pyrifera. Taxonomy (NCBI): domain Eukaryota; class Phaeophyceae; order Laminariales; family Laminariaceae; genus Macrocystis; species Macrocystis pyrifera. The sequence continues at coordinate 12,966,430 of JASSKH010000007.1, read as the reverse complement.
CACACACAAACACAAACAAAAACACTCAACCCAAAACTGCCCCGAAACGCGCGGGGGAAAACAGAAAGTGCGCCCTACTAAACACAAAAACAGCAACAAAAAGTTCCTCGGACGCCTGCGCCTTGCGCGTAACCTCCACCCTTTACCCCCCCCCCCCCCCCTGCCCCCCCCTCCCGCCACAGCCTGCACCTCTATAAGAATCCTTGGCAGGAGCTCCCGGATGCAAGCCGTCTTGTAGAACCAGTTTCGGCACGTCTCCCGTGCCTCCGCCCCCACATCATCGCAGGTCCACCCCTTCCGCAGCGTATGGCGAACCGGCGGCAGCGGCAGCTTTAGGGTTTCCCCTTTGTCACCTGGGATATGCGAGGACGGGGGGGGGGGGGGGGGGGGGGGGGGGGGGGAGGGGAAAGTCACACCTTTTTTAGGCAAATTTTAGAACGTAGACCGCGTTTTCCAGCTGTTGTACTAAGATGTGCGCGGATGGGAAGGAAGGGGGGGGGGGGGGGGGTGGGGTAACGTGTTCAGGCCCGGGCGGCGTGTTCTTCCGCATCTCGCCTCCTTCGACCCGCGCGTGGCGGGGGAGAATGTCAATACAGCAGTAGTGCACCGTCATACGGCGCTCCTTTACTCTGGATTGCTTACAGCGGCTCAGCTTTACATTCTTGTTTTCTTTTTTTGTACTTCCGTTTTTTCTTGTTTTGCGTAGATTTTGGTGTTATTAATATTATAGTTACCTGGTGCAGTTTTTGCTACACTGTTTCCCAGGGAGTGCTTCGCTTCGCTTTGAATTGCTGCACTTCGCTTTGCCTTTCCTCGCTTTGGTTTATTTTTTGCCTGGCCTTGCTCTGCTTTGTTTTCCTTTAGCTTAGTTTAGCACCAAGGAACAGCTTTGCGTAGCTTTACTTGGCTTAGCTTAACTTGATTATCTTATCTTAGAGTAGCTTGCGCTAACGCTCAGCTTAGGTTGTTTCCTTTTCTCTGCTTTGCCTGCGAAAGAAAACAAAGTGCAGCTCTGTGTAGCTTTACTTAGATTAGATTGACTTGCTTATCTCAGATTAGATTAGCTTACGCTAACCTTAGCTTGCTAGTCTTATCTTAGAGTAGCTTGAGCTAACGCTCAGCTTAGGTTGTTTCCTTTTCTCTGCCTTGCCTACGAAAACAAAGTGCAGCTCTGCGTAACTTTACTTAGCTTAGCTTAGCTTGCTTATCTCAGATTATATTAGCTTATGCTAACCCTTAGCGTAGGTTGTTTCCTGATCTCTGCTTTGCCTACGAAAACAACAAAACAACACCAACACCAACACCAACAACAACACCAACAACAAAACCAGCAGCAGCAGCAGCAGCAGCAGCAGCCCCTCGCTCGCTCACCCACAGTCGCCGCCGTCGCAGTCCCACCCAAAACGTTCGCCGACGAAGTCGGTGGCGTCGAAAAAGGCGAAGACGCGGAACTACCATCTCCGGGGTCCTCAGCCCTGGCACGTATCCGCTCGAAAACCATGTTGCCGAAGGCCTCGAGCAGGCCCGCCACCAGCGAAAACAGGGCGGGGTAGAACGCGGGCACCGACACGTCCGCCAGGAGCTTGGCAGCCTGATTTTTGTTCAGGTTTTGGATTAGGTTTGGTTTGGTTAGGTTCGGCTCCGTTTCGCGTTTTTATCCCCGTTGTTTTTCTTCGGTTCGGGCCCCCCCCCCCCACCCCCCCCCCCCCCCCCCCCCCCCCCCCCCCCCCCCCCCCCCCCCCCCCCCCCCCCCCCCCCCCCCCCCCCCCCCCCCCCCCCCCCCCCCCCCCCCCCCCCCCCCCCCCCCCCCCCCCCCCCCCCCCCCCCCCCCCCCCCCCCCCCCCCCCCCCCCCCCCCCCCCCCCCCCCCCCCCCCCCCCCCCCCCCCCCCCCCCCCCCCCCCCCCCCCCCCCCCCCCCACCCCCCCACCGCCACACACCGCACCAACACCAGCCGATACAAAATCCGTCGCGGGCACCCACCCGAACCAGCAGAGCACTTACTCTCTCTCTCTCTCTCGAGAAAATTGTTGGCACACACCGTGTGCGAGACAAAGGGCCTGCCGCTACTAACCAATGGTTGATTGGGTCTGATCGGCTCAGGCTCAGGCTTACTTCTTCTCCGTCTCGTACACAAGTGTGTGCCAACCATTTCTTCGAACAAGTGGCAAAGCCACCCTCAATCCACCACCCACCATCCATCACCCAGCCATCCACGACCCCGTCACCCGTCACCCAATCCCGTGGCAAGCTACCCCTCACCTGAACCGTGACCTTGAGCGCCGCCACTTTCTCCTCCTTCGACCACGCCTCCTCCAGCTCGGCCATCAGCACGCTCACGTGCGCCTTGTACTCTGCCGGGGACACCAGGAGCCCCCCAACCATACCCGCGGTAGCAGCCTTCGCACCCTTGCTGCTGCTACCCCCGGCGCCGCTACTGCCGGTGCTCCCTGCGGCCGAAGATGCCCCCATCGCTGCTGTTCCGTCCAGCTCCTCGAGGCGAGCGGCGTACCTGCTTTTTGCACGCGCGACGGCTTTCGTTTTCGTGGCGGCGGTGGCAGCGGTGGAGGTGGTTGCGGTCGGACCGGCGGCCTGCCCAACAATGTCAATGCCAAACGCCGATGGCAAGGACACACACGACCACGCACGACACACACATCGGGCGCGACGGGCACACGACACGAACGACAGACAGGACACGGCACGACAGACAGACAGACAGACGCGACAAGCACGACACACCGATGTCCGATGCCGATACAGGTAGGAGGGGCACGCACGACACAAAGAAAAAACACGCGCACGGCACAGAATGACAAACATGCGAAAGCGCACGACGGAGCACGATACACACGACACAAAACAGGACAGACGCAAGATACAAGACGAAAAATGTAAGAGAGCGGTGAGAGGCGATTCCAAGGGCGGGTGGATGGGTGGGTAGGTGGTGGTGGGAGGGTGGGTGGGCACGTGGATGGGTGGGTGGGTTGATTGATTGGCGGATGAGTGGGATGGAGAGTGGGGTGAGTTACCCTGGCGTTTTGATAGCAAGGAAAAGAGCTGCGTACCAGGCACCTGGTATGTACCACCCGCCGTATTGCTGCCTTGTCCCAGCTTGCTGTCGTAACAGGGCTGCTGCTATCTGCCAGGTATTCTATACGAATACGCGCGATCATTGCACCGACGACACGGCCGGGCCCTAGTGAGAGGCATAGGGAGGGCGGGTCGGGGGGGGGAGGGGGGCACTAAAAACTGCAGTTGACGATTAAAAACGTTTAGTTCCTCGTTCGCGCCTGCCGCCTCTGTTCAAAGTTTTCATAAACAGAAGGATCACCAAAAATACACGCTTCCCAGCGCTATCCTAGCCTGCATTCCCACCCCCGTCTCCCTTCCCACCCCCTCCTACACCCAACACGCCGGTAAACAGCGCAGCACGGACAAACATGGACGCCGCCCCTCTCCCACCCCCGGGCAACGCGCACCTGATCCCCGCCGCTTGCACCCGCACCCCCACGCGCGCCACCGTCGCCCCCGCCGAACTCCCGCAGCATGCTCTGACGATGCGACTGCCAGCGCTTCCCCCACCCTCCGCCACCCCCGCTCCCCCATCCCCCGGCTCCCGCCTCTCGCTCCACTCCGCCCTTATCGGACGCACTCCTTCTTCCCCCCCACCCCCACCCACCCCGGCCCCAACCACCACCCCCGCTGCCGCCGCCGCCGCCACCGCTGCTGCTGCTGCCGACGCCGCTGGCGATCCCGACCGTCGCTCGGAATCCTCCAAACCACTAGCACTGCCGCCGTCGGACCCGAAGGACCCGCTCGAGCGTGACGGAGCCATGATAGTGCCGCCTAACGGGTCGTCGTCGTCGACGATCACAGTGCCTTTTGCAAGGCGGCGGTGGCGGCGGCGGTGGCAAGGAAACTCGACGGTGAGGGGAGGGGGGGGGGGGTTGGGGGGGGTGTACTTGATCTCATGCATGGCCGTAGTCCTATGACCATAGACCCTCGCATTCCTACAATGCCGAGACGGAGCGCGTCGGGTTTTCACCGACCAGGCAGACATTGCTTGCACCAAGCGCGAAGCGCCGTGAGGTGTCCGGCGAGTCGCATGAAGGGTGAGCTGCATCCTACAAAGAACCGATTTAGAGCCGGATTCTCTTGCATATGGATGACAGCGTCAATGAATTGATTTAATTTCTGGTGTGGCCACTTCCAGAGACAGCAATGGGTTTTACTATGTAACTGTCTCGTGGGTGCCTGGGGGATTGGGGGGTGGGGAGGGGGTGAGTTAGGGGTGGGATGGGTTGGGGGGGGGTGGGGCTAGCGGTGGCAGCGGGAAGGGTAGACAACGGTGGGGAGGGGGGGGGGGGGGGGGGGGGGGGGGGGCGGGGGAGGAGGAGGTCGAGAGGGGGGGAAGGAGTTCAACAACCGTTGTCAGGGGGGGAGATGTAGCAGGACGGAGGAACAGGAGATACAGAAGACATTCGGCTCATCCGGAGTGGGGTGGGGGGGTGTTGTCGTGCTTTGTATAGTCGAAGTTGTATGAACATAGATCCTCGCATCCCAACAATGCCGGGACGGAGTACGTCGTGTTTGCACCCTAACAGGCAGATATTGCTTGCACCAAGCTCCGTGAGGTGTTCGGCGAGTCGCATGTAGGGTGAACTATCATCCTACTAAGAACCGCTTGTGAAGCGGATGTTCGGCATTTTGCTTTTAGAGAGCCCGAGTCCGAAAGGCATTAGCGATGCTACCATTCCATTCTCGCCTTGTCCGTTGCGCGTGCTGTAACTGCTTGTTTTGCTTGGCTTCGTTGTGCTTTGGTTCCGTGCGGTCCGATCCGGTCCGATCCGGTCCGGTTCGGTTAGCTGGCTTTACTTTGCCTGCCTTGAATAGACTTCGATGCTTACTTTCTGCTTGCTTTTATCTCGCTTGCTTACTTCAATGCTTGCTCACCCTCGTGCCGCGACAAGTTTCTCGCCACCGCCCTCTCCTCCATCATTAAGGACAAGGGGTCATCGGACAGGCCAGCCGCGGCCACCTTGACGTCCTGCTCCCGAGGGACGAAACAAAAAAAAACAAAAACAAAAAAATGCACCGCAGAGAATCATAAAAAAGAGGCAAAAAGGCATCCATGCAAAATATCGCTATCCGAAACTGCGCCAAGTAATAAAATGTATGACACACAGCTTCCAAAGATGAGTTTCGACGAAGTCCTTGATCTCACAGCTGGTATAATTTCAAGCACGTTTTCACAGCAGTTCTCCGACAATCACTTGAGATTCAACTAAAACTTTCATCGGTATCCGCGTGCAGAGCACAACCCATCTGCGAGATACCGGTGAACCGTAAAGGCGGCTGGCTCGTGGTGTGCGCAGGCCGTGGTGCGACCCCCCGCAGGGGCCCGGCCCTCGGAGGGCCGCCGGAGGCCGTCTTTTCTTGGGACATATATTGGTCAATAAACTCAAGATGAGGGTCTGTCCTGCTCCTCTGATCTTCTTGTAGGCGTCGGCCCGGCTGGCTTGGATTGTCATGCAACTTGCAAAGGAAGAAGGACGAAAGTACAAAGTTAAAATTTCGATCAATAAGCAAATGTAATAATGTCACTATCCAATTTCAGGACTGAACTCGAATCAAAAAGCCTCGGACCAAACCTCGCCACTTGCCACGGTATTCGTTTTTCGAACGCGGCGAAAGAAGAAAAACACCCCGGAAAGAAAAAAAAAAAACAATTCCGGCGAAAAAATACCCAGCAAAAGTCTTGAATGTTGTTTCGCTTGCGGCGAAAACCAAACCTAAAAAACGTTCCGCCTGCGACGGAAGAGAGCCAGAGAAAAAAAAGAGAACGAAAACAAATAAAACGCGTACGCACGGCGAAAAAACGTGCGGCGCTTCAAAACCGTGATGCGGCAAGCCGCACCAAAAGCCCTCTACCTCGTGGAGCGCTACTCCCAATTCTGAAGAAACATGTGCTCCAGCGCAACTTTTTACCACCTACTTCCGGCCCTCCAACACACCCCACATCCCCGAGGAGAAACAAAAGTTCCCATTATTTCGGAGGACCATGGTAAATAGGACCTATGGTACACACAAATACCTATATATATATTTACCCATTTTTACTGACAATATTTGGCTCAATTTGCTATGGTCCCCCGTAACTTAACATCAGTACCACGTGCACACCGGTAGTCTACGGCAGCAGTACCAGCGAGGCTAGCCGCTGTACTATTACTACTGCCGTAGGCTGTGCCCTCACGCCTCACATCCGCCACACTACACACCGCACACTTTCCGGTCTCCAGCGCCAGGTGGAACGCAAACAACGCGGCAGGTACAAAAATACCACCTCAGACAACGGTCACGTCACGAGTTGCCGAAGCCCAGGAGTAGGTCATCACCAGAACACGGAATAACGCCTGGCACACGTAATCATGCATTCATACTACAGAGTCCAAGAAAAAGTGTAACACCAGCCGGTAGTACTTAATACTGCTTTGTTGTGGGGCGGGGGTAGGCCAGAACGACTGGAAACACAAGGAAAAACACAGGGCGGTTTGTTCGTTGTTTGCATTTTTGCATGCAGCAGTTGCACAGGTCGGAAATAGTGAAACCGATGAAATTGTCCAAAATTGTCCAAAATTGTCCAAAATTGGGCAGCATTGATGAAATAATTGACAACGCGATGGCACGTCGATGACGCCACAAGCCGCTTTGCCGGGCAGTGTCTTCACATTATTAACGTGAATAAACACGGTTGACATTAGACATTTTGTTCATAATCCCTGGAACATTACCGGTGAAGATGAGAAGATCGTCGCTCCCAGAGATGGGCACCGGATACCTACGTCGCATTCTCGAAAAAACGAAAACCGGATAGGAGGCGTTGTTCTAAAAAACAAAAAACAAAAAAAACGGTTCTTCTTCGGCAGGTATTAAAGCCTCCAAAACATTGGAAACCACGGGCGATTTTTTTTTGCCCCCTCGATCTGCACCTTGGTGTGTACCCTCAAGAGCGTATCTGGTTCTCTTCGTTACCTTGTTTGCTCAATTTTCACGCTGTCATGTTTACGTTCACGTTGTTCATTGCTGCAGGCTGGTTTTAGTGTAGACATGGGTGCCATGAAATAAACAAAAATGAAATACAATATACACCGGTTTCATATTGTGAAAACCGACAAATGACAAACGCCTGCCGGGTGTCCAAAAACCGCGGTTGACCGGCTTTTATTCATCCGGTGCCCATCTCTAGTCACTCCCTACCTGATATATGTAAGTGCTTCACAATAAACCGTCTACCGTCGGCATCGGCACCCAACACACTCACCTATGGGTTCTTCGATACATGTCATATGTGTACCTATCTTTGTCCATCTTTCGTACTTTTGACAACTTTTCTCTTCGCACGAGCGCTTTTCGGCTAAACGGTAAGTGCTCGGACACGGGAAGCCCGGCCGGACACATTGGTCGAGGTCTCGGCGCGATCCGTGCACTCTGGAGCGCGTGGCGGGCGCTCAAAGCTTTTTTTTTTTTTTCCGGGAGTGGAATAAACGATTTCCCTGGTTTCAGTTACGAGAGGCCTTATTATGTAGGTACGTACCGTACCGGTATAATGTTGTCTGTTTTTCCCGCTAGACTCTCGTGAGCTGTGAGCACACAATCCGCACATATACCAGGTACGCAACACAACATGTTCACAGATCCCATCGCTACAACGTTGCCGCCCACACGCCGTGCGTGTGCGACACACCCATATGCGCAGTATTGCTGTGGGTGGTTGTGTTTATTGGAGCCTGCCGTCCGTATTCTACCGTCTGCCTTACCGGGTACCAGATTTTTTTTCACACGTACATACCCAGGCTGACGTACCTGTATCATTATCACCTCTCTCCCTGCTGCTTGTTCTGCGGATTGATGTGTGTGATCCAACATTGCCACTGCTCCAGCTGTGCTCCGCACAGTGCCCCAACAGCAGCAGTAGGCAGCGAACTATGCGCATGTGGCGGATCCGCGCTGTATTCTCAGTACTACAGCAGTGTTGGTTGTTGTCATCGGCATTGGCCTATGCACGTACCTGCAGCAGCGTGTGACCGGCATTTTTACTCCGTACCGGTCATCCCCGAATCGTGTACGTTCGTCGAGTCCAATGCAACAATTCGTTCGTACAAGCATCGTGTACAGCAGCATTCGTGTAAAACATACTTGCAGTTTCTGACTGGTGTGTGTCCTACACTGCTGACCGATAGACCCTAGAGCCAGTACCGTTGCGGCGGAGGGAAGTGGGAGCAACCAAAAGTACGACGAGTCGAGGCATGCAGCCACGAGTCGTTGGGCGCAGAGTAGAGGCGGATTACTCTGTGGGTGTGGGATAGGTGTTTCATTCAGCAGACGGTTTCAGCCTGCCGAATGCAAAACGCCTGACCAAGGTGTGCATCGCATGCAGCGCGTGGGCCAACACCGAGTGTCTTTAGACGCTACCCAAGCAAGGAAGAGAATACGTGCAAAACCTAAAAAGTGAACAAACGGACTAAATACAAAGGGATTAAAGGCTAAACCGACTGTTCGCTCGCATAAACGCATCATTCCGCGTGATAGCGGACATAAATCGAGTATCTGCATCGCTCGTACTCGGGGTTTTTGGTCATCGTTCGCTTCGCTCTCGCCTGACCGAAGCACTGGAGCCACTTTGACTGCCGACGGGTCCAACTTACGAACTGAGGAGGTGAGTCAGGTGAGCGTTGACAGCTCACGCCAGGGAGCTTGCCGTAACAGTAGGCGTTCCGTTGTCGCAGTACACGGGTATCTTCTGCTGTCGTATTATATTACATGGCATTTTACAGCAGTACCGCTGTACATGCAATTGTACCTGTACAAGCTACTCGAAGATATCCTGCGTTGAGTTAAAGATTGCGTAAAAAAACACAACATGACAGTTGTATGAGTACTGCTGCAGCGTAGATGACAATCTGCGCTTGATAATATTTTCGTTATCGAGGTTCGACACACACGATTCTCGCTTTTAGTTTATTTTCAACGTATGACCTATTTTGTACCAGTACATCCAGCTTCGCTTCTCTGACCTACTATTTATACGTATGATACAATACAAGTTGTGTGCTTTTACGCAAGGCCAAGGAGTTTGGGCACGCATACGAGTTGTTCCCAATACTTGGGAATAAAAGCAAAGTATGTTCGAGAAAATACTGTAGGTACTTCGTGCACTCGCAGTATTTCGGGCGTGTACTGCAGCAGATACTGCGAGTACTCGCATAATTTCCAGGTTTGTACTACTACTGAGGATAGTTTCGGGCTCGCACTAATTCGGGGTTCGCTACTGCTGCTGCTGTGGATACTCCCTGTTTTGCTTCGAGTATCTCGGGGTTCTGTACTGTGGGTACTGTGCGTACTATCAGTCTTTCGTCCGTTGGTAGTGTACGTACTGCGAGTGCTCGCAGTGCTTGCTGATGCACTCTCAATATGCGCAGTATACTTGGAGTATGACGTATTCTTCGACCGTCTGTGCACCGTGTCGACAATTCTCAGGCCCATTGTTCGGCAAAAAAAAACTCACAGATCGTCTCACGAGTGGGAGTTGTAGCAAATACTTCCGCTGGGGACAACTCGAGTACTTGGCACCGGCAGTATTTCGGGAATATGTACCGCGAGGAGTATGTACTGCGAGTACTCACAGTATCTCGAGGTTCTGTACTGCGGATATTGCATGTACTCCAAGTATTTCGTGTTTCGATACTGCGGGTACACGTCTTTGCCCGTGCTCTCGGGGTTCCGTACTGCTCATACTCTCAGCATCCTCAGTACTCGGGCCTTCTTAGTACTCGCAATATGTGGAGCTTCTCAGAACTCGCAACATTTTGGTCGCCAGTACTCCAATACTCTCAGTACTCGGACTATACCAATTGTTCTCGAGCATTTACTGCTGTATCACAGGTGAAACCTTTGTTTTACCCTGAGCGCCAAGAAACGTTTATTTCGCGGAAACACAAGTTGTATGTGCTGGATTGTACTCAGCCGGTCACACAAAGTATTATGTCGCAACCTCGACCTCACGCAACTTTTTGCACCTACGTTTACGCCGCAAACATTGAACTAAGAAATAATCGCCGCGAGTCATCGGTTCAGGATCAATATCCACTTACCGGTACTCTCTTTAATATTGTTGCAGAATAGTAATGACCCCACACTCATTCCACAAACAGCAGCATATGGTCTGTCGTCAAAAATATGTGTGCGTGTTGTTCAACATTAATGATGGGTGGATGCAGTTATTAATAGTTCTAAACAGGTGTGCAGGTATTTCATACAAGTATTATTTCGTTCTTGCGCCACTCCCCTATCAACAGGCACTTGCCGGAGGAGAACCTTGTAGCTCATATGATACGTACAACAGCTCCACAATCCCTCCTGCCAGCGTAAAAGACTATTATTAATAACACCAACGTTTCACGACTTTACAGTATCACACTCGAACGTACATACCAAGTATCCCGGCAACGCAGTATCAGTTCAACGTTCAACATTCCAGGTTCGGAAAGTAGGATAGCTCAGCTTTGGAAAGCTGGAGGGCTTTGGAAAGCTGGGTGATGTGCAGCCGATCACGTTTGCGTGGTCACACATCATATCATACCAGGTATTTGTAGATCCTGTGCTCGTCGTTCGTACCGATGGAGTCACGGAGATGTCGCAGTGTAGAAGTCGCGGAGAAGTCGCCGTCGTGAGGTCGCGAGGCGAGGGTTCCTCGTAGACGTCGTTACGGCCGACGTAAAAAAGTAAGCCGAGCAGAGTTCTTCGTTGATATTTAGCAAGGAGATGTTATTAATAAACCTAGTCTGAATCGGTGGGGAGGATTTTTTTGTCCCCTCAGAGTCTTGCGGCGGAATAATCTCCCGATAGCTATCTCCCGAGGACGGGTCAACACCGTCAAAGACGTGAGACCGCTCGTGACCCGAGATCTGATGTTGCTTGACCGGTGACGCGTCCTTCCGCGCGTGCGTGTTACGAGACCTACGATAGGTATCTCCGACCCTGGCTTCCACATGTTCGATTTAAAAAAAAAAAAGAAAAAGAAGCCATGATGAGGTCCAAAATTTCCTCAAAAACTCGTCTTTGCAAGCTTGGCGTGACATGATCCTTCGATCGCGTTTATGCCGCCGGTCTGGCGGTACTACCGCTGCTGTCGTGTGTGTTCTTCACACTAAACCGTTCTTTCTACCCGTCCACATCCAGCACAACCAGTGTATCGATTCTTCAATCCTACCAGGTAGTGATCGGTATCAAGAATTTTTGGGACGGGATACAATATCTCGATATCAGCCCCCACAAATCGGGATAAGGATACGATATCTCGATGTATCATCGTATCTTGCACTATCGGATGATATGATATATGATATCACGATTTATCGCGATATATCATATGATATCACGCCAGATCACCCCGAAACAGCAGGCAAACACAACTTCAACGAAACCCCGAGGCATTGTTGCCGAGAGAGCCCACAATCTACAATAGCGCGCCCAGCTGCTCCCAGGAGAACACCGTCGTGGCACAGCACAATTTCCAGGATGCGCCGGCACAAAGTCATGCAGCCTCTAGCTTCAGATATAGGTTCATGTTCTGCGGACGTACAACGTCGAGAGCCTTGTTTTCCTGCACTCCAACCAACACACATGTGGTAGTGGGTCGTTCGATGGTTGTCTTGTGTAGATTTTTTTGGGCAGGGGAGGTCAGGAAACGAATCAACGGTGCTTGTCAAAGCTGTCACAGCAGTGCGTGCCGAATAGACATACGATTATGAAAAATATACCGTACGTAGGTTTGTAGCTTGTTGTGCGCGCTTCTAATTCGACCGAATATAGTGCGGAACTACTACTAGTACCTGGTACATGATAGTGGAGTACGAATGAGTGAGTATTTGTTTGGGCTCTCTGTCTGTCTGTGCCCTCTTCTTGCCTTGTCTTCCGCTTCTGTCTGGCCTTTTTTGGTCGTCCTTCTGTTGACCATCATCAGCTGGACACACCACATCATGTATATGTAGGACTGACCGCACCAGCAAACAAACAACCTTGTCAGGTTTGTATTGTTTTGTTTCGTTTCTTTCTTTCCCCGTATTTTTTGCCTTCTCGATACTCGTTAGCAGCTACGAGGTACCTGTGGTATAGTGCTATTAATAACATAGTCGGGCACTTCTGGTCGAATATCACTTTGTTGTTGTAGAGAGATGGTGCATGTAGTCTGCCATATATTAGTCCACCAGTGACATGTCTTCTTGTTGAAATGCCATCATTCAGCGCTTTCAATGATTCAGTACTATTAATAGGTAACATGCCGCTACGGAACACGTCTTCCTGTTGAAATGCCGTCACTCAGCGCTTTCAGCAATTCGGGCTGTAGTGTAATTCTGAAGTAATTCTTAAGTTGCTCTTGATATTGGCTGGTAAGCGCCCAACCGATTAATATAAGTTTGCCAAAAGTGCAGGAATGTTAAGTTAACATTCATGCTCGCTATTTGCGATACTGCTGTTTTATTTTTTTCCCGTCCCTTCTACGACGCCAATTTTCTGTGCACTAACTTGTCAAGCTCCCTCCTGAGTAACTCATATCCCGGGTCACATAGCAGGCACCCCTCTCTCCCTTCCCCATTACCGTGCGTGCCTTAGTGCGAGAAATGTTCGGCATTCGTTTCCTTCAACGTTTTCTCCCCTCGCGTCCACCTGCATCGAACTGTTGTGCATGCAACCTATATACGAAGTAGTCTTGTTTATGCGCAGCGCTTGCTGCGGCCATGCTGATGCGTTTGTTTCAGGCTTTCATCTGGAATCTGGACCAGAACCAACGCACACGTAATCCCTTTGATAAACACTACCGGTGTGTGTATTTAGACGTAGTATCGTATCTTATAGCATGCGATTTCTCGCACGATATCGGTATCTGCGATATATCGTGCGAGATTACAACACACGATATATCGAGACATCCCGGGAATAGTCTTGATGCCGATATGAAATACATCCCGAAAATATCGCATGACATATCGAGAACCCCAGATACGATACCGATCACTACTACCAGGAACATAAAGAGATACAAGTTCTGTGGTCACACAACTACGCCACAGAGATACCACAGCAGCAGCACGTTGTTATGCAGTCAGCAGAGTTGACACTGCCATGACATGTCATCATACTGGACACGACAGGCACGGCATACACATTCTATGAAATATAGAAAACAACAAAAAACAAGAAAGAAAAAAAATATATATATCGAAAAAGAAAATAAACCCGGCACATTTTACGGCGCCCAGCACCACCATCAGGTACGTACGTACGCAACGCACACAACTCCACAATACCAGCATAAAAACCCCAATCCGAACATGCCCTCTCACCCGCTCCTCACGACCCTCGTCGTCAAACAGCGCCCGTCGCAAGTTCCTCGTCCCTCTGCCCCGCCGCCCCTCCCCTTCCTCCCCTCCGCCTCCCCCGCCTGCGCCGCCTCCGCCGCCTCCGCCGCCTCCGACTCCGGCTCCGACCACCGCAGTGGGAGAGGACGAGGACGGCATCTTGAAGAGTTGCGAGAGCGGGTCCTGGTCTTGGTGGTGGCCTTCGCCGCCACCGTCACCGCCACCGTCCTCACTTTTATTCCCAACGTTCGTCTTGTTATCAACATCATCATCAATACTTTTGTCAAAAAGTTTGTTGTTGTTGCTGCTGCTACTGCTGCTGCCGGCTCTCCTACCCCGGTGCTCGTCTGAGGGCGCGCTGCTGCTGCTGCTGCTGCCGCTGCTGATGCCGCTGCTGACGCTGCTGCTGCGCGTGTCGTCTTCACCGCGACGACACCTCGGCGAGAGCGGCGCTGTTTCGCCGTCGGGAGAGCTAGCGGGTGATGGGCGGGATCGTCGGCATTCGCTCGCGCGCGGGAAAGCGCGCGGACGGTGGAAGCGGCGGTGTTGTTGCGGGGAGACGGGGAAGGGGAGTGGGAGGGGGCGGCGGTGGCGTTCGCGTCGGATCCTCCTGGAGGGGGGTGGAGGGGGTCGCGCAGTAGCGGTGTCCTGGTATATAGACGCGTGTGAGGAGGAGGAGGAGGAGGAGGAGGAGGATGGGGAGGAGAAAGGAGATCGAGCAAGCAGGGCGGAGGGCTATTTTTATCGCGCTATTAATAGTAATATTGCTTTGGGACTACCGAGGGGATGCACCCCTCGGAAGGACCATCGATTCCCGCCTGATACATCATCTATTGTTAGACCTTTCAAGGCAGATAGATCTGTTCCCGATCTTGTATGGTCTACAGCAGCAGTACTAATAATAACAGTTCAGCGACTCGTATAATCTGCATGATCTGCTGCAGCACAGGTTTCTGGGTGGATTCTGTACTGTAGACAGATGGATAGATCCTGCACAACCTCTAACAACGGCAGGTGACGAACTACTATTACGGGGGGGCCATAGTAAGTAGGACCTACGGTACACACAAAAACCTATACATTTACCTATTTTTACTAACAATATTTGGTCCTATTTACTATGATCCCCCAGTAATAATGTAGATGATCTATCTTGCAGATGATCTACTGGCTACTGCTGCTGTACAACATGATCTATCCGAGGGGGTGGAAACATGTCGAAAAAAAAACAAATGACGATCATCAAATACAGCATGTGCCACACGAGTAGCAGGAGCTCAGCAGCAGCGCGGGTTGTTCGGGGTTATACCCGGTACACGATAGCTGGATCCGATATGTCCGGAGTGCAACGAGAGGACATGCACGACAAGCGCGCGAGCATGCATGGCGATACCTGCACCGCTGCTGTCGCGCGCTCCTCCTCTCCTTCCTGCCGCTGTACAAGGTTGGTATATCTGATATACGACCGTTGGCCGTTTGCGGTCGTGCGCCTGGTACCAGGTACTGATACCAGTACGTACGGGGTACTGCTATGTACGAGTATGTATACCCAGCGGGTATGATACGTATATATACGACACCGTAATCGCACGGCCGCGTTCGTGGCGCGAACCTTGGATAGGAAAAGGACGACGTAGTAGGGTTGGGTGTATAAATAGGAGCACCCTATCCTATGCGCTAAGGTTCATGATGGAGGCTATGATCGGTATCCCTCGTGAACCAAGACGGGCATGTGCGGCGCTCCGGGGGATCTGAGCGCTTGTTGCTTTTTGCCATTTATTATTATCATTAGATTATTATTAGTGATAGTGAGGCACATCAGTATTAATAGCAGCAACAGCAGTGCTATCGTCTCGTTTTATGTGTTGATCATCTTTTCTTGGGGGGGGCGACTTCGTTGCCAGGAAGGAACAAAAGCAGATGTTTCTACCCGGCAGGAGCACTCGTCGTGGCGAGAGACTAGACACTGGGAGTCGCGGGATCGCGCGGCGGCCGAAGGCTTCGTGTGCGTGCACCGTGCGCACTGCGCCAGAAATCTGCGTCGGGCGGCCATATAGGTCGCGACATGCCGTGTGGAGCATATAACAGAAAACGAAAGTTGCCGTGATCAAATACAGAATTCAGTGAAATCGTCTTTCACTTTGCACTCGAACGTGTCTCGAACATTGAGCAAATGCATGCACACTGCTACTGCTATCTGTCCTTCGTGCACGCGCCAAAAAAGTGCTTGCTCAAAATACAAGAGTCCTCACCAGCGTATCGCGCTTATCATCGCCTTTCTGGTCCTGCAGCGCAGGCGGAGAGCTCGTGTGACCAACTGCCGCGCTGTGAAATTCCGCATTTTTCCCCTCCTCTCACTATTAGAATATTTATAAGTCTTGGAAAGGCGTTCTTCCAAAGGCTAACGTTTAAAACTATCCCCTCCGCTCCGACCAACAACACAAGCACCGGTTCTACCCCGTGTAGGGACTGCTGGGGAGCCACATGCAACATGGTTTGGCTGAGGGCATTGCTATCCGGAGATGTGGCGAACGTCATTTTTGTCGCTCAAGGTGGTGACGGTAGCAGCAGATATCACCCTCACCGTGACTGCTATTCTGTCAGCGAAGAAGGTGGGGGTGGGTGCCTTGGGGACATCCTGAGCCGCCACTTTGGAAAGGTAACGGAGGTGAGTTCGTAGTACTCGTACGCTGCTTCTGTATGGTACATATTGTCGCGTCGTTCCGTTCGGGTGTACAACCAGCCTGTTTCGCAGAGGCCGCCAAACAGTAGTTGGGATGCCGAAAATGTTGATATTTCCTTGCGAGAAGAATCATGTCTGCAACCGCAACAGCGAGATCATGATGAGCGGTATGTCATGGATACCCGTGATGCTGTGATACGTACACACGGCAGCAGCACCTGGCGCAGAGTAACACAACAGGGAACAGGCGTAAGCTCCACGAGTATACATACGACTGTTCTCACAACAGGCTTGGCTCTTGCACGCTGGATGTTATACGACGTGCAGTACGCGAAGCTCTGCACGGCAGTGCAAAGTCGTCGTTAGTCGTGAGTCCTATGTGAGCTGAGTCAAGTGTGAGAATGTTCGTCCAGTGAGGGAAGAAATCAAGGCGACCACAGCAGTCACACGAGATGGCCCGAAATTGGAGATTGCTTGGTGCAACTCCAAGATGGCCCAAGATTGGAGGAACTCCAAGCCCGCGCAGCGCGCGATATCAGGAGGTCGCCTTACGATTTATGTAGTAGCACAGAGTCCTCTTATTAATACGAGTACAGGCTACAGGGGAACTCAACTACAACACAAAAGCGATACAAGATCCGAGTACCGCTGCATAGAAAAATGAAAACAATCGCGCTGTTGATCCTCTGGTGCTACCCAGCGGAGTTGCCAGCCTACGTAATACTACTCTGGACGAAAGTGTAAGGAACGCTGGGATATAAATACGAAGACCAGACGTTCCTTACACTTTCATCCAGCGTGGTACAAGCTCGGTAGCAAATTCGTTGAGGAGGACGAAAAAGACGCTCCTATGCGCCATGTTTGGTGGAGAGGCAGAACCCTCACTCGCCGTGTCGGATGCCCCCCCCCTGCACTCGTCAGCTGGGTTTCTTCCCCAAGGGCAAGGGTGGCTGTGGTAGCCTGTGGCGGCCATCACCGGGATCCCAAAGTATGCGAAATGTTTTGCTTCGAGGCTGCGGCATGTAGCATATTGTCGACCCCAACAAGGGCAATACTATCCTACTGCGCACCATTCTCTCCGTGGGTTTCGATCGGACACTGATCGTAACGCTACCAGTCTCTCCAGCTAGCGGCGGGGGATGTTGTGGACTCCGTATTCTTCATATTTCAACAGCTTGCCACATACGAGTACCCTTCCGTCCGGTAATATAGGCAACGTTTTGGATGTCACATTGATACCCAAGTGACCCTTACAGTTGCGGGCAGAGTAGTGCCCAGGTCTTGGAACCAAACCAGGGGACGCAAGGAGGGCGTCCCTGGGGCGGGAGGAACCCTTCTGGCTGTGCAGGAAAAGCAAGACGATGCCAGCTCCATCGTCGGCGCCCATGCAGCAGCACGAGAAGAGCAGGAAGCGGTTAGGGAAAGCAGTACTTACCGACCCCGCGTTGATTTCCCTCGAATCAACGCGGAGACAGTAAGTAGACTGGGTGAAAGTCTCTGGCTGATGGCAGCAGAAGAGCCTTACCGATCCCAAACTATATACCTGGTTAGAGTTAAGGCGTCGACGAATTGCTTAGACTGCAGTCATGCTTTACAACCAAGCGGTGGAAAAATGCAGAGATCTCCACCCGCACCGCAGATTCTTGCGCGTGATTCGCGTTGCAGCCTACTGATGGGCATGCAGGACAATGGCCACCGAATGCTACGGTAGGTTCGTGGCCACACTTTTCTGCCGGTCGCAACAACAAAAAAAACTTAGAGGTGCCCACAGACTCAGGTTGGTGGCCGTGCCTTCTGGGTGCCGTGGTTTGGTTCGTTCGAGGAGCTCTCGATTTTCTCGCCCATCGCTGCGGCGACACCTGACAGTCCTTAGCCAATCAGATGTTGCTAAAAATTGTTTGCGCGCGCGTCCACCTCGACCCACGAATAGATATTCGACGTACTTTTTTCTCATCACCAGTCGCCGTAGGTCGACCAATCAGATGACAGACAAATTTATCGCGCCTTCGTCTTTTTCATAGTATAATTTTAAGTGGTTTGTCCCCTAAAAGGGAGTGCAGTAGTTGCACCAGAATACGATGAGGCAGCGTGGGACGGATCCCACCATATACTGCTGCCACGTAGGTTATATCTGGTTCTGCTTGACCGCTCACACGTGGCAATTGTTAGCGTAGTTCTGGCGTCGCCCAGATGTCTTCTGACGACAAGGGGCGCGTGGTTTCTCCTTCGGAGGAGCGGTAACGCCTCCGTGTCAAATAGAGGGGATACGGAGATGCCACAACAATCGTCTCTACGCTATTTAATAGATACATCGGAGGTAGTGGGTTGTTTGTTTTTCTCGTTCATCAGTTCCCGGTGTGTTGACCAATCAGATGCCGGAATTTTTTTGCGCTGCGTTGTTTTTCTCATCTCGACGCAGATAGGTCCCTCCTCGGCGGGCGCCGTCGACATCGCAGCTGGAGCAATCTAACTCGGCGGACCAGCAACGGAGATGCCTTTTGCAGCTGTCGTTGGAAGAGGTGGGGAAGGTTCTGTTGTGAACCCTTTTGGGCCTCAGGTGTACTGGACGAAAAATACACACTGGTATTGATCAGTAGGGTGTGACTTGGCTGGGCTTCACTGGTATTACAGGGGACCATAGTAAATAGGATCTACGGTACACACAAAAACGTATATATTTCCCTTTTTTTTACGAACAATATTTGGTCCTACTTACTATGGTCCCCCGTAATGGTAGTAATTGGATGGCGAAAAAGTAAGCCAACTACTGTATCTGACTTAGGATTCATAAATATAATAGACACACTTCGAGCCTCAAAGGCGCCAAGTCAGATACCGCTGAAGACGCGGAACTCTGCAAATATCCGAACGCAACTTATTGTGATGCCTAGCCAACAAAAGTATTATTAAGTCGTTGACTTCTTTATTGTCAGCCAACTCACAGCCCTACATGATTGTGGTTTTTCACCCCGCCTCTATGGTGAAAGTGCGCATGTCGCTCGAGTAAAAGTCACGCAGCGAAAGCGTGTCGTATAGCTCAGTTGGGACATTTTATGTGTCATCCCCTACTCCAGCAGGCCGAAATGCTTATTCACTACCACCATTACTACTACCACTAGTAGTAGTACTACTGTTGCTGCTGCTACTGCTGCCACTATGACGTGTTATCCTCTTTGCAACTGCTTCTACTGTTTCGTGTCACCAACGCCGTTGTAGTCGACGTTTGTTTCCGCCATGTTTACCCTCTAGAGTGCCCAAATTGTCATCGTTTGTGTGAAGGGTCAACAAGTTTCTGCCGTATGTCTACATTAAATGTCACCTTCAACGAAAAAGTCGATACCTCTGCTGTTGCTGACACTCACCGCCCCTCCCCTCCCATCCTCCACCCCCCCCCCCCCCCGCCCCCCCTTCCTGGTGTCGCGCGCGCGTAGGCCTTTTACCTAACGCACGTAGACGAGTGTCTAAAGTTGGCCGTCGCAGGCGTGGATGCCCTTCGGCCGCCGACAGCGGAACGTGCCGTTGAGGAGAAATCGACCCCTCTTCATCTCCCGCACCTCGACCACCATGATCATCAAGACCACCAACACCATCACCACAGCCACAGCCACAGCCACCACCACCACCAGCCAAGCGATGGAGCCAATGATTCCGACTTCGAAAGCGCGGCGCTCTCGCCGTTGTCATCGTTAAAGTCAAGGCCGAGGTCATCTGGATTGTTGAGCGTGGACGAGGCGTGGCGGTATTGCTGCGCTCGGCGGCCGGACTTTCCCGCCATGTTTGCCGTGTACCGACATTTTCGGACGAGAAAGTGAGCGAGGCGATGGTACCGTACGGTCAAGTATGGTATGATACTGTACAGTATGTACGGTATGGTACGGCCCGTATAATACGGTACGGTGCGGGCGGTACGGTAGGGCAAAGTGCGGTGTGGTATGGTTCGGTACGGTGCGTCGCATCGCGGTGTATGGTACGCACAATGCGGTGTGATACAGTACCGTACAGCAGTGTGATACGTTACGATACGTCACGGTGCTGTGTGATATACGGTACAGTTCTACAAACGATTTTTTTTCGGCGCGGCGAGTTGCTCTCGTGTTCAGTCCATGGATAGCGCCGAACGAGCAAGTCGTATTTTTTTTGTATTTGACCGGGCGCTCTTTTGATCCGCTTGCTACCGACCCCCCCGTCCCCGCAGTGGCGTGACTTGATTCATTATTTCTGATGTTTACTCAAATTTAAAAGTTACCCATACGTCAGCCATTATTTCGTGCATCAGGCGACGATCGCCTCATCACGACCTCGGAGAATCCTGCGTCTCCGCACTTGTTTTGTGCCGTTCTCATAATCTGGGACTCGATTCCGTCACGGTCGAAGGGAGCCGTTGCGACAAAGCTGAAGGCCTTGGCGGCTAACAGGGGCACGGCAGGCAATATCAGCAGCACTAGTGAATACTCGCGGCTATCATACAGATTCAGCATGCATGATCTCATCCGCCCGAGAGAAAAACGAGCTCAGTTTCTGTTCGATTGTGCGTTAAACCACCACGCTTTGCCCTTCCTGTTGCAGACGTCCACGTCCCCCGCCTGCCCCCGCCCCGCCCAGCCGCAACCTTCAGTCGCAACCTTCAGCCTCAAACCCCCAACCTCCGACCCGCCACCCCCAACCCCCGACCCCGCATCCCCGAACCCCGACCACCGACCCGCCACCCCCAACCCAAGCCCCCCAGCCCACGACCCCCAACCCCCCCCAACCCACCACCCCAATCCGCCACCCCAATCCGCCACCCCAATCCGCCACCCCCCGACCCATCTCCCTCGACCCCAACCCGTAAACCTCCAACCCCAGGCCCCTCTTGCTCCCCCAACCCCCAACCTCCCCGCCTACTCTAATCTCTAACCCCCGAACCCCCTCCCCTCGCGCGTAAAATTGGTCTGACACGCCGCAGCTTCACCGTGCAGGCGGGCCACAAGTATGGGGCGCACTACGTACTCTACGAGGGAGCGCCGGACGAGTGCCACTCCCGTTACTGCGTGCACGTCATGGGTGTGGTGGTGGTGGTGGTGGTGGTGATGGAGGCGTTGGTGGGGAGGGGGTGGGGGATTCGTGGAGTCACATCAAGACCGTGACGAGACTGATGCCGGTGAGAGCCCCGGGTTGAGGCAGTGGTGTTGCTGTTCATTCGTCAAGCGGGGAGAGTCACTGTCCATGAGCAATATTGAGGCATTGAGCTCATGTGGGAACAGGAAGAACCACAAAGAACAACCGCGATTTCGGCAACAAATATATAGCAACAACGACGACAACAGCAACGAAAACAAAGACAACAACACTAATGTATACAGTATATCCTACAAGGAAGGTTTTTATGGACCGTACGCGACCTACGTACCTAAAACAACATCTACCAGCGCTTCAACGTTAAGGTACAGAGTTCTGGTATCGAACATGTATTTTAATCGACGTCACAGCTGACATGTTTTGCATTGTACGTACTAAGTACAAGGTGTAGGTTATTTCTAGAGAAAAAAGGAAACACAAGTTGCCGACCGTAATGTAACGGCTTGCCAGATTAGGGAGACGAGCGTCCTCGGGAAGGGGGCGGGCGGGGGGTAGAGGAAACGTATGCCCTGAGACCGTGAAGCCCCTCGGGTGTGACAACCGTGGCCGAAACGGAACGTACTTTACCTTTCCCTTTGAGCTTGGGGATTCAGAAGGGTGAACGTTAGCGCTAACACAAACACGTCTTTGTCTGGATGCCCCGTTCCTCCCTCATTCCCCTCCCCACCCCCCCCATCCCTCCCTACCTACCTGTTCCTGTTTGATTAATTAATACGCGATGTTCAAACAACGTTTTTGTTATGTTTCCGGTTCCTTGCTGCAGGACGTCGCCAAAAGCCTCCTGGTTTGCGGGGTAACGTACGACGCGCCGCGAGAACCGCTACCACCGCCACCACCGCCACCACTGCCACCATCGCCACCGCCAAGCTCGAGTGCTTCTCTCCTTCTGCGCCCACGTCTACCTAGTCCTCCTTCTCCTACTTCTCTTATATTTCCATCATCATCACCACTACCACCACCACCACCACAATCAACATCGATATCAACATCAGCATCAACTTCAACGTCAGCATCAACATTTACTTCAACATCACAGTCAACATCAACGTCAACATCGGCATTAACCTTAACTCCAGTACTGTCTCGGCTGGACACGTCGTCGCTCGCCGCGCTTGCCTTGTCGTCGGTGACGGCCTTGAGCTTCTCGAGGTCGGTCGAACCAGACCAAGGCGGCAGCAGCAGCAGCAGCAGCAGCAACAACAACAACAACAACAACAGGAAGAACCGCAACAACAGCAGCAAGGTCAACAGCCACAAAGCCACCACTACCGCCACCACCAACAACAACAACAATAGTAACACCTTAAGCAAGAGCAGCAGCAATAAGAACAAGACCAAGGGCAAGCACAAGAGCAAAAACAGCAACAACACCGAGGGAAAGGACTGGAGCAAGGGCCAGAGCAGTAAGACGACGACGACGGCGACGACGACGACACGTCTTAACGCCCACACGGCCGTTCTGCTCGAGGCCGAGGCGGGGGGGGGGTCAGCACTCTCACCTGCAGCGAAGAATCCACCGGCCAAGAAAAGCAAGCGCGGACCTAGCAGCTTTGAGGGCGGCGGCCGCGGCATCCATGGGGGTAGCGGCAGCGGCAGGGACGGTGGTAGGGGCGACGGCAGCGGTGGCAGCGGCGGAGATGGTCAACAATAGTATTGCGAAGTGGAGAATAGAGCTTGTGCAGTGGTACACTGTTAATATAACTGACTGCTACGTAGATTGAGCGAACCTGCTGTCAATATAGACGCCTGCCTTCTTCTATTAATAGATTCATTGCCCTTCTTCTAGATACGTTTGAGCGAAACGGCTATAATGATAGCTACAACAAATGCTCCGCACGAAGTACATATACATATTTATTGATTTTGAAGCTCGAGCTGGGAGATCGAGGATTTCGTCGAAACTCGTCTTCTTTGTAAGCTTGCGTGTGATACTTCTGAGAGATACGTACGAATATCTATTCCTGGTATAGAGTATCCGGTGAAGTACGTGCTCGAGTGGTTCAAGGGAATGGGTTCGAAACCCAATGTGATTTCACGCGCGTGCTCGAATCCTGCCGTCGACGCCGTTTGTTAAGGTCTTAGTCCGTTGGGCTACTGGTAAAAGGTTATCCAGTCGCCTACCCAGAGTGAGCCTTGAACACAGATACCTTTCTAACGGGCCGGATATACGTACGGGTCTCGCGTGTCACCAACACGCGGTTCCAATTTCTAGGGATCCAGATAGTTTTCCGTTTTTTTACATGGGGAAATTTAATTTTCTTTCAAAACCGTTTTTCACGGTGGACGTGAGATTCGAACTCACGCCCTGTTCTGCCGTCGACGCCAAGTGTAGTACGGTCAGGTTGGGACACAGAGTATCCCTGTGCCAGGTTTGCCTATTGAGCAGGCGCTTGTTATTACTCACGTGTTTTGATTCCTTAGAGATAGAAGAAGAGCAGTTTTTTATTGTTCCATTAGAGCACGACGGACACACTGACGGGATGCTGGTTTTGCCTCGCTGGAAACCCCTGGTTTCCGTCTATGATACGCCTCCCAAGTACTAAAATACGATCCCCAACATATGTACCCCCCGGTAATTACCGCCCTTTCTACGCCATTCAAAGCGGTACCATAACACTTCCACTATTTAATTGCAGTTACTGTAGGTCGTCTGTCTGTCTGTGTGCTGTCTGTAGGCGGTCTATATCACTGATTGCGAGAGCTATATATATACGGGGTCTATAGACGCTTGCAAGCCTGATGGGCTACCTCATAGGGCGTGTCTCCTCGCACGCCGTCTTGAAGCTGTCGCGGTCGCCGGGATGCTGTAGCTTTGTGGTTTTGGTGGTGTGTTTAAGAGTGCGGCGGGATTTCGTGCGAGTGTGCGTGTTTTCGCTTGTTTTCTTCGGACCCACACGGCCTTGCCTCATTATGAGGCCGCCTCTTGCCTTGTTTACCTCTCTACTATTGGTAGTATAAACAACGTGCACCACCGCAATGGTGACGCTAGAAAAGGTGAGGCGAGGGAACTGTTACGGGGGACCATAGTAAATAGGACCAAATATTATTAGCAAAAATAGGGAAATTAAATATGATAGATTTGTGTGTGTACCGTAGGTCCTACCAGGTATTTACTATGGTCCCCCGTAACATCTCATAACCCTTTTGGGACTTCATTATAGTATAGGCCCGCCAATAAGAAAATGCCCAAAAAGAACACAATGCTCACTTTTGGAGAACGCCAAGAAAATTAGGCCAAGAAAACGGCTCAGTGGTGAGCTCTACACAAAATTCTATATAATAACCTATGCTCAAGGTTGTTTGAAGATGGCGCCCCAATGAGAATCTCAGGCTTGCCCAGATTACGAGTACGTGGTTCTTGTTGGCGGGCCCATACTGTATAGTGTACAGCAAGTGCAGAGGAAAAAAACTGACGACAATGAAAAAAAAAAAAACGAGGGCAGCAGACATTGTCATCGGCCATTCGCTGCTCGGTTGGGAGACGGACGACAGATAGATAAGTTTGGTTTCTCTGTGAATCAATGCAAGGAAAGACACGGAATGGGCGCGAGACATAGCTATCAATGCAAGGAAAAGCACGAAATGGGCGCGAGACATGGTCTTAGATGGGTGCTATTCTCAGTTTGTAGAACTGAGTCTCTGTTTTGGTAAATGCAAATCTGTCTGTCTGTCTGTCTGTCTGTCTGTCCGTCTGTCCGCAAGGCTTATATTTTCGAACACTTTCCAATGGCCGATATATAAGCTCGATACAAATAGATGATATTCGTACGACGTATTCGACCCTTACGGACCTTATATACTGAAACATATCATACCAGGCAAATTTAGCCATATAATACATCCACGACATCGTACCATGGTACCTACCGCTAACGTAACTTACCATATACTGTGTTTTTGCCGTACCATACCGTCAACACATACCATACCACATGCGGCGGTTTTCCCATATTCCCATATACCATACCACCAACATATCCCATATACCATACCACCAATATGTCCCATATCCCATACCGAGTTGGGGAGACGTCTATACACCAGACCAGGTCCCTGCTACTGCTGTAGTGCCGTCTTGTTGTGCAAGGGTGGCGATGAATACAAGAGTTGGCTCAGACGCCCGTACGCCCATACCGAGTTGAGGAGACGTCTATACACCAGACCAGGTGCCTGCTACTGCTGTAGTGCTGTCTTGTTGTGCACGGGTGGCGATGAATACAAGAGTTGGCTCAGATGCTTGGGTCCCACGCTCAGTGCAGCGCATTGGCCGCTGGTGTGCACGAAATAGATGAAAAACATTATCTACAAGTACTACTACTGCTGTATCTGTCTCGAATGGCAGAAAATGGGCTTTTTTTTCAGGTTTGGGAGGATACCGTAGGACGCCGCCGGCAAGCTCTTGCCCCCTAGAGCATGCATCCACCTCATTTCTTCGATCCCGTCATCTATACTAGTTGATCTTTCCCGCCACCGAGCGGGGTGCCCGTGGGCTGAGTCTCTGTCGAGATCGAGCGTCTATCGCCTATCGTCTATCGTCGCACGAGCAGGTCTTTTACAGTACAACAAACGTGTCGAATGGCAAAAAAAGGGCTTCTTTTCAGGTTTGGGAGGATACCGTTGGACGCCGCCGGCAAGCTCTTGCCCCCTAGAGCATTCATCCACCTCATTTCTTCGAGCCCGTCATTTATACTAGTTGATCTTTCCCGCCACCGCGCGGGTTGCCCGTGGGCTGAGTCTCTGTCGAGATCGAGCGTCTATCGTGTATCGTGGCACGAGCTGAAATAATATTTTTTTGGTGTACTTCGCGTTTCCATTCGCATACTATAGCAGGTCTTTTACAGTACAACAGGAGTGGGTTACTTTTTGCGCCACAGCAAAATTATCGACGAGTACTACTGTAGTGCAGAGTGCTGTATCCGTCTCGAATGGCAAAAAAAATGCCTTTCGTCTATCGGTACAACAAACGTCTCGAATGGCAAAAATTGGGCTTTTTCAGTTTTGGGAGGATACCGTAGGACGCCGCCGGCAAGCTCTTGCCCCCTAGAGCATGCATCCACCTCATTTCTTCGAGCCCGTCATCTATACTAGTTGATCTTGCCCACCACCGCGCGAGTTGTCCGTGGGCTGAGTCTCTGTCGAGATCGCGCGTCTATCGTGTATCGTGACACGAGCTGAAATAATACTTTTTTGGTGTACTTGGCGTTTGCATTCGCATGCAACAGGAGTGGGTTACTTTTTGTGCCACAGCAAAATTATCTACGAGTACTGCTACTGTTGTAGTAGTGCTGTATCCGTCTCGAATGGCAAAAAAAATGCATACTATCGCAGGTCTTTTACAGCAGCGAAAGGCAAAAATGGGCTTTTCTCAGGTTTGGGAGGATACCGTAGGACGCCGCCGACAGCAGTGGATTACTTCCTACTTTTCGCCTATATTTGTTTGCGATCCTCATCGTATGTTTCGGTACTCGCAAATAATAACCCGCCAGTTGAAAATACATGTCAATCTGTCGAATGTGTAACAACCCACAAAATGTTTTTCATTGGCCAACAAAGCGTCGTCATTCGCATACTATATATAGCAGCAGTAGAGCCTGAAAACTACTACTACTACTAAAAAAATGCATACTAACTATCGTAGGTCTTTTACAATAACAGCAGTTAGTTGATTACTTTCTACTTTTCGCCTTTATTTCATAAATTTTGAAATACGTCAGCTGTGAGTTCGACTGATTAACCCCCCATGTAATAACATATTTGAGTAAATTTGGAAGCACAGCAAGCAGCAACGGCGCCAACATCGTTGGATGTTGGAGGCTGGATCTGGATTAGTGTTTTTTATCTGGATTCTGGATGTTGGATATCATTTTATATACTGACTGAAAAACTGAAACAACTGACGAAAAAAAGACGGGCGGGGCTCACTTCCTCCTTCAACGTTGACTGTTTCCAAACATTTCCCGGTGGGGTTTCAACAACACTAACCACCACCAAATAAACAAAAAAAATAGTACCGACCGGTACTACCGTAGTAGTTGATTTTTTCGATTTCTGTACTTTCTCCGTTTCGCACTGCCTCTCTCTGTCTCGCATCTATCTGCCTCAAACACTGCAGCAGCTGTGCTGTGCTGTGCTGTCTGTTTTTCGGGCATAGTAGTATTATTACCTGGTATAATAACGAGCGAAAAAGGAGGAAGAGAAGGAGGAGGAGAGGAGGAGGAGGAGGAGAGTATTATCTTATATTTATTTAGAGAGCTCTGCTCGCTGCCTACTATTAGGTGTCTGCCGCTTTGACGGAGACTTGTGGGCACAGGGCTGTTGCACGCTGGCGCACGGATGTAAAAGCTGTAATAAAAAGCGCAAGATCTGGGGGGATACGTATGGGCTGCTGTTATTGTTCTGGGGGAGTTGCTGGTTGATGCTTTTTAGAATCCGGAAAACCTGTGGTCGCATTACCACTCTGTCCGGAAGTTCAAGAACCGTTTAATTATAAATATTGATACAAAACGTTTCTTACATTTACGGACAATTTTCATGCGTCCAGCATGGAATCCACCCCACAGCAGTAGTAGTAGTAGTACGTACGTACTCGTACCAGGTAGGTCTCTGTCTTGGTGTTCTGACTACACGCGCGTGCACGAAACGAAATAATAATATTAATATAATTATTTATTTTCCGAATCCAATTGAATACCGTACATACCAGGTAGTAAAATGTAATTATTAGTTTTCCGAATCCGGGGAGAACAAATAGTTGATACTCAACTTTGCAAGCTTTATTTGTATTTTGCAATCCTCTTGGTATGTTTCGGTACTCGCAAAAAGAATGACCCAAAATTGCATACTATCGTAGGTCTTTTACAACAGCAGTTGGTTGATTACTTTCTACTTCCGCCTTTATTTGTATTTTGGGATCCTCGTCGTACGGTACTCGCAAAAATAATATACCCCGGCGGCAGTTGAAAATACGTCAATCTGTCGAATGTGTAACAAACAACACACAACAAAAAATGGGCTTTTTTCAGGTTTGGGAGGATACCGTAGGACGCCGGTGGCAAGCTCTTGCCCCCTAGAGCAAGCATCCACCTCAGTTCTCATTTCGCCAACAACTAGGACGAGAGAATAAAGGCTACAAGCAGTAGGTGATCAAAACAATGAGAAAAAAAGCAAAAACATGATACAGCAGCAGTACCGATCAGCTCTTATTTCGTGGTACAGAGATCTCTTGTCAATCTAATCTGTTCGTTTATTACTTGTTGAAATAAACAACCGACATGTTTTGATTTGGCCAAGAGAGAGTCGTCGGCTTTCTGACTGATTGTTGGAGATCTCTCCCCGTTCATGTTTCGTTTTTCATTGATTGGCCAACAGTCTGGTATTTAGCCCTGCAACCCCAATTACTACACCTCATCAATAGACGCTCTGCCTGAGCCAAACACAGCACTCTGGGGTTCCGTCTGTGCTGGTCCGGACTGGCCTCTCCCGTCACTCTCAACAACCTCACCTGTAACTTCACAAAAAAAGAGACAGGCAAACTGAGAACAGCGCTCGAATGCATCTCATCGAGGGCAATAACAACATTTAAAATTTTGTATTTTGCGATCCTCATCGTATGTTTCGGTACTCGCAAAAATAATAAGCCAGCAGTTGTTTTTTTTTTTTTTTTTTTTAATCATCACTTTTACCTTCCAGCCAAACTCGTACGAAGGAAGTATTTTTGCCAAAATCAGGTATACCTGATCCGTTTGAGCCAAAATCAGGTACATTCTAAAACCAAGTATAAAACGCGCGCCACGAGCGGTGTGATGGTCATGACAATCCGGTTAAAAAAGAATGCGCTAAGCATTAAGCGTGCCACATGGCCTCCAAAATCTGAATTGTTTTGTTTTCTTCAGGGTGTAGGTACCACGGGCTCCACTTGGACCTGCAGAGAGTCACTATTAATATGCTTCCTTTGTTTCGCCACGGCGGGAGCGCCAAAGGTATTTACTCTGACGCCCCCCCCCCGTTGACAGCTTTAAGGCTTCCCGACCGTCCTCGCGGAACCGCCTGCTCGGCACGAAATTATCTTGCCGTACCAAACCTGAGACCACCTCGACGCGGGATGGTGCAGACGAGACGCCGAGTGTCCATGGTGCTGTAAAGACTGCTGTGAACATGGAAAACAACAGAGTACATACAACAACAAACTGAAGCACACCGCACACACACCCCAAAGGAGAAAAAAAAGTGAAACCAGCGTACGCATGTGTGCATGTATATACGTACTTTTACGTACGACGTAGGTACGTACGAGTACAGAGTTTATACGTCAATACAGGAGAATTTCAACCGAGGGAGGGCAGACGCATACGGAAAAAAAACGCAGTGTACGTATGGCCTCTCTGATTGGTTCAAAGTTGGCCAAAATCAGTTGAAAGCTAGACAAAGTAGAAAAAATCAGGTGTACCTTGGCCTTTTCGTGCCAAAATCAGTTACAATGTCAGCTTGGCCAATAGCAGGGCTCCTGGTGTGTGTTTTGTACTTGATTTCAGTATGTAACTGTTTTTGGCACGAAAGTGGCCAGGTATGCCTGATTTTGGCAAAAACCCACAAGTTTTTACCCTCGACGATCTTCTGGACAAGCCGTGGTCACAGGTGTCGTCCCTTCTCCCCCCCGGTACGTACCTTTATTTTTTTGTCGCGCATAGGGTTCAGTATTCCCACTGCTCGTCGATTTGCATCGAATGTAGCTAACTCACCCTCTCGCGCTTTCCGCTTATCATTTTTTTATGCAAGAAAAAGGAGGGGTGGACAGACCTTGATAGTAGATGTGATACGGGTGGAGTATTCATGGACTATAGATATAGATAATACGTTGCAGTCTTGTAGTCTCACGAATACGAGAATAATCCAAAGAATGGATTAACCCGGCGGATATTCCGTTAGTTGAGAGTAACGTTCTCTTAGGAATGTTCCCTAGGGCGGAAAACCCCTTAGATGAGAGTAATGTTCCTTAACGCAGATAGGATCACGAAGTGAGATATTCTTATATTAGCAGAAGAACGATCGGTAGCCATAGGAAAGTTCTGTAGGCGTACATCAGATAAGAGGAATTTAGGAGAGCTTGTGGCGTGGGGTGGGACGAGTATATCTGGGCGTCGAGTCCCGCCCCCCCTACCTCTCACTTCTCTACCAGAGCACCTCCTCAGCTCTCGCCATCAATAAGAAAATCTAAATCAGAAGAAGCGAAGCACTGCTTTCCAGCTGCCAGAACCACCTGCGTCCCTTACCACTACCCTTACCACTACCCTAGAGCGGTCTCCGCATCACATAGATCTTTATGGGGTTTTGTGTTGGACGCCTGAAGCCGACCCTCCGACCCCAACCCTAACCCTAACCCGTAGCTACCCCAGGAAGATCTACTATCAAGGTTTGTCCACTACTGCAAAGCTGAGACGCCGTTGCCGTGCTGGACATATCTGCACAGGAAGGCAGTGCAAGGTAGAGGTCACATGTTGAAAAAAAGCATACAGTTATTCATGCATTGCGCACAATATGAAGCAGACATGAAACGCTTCGATTGTGCTATGAAACACAAACGGCTGGGGTCAAAATCGGTAGGTATGGTAGAGATAATCGCGTCTTCACCGGCGGAAAGAAGAGAAGAAGAGCCAACTTGGTCGTTGCTGTTGGAAGTCCTGTCTTGATCGATAATGATAAAATGAAGAAGAGTCGACAAATCCATAACAACACAACCGCAAAACAAAAAATACGTACAGGAAATATCGGTAGCGACAACAAAAAAAGCAGGCATCACCACATACATACATCAAAAACGAAATTCTAATCGAAGACACGAACAAGGAGACCGATCATGCTACACAACAGAAGTCATGACAATAGCGCAAGAACTCACCGGAGGTTGTTTAGTGGTGGTGTTAGAGACCTGACTTGATCGGTATGATGGAGGTAGCGCTCTTGTTGTGTTGCGGGACTAGGGAGGGCGGGATGATAAGTAAGTGTGAAGCAGGTGTGGGCACACATAGAGGAGGGACACAAACTTGAAGGGAGATCTCCAATAATTTGTCAGTGAGCTGTGACGACGCTCTCTGTTTTGGCCAACAATGAAAAACGAAACATGAACGGGGAGAGATCTCCAACAATCAGTCAGAAAGCTGACGACGCTCTCTTGGCCAAAGCAAAACATGTCGGTTGTTTATTACAACAAGTAAACGACAGATTGACAAGAGATTTCTGTACCGCGAAATAGTTGTTGTTGGCGAAATGAGAACTGAGGTGGATGCATGTTCTTGGGGGCAAGAAGAGCGTTTGCCGCCGGCGTCCTACGGTATCCTCCCAAACCTGAAAAAAAGACCATTTTTTGTTGTGTGTTGTTACACATTCGACAGATTGACGTATTTTCGGCGTCCCCGGTGGCTTGGTAGGTGGTCCGCGTGCCTACCAAGATCAATTTCGTGGTTTCAAGTCTCACCGAGTGCATGCTCGTAGGGACTTTTTCACAGTAGTTCCAGTAGTGGACAAACCTTGATAGTAGATCTTCCTGGGGTAGCTAATTAGGCACTCTGATTGGCTAGGTTTTTTTTTTTACGCGGCTTAATCAACTTTCGAGTCTTTCCCAGCCACAGCATCCCGAGCCATCCCGAGTC
The DNA here is from genome assembly GCA_031763025.1 of Macrocystis pyrifera. Taxonomy (NCBI): domain Eukaryota; class Phaeophyceae; order Laminariales; family Laminariaceae; genus Macrocystis; species Macrocystis pyrifera. Next base: position 12,934,561 of record JASSKH010000007.1, on the reverse strand, counting down.
AACCTAGAGTCTTCCCAAGCTCAGCATCCACGCCGGCCGAGCCAACCTAGGGTCTTAACAGGCACAGCATCCCAGCACTGACCACTGACATAGGGTTCGGGTTAGGGTTAGGGTTAGGGTTGGGGTCGGAGGGTCGGCTTCAGGCGTCCAACACAAAACCCCCATAAAGATCTACTATCAAGGTCTGTCCACCCCTCCAGCTTTGGCAGCAGCGGGCGCGGCTTCTGCGGGGGGGTCCTCCTCCTCTGGGCGTCACATCTCCCGTGCAGACATCGACGATGCGGATTTTGCGCAAGTGTTAAGTGTAAGGCAGTATGGACCTAGGGACCGACTACTGCTAGCAGGTTGATGCCTTTGGCTCTGCTCTGGTCACTCACACGAGGTGCTTGAGGATGGGTTAAGCTCTTGTATTAGTTGCGGTTTGCCTCGCCAGATGTCTTCTGAACGAAGGGGCGAGGCGCTCATCGGAAAAGCAGGCGACAACGCCTGCCATCCATGATGAGGGGACGATTGCTACAAATCAGAACGCCGCAACAGGGGAGAGGGGAATATAACGCCCCAACAGGGGAGAGGGGAATATAACGCCCCAACAGGGGGGAGGGGATACCATAACACTAGCCCACCCTGACGGGTCGTATATGCAGATTCATGGAAACTCAGGAAAGAACTAAAACAATCCGGAGAATTCGGAAAATGGATCGAAGATGCGACACTACACAACCCACTACTCCCACACCTCTAACCTGTAAGGCGGTAGCCGATTACACGTGACATTGCGAATCCGACAACAAGTCCGCAAGTACGGTTACGCGGAAGCTGGCAGATTAAGCTAGAACTACCCGGAAGCTAAATCGAGGACTTAAACTCGAGGAAGCGGTATAACTCGCGTAGCCAGGAGCGGCATAAGCTAGCCTGAGACCCATCCATGATGAGGGGACGATTGCTACAAATCAGAACGCCGCAACAGGGGAGAGGGGAATATAACGCCCCAACAGGGGAGAGGGGATACCATAACACAAGACTACTTCTGTCTTGTCTGTGGGAACGGGGGAACAGCTTCGTCAAGGGCTTTAAGGGTGGCCTCAAGTAAGTACTTGAATGTCGTCGTATTTAAGAAATAATACAAAAGTAGTCCGTGCCTTTGCGATATTTTGTGCTTTCGTGTGTGTTATTTGAAGACGTCATGCATTACTTTATTTCATGAAAATTCCCGCATGAAAAGACTAAAACAACACCGACAATATACTCGGATCAGTCCGAACACATCCATCCACCGTCGTACTTCACCGGTAACACTCCGTTCAAGATTTTCCCCATGAAACGACTTTTATTTCATGAGTATTCCGTCGCAGCGTATAGTACGACATACGCAAGAACCTAAATAATATTTCGCTATTTTTAACATCTGGCCCTATTTACTTACGGTGCAGACCAAAATCTATTTTCCGCCACTTTTTACCCACAATATTTTGTCCTATTTACTACTGTATAGTCCCCCGTAATATTACCGGGGACGACCTACGATATACACAAACACCAGTCTATATAATATTTAGCGATTTTTACCATCAAACATTTGGTCTACTTATTACTACAGAGCAGAATAATAAACCCATTTCAACTTGTACTTCGTACGTGGAATCTGCTTCGTATCTTTAGACTCATGTGTGTGCTATTCGTAGGGGTGTACATTAACTCATTTTCGGAGTTGATTTTATTGTTGATTGATTTGGCCAAATCGGGTTGATTTAATCATGATTACTTGATTATGTTCAACGCAATCAACCCCCGGGTGGCTTGGTAGGTGGTCCGCGTGCCTATCAAGATCAATTTCGTGGGTTCACGTCTCACCGAGTGCATGCTCGTAGGGACTTTTTCTTGCATAAAAAATTGATTAGCGGAAAGCGCGAGAGCGTGGGTTAGCTACATTTGATGAAAATCGACGAGCAGTGGGAATGCTGAACCCTACGCGCGACAAAAAATAAAGGCACGTACCGGGGGGGAGAAGAGACGACACCTGTGACCACGGGTTGTCCAGAAGATCGCTGAGGGCAAAACCTCCTACGAATTAGGCTGGAGAGGGTAAAAGTGATCATTTCAAAAAAAAAAAAAAAAAAAAATGTGTAATCTGCTTCATATATTTTGAGTCATGGGTGTATGCTATTCGTAGGGATGTTGGCTTCCCATTTTATTTATTTATTTGGGATTCTTCTCCTTTTCTTTTTCTTTTTCGGTTTGGTTTCTTCGCTGCTTCTCTTTCTTTATGGTGTATTTTGGTTGCTGGCGTATGTATGTATGTTGTGTCGGCCGCACCTAGTGCGAAGGCATGGTATTGCGTAGGCTATTAATGCATTACGGTGTGTTATCTCTGTGTCGTAGTCTGTGACCACAGAGCTCGTATCTTTCTAGGGTGAAGAATCAGCACGGACACTGGGCTTGCTGGATGTCGACGAGGAGAAGAACGGTTTAATGTGAAGAACACACACATTAACTTATTTTCGGAGTTGATTTCATTGTTGATTAATTAACCCAAACTGCGTTGATTTAATCATGACTAGTTGAATATAATCAACGCAATCAACCCTTGTAATACGGAGAAGAGCAGAATCATCCATTCCCACCCCTCCCTCACTTTCGTATGCGGCGGAGGTGCCCTTAACCCTTCAGTGCTGTGAACCGAAAACCGATTTATTTGAAGCCGTCCGCGTTTTCGTATACAGCGGGTTTTCCCTGACTGCCCTTACACTATAAGAGCAGAATGCTTCGTGCCCACCCCTTACTTTCGTATGCGGAGGTGTCCTTATTACCCCCTGTCAGTGCTGTTAACGTTTTTTTTCACCGAAAAACTACATATTTTAGTCTGATGTTCGGTTGAAAAAAAACTCTTGTCCCTTCCGGCAATAATAGCGCATTGATGTCGTATAGAAACCTCTTCTTACGTTTTGATATGCATTACGCCGCGCGACACAGCCAGCACGCAGCCCATGGCCAGCACGCAGTCCACAGCCCGCAACAGGAGGCCAGCATAGCAGCACCACTGTACTCTTTTGTTCCCATACCAGTACAACCAGTCAGTGTCAACTGCGTCTTCCCACCCATAACTTTCGTATACAGAGGGGGTCCACCTATAACCCATGCTACCACCTCGCAAACCTTGTGCGGTTGTTTTTTATCTCAGGTGCAGAGATACAGCACATAAATCTCGCCTGCAGTCTTATTCAATACGGTGGTAGTACTTGCAAACAATACGCACACGACACCCACTGATTGAAAACGGCATATTGTCACGAGTTGACTGTGGTTGTACGAATATCGTTCTTTTGGCGCCTCCTTTTATCCTTGTTACAGGTGCGAACCATGCGGTTCCTACACATCTTCAACATCTACGGAGACCTCGAAGCCCCCGCTGTGCTGCCTTCTTTGCGCGGTTGATCTGGAGCCGGCGTCGCCATATTTCAAAAAAATTGCAGACAGCTGTGCGGAGCCGGGATCGCGTCCCGCTATGGAATATTTTCATGCTGACGGTCAGTGTTGCGAGCCGTCCGCAGTGTCTAGCGACACTGTAGACCCTTGCGCGGGTGATGATTGCAAAAGCGTTCCAGTGTATGATCTATCCGGGGACGGGGTTGCTGCCCTGAAGTTCTGCGGCCCTTGCTTCATCAAGCAGCGGGTCATGCTCCTGCGAAGCGGGCATGACTACATAGTCGCCGCAAACGCGGCAAAAAGAAACACGTACCAAAGCCCCTCCAAAAGACGGCGCAAGTGGTGATTGATGCCGGGGGCTTTGTCGCGTTCAATTGGCATGAACCAGCCAGTAGTCTAGTAGTAACTAGTAACGGGTGTAGGTTGGAAAAAATTGTTGGGATTCTACTCGGCGTTTCACTGCGGGAGAGGTTGAATTTGTGAGGGAATGCGCCATGACTGCTGGCAACCGGACCATCTATCGTCCCTACCGTACACAGTCGTTGACTATCGATACCACTTGTTATAGCACTCGGCGGGGACATATATTTTCAGCAGCAGCGCTACTAGTTACTACTAGACTACTGGCTGGTTCATGCCAATTGAACGCGACAAAGCCCCCGGCATCAATCATCACTTGCTTGCGCCGTTTTTTGGAGGGGCTTTGGTACGTGTTTCTTTTTGCCGCGTTTGCGGCGACTATGTAGTCATGCCCGACCCGCTGCTTGATGAAGCAAGGGCCGCAGAACTTCAGGGCAGCAACCCCGTCCCCAAATAAATCGTACACTGGAATGATTTTGCAATCCTCACCCGCGCAAGGGTCTACATTGTCGCTAGACACTGCGGACGGCTCGCAACACTGACCGTCAGCATGAAAATATTCCATAGCGGGACGCGATCCCGGCTCCGCACAGCTGTCTGCAATTGCTTTCAAGTATGGCGACGCCGGCTCCAGATCAACCGCGCAAAGAAGGCAGCACAGCGGGGGCTTCGAGGTCTCCGTAGATGTTGAAGATGTGTAGGAACCGCATGGTTCGCACCTGTAACAAGGATAAAAGGAGGCGCCAAAAGAACGATATTCGTACAAACACAGTCAACTCGTGACAATATGCCGTTTTCAATCAGTGGGTGTCGTGTGCGTATTGTTTGCAAGTACTACCACCGTATTGAATAAGACTGCAGGCGAGATTTATGTGCTGTATCTCTGCACCTGAGATAAAAAACAACCGCACAAGGTTTGCGAGGTGGTAGCATGGGTTATAGGTGGACCCCCTCTGTATACGAAAGTTATGGGTGGGAAGACGCAGTTGACACTGACTGGTTGTACTGGTATGGGAACAAAAGAGTACAGTGGTGCTGCTATGCTGGCATCCTGTTGCGGGCTGTGGACTGCGTGCTGGCTATGGGCTGCGTGCTGGCTGTGTCGCGCGGCGTAATGCATATCAAAACGTAAGAAGAGGTTTCTATACGACATCAAAGCGCTATTATTGCCGGAAGGGACAAGAGTTTTTTCAACCGAAAAACAGACTAAAATATGTAGTTTTTCGGTGAAAAAAACGTTATCAGCACTGACAGGGGTAATAAGGACACCTCCGTATACGAAAGTAAGGGGTGGGCACGAAGCATTCTGTTCTTATAGTGTAAGGGCAGTCAGGGAAAACCCGCTGTATACGAAAACGCGGACGGCTTCAAATAAGTCGGTTTTCGGTTCACAGCACTGAAGGGTTAAGGGCACCTCCGCCGCATACGAAAGTGAGGGAGGGGTGGGAATGGATGATTCTGCTCGTCTCCGTATTACAAGGGTTGATTGCGTTGATTATAATCAACTAGTCATGATTAAATCAACGCAGTTTGGGTTAATTAATCAACAATAAAATCAACTCCGAAAATAAGTTAATGTACATCCCTACGAATAGCATAAACCGTGGCTCAATATATATGAAGCAGATTACACATATTGCAAGGGGTTGATTGCGTTGAATATAGTCAACTAATCATGATTAAATCAACTCGCTTTCGCGAAATCAACCAACAATAAAATCAACTCCGTATTACAAGGGTTGATTGCGTTGATTATAATAAACTAATCATGATTAAATCAACACAGTTTGGGTAAATAATCAACAATAAAATCAACTCCGAAAATAAGTTAATGTACATCCCTACGAATAGCATAAACCGTGGCTCAATATATATGAAGCAGATTACACATATTGCAAGGGGTTGATTGCGTTGAATATAGTCAACTAATCATGATTAAATCAACCCGCTTTCGCCAAATCAATCAACAATAAAATCAACTCCGAAAATGAGTTAATGTACATCCCCGCCGGCTTGGTAGGTGGTCCGCGTGCCTATCAAGATCAATTTCGTGGGTTCACGTCTCACCGAGTGCATGCTCGTAGGGACTTTTTCTTGCATAAAAAATTGATTAGCGGAAAGCGCGAGAGCGTGGGTTAGCTACATTTGATGAAAATCGACGAGCAGTGGGAATGCTGAACCCTACGCGCGACAAGTACCGGGGGGGAGAAGGGACGACACCTGTGACCACGGGTTGTCCAGAAGATCGCTGAGGGCAAAACCTCCTACGAGTTAGGCTGGAAGGTAAACGTGATGATTAAAAAAAAAAAAAAAAAAAATACGAATAGCATAGGCCCATGACTCAAAATATATGAAGCAGATTACACATATTACAAGGGGTTGATTGCGTTGAATATATTCAAGTAATCATGATTAAATCAACCCGATTTGACCAAATTAATCAACAAGTTGAAGTGTGGGTTTATTATTCTGCTCTGTAGTAATACGGGGGACCATAGTAAATAGCACCAAATATTTGATGGTAAAAATCGCTAATTTTTTTTTTGGGTGTTTGTGTATATCGTAGGTCGTCCCCGGTAATATTACGGGGGACTACACAGTAGTAAATAGGACAAAAAAAATATTGTCAGTAAAAATAGCGGAAAATAGATTTTGGTCTGTACCTTAAGTAAATAGGGCCAGATGTTAAAAATAGCGAAATATTATTTAGGTTTTTGTGTACATCGTCTTCCTGGACTTTGGGGCATGATTTTTTTGTCTGTCCGATATGTTTCTGGTGTGTTTTCCTTTGTTTTTTTTGGGCTGATTTGGGGATGTGTTTTTGCGTATTTTGTCCTGCCTACCCCCCCCGCTCAGTGTCGGGACTGGTCTGGGCACTCGGCCGCTCAATTGCGGCCCAGGAATCTTTTCACTTTTCCATGCATCTCCCCCCCCCCCCCCCCCGTGCGGGCGGCTTGGCGATGGCTTTCATTGACGATTTCTTCCTGCCCCTTAAGGCTAGGTCTTCACTTTAGTTTTTTACGTACTTTACCGGCTTCGTTGCCTCGCCGTTCAGAGGTGTGGGATTGGGTTTTGAGGAGCCGCATCTTCGACTCATGTTCTAGTTCGTGGAATCGGGGTTTCCACGAATTTCCCATAATTCTGCACATACGGCTCATCAGAGTGGGCTAGTGTAATGATACTGCTTTGTAGGAGGTTGAAAGCCCGGTAATTACCTGGGTTCAGTCACTGGGAACGTATTTGTAGTACTTGGAAGGCGTATCTTAGATGGAAAACCAGGGGTTTTCCAGAGACGCACGAGCTTGGTCGCAGTCTCCGCGTGCACGAAAGGAATAAAACTGCTCTTCTTCTATAGCTAAGCAAGCAACACACGTGAGTACCAACGATTACCAACTTAAAAGGCAGACCTGTCTAGGAATAAAACTGCTCTTCTTCTATAGCTAAGCAAGCAACACACGTGAGTACCAACGATTACCAACTTAAAAGGCAGACCTGTCTAGTGATACAAAGTGTCCCGCAAGCTTGATCTTAACATCGTACTATACGCTGCGGCGGAATACTCATGAAATAAATGTCGTTTCATGGGGCAAACCTTGGACGGAGTGTTACCGGTGAAGTACGACGGTGGATGGATGTGTTCGGACTGATACATTGTCGGTTTTAGTCTTTCCATGTGGGAATTTTCATGAAATACAGTAGTGCATGACGTCTTCAAATAAGACACACGGGAGCACAAAATATCGCGAAGACACATACTACTTGTATTATTGCTTAAATACGACGACATTCAAATACTTACTTGAGGCCACCCTTAAAGCCCTTGACGAAGCTGTTCCTCTCGTTCCCACAGACAAGACAGAAGTAGCCTTGCGCAAAATCCGCATCGTCGATGTCTGCACGGGAGATGTGACGCCCAGAGCAGGAGGACCCCCTCGCAGAAGCCGCGCGCGCTACTGCCAAAGCTGAGAGAGCCGCCATTGCCATGCTGGACATATCTGCACAGGAAGACAGTGGAAGGTGGACGTCACATGTTGAAAAAAAATCATACAGTTATTCATGCATTGCGCACAATATGAAGCAGACATGAAACACGTCGATTGTGCTATGAAACACACACGGCTGCGGTCAAAATCGGTAGGTATGGTAGAGAGAATCGCGTCCTCACCGGCGGAAAGAAGAGAAGAAGAGCCAACTTGGTCGTTGCCGTTTGTTGGAAGTCCTATCTTGATCGATATTGGTAAAATGAAGAAGAGTCGACAAATCTATAATAACACAACCGCAAAACAAAAACTACACACAGGAAATGTCGGTAGCGACAACAAAAGCAGACAATACCACATCAAAAACGAAATTATAATCGAAGACACGAACAAGGAACCGATCACGCTATACAACAGAAGTCATGACAAAAGTGCAAGAACTCACTGGAGGTTGATTGGTGGTGATGTTAGAGACCTTGATCGGTATGATGGAGGTAGTGCTCTTGTTGTGTTGCGGGACTCGGGAGGGCGGGATGATAAGTAAGTGTGAAGCAGGTGTGGGCACACATAGAGGAGGGACACAAACTAAAAGGGAGATCTCCAACAATTTGTCAGTGAGCTGTGACGACGCTCTCTGTTGGCCAATTATTTACGAAACATGAACGGAGAGAGATCTCCAACAATCAGTCAGAAAGCTGACGACGCTCTCTTGGCCAAAGCAAAACATGTCGGTTATTTATTACAACAAGTAAACGACAGATTGACAAGAGATCTCTGTACCGCGAAATAGTTGTTGTTGGTGAAATGAGAACTGAGGTGGATGCATGCTCTAGGGGGCAAAAGCTTTTGCCGCCGGCGTCCTCGTACGATATCCTCCCAAACCTGAAAAAAGCCCATTTTTTTTGTTGTGTGTTGTTACACATTCGACAGATTGACGTATTTTCAACCGCCAGGTTATTTGTTTTTTGCGAGTACCGAAACATACGATGAGGATCGCAAAATAAAATACAAATAAAAGGCGAAAAGTAGAAAGTAATCAACTAACTGTGCTGTTGTAGAAGACCTACGATAGTATGCAATTTTAGGTCATTCTTTTTGCGAGTACCGAAACATACGACGAGGATCGCAAAATAAAATACAAATAAAGGCGAAAAGTAGAAAGTAATCAACTAACTGCTGTTGTTGTTGTAAAAGACCTACGATAGTTCGTATGCAATTTTTTAGTAGTATGCAATTTTTTATTAGTACTCGTAGATAATAGATAACTTTATTGTCGCACAAGAAGTAATCCACTCCTCCTGTTGTTGTAATGTAAAATACCTGCTTGTGCTATAGTATGCGAAGTTGTTGTTGGCCAAATGAGAAATGACGTGGGTGCATGCTCTAGGAGGCAAAAAACATGACTAAGTACTACGGAAAGATCATATTGTATAGGGGGTATATATAGGGTGTGTGTGTGTGTTCTTCACATTAAACCGTTCTTCTACTCGTCGACATCCAGCAAGCCCAGTGTCCGTGCTGATTCTTCACCCTAGAAAGATACGAGCTCTGTGGTCACAGACTACGACACAGAGATAACACACCGTGATGCATTAATAGCCTACGTAATACCATGCCTTCGCACTAGGTGCGGCCGACACAACATACATACATACGCCAGCAACCAAAATACACCATAAAGAAAGAGAAGCAACGAAAAAACCAAACCGAAAAAGAACAAGAAAAAGAAAAAGAAAGGGTAGCCCTATACTGATACCAGACTCTACTGCTATATATAGTATGCGAATGACGACGCTTTGTTAGCCAATGAAAAACATTTTGTGGGTTGTTGCACATTCGACAGATTGACATGTATTTTCAACTGGCGGGTTATTATTTGCGAGTACCGAAACATACGATGAGGATCGCAAAATTATAAAGGCGACAAGTAGGAAGTACCTGGTAATCCACTGCTGCCGGCGGCGTCCTACGGTATCCTCCCAAACCTGAAAAAAAAAAACATTTTTTGCCTTTCGCCGCTGTAGAAGACCTGCGATAGTATGCAATTTTTATGCCATTCGAGACGGATACAGCACTGTACAGGAGTACTCGTAGATATTTTAGCTGTGGCACAAAAAGTTACCCACTCCTCCTGTTGTACTGTGAAAGACCTGCTATATATGGTATGCGAATGGAAACGCCAAGTACACCAAAAAAGTATTATTTCAGCTCGTGCCACGATACACGATAGACGCGCAATCTCGACAGAGACTCAGCCCACGGACAACCCGCGCGGTGGTGGCGGGAAATATCAACTAGTATAGATGACGGGCTCGAAGAAATGAGGTGGATGCATGCTCTAGGGGGCAAGAGCTTGCCGGCGGCGTCCTACGGTATCCTCCCAAAACTGAAAAAGCCCAATTTTTGCCATTCGAGACGTTTGTTGTACCAATAGACGAAATGCATTTTTTTTCGCCATTCGAGATGGATACAGCACTCTGCACTACACAGCAGTAGTGGTACTCGTCGATAATTTTGCTGTGGCACAAAAAGTAACCCACTCCTGTTGTACTGTAAAATACCTGCTGTATAGCATGCGAATGGAAACGCGAAGTACATCAAAAAAGTATTATTTCAGCTCGTGCGACGATACACGATAGACATTCGATCTCGACAGAGACTCAGCCCCCGGGCAACTCGCGCGGTGGCGGGCAAGATCAACTAGTATAGATGACGGGCTCCAAGAAATGAGGTGGATGCATGCTCTAGGGGGCAAGAGCTTGCCGGCGGCGTCCAACGTATCCTCCCAAACCTGAAAAGAAACCCTTTTTTTTGCCATTCGACACGTTTGTTGTACTGTAAAAGACCTGCTCGTGCGACGATAGACGATAGACGCTCGATCTCGACAGAGACTCAGCCCACGGGCAACCCGCTCGGTGGCGGGAAAGATCAACTAGTATAGATGACGGGCTCGAAGAAATGAGGTGGATGCATGCTCTTGGGGGCAAGAGCTTGCCGGCGGCGTCCTACGGTATCCTCCCAAACCTGCAAAAAAAGCCCATTTTCTGCCATTCGAGACAGATACAGCAGTAGTAGTAGTACTCGTAGATAATGTTTTTCATCTATTTCGTGCACACCAGCGGCCAATGCGCTGCACTGAGCGTAAGACCCAAGCGTCTGAGCCAACTCTTGTATTCATCGCCACCCGTGCACAACAAGACAGCACTACAGCAGTAGCAGGCACCTGGTTTGATGTATAGACGTCTCCCCAACTCGGTATGGGCGTCTGAGCCAACTCTTGTATTCATCGCCACCCTTGCACAACAAAACGGCACTCCAGCAGTAGCAGGCACCTGGTCTGGTGTATAGACGTCTTCCCAACTCGGTATAGGATATGGGATATATTGGTGGTATGGTGTATGGGAATATGGGATATGTTGGCGGTATGGTATGTGGGAATATGGGAAAACCGCCGTATGTGGTACGCTATGTGTTGACGGTATGGTACGGGAAAAACACAGTATATGGTATGGTACGTTTGCGGTAAGGTACCATGGTACGATGTCGTGGATGTATTATATGGCTAAATTTGCCTGGTGGTACGGTATGTTTCAGTATAAATAAGGTCCGTGAGGGTCGAATACGTCGTACGAATATCATCTATCTGTAACGAGCTTGTATATCGGCCATTGGAAAGTATTCGAAAATATAAGCCTTGCGGACAGACAGACAGACAGAGAGACAGAGACAGACAGATTTGCATTTACCAAAATAGAGACTCAGTTCCACAAACTGAGAATGTCTGCCTATTCGTCCATCCGTCCGCGGGGGGACTCGAACGCAATGTTTTCGATGTTGTTTTTCGCCTACCAGCATGAACCACGACTTAAACATACATATAAATGGTACTTCCTGTACCAGGTACTACTCTGGACCGAAATATAAGGAACGTTCAGACATTAATATGACGATCAAATGGTTATTATATTTCCGTCCGGAGTAGAAGACATGGCAAGACGAAACGGTCGAAGGTCGCCCGCCAGTTACCAGTTAATAGATGTAGTTGCCTCTGCTAGTACTGCCTGCATCCCTCAAAGCTGAAATACCGACAACAGCAGCCCCGGCAATCGTACGTGGTACAAGTGTTCATTTTTTCTCCACTTCACGAACATTTGCAAGGTGTTAATATTTTACTTGCCCACCCACCGCCCCCCCCCCGCTCCCCTGGCAGAAAATGAAAAATGTCGGCCGGTCGGTCGGTCCTCCCCGCCCCCCCCGGCCGGGAGTTTCCTTCCCCCCCTAAAAGCATACCAGGCATCACCTTCCTTAATATATCGAATATCATATCGAATAACATGTCGAATATCGTATCAGCCCCAGCAATCGTACGTGGTACAAGTGCTCATTTTTCTCCACTTCACGAACATTTACAAGGTGTTAATATTTTACTTGCCCACCCACCGCCCCCGCCGCCCCCCTGACAGAAAATGAAAATGTCGGCCGGTCGGTCGGTCCTCCCCGCCCCCCCCCGGCCGGGCGTCTCCTTCCCCCCCTAAAAGCATACCAGGTATCACCTTCCTTAACATATCGAATATCATATCGAATAACATGTCGAATATCGTATCGAAAACGTATTGGAGAATATCATACCTGGCATCGAGTAACATATCGACCGAAACTGACCTCCACACAGCTAGCCACCCGAGACTCTCTCTCCTCCCTCGCTTCTCGCCAATGAGACCGGCGGGAGAGCCGCAGCAGGGAGGCGGGGTGTGCTCAGTGTCATGCATGGCGGGGGGGAGGGGGGAGGGGCATACACACAACAACCTCGGCACGTACATGCTTACCGGGGAGAAACCGGGAAAAAAAAATGAATACGTACAAAAAAAAGGTGGTAAGTTCGAAGCCTCGACAACCTCTGCCCTCTGCCTCCGTTACCACCGCCACGGCTGCTGGAAAAGCACAAGATTAAAAATATAATAACGCGCGCCCCTCCCTGCCCAACTCGCCTTATGTTGCCCAGCCGCGAGTACAATATCCACAACCACTTTCTGCATTCCTCTTCCCTCCTTCGCCCTTCACTGTCGCCACGCTGCTTTCGCGGCGAGAGCCATATCGGCGTCGGCTACGCACGCAGTACGTAGGGGAAAACAAAAGTTCGGAAAAAAATAAAACAAACCGACCGAACATTGACACCAAAAAGAAACATTATAAAATATTTTCTACCCCCCTCCCCCCCCCCCCCCCCCCCCCCCCCCCCCCCCTCCCCCCTCCCCCCCCCGCCGCACGTGTCATGCTGACTACATACATACGTGTAGGGGAAAGAAAAACGCCATGCCGAACTATCTATCCTAACTAACTGCTGTCGGCAGGCGAGAGAGAAAGTTGAAGAACACACGATGTTTCTTAAAACAAAAACAAAATAAGACACCAACGAGTTGAGCTGGAAGGCTAAGAGTGATGACAAAAAAAAAACGAAATAAAAAAAAACAAAAAAACAGAGGGGACATGATACAACTCCAGCAGCTACGACAGTAGTTGACTTCACGTGCTCTCTTGAATAATAATTAAAAAAAAACATCAGAGGTGCGGGGGGGGGGGGGCAACACCTATATAGCTGTATGCCGATCTAATGAGCTCCATCAACACCCCCACCCCCCCTCCGAGAACAAAAAGAAGCCCCCGCAGCCGCTGGAAAACTTCGTCACGCACACATTAGTGGCCGCGGTCTCCGCCAGCAGCCCACAGCTGATAGCACGAGAGGAGACCACCGCAACAACAGACAGCAAGGTAGGCATCATATTATAGAGTTCTACATGCACGTAGATAGCCCACGATTCTAATAACATCTCTCAGAAATAGTAGAAACCCCCCACCCAGCCCCCAGCCCAGCTCCGCCAAGCCCCGCGCACACTGTTCCCTACTAAACTCTTGCTTTGCTTCGCTATGTTATGATGTGCTTTGTTTAGGTGTCTCTTGCCAAATCGGAATATTTGAGTATTCCGAATAGAAACACAGACTTTCGATGTCGGTGTATTCTACGTTCCCGAGAACCAAGAAAAAAACAGCCCCTGAAATCGGCACTGGCTTCCGAAGAGGAGAAAGGCGGCGACGGCAACCGCGGCGGCGTAGTCCGTCAACAGTTTCCTTCAACGGATTCCGAAAAAGGATAACGTATGCCGCTACCCGCATTCCGTCCAAAACAAACCGTCAAACCGATTCCCTCAAACGAATTGAGTCCAACAAATTCCATCAAACGGGTTCCGTCAAACGGGTTCCTTCAACACAAATTCCGTCAATCGGATTCGGTGAAAACGAATTCCGTCAACCGCTTCCGTCGAAGGAAGGCAGCTTCTACCACACTGCTGTAGTAGTACCCTCGGCTCGCGTTCCCGCTCTCTCTCGCCAAGCGCGCGCGCCACGTCCTCCTCGCTGCCGGAGAATAAAAGCAAAAAACTGAAAAACTAAACAGGCAAGACAGACACCGTTCATTAAGGCTCAACAATATGAGCTGTTTTCTCTTTCGGTCATGGCGTACCACGACACTGATCAGCTACGCACGCACGCTATATCCTACCATAGACAACGCAACACAATTCACACCCGTTCACTCCCCTCCCCGCCCCAGCCCCCCTCCGCCCCCTCCCCCCCACACCCCTGCTTCCGCTTTCAGAGTCACGTTCAGCAGCAGTCCGTGAGGGCGTGAGGGGAGTGGGGGGGGGGGGGGGGGGTAGGAAAAAAAAAAACCGTTTCATTCGTTGCTTTGTCGCTCGCTTGCATCTCTTGACTGGCCACTAGCAACAGCGACCTGACGCTCCGTCCGTCTCGATCTACTCCGGAGATCTACAGAGGAAATCTACTGCAGAGATCTACAGCACAAATCTACTACGTAGATCCACGGGTTCCCCCCGCGGAGATCTGCCGCGAAAAATCTACGGGGCGGGCCGCTTCCCTCTGCCCATGATACCGGCCATGGCGCCCTTGAACAGGTTGTTTCTCCCTGCACCCACAGCAGCAGCGGATTGGAGGGAGGGAGGGAGGGGGGAGGGAGGGAGAGAGAGAAGAGAGATAAAGGGGGGGGGGGGGGGGGGGGGGGGGGGGGGGGGGGGGGGGGGAGGGAAGGTTAAGCGCCGTCATGAACACGGGTGTGAGAGTGGGTGCAGGCAACACTCGACGCATGGCGTCCAATGGACGGAGATGCCGACCGGCCTCGAATTTTCCCGTTCTTGCTCGCTACGTAAATTTGATCAGCGTATATACCTCTATAGTTAATTCGTTACTCTTTTCAATAAAAGCAGAAAAAATCCAAGCGTGCAGGGTTGTAGAATATCGACCATCGTTTGGTCAAACTCCCTTATACCGTAACTAGCCTTGAGCGCGCACAGGGGAGTGATCGTTTTTCACTGCTCGATTTTTTTCCCCGCAGAACGGGAAGGTCTAAGGTTGCAAAAATGCCGAAAAAAAGTGTTTTCGGAAATATCTGGTCGAGAGAAGAGCCTCCCGAAAATGTAACAGTTCGAATTTTTATTTCATCTATTTACTGGGGACCATAGTAAATAGGACCTACGTTACACACAAAAACCTATATATTTCCGTATTTTTGCTGACAATACTGGGTCCTGTTTACTATGGTCCCCCGTAATAACATGCTTGTACTTCATAAATAGATAGTAATATCACAGCGGTCGCTATATTGGAACTCACGCAGCAGGCCATTTGTAAACTGTCGTCAGCTTGCGGGCGTTGGTGGAAGGTACAAGCCAGCGTTACGGCGGGCGCTTCAGGCAACTCGAAAGGGGGGTCGTCCCACAATTTTTTAGGCGCCCCCCAAAATTAGAAAGAGACTCGCATTCATTCGCTCGCACGACAGCGAAAGAATGTTCCGCATTCTCGCCGCTCGAAAAAATAAGAGAAGAAAAAAAGAAAGAAAAAAGAACAACGAACGAGCAAACACGAAACAGCTCGTTCCTGTGGTCACTACGAACGGGCCGCTGGCCAACCGTGCCCTTCGTCTCATCTTCGCCCTCTGCCAGGGGGTTTTACTTGTGTCCAAGCGGAGGCAAGATGTGTATATCGATTTTCAAAAAACTCTCCTTTGCGTTGCGCGACAAAAAAAAAACTTTTTTGACGACAACCATTGTATTATGTACGCACTCCCCTACCTACGAGTAGACGAGTTTTTCTTCTTTTTTTTTTTTTTTTTTTTTTTTGGGGGGGGGGGGCAAACGTCTCGAAAATCAAGATGGCAAAAAAATGCCCTCGCAGAAGAGGGGGAATTAACCTCCGCGCCTCGCACCCCGCATAACTGCGCGTGTCAACAAATTATGTCTGCCTCGATTTTTGATGCACGAAACACAGCGAAACCGTGCCTATTTTGTCTCTTGCATGCTGAAAGAAAAACAGTTAGAAGCGGTATACTGCTGTGTAGCCCGAAACGTCCACCCTGCCTCGCATAGGAATTGAAACCTGGCCCAAAAGACGAGTTCAGTAAATATTGCCAGGTAGTACTATACACCCGGCAAAAAAAAGCGGCAGCACCGTTGCTTATAAGTATTAACACCAACTGATGTACGTAGGCTAAAACGTTTTTTTTTTTTTCCCGCCCGGCCGGCGCAAGAAAACAACAACAACAGCAACAACAACAAAATAAGTTCATGTATATCTACTCATACCCGGAGAAGACGGGCATGAAACACGCAACACCGTCCGTTGTTTCAGGCGAAAATTTTATTTTTGTTCGCCCAGAGCCGGCAGAAGAAAAAAACAAGAACAACAACGAAATACAAGAACATTAAATTATGTTCCACCGCATATCATGACATACATACCCTGCCGGCGGCCAATCAAAAACACGAGAGGCGACAGACCTCTCTCATCACAACCATGAGCACCAACTATTGCGCGCGCGCGGGAAGGGGGGGTGTACTCGATAGGAGAGATGTACTCGATCTCATGCATGGCCGTAGTCGTATGACCATAGACCCTCGCATCCCTACATTGCCGGGACGGAGCATGTCGGGTTTTGACCGACCAGGCACACATTGCTTGCACCAAGCGCGAAGCGCCGTGAGGTGTCCGGCGAGTCGCATGAAGGGTGAGCTGCATCCTACTAAGAACCGCTTGTTTTTTGCGTATGGATGACAGCTTCAATGAGTTAGTTTAATTTCCGGTGTAGCCACTTCCAGAGACAGCAATGGGAGTACTATGTAACTGCCTTTTGGGTGCCTTACCTTGAACACTACGTGATACGATCAATTCCCTTGTGCAGAGTAAAGATTCTTTACCTCGCACAAATGATCTAACTCGACGACCAGCCGTGGGCGACCGCTAAAAAAAAAAAAAAAAAAAAAAAAAAAAAAAGACGGTACCCTGGATGTCTAGCTCACGTAGTGAGCGGCATGTTTTACAGTGTCGTTGCCAACCGACGCCAACCCAACCCATATATAATCGTATATAATAAGGGGGAGGGGGGGGGGGGGGGGGGGAATGCTCAACCATTGTATTCAGAACCAAACCAAAGATGGAACCAAAAACCGCGTACCCCGCCACGTTTTACACTCTACATTCGGATACGACCATTACGGAGGACCATAGTAAATAGGACCTACGGTACACACAAAAAAGCTCTGTATTTCCCTATTTTTACCAACAGTATTTGGTCCTATTTACTATCGTTCCCCGTAATAGTAGTACTGCTGTATGATGAGCACGAGGGTCGAAGGTGTGCGGGTGAGAACTGACCTGGCGTCCACCCTTCCCCCCCAGTTGTCGCTCTCCGAGCTGACTTTTCCACCAACACTGGAGCAGGAGGCTTTTAAGGTAAGGACGGTCAAAACACAAAATCAGCCGGGGGGGGGGGGAATGGGTGATGTGAGAGGGGGGGGAGAATGGTGGAGGGGGGGGGGGGGGGGGGGGGCGTTGAGGAGGGAGGGGGACGAAGGGGGGGGGGGGGGAGGGGAGGGGGGGGGAAGAGGGGGTGGGAGGGGCGGAGGGGGGAGGGGAAACCGGAAGGGGAATTAACTACACAATAACGAATACTCGCACCCATCTGAATGAAGCGGTTGCTCCCCCCCATCACCCCAAGCACCGTCACGAAAGAGATGCGTGGTCAATGGCCAACTGATTAAGGCAAGCAACAAATGGGCACGCCTCCTCCCATCGCTTAAGAGAGAAGAGCTTTTCAGGCGGCGACGGGCCGCGGTCGTGAGCGACGCAATTTCAAGCTCGGCACGTCGTACCCTTTGTCTCAAGCACAGCCGGGACCTTCCAAAACACGTGAAAAACAGGAGAGGCAAGAAATCAGGGGAGCTAAAATAATCAATACATTTCACTCACTCAAATCAATCAATCATGTAATCAATCAATCAATCAGTCAATCAAACCAACCATTTGATCACTGGCCAATCAACCACTGGATCAACGATTGGACCAATGAATCAATTGACGGATCAACCAGCCAATAAATCAACCGATCAAAGCCCTAACTAATCAATCAACCAATCAACGAACCAACAAACACACTATCATACCCTTGACATTTCCCCGGCGCTGGGAGGCAAGAGCCGCCTCCTTCGGTGCGCTGCTGACTATCGGCACGAATCGAACCACAGGATAATCATCTAGCATATCAACCATAGCCAACGAACCAACGATCAACTAACCATTTTAAACCAACAAACCGCCTAACCAACCAAATCAACCAACTAAACAACCACATCATCCAACCCACTAATCAACCGATACACCAATCACCCATCCAACTCATCAACCAATCAACAAATCAACAAACCGACCAGACAACCAGCAAACCACCCAACCAATCCACCCACCCATCCATCCGTCCACCAATCATACCTTGGACATCAACCCGCCGGTGGGAGACAAGAGCCGCATTCTCTTCGGCGCGCTCGTGGCTAGTGGCAGCGACTTCACCTTCCCCGACAACTCCTCCCCGAGGCCGTCACTTCTAGGACCCAATCGCTCCTCAACGCCCCCTCTTCCCACGCTTCGGTCCAAACTTCTCGCGTCCACCCTTGAGCCCCTCACTCCTCCGCCGCCCCCACCCCCACCCCCCCCCCCCCCTACGCCACCGCCTCCACCACCACCACCCCCCCGCCCTCGTCCTCCTCCTCCTCCTCCTCCGTCAACGCCGTTCCCCGGTGCATCCCTTCGCTTCCGCCCGGCACTTGGCGGGCTCCCCTCACGGCCTTCCCCAGGAGCAGGAGCAGCTGCAGCCGCAGCCGCAGCCGCCGCCGCAGCAGCAGCAGCAGCAGCAGCAGAGGCTGGCCGCCCCGCCTCTCTCGCGCCAGCAACGGCGCCGGTACCGGTACTGGTAATGGTGCGGGTACCGTTACCGGTACCGGTACCACCGTCCGCGAGGCAGGGGCCGCTGGTCGGTCGGGCCGGCGCCCTGGACCGCTGCCCGCCTTCGCTCAACACCCCCCTCGTTCGCTGCAACCAAGCAGGCGCAATACACAAAAACAAGCAGCAACATGGCACGCACGGGTAAGGCGTACATATAGTGGATTATTACGGGGGGACCATAGTAAATCTAGGACCAAATATTGTTAGCAAAAATAGGGAAATATATAAGGTTTCTGTGCGTACCGTAGGTCCTATTTACTATGGCCCCCCGTAATAGTGTACAACCCTTTTGGTACCGCACTGGTATACAGAAACCTACTGCTGTAAATCTGACTTTAATTCCAAGTGTTCAGTGTTAAGAGGGTTAAGCAATCAGTGTCTGGCTCGGGGACGACAAGCAGAGAAACAAAAAAAAAGGTTTCCAGTGTTTGGGTCGGGGAGGACAGCAGCACTATATACCCTGTGGATGAAAAAAAAAAGAAGACACCACTAAAAAAAGAGGTGCATTGCCCTATAAGACATTGGACGAACGAATAAAATTTCCGGTTTTTTTCGTTGGGGCGGGGAGAACGCCACACACACCACCCTCCCTTCTGTCTCGAAAGGGATGCGTGGTCGATGGTCGAATGATTTCGTAAGGCAAGCAACTGTAACAACGAGTACGCTCCCCCACCCTCCCCCCGCCCGCCCTCACGCGGGCGAGAGAGCACTACTAGCTGTAGCGTTTGAGACAAACGTGCACGTGAGAGCAGCGTTTGAGAGATAGGGCATCTGAGAGAAGAAGCGCGCGAAGGAGCCTGCCTGCCCGCGACGCACATAAAAAACGACGCGACCCCCGATTTTTTTCGCCGGCATCAACAGCAATGGTAATAGCGATAGCAATAACAATATCAGCAGGGCAAACGCCAAAAACAAAAAGGCAGAAGCCTATTCCATATTTGCCAAAAATAGGTTCATGCTGAAACCAAGTAAAAAGCACTCGCCACTATTAATAGCGGCTTTTTTCGCCAGGAGAAATCACAAACAAACATGATTTGTATTGCGCATGAACAGCAGTGAGCATTCTGAATGATGTATATAATATGTATCGTACGATCATACGTCGTATACGAAGTGTATGTACTAATACGTGAATGCTTTTTGATTGATTTCGTGGATCGCACAAAACTCTTGGGTAGTAGCCACATCGTTGGCATACGTATATAGATAGAACAGCAGTATCGGGCTTGATTTGAGGTAACTGCTCGCAGCCCACACCATTTCAGCATGCAGCACCAGTATTTCAACGAGAAGAGACCTCGTGCACCATAGCGAAAGTATTTTTGGCGCTCCCCCCTCGTTGCCAGCTTTGAATCCTCTACTATCCTCGAGGAACACCGCTTGCACACGGCGGCACGAGGTTCTTTTGCTGCATGCACCATATGATCGGAGGGAGCCCACCTCGACGCGGGGTGTGGCAGACGAATTGCAGTCTGTGTCCATCGTGCTGCATACGAGCGTATCATATGTATGTCGATGTGGTGGGTCTTATGTACGTAGGTAGTGTAGGGATGTCTTGGTGTATAGGAGACAGTTGTACGTATGCCCTCTGATTGGCTCAAAATTCGGCAAAAACAGTTGAAAGCTAGACAAAGCAAAACAGTTGAAAGTAGACAAGTCCAGTTATACCTGGCATTTTCAAGCCAACATCAGGTACGATGTGAAGCTGGCCAATTGCAGGGCTGCTAGCGTGTGATCCGTACGTGGTTTTGCCAGGTACAGTAGTGTGTACCTGTTGTTGGTCTAAAATGGACCAGGTATAACTGTTTTTGGCTAAAACCCATATCAACATTACATAGTACAGTATAAATAAAAAAAGCACTATTAATAGCAATGCTATTAATAGCTATAGCAACGGCAATAGCAGCAGAATAAACAATAGCACCAGCAGCACCAGCAGCAGAGGGGGGTATACAGAGCGAATAAGCCGCCAACCGCGGGGGGGGGGGGGGGGGGGGGGGGGTCGTCCGCGGCGGGGAAAGGCTCCAGAATGTCGACACACACACACACAGAGAGAGAGAGAGCACGTGGAGGAGCGGTACAGCAGCAGGCAAGTTTGTCGGCCAGGCGTTCTACCGCAAGTCAACCATCAGTTACCGCAAGCCCTCCACCGCGAGCACCGGTACACACATACTCAAGCGGGAAGTGAGCGGTGCATCTATCAATGGCCAAACACAAAAAAGGTACGTGGTACGTTGTAGGTGTTCGCGGCTAACAGGTAAGCGAGAAGTGCTTGCAATTCAAGGCGTACCAGTGGCGGGTCCCCGCGACCACCAAGCGCATCGCAGCCTGCATCGCACCTCGCATCACACCGTACCGCACCGCACCCCCCCCCCCTCACCTCCCCTCCCCTCCCCTCCCCTCCCTTCCCCTCCCTTCCCCTCCCCTCCTCGTACCTTTCCCTCCGCGAGCGCAAGCCTCCCCGTGGACCCCGCACCAGCCGGCGTCAACACCGTCGCCGCCGCTGCCGCCGCCGTCACCGCCGCTGCAGGCCGAAAAGAGGTGGTCGAGGGCACCCTTTTGTTGTCGCCCGACGCACCCCCTGTCGAGTTGTTCCCATGGCCACTGCCGCCGCCGCTGTCTGAAGCGTCGTCCCCGTGACAGTTGACTCCCTGCTCCACCCGTCCGCCCAGCCCACGTTTCGAGGAAAAGGTGACCGGTGTTGATGAGGCCACGAACAAAACAAAAACGCGCGCGAACGCAAACAATTAAAAAAAAAAAGAAGATAAAACATGATATCATATATATACATACGATGCACCACAAATACCGCTACAAATAAAATGCGCACCACGATTTAAAAAAAAAAAATGAGAGAATTCGACGAGAGTTTTCGCAACCAATCACTAATCAACGACTTGTTCGATTCGGGGAGACGAAATTGAGGCATACCTGGTAAATCAAATGGGCACCATGAAAGAATGCAATTACGTATGATACGCCTGGTATATATACGTACAGCAGTTAACAGATATTCCAGAAATAAACATACTATTAATACCCGTGGTACCTTTCTTTTTATACGTACTACTATTACAGAGGGCCATAGTAAATAGAACCTACGGTATACACAAAAACCTATATATTTCCATATTTTTACCAACAATATTTGGTCCTCTTTACCATGCTCCCCCGTAATAGTACCGGGGACCATAGTTAATAGGACCTATGGTATAGATAAAAACCTATATATTTTACCTATTTTTACTTACAATATTTGGTCCTATTTACCATGGTCCCCCGTAATAGTGAAAAAATATCTACGGGTTACCTGCACAGCTCACAGCAGACAGGATCCATTGCCCCGTACGACGCATCACAAACAATGGAATGCCCAAATTGATTGCAATAGTGGTACGTGTGCACCACGATATCGTACGTTGTAAACGTGCACCACAAATAATTAAATAAAAAGGAGTTGACCACAGATAACCACACCGTACCAGGCGGAACCGTAACGTATACGTACGTACCACAAAGTAAAATAAAAAAAAAGCATGCACCCCACAGGACTGAACGTGGGCACTATTAACACATAATTAAAGGGTTTTAGCCAAAAACAGGTATACCTGGTCCAATTTCGACCAACAACAGGTAAACACGAAAACCAAGTACAAATCGCACGCTATAATAGCAGCCCTGCGATTGGCCAGCTTCACATCGTTCCTCCTTGTGGCTTGAAAATGCAAGGTACACCTAGATTTGTCTACTTTGTCTAGCTTCCAACTGCTGTTTTTGACGAATTTTGAGCCAATCAGAGGGCACACGTACACTGTCTCCTATAAAAACGCCTTCCACTGAGACATCCCCCCACACTAAGACATCCCCACATTACTTACATACGATCCACCAAATCGACATACATATGACACGCTCGTATACGGCACGATGGACACAGACTGCAATTCGTCTGCTACACCCCGCCTCGGGGTGGGCTCCCTTCGGTCATATAGTACAGCAAAGGAATATCATGCCGCCGTGTGCAAGCGGTGTTCCTCGGGGATATAGTCGAGGCTTCATACCTGGCCATCGGGGGGGGGGGGGGGGGGGGGGGGGGGGGGGGGGGGCGCCAGAAGTGACTTTGCTATGGCGCACGAGGTCTCTCCCCAAATAAGTATTGGTGCTGCATGCTGAAATGGTATGGGTTGCGAGAGCAGTTACCTCAAATTGAGCCCGATAGTGCTGTTCGATCTGTACGTGTACCAACGATGTGGCTACGACGCAAGAGTGGGTGTGATCACGAACTCAATCAAACACGTACTAATACATACCAGGTACCATGTATATGCTTTGTGTACGAGGCATGATCGTATGAGACCTAATACCAGGCATACACTATTCAGAATGCTTACTGCTGTTCATGCGCAAAACAAATTATGCTCGTCATGTCTCATGGCCAAAAAAAGCCGCATGTGGCGTGTGTTTTCAACATGGTTTCATTACGTACCTTTTTTAGGCAAACATGGAACATGTATACCTTTTTTCGGCTTTTTCCCCACAACTGAACGTGCAACAGCAACAATAATACATACACGCTGCTGCTGCATGTGTGCAGTCCCAAATAATGAAATACGTGCCACCGCACACGTTAAAATCTACTACTACTGCAGCTGTGCGTGCAGACACAAATAACTATAATAAAAAATGCGTGGAACAACATCGTTTACATACATACGTACGTGCCGGTGTAATATAACAACCGAGCGTGCCCCTGCCCCTGCCGCTGCCGCTGCTGGTGCTGATGCTACTGACGTACGAATTCGAGAACAATTTCTGAAAAAAAAACTACGGTGACGGAAGGAGCTGCACCCGAAGAGACCAAACCAACCACTAGGAAGCACGCACCCCACACCAACCACGGGCACTACCAACTGACGCCTTCTGTCCCTAGATAGGTTCCGCCCACCTCGCTCCATTGCCGACAAACAAAATAAAAGGTGAGTATTTGGGGCGGAGGGGGGGGGGGGGGGGGGCGGGGGGCGTACTCATTTGTTGCTTGCCTCAGTCACCTGATCATTAAACACGCATCCCTTCCAAGACGGAGCAGCGGGGGGGGTGGCTTGGCTCTCAACTTTGCATTTCTGAAAACGAAGGAACACCGGAAGCATCCGGCAAATAAACAGCACAATACGAGACCAGCAAAAAGGAAGAACAGCAGGAGACAGAAAAAAAAGAACACAAACGAAGAGACAAAAAAAAAACACACACACACACACACACACACACACACACGACCCCTCCATTCACAGCAGTTCATGCTCTGGCTCCAGTGCGCATACAATTGAGCTATATACATACGTAGCCCAAACGAGCCATCAAGCCGTATCCGTGCTCGTGGTGTTACGGTTTCGTGCCGCGTTAGCACCGAAATCACACCGCACTACACCACACCACACCCCATCCCACCGACAGGGCTTCGCCGCAGTAATGCCTCTTACCGACGGCACGCATCCCGCGCTGGCCTCGAGAGCCCTCCGCATCATGCGGGCAGGGCCGCTAAACATGCCTCCTTCCCTACTAGGGTGCGTCGCCGGAGTGCCGAGGGTCTTCCTAGCGACAGTCTGGAATTGGGAGAACGACAGGGTTCGGGTCAAGGTTAGATGGGGTTTGGGGGAAGAGGAGATGGTGGCAGCGCAAGGGGAGGAGCGACGACCAGGAAAAGACACCCAACGCAGGCAGCAAAAGCAGCAACAGCAGCGGTTAACAACAAAATTCTCATCACCAACACAATCCCGACCATACCATGCCAGCTAGAAAACCCTCATCATCACCCCCACACCAAAACCGAGGAACACCACGGCAACTGGCTTTTGCCCGCGCACGCGTCGCGGCCACGCCTCAGGCCCAACCCTCTCATGATCTTGATAAAATCTCAGAACAAACGCCGACAAAACGCGACCACAAACACGCACCGCGCAGCTTCGCCCAGCATGGCGTCCTAGCTGGAGGCAACAACACAAACAACTCTAAGGACGTGTTGAGGCGCCCAACGCCAGCGGGGCAAGGAAGGCCAAGCCAGGGCGCTGGCCTCACGGAGCGAGGCAAGAAACCCAACCCAACCCAACACATTTAGCACAATACAACGTGACCCAACCGAAACCGACCCAAACCCGGCCCCAAAGCAGCAGATTAAAAGCACCTTCGTAACGCTTGACTGCGGCACCGGCGACGGACTTCGCCTGTGAACCGCGGCCTCTCTAGGCCGGAGCGACGACATCAAAGGAGGCGGGGTCGCCGTATCCCCGACCGCTCCTTCTCCCCCTCCTCTCCCCCCTCCCCCTCCTTCTCCAGCAGCCGTCAGCCCCCCCCCAACGCCTCTACCCGGCGTTTCGCTCTCCAGCACGTCACCACCGCCGCCGCCGCCGCCGCCACCGCCACCGCCACCGCCACCGCCACCAACAAGAGACGTATCCTCCTGGCCGACGATAAGTACCCGGATCCCGTGCACCCTCGCTAACGCGCGGACCTTGGCAACCCCGGAGGCGTCGCTATCGTGGTCGTCGTCGTCGTCCACGAATCTGAGACCGATCCCATGTTTCCTCGCCAGCTTCAAGATCTGCCGCTGGGCCACTGCGCGGGCTCCCCAGCTGCCGCCGACCGCCCCCCTGTCGTCGCCGGTGTTAGCTTCGCCGTCGCTCGCCCACACCCCCGACCAGGCCTCCTCGCCCCCGCCGCTGCGCTTCCATCCGAGCGTTTATCTGCGCCAGCATTCGCTGCGACCCTTCCGCGGCCACTGCGCCTGATGGGTCCGAGGAGAGGGGGGGGGGTCGGGGCACGGAATGAGGCATGGGGAAGGGGTGGGGGGGCACATGGCTACTTTCTTGAAACCGCTAAAATTTACATTTTTACTTTGTCTTTTGCGCTATGTATACCAATACGTCCGAAACCCGCGTGCGGTACCCTTTGCACGACACCCCGCGTACTACTACTACTGCAACTACTACAGCATCACACCTGCCCTGTCCTTCTCGCCCTTCAGCCTTGCCGCCTCTCGCTTCTCATCAGCCGCGTTAAGATTAAGCTGAAACTCGATCATTCGCTTCCCGGCGGAAAGGTCGATCTTCACCGGCCCTCCGCCGCCGCTACCCTCCTCCTCCTCCTCCTCCTCCTCGTAGTCGTCGTAGTCCGCGGCGTCGCCCGCGCGAACGGAAGACGCCTCGCCCGCCGAGCTCGTCGCAAGGGGCATTGCCTTCACCTTTTTCACCTCCCGCAAATCAACGACCTTGTTAGCCACTGGCAACACGCCACCGCCGCCGCCGCTCCCGGTACCAACCCCGACTGCACCCGCCTGGCCGTCGACGGACGCTCCGGGCAGCGCCGTCGCTCTCGGGAGCGCCGCCGCCGCCGCCGCAACCGCTATTAACACCGCGGTGCTGGGGCTGCCTCCTCCCTTCTCGCCCCAAGCGGCAAGGTTCGACAGGGTGCCTGATGAAGACGACGACGGCATTGTTGTGTTGGTGCTGCAGCTGGTGATGCTGTCGTTGATGCTGCTGTTTTTGTTGTTGCTGTTGACGTTGCTGTTGATTCCGCTGCTGCTGTTGTTGTCGATGATGCTGGTATTGTTGATGTGTTTCCCGCGCAAAGCGCGGAGGCATATCGTTCTCGAAGCCAACGCCATCGCCGCCGCCGAGGGCGACGCCGCCGGCGGCGACGGCGACGCCACCGACGGTGACGATAACGCCTCCGACGACAGCAACGCCGACGCCGACGACGATGCCGACGTGGAAGAACCCGAAGAAAGCGGCGGGCCTGCGAAAACGCTACTACTGGCGTCCTTTCCATGCAGGGCGGCATCGGCGGCGGCGGCGGCACCGGCAGCGACAGCGGCAGCGAAGGGGGAGGGGCCGCGAATAGCCTGTTCATTTATACTACTATAAGTGCCGTTGCTATTCATAGCACTCGTAGAGGCAGAGGATCCACCCAAAGCTTCGAGTTTCAGCTGCGTCGGGGTAGCCGCTCCAGCAAAACCGCCATCACCCTCAAGCTCCTGTCCCGCCAGTCCCACAGAGGGCTCCTTCGGGCCTGCCGGAGATCGGGCCTCTCGTGCCCGGCGCTCGGCGGGCGAATCGGCGGGTGAAAGCACGAGAGGTGACGGCGGCGAGCCCGAGGCTTCCATACTCAACATTTTGGCGACCGTTGGTTAATCCGGTCTTGTGTGATGTTTTTGGCGCAACACTGCTGCTGTCCACTGCTGCCTGCTGTTGATGATCTCCCGCGTGTTGGTGAGACGCTCTCGACGCGAGCGAATGATGCGGTGTCACGCGTACACGAAGAAGGTTATGTCACCGCTTCCAGCCTCTGGTGCGCTCACAGCAGCAGAGGTTCGACGTACTGCCTGCTGCAGGTGGAGTGCCTGCTGGCGACTGGCACTTGATTTCACGGCGGAGAAGTGCGACGTAGCGCAGAAACACTACTGACTGATGCTCTTGACGCCCGTTCGTTGGCTGGCTGGCTGGTGTGTGACGTGACGTCGCCGTGGTCGAAATAAGCGGCCCTTCTTTGGCTGGAGAACACGGCGGAGGATGCAAAGAAAACGGGAGATAGAGAAAGAGAGATGGAGAAAAACGGAGACACGAAGTGAAGGAGAAGGGAAAACGACGGCACCCTTGTCCATGCTAACTACAGCAGACTGTTCGGCAAGGCCGCGTCCTGTCATGGCCTCTTGCATCGCTCGTGTCTGTACGTAGCGCTTGTTGAACTCCAAGTCGTAGCGGAGACCGACTCCCAAAAAGCAGCGAAAACGCCGACAGGAAAGTTCGAATAAAAAATGCGGTCAACCCGACCCGGAAGGTTGGCAGTGCAGTGGCAAAAACAGGTTGGGACTAGCTAGTCGGGACGCTGGCGGGACGCGGGCAGCAGTTTTGAGCCCTCCCGTCTCCGCCCATCGCCCATCCACGTCGAGAACTCTTCGACTCTAGGCAAGCGTTCCAGCTCCCTACTCCCAATCCAGTTTCATTTCACGTGCCCTGAGGCGAGAGACGCGAGATGTGTGTTGTGCCCGTTTGCCTGCCGCGTCGTCGAAACTTAGCGCCACAGGCAAGAAAGGGAGATATCGTACCACCAAATTGACCAAGCTTGGGGCAAGAAAGTAAGCCACATAAAAACAGACTAGCGGAGATGACTCTCCTGAGGGTCACACCGGGTCGTACTGCTCACCTACAGCAGAAGACGGTCGAGAAAAGCAGTGTGACACAAAGGCGATCAAACGATGATGGTTCAGAGTCTGCATTGGTTTTTGGTTTTTGGTTTTAGGTTCCCATTTCCCTGTACAATATAGCCAACTGTCTATGATTGGAACTCCTCGTGTTCCACGAGAGCTTCCGTTGGTTGTTGTTGGAGGCAGCGGAATATACTGAGCTTGCGCGACGTATTTCCGTGACTCCAGACGGGTACGCCCGTCTAGTTGGGTTGTGGCTCCCCCCGTAAGACCGGGTGGGGTATCAGTGGTTGCGTGTCCAGCCGCCCAGCCTATGTTTGTGCTTCCGGCCTTAGGGTCTGTGATTCTAGATGTCGCCTGCATCTGTCTCTTCTGGATTGGAAAGGGCAGCCGCGCCATCGGGACTGCCTTTCGCCTGAGTATGGCCGACGTCGTCGCCTTCACGGGTCTTCGGTTGGTCTTCCTGGCTCTTTTTGCCGCCATGTTCTATCGTCAGAGGTGAGAGCGAGATAAGTGGGAAGTCTGAGACGAGGGGCAGCAGGACAGCAGGAGAAAGTCAGCTAGTAATGAGAGACAGGCGCGCAGAAGACCTCAGAGTTAGAGTTCACCTTGCTGATGGTTTGTTTATCTGTGATGCCGGCATACCCTAGAGCACTATGAAAGAGCTACTGCACTACAGCAGTCATCAAGTAGTTCTGCCCTCGTGTCGTATACATAATCGAGTCCGTAATCGTACATTGTACCAGCAAGCTTTTGGTACTGCCTGTACCTACCACAAGTATATTATATTCTACTGTTGTCTGTATGTGTGGGTATATTGCACCGTAGATCACAGAGCAGTAGCTATTGGTATGTAATGCATATATACCACCGCCCGTGTGCTCTACAAGCCTATAGAAGCCTACACCGCGAGAGGCCAGAGGTCCGAAGCGTACTTCTGTAGACGGCTGCTGCTCTTATACAACACTATTAATTATTAATATTGATAGTGCATACCACACCCCCCGTGGAAACATTAGAGCCCCTAATAACTTGTCGTAACTTACAACCCGTTGTGTTACGCTCCGGGGGTGTGATATACAGCGTACCCCGGTGTTAAAATGGGTCATGTAGTCGAGATTTGATAAAAACGTTATCACCGGGGTGGTATTCTCTGTGGGGTGTACGAAAGGGGTGTGATACGTAGCAGTTGGTGGTTAGAGGTTTTGCGGCCACAATCCACGAAGCGGCAAGGGGCGTGGTGGCAGTGGTTGGAGCTTTTGCTGCCAGCTTGCACATCTGTTGTGGGGGCCTCAGCAGCAGATGCCGTGCTACGCTTGTCTAAAAGGGCTCTGCTGTGGAGTCCTTGGTGGCA
The DNA here is from genome assembly GCA_031763025.1 of Macrocystis pyrifera. Lineage (NCBI taxonomy): Eukaryota > Phaeophyceae > Laminariales > Laminariaceae > Macrocystis > Macrocystis pyrifera. Next base: position 12,904,905 of record JASSKH010000007.1, on the reverse strand, counting down.
GATGCTCGCGCTGGCTTGCGGGTGAACTACTGTCCAATAGGGGCCTTCGCAGCCGCAGCAGGCACATGTGTGATTTTCCGCTAAAAAAACACGCGATCGGGCCTTCAGCACCGGTAGCAGCAGTCGCTGGCGTCCAAGCAAGAGTTTTACCCACTGCAATTGGCGACGCGTTCGCAAGACCTTGCACCTCCTCCACCTCCGTGTTGTTGCTGGGCACCTGGGGGTACTGCGTGCTTCCTGGCCTCACGGCACCACCAAGGTGATATCTTGGGGGCGTCGTACCGAAAACGAGACATGACACCGCAGGGGATGTAGTATACAACGTACCCCGGTGATAAATCGGGTGGCTGTTTTAGGATTTAATAGATTTTATCCTCCAAGTGGTATACTCCGGAGGTGTGGTATACAACGTGTAGGATGATATACACGTCATGTACTGGAGGCGTACCCCGTACCCGTCACGAACGAGTACTCGGATAATTCTGAAAGTGAAACCCGAACCCGTCGCGGGCAATCCGGGTTTTCAGACGAAATCAAACGGGTTCAACAAGTACTCGGGTAAACCCGGGTGCTCAGACAACCCGTTTTCGTTTGCGGTCGTCAAGGGGTACCACAGGCGGAGGACAGGGCGTACTACGATTTGATGTCGAAACGGGAACTATAACCATCAAATACCAATGATCGAGCTCCGAGTATTCAATAGGCACAAGAAAACACCAACAAAATCCAATCAGCTTGCCTTGTTTTTTTTTTGTTTTCATGATATTTACTACACGGTACGGTACCTGGTATTGTTTTGCGCAGGCAGCTGCGCAGCCTTAATAGTATATGTACAAATATAGAGAGACATGCCGTACGAGTAGTAGTGTGCGGCATATGTAGCTTATGGCTGCACGCGAAAGAGCAGATACCCACACTTACGCCCCTGATCTGAGCTCATTCAGTCATATAGCGAAAGACAGATTGACCTGATGTGCGCCGTAGTAGATGGCGTTCCCAGGTCTCCATGTTGGGCAGGTGTCATGGCTACAGTATAGGAAAGACATGCTTGTGTATACGTCTGTACTAAATAGTGGACCCCAAGGATATCGAAGACATAAATATGACAGGCACGCGTATATGAAACAGAAATAGAAAATCTCCATGGACAGGTCAGGGACCTCCGTTTTCTGTCAATTTGAAAGGTTTCCAAAGATATTGCGAGGCATTCTAAACGGGGGACATGTCTAATATGCCGGCTTTTGGTCACCCCCAGAACCCGCGGGTTTAAAGTCAAACCCGAACGCATCCCGGGTTTTCCCCATCAGGGATGCGATCATCCGGGGTACCTCTATCGTTTACCAGGTACGATACACACCAGTCCAAAAGTAAATATATGTACGCGAGGCAAAACAAGTGGCTGCTTGAGACCAGGCGGGGGGGGCGGTGGGTTGCCCAAGGGTGTGTGTGGGGGGTGCGTGGGGGGTAACCCGGATGCCGTTGTCTTTTCGCCAACGCGGCTGCACTGCCGGTGCTTCTTCCTTTGGGAATTGCGGCTGCCTGTGCTGCTGCTTGCAATGCCGATATTGGCATGCTGGCTGCTTGCGATGCCGGCGCCGAACGAGGTCATGCCGGCGGCAAGGTCGGGTCGTGTATGTTTATTTTCAACGGCACCCACGCCCAAGACGCATGCTATCAATAGCAATAAGTCCAACGCAGAGGTCTACTCTACGTGCAACATAAGTGATGCTGTTGCGCACCATCTACGTACGTACCTTTTCTAGAGCGCGGTATACGAGGAAAGATTTAAAAAACACGGATATAATACTTTGGCCTGTGAATAGGCTAATACAATGATACAATGGTTAGGACTGTGAGATGGCTGGACCTCCGCTAGCCACGATTAATAGTATTAATAGTAACTTATTTTAGTCGGCTAGTGATAGTCGGCTAGCGCTATTTTGCTTCATTTCAAGTACCTGGCAGGTTAAAAAAAGGTTGTAAACTTGACGCCAACGGCCTTCGGCACTGCCATCGGCATCGGCACCGTCGATGGCAATGGGTTTTTGATGCGCCATTATTACGGGGGTCCATAGTTGATAGGACCGATGGTGTACATAAAAAACTATATATTTACATATTTTTACTAACAATATTTGGTCCTATTTACTATGACCCCCCGTAGTAGTTGCAGTACGAGACCTATCAGCCCTCCCTCCCTCTCTCTCTGAGCGAGTGGTCTTGCGAGGAAATACACCCCCCGTAGCAATGAAGCCTGCCTTGAAAAAGGAAACCCAAATGGTCGGATTGTTGGCACCGCCGCAACTAACTTTTTTCAAGCATCTTTCCAACTAATTTCTAGCTGGCGACTTTTAGTCGTCCAACTCACAGGTCTCACAATAGTACGTGTAATTCCTAGTATACAGCCTGATACACAGCAGTAGCGGTGGTACGTCTATTATAGTTCGAATATCAACAGCAAAAACGCAGAACTGCTTTGTATCATATTATACATACGTACAGCAGCCCTCCGTCGACTGCCGCTATTGGGAACATCCATACTGCCTTGATGTGCCACTTATGGATACATACGAAGGCAGCAGCGATCGACGTTTGACCTCGACCTTGGGCAGGTTCCAGCCGCGGTTGGCCAGTCGTCAATGCGATTGTTTAGCAGCTTGGCCTTACGAGCGGATTACTACCGCTCCTGCTGCGGCTGTGGCTGCGGCTGCGGCTGCTGCATCTGCATCTGCTGCATCTGCTGCTGCTGCTGCTGGTGCTGCTGCTGCCAGCGTTGAATGCTTCGTTTGCCTTGAACGGGGTCCATCCGCGTCGGCGTCGTCGAATCGTGGAATTGAATCGCGGCTTCAGACCGGGGGTTCGAGCCTATTTGGGCAATGACCTTAAAAGAGACGAAATAGCCTATAAGTTGGAGCCCATGCGTTTGCAGAATAGACCCACGGTGCTATGGATCCGATCTGCGAGGGACAAACACAGGGCACTGCTGCTGCTGCTATATGACATTAGTTGACCTATGTCATCATTCAGGCTTGATTTTTGTGTTACGACCGATGAGTGCGGTCCTCTCAACCTTCCATGCGCCGGAAAGATCACGATCTAGATCATGTAGATCACCTAGATATTCACCTGCCGTTCCGATACGCTGTGCAGGATCTGTGTGAGTACGGTTTCAACCCGGGAAACATGTGCTAGATCATGCAGATTATTACAACTCCCGCCAAGCAGCATCATCTAGATCACACAGATAATACAGATCAGGAATATATCTGCCCTGAAAGATCTAGATCAACAGGTGAGGACCGGTGGCCTGCCCGAGATGTGCAATAGTAGCCCTTTCGGGGCACCATGTACAGCAGTGACCAGAGTAAATGACGAACACTGCCCTATTTACCAACTGGCTATTGCGGGGGGCCATAGTAAACAGGACCTATTGTACACACCAAAACCTATATATTCACCCATTTTTACTGACAAATGTTTGGTCCTCTACTATAGTCCTCCGTAAAACAGGACAGGCGTGCAGCTTTAGGGCTGGGCACTGGGTGACTCAGTCGGTAGTGATTACACTGTCGTCAAAACCAATCAGGTGTACGTACTGGATTGCAGCAGTATGTTGTGTCTCATTTCTCCTCTCTCCTCCCGAAACGCGTTTGTAGATGTCACCGCGCTGCGCGCATGCGGTGCAGCTCCATACACCGCAGTTCGGACACGCACCCTATGCAGCGGTAGTGCCCCGGAACTTGCTTCGTGTGGACGGTGCTGTAAAATCGCCGCCGCCGTGGGGGGGTTCGCGTTTTCTCTTTGAATCCACCAAGGAAGGAGTTAGAACCCTTTTTCAGCCCTCAAGTTTTCCCCGCTCTCACTTCCGAGTATTTTGTCCGTGAAACGGAGGTGCGGTGCTAGTAGAGTCAACAGGAAAGGAGCGTGCAGCAGCAGCATATACCCTCGGGTACGAGATGCCTTCGGGCTGCGCTCGTGTTGTCGTACGTCTCCCCAATCGGCACTTCGGACACCAGCAGCTCGAGCTCTGCTGGCGTGCGTGTGGCGGATGCCGTAATCGTCATGTATTTTGAGCTGTGCGTCGCCCGACTCGACCGTTTTAGGACTGCAGTCCCGTTTGGGGGGGGGGGGCGCCATTGAAATTCTAATTAGTGTGTGCCCCAACGGGTCTGCAGTCGTAAAAACGGGTCAAGTCACCAACTAGTTAATGCCTGGTAGTCGGACTATTACGGGGGACCATAGTAAACAGGACCAAATATTGTTAGTAAAATTACCTAAATATATAGGTTTTTATGTATGCCATAGGTCCTGTTAACTATGGACCCCCGTAAATATTAATTTACCTCAAATCGTACCTTCGACGTTTATTTGGGGAAGCGGAGTAACAAAAAAAAAAAAAAAACTTTCGTAAAACACTCCAATGAAGAAAACGTATATCCCGCATTCCAACCATTATTTCCTAGTATGGAAACCCAGTAAGTCGGATCGTCGACACCTCCGGGAAACGATTAACTTTCTTGAAAAAAGGGGCCAAAAAGTACACTTTGGAGAAGGTAGGAATTTGACTAAAGGTACGAATCTCTCCCTATCATTGGCTTATAAACACCGAGCATCTTCCATGCCTCCACGTACCATGCTGCTTGCTGTATACAACACGACAACCGCTGGGAGCACAGAAGCTCGAGAGGTGTAGCTGGAGTATAACGCTGACGAGCGGCGTTGAATTGTGCCAGCGGGCCGCCGCCGCTGCTACGATACGCTCTCGCCCGCTTGGTGTCGTGGAGGGTGCGTCGACCCGAAAGGAGTAGTACTCGTACTTGTGTTCGTGCTCGTACCGCCTTGGCTGTAGGGCACAACAGCATGACAGCTCGTCGTGCATCTTTTCAGTTCCACCACACTGCGGTAGCAGCAGCAGCAGTAGCGGCGGCGCCGGCGCTGTGACGCGCTTGACCGGGCAGAAAGCTGATTTGGCTTCGCTTCGCCTGACTTAAGTGGCATGTCGGCTGTCCATGAGCTGGCTTCTCCAGACGATTTTCCAACTAAAAGTCAGTTAATTGGCTAACGGCTCCTAGCGATTGGTTGTTAGTCGTGAAATACTGTGGACGCAAACTCGTACGTAGCTCTTATCATTTACTTTGACATGGTTTTCCCCTGAGGTCCCAAAGGCGTTCTTAAGTGAATATTGATACATACTGATCACATTCGAAGTAATAGGTTTATCACGAGGCTGGTGTTTGAAGTTTGAATATTCGTATATCTTTGTCTAGCTCTGAGGCATCGGATCTTGAGTCTAGGCGAAAGGGAGGCAACTGTCTGAAACAAGGCTATATATATTTTTATCCTTACTGTTACGTTCCAGCTCGACCTGTAGGAGGTTTTACCCTGAGCGATCTTCTAGACAAGCCGTGGTCACTTGTGTCGTCCCTTCTCCCCCCGGGTATACACGCGCCTTCATTTTTTACGGGCATAGGGTTTAACATTCCCACTGCTCGTTGATTTTCATCCAAAGTTGCTAACTCAAGCTCTGGTGCTTTCCGCTGATTAGTTTTTATGCAAGAAAAAATCCCTACGAGTATCCGCTCGGTGAGACTCGAACACACGAAATTAATCTTGGTAGGCACGTGGACCACCTACCAAGCCTTAAAGAGGTGAAATCGAGTACGCATACAATCCATTTCCACTCAAAGCGGTCGAACTCACAGCTGGCGTAGTTGTAACAATTTTTTTACGAAAGTAAGCGTGCGTCAAAAATGCACAATTATATTTTTTGCTTCAGCCAGGTTCACGGCAAATATCACGGACAGCATGTGCCGATGCGACCATCTGCCGCGGAGGGCAGCCCCTGGCTGGCACGGTATCAAGGCAGGCAACAACGACAAAATTAGCAATGGCAGCTTCAACCGCAGCGAACACAACTATTACGAGGGACCATAGTAAATACGACCAAATATTGTAAGTAAAAATAGGGAAGCATACGTATAGGTTTTTGTGTGTACCGTAGGTCCTATTTGCTATGGCCCCCCGTAATAGCTGCAACAACAACGAGAGCAACAACGACAAGCTAGCTGGAACAACAACACCGACATGATGAGCAACATTAGCAGCAACATCAACAACAACGGTAACACCACTAGAACAGACAGCAACCACCAAACAAAGCGCTACCCAGGCCATCATGAATCGCCAAAACAGCACGTGCTGTCACTGCGACTGTGCACTGGTAGGCTCTACAATACGCGCCTACGCTGCTCTATGCTATCTGCTCCATTGCTGTTGTGGGCGAAGTTTGCTTCCATGTTGCCGTGTTGACTGCTACGTACACCGTTCCAGAGGCGCATTGCCAGTCGTGCCTTGGGCAACAGTTGCTTGTCACCGTTTCACCCGGGACTGATCCGCCAGTTGAGATGCTTTCCGGTAGCCCCTGTCTGCAACTTGTGACTCCCCTTCCTTGCTGCTACCGTGTCTGCTGCTTCTGCTGCTGCTGCGCGCCGTGTGTTTTGTTCGTTGGTTGAAACGCGCCAACTGGGTGTGTGTGTGTGGGCATGACGGCAGGCGCATGAGCATGTATTTACCCGTGCTGTGGGAGGCGTTGAACCTGACCCTCATCATCGCCAAGGGGACGGTGTTTACGCTTGAGGGGTCTCCCTTCCAGGAGGCGTGGCTTCTGCTGGGGCTGTGCGCGGCTTCCATCGCGCTCGAACTGGTGCGGGGGGAGTCAAGGCGCGAGGGGGGGGGGGGGGGGGGGGGTGGGCGGGAGGGGGCGGAAGACTGCAATGCAGTTAATTGTGGCGGCCTTTAGGAGTTGCTGAGACCTGTGCCAATGGAGACGCGAAGTCCAAAAGTTTTTTTTCAAAAATATTGCTTTGGACAAACAGCCGAAAATATCCTCGTGTACCGCCGCTGTGGGAAAAAAGGGAAAAAATGTTTGATTTTTTCTTCTTTTTTTTCTAACGGCTGCAGGCAGAGCAATTTGTTTTCTCTCGATGCAAATTGTCAACACGCTGATAAAAATCAGCTCGTGCGACGATAGATGCTCGATCTCGATGTAGACTCAGCCCACGGCCAACCCGCTTGGTGTCGGGCAAAAGGCCAACGAGTATAGATGACGGCATCGAAGATAGGAAGTGAATACATGCTCTAGGGGGCGAAAGCTTGCCGGCGGCGTCCTGCGGTATCCTATAAAACCTGAAAATAAGTTTTTTTTTTTGCCGTTCGAGACGGGTCGAGAAAAATTGTCTTATGTTTTGTACGCACCAGCGGCTAATTATTTTTTTATCGTACGCCTGGCCAGCGCCCGCCACACGTCACTGGCCATTGTGTGAAGACGGTGACCCAAGGGTGGGTCGGAGCCCCTAACGAGCGCACTCCGTTCAGAATTCATGACGCAATCGTTGGTATTTGTCGATCGATGTCTGCCGAGGACTCGGAATCTCGCCGCTTCGAACCAAAGATCGGCCTTAGAGTTTTTCTCAAGCCGATCTTGGCCCAACATCGGCCCCAGATTTGCTTTTTTTTTTCGGGCTTTTCCAAAAGTTGGGAACTTTTTTTTTTTTCTAAACGTGCCCATAGGAAGCGTGTTCTAGATCGTTTTGGCGGGTATGTTTGGAACTCAAACTTTTTTTTGATACTTCGCTTTCCTATTGGCATAGGTCTGACGGATGAAGGCTTTTCCTTGCGGCTCTCTCTCTTGTTGGTGGTGGTGGTAGTGGTGGAGACGGCGTTGGAGAGTGTGGAGGGGGGTGTACTCGATATCATGCATGGCCATAGTCGTATGGCCTTTTAGGCCCTCGCATCCCTACAATGCCGCGGGACGGGGCACGTCGGGTTTTCAGGGGCGTACCCATTTTCTGACTGCCTTAGTTATTTGACCTTTGACCACGCATTCCTTTAGAGATAGGGGGGGGGGGGTGTACTCGATAGGAGAAATGTACTCGATCTCATGCATGGCCGTAGTCGTATGACCATAGACCCTCGCATCCCTACAATGCCGGGACGGAGCATGTCGGGTTTTCACCGGCCAGGCAGACATTGCTTGCACCAAGCGCGAAGCGCCGTGAGGTGTCCGGCGAGTCGCATGAAGGGTGAGCTGCATCCTACTAAGAACCGCTTGTGAGGCGGACTTGCATATGGATGACAGCTTCAATGAGTTAGTTTGATTTCCGGTGTGGCCACTTCCAGAGACAGCAATGGGAGTACTATGTAACTGCCTCTTGGGTGCCTTACCTTGAACACAACGTGATACGATCAATTCCCTTGTGCAGAGTAGAGGTTATTTACTTCGCACAAATGATCTAACTAGACGACCAGCTGTGGGCGACCGCCAAAAAAAAAAAAAAAACAAAAAAAAAACGGTACCCTGGATGTCTACCTCACGTAGTGAGCGGCATGTTTTACAGTGTCGTTGCCAACCGACGCCAACCCAACCCATATATAATATATATATAATAGGGCCAGGGGGGGTAGAGATAGGGGGGGGGGGGGCAGGGTTCGGGTGCCTCTTTTTCCCCCTCCCGTTTCGTGGGTGGGGAGCTCTCTCAAGAACGGCTCTCTCAAGAACCAGTAGCCGAGAAGCCGCAAACAGAACGATAGTAACCCGTTAAGAACTGCACCCGCATTTCGGGGACACAAAGTGCTTGGAAATACAGTCGGATGTTTGTTTTTCAGTTGTGCAGCGGGTGAAGAAACGGCACCAGCGTTGTTGGCAACACTATACTTGCGTTTTGTTACTGTTCAGGCCATTTTCGCAGCCGTACGTACAGCAGCAGTAGTATTAGAGTTAAAAATACAGTACCTGGTAGTTTTTTTTTTTTAGTAATACGTTTCTTTTTTCTTTTTTTCGCTTCTTTTTTTCGCGATATATATATATATATATTATCCCCGTGCTCCGTGCGCTTCAACTACAGGTGTGCGTTGTCCACCTGCATAGCTCCGCGGGCACCCTGCCTCGACAACACGTGTTCCTGCGCTCCGCAGTGGGGGCGATGGCGACGATGAACCTCACCAAGAACCCCTCCGAACCCTCGCTCTGGCCGAAGACCCTCGGCGCCAGCGGCGCGGTGGAAGACGCTGCTTTGCGCGAAGGTAAGAAAGGAGACCTTCCTTCCTTATTACACTCCGAATTTCCACCGTACCCCTTTGCCCCCCCCCTGGTGCTCCGTCTCGAAAGGGATGCGTGGTCAATGGTCAAATGACTAAATCAAGCAACAAATGAGTAGACCCCCCCCCCCCCCCCCCCCCCCCCCCCCCCCCCCCCCCCCCCCCCCCCCCCCCCCCCCCCCCCCCCCCCCCCCCCCCCCCCCCCCCCCCCCCCCCCCCCCCCCCCCCCCCCCCCCCCCCCCCCCCCCCCCCCCCCTGGTAGCTGCTGGTTTTCGAGTTGAATAATTTATGCGAGGTGAACCACCTTTACTCCGCACAAGTGGGAATGATCGTATCACGAAGTGTTTATGGTAAGGCACCCAAGAGGCAGTTACATAGTACTACCATTACTGTCTCTGGAAGTGGCCACACCGGAAATTAGATTAACCCATTGATGCTGTCATCCATATGCAAGTCCGCCTCACAAACGGTTCTTAGTAGGATGCAGCTCACCCTTCATGCGACTCGCCGGGCACCTCACGGCGCCTCGCGCTTGGTGCAAGCAATGTCTGCCTGGTCGGTGAAAACCCGACATGCTCCGTCCGGGCATGGTAGGGATGCGAGGGGTCTATGTCCTACGACTACGGCCATGCATAAGATCGAGCACATATCTCCTATCGAGTACACCTCCCCACCTATTAATGGTAGCGAGAAAACGATCGCTATCCGAGGCGATAGGTGGTGGCCACAGGCGGTGAAACAGGAAGGGGATAAGATTAGGCACAAAAAACTACCTGGTATGTAATAGATGGAAACAACGTAGTGAGCGCCCAACTGTTGGAGGTATCTCTATTAGGAGTAGGAATGGTGCTCCGTCTCGACGGGAATGCGTGGTCAATGGTCAAGTGACTAAGGCAAGCAACGGCGGCGGCTGCTGCTGCTGCTTTGCGCGAAGGCAAGAAGGAGAAATTGTATGTGTATGCCTCCTCTTACTGTTTCCTGGTTTCTTATACCTTATCCCCCCCCCCCCCGGCTCTGCCGGCCGCGCACCTAGCCAGAGCTGTGATTGGCGGGTTGTGGTGGTGTGGCAAGCGTGGAGCGGGGTTTGGTTGGTTTGTTGCGGCCACCGTTTTTTTTTCGTTCCTGACCTGCCGCGAGACGCTCTTGCTGGGTAGTTGGTTTAGTTTTTTTTCCACAAGTGGCCGCGGTGGCGGGGGGGGGGGGTTGTGATGGTGATATAATGGTGGTGGTGATGGTGGTATTGGAAGTGGTGGTGGTATTGGGTGTGTTGTTGGATATGTTTTTTTTTTTATGTTGTTGCTGGTGCTGCTGGGTTGGTGCTAGTGTTGGTGCTATTGATGTGTTGTTGCTGTTTCCGCAAGCCGATCGGGACTAAACTCCAAAGCGGCGTACCATCGACCCCGGCGGGCAACGGAGGCAGGCAGGGGGGGGATACTAACGCCATGCATCGCCTGCGTTAGTCGTATGACCATAGACCCTCGCACCCCTTCCTACAATGCCGGGACGGAGCACGTCGGGTTTTTCACCGACCAGACACAGACGTTTCTTGCACAAAACGCGTAGCGCCGTGAGGTGCTCGGCGGGCCGAACGAAGGATGATACTGCATCCTGCTGGGAAGCGCTTTGTAGTGGTTCGCTTTCTTGCCTATGGGTGACAACGTCAGTTGATTAATGGAGGGAGGAGGAGGGGAGGGGCAGGGGCTGTTGCCGAAAAAGTGAACATAGGGTTTGTAGCAGTACGTGTATTGTTGCTGTTGCTTGCTGCTGTCTCGCTCGAGAGATACCGTCACCAGAAAGCAACGAAGAAAAACGCCTTCCGTCTCTCTCCCGTGTTGCCGACACCGTTCCGTTCCGCGGCGCTATGACGCTTCGGTGGTTGAAATGTGAAGAACACGATGAATTCGGTGGGGGTGATGGCGAGGGGAGGGGGAGAGGCGGCGGCGGCTTGCTAGTGGATGCGGAGCTTGGCGAGTCCCGCGGCTATGTTCGCTTGGCTAGCTTCGACGACTCAAAGTAAGTTACGGTGGAATTTGCGACAACTGCAGAAGCGGCGGCGGCGGGAGCGGCAGCGAGTGTCACCCTCTTCGTTCCCGGCGTTCCCGGCACGGCCGTACGGTTATGTTTGATTTAGGGCTGGGTATGTTTTTTGTTGTGGTTTTGTTGTGGGTTTGGGTTCGATTCGGTTTGGGGCGATGTGTCCCGGTTGGGGGTGGTTTGGTTCGGTTCTTTCTTTTTTTTGGATTGATTTGGCTTGGTTTTGGTTTGGTTTTAGCTCGGTCCTACTCGGTTTAGCTTCGTTCGGTTTCGTTAGGTTCGGCTCGGTTCGGTTCTCAGTCAGGTGGCTCAGATTGATTCGGTATTCCGGTGTAGTTTGGTTCGGTTCGGTTCGATTCGATTTGGTTTGGTTTGGTTGGGTTCGGGTGGGCGATCCGTCGGTTGACCGACGGAATGGTGTGCTAAAGAATTTACCCCACCCCACCCCAACCTATCCCAACCCACAGTGGATTCTTGTCAAGCTGGAAAGCGAGGGGGGATAAGCAGCGCGACAGCTGGAAGTCGAGGGTAGAGGAGATGGCCGAGAAGCTGGCGTCCGCCCGGCGGCACCGCATCGGGTCGGGGAGGGGGGCGTCGGCGCACGACGGGGAGGGGGCGCCGCTGCTGCTGCTGGCGCGCATGTTCGCGCAGGAGCAGGCCGCGATCGAGGAGCTGGAGGAAATGTGGACCCGGGACCCGAGGTGGACCGAGTTCTTCTTGCCTCAGGTGGGGTAGGGGGGGGGGGGGGGGGGGGGGGGGGGGGGGGGGGGGGGGGGAGGGGGGGTGCTGCTGCTGCTGATGGCGGTCGCGACGGCAGCTCTGTTGTTGGTGCTGATGTTGGGCTTCGGTGTTGAAGTTGGTGTTGATGTTGGTGGTGTGTTCGGGCTGCAGGTGTCCACGTTGCCTGGCGTGTCTGCTCGCTTTCCCCCCTGCCACCAATAACTCGCCGTTTCAGACCCCTCCAAGTTTCGGTGCTTCATGTAATTGCCCCCCCCCCCTCCCCCACGCGACCCTACCCTACCCGACGGCCTCCCGACCCCCCGATTGTTGTGCTCCTCGTTCGGCCACGCGTGCGTGTGTTTCTGTGTTTGAGTGCGTTTTGATTTGTTGGGTTTTGTGGTTGCGGTTCTAGCTTCGCGTCGTTGTTTCGTCTTCGTATTTTTTATTTTTTTTTTTGTTCCTCTTGTCCGTTGGTTTCTCATTGTCTCGTTTGGTGTTTTCCGTTCCTCTTTTCCTGCGTAGTACACGCTGTTTCTGCTTTACGCGTCCTTCGTCCACAGCTCCCGCCTCGAGAAGCTTCTCCTGGCGCGGTGCGAGTCGAGCGTGCACACCGCCCACTCCCTGTACTGGTTCCTGAAGGCTTTTTGCGTCGAGGGGGCGAGGGTGACGCCCGTCGGGGTCAAGGCCATCGAGCAGGTGGGAGCTATTCTAGCTTGCAGATTTTGTCGGTTGCTTTCGCCGCTCGCGTCTGCTTGTTTTAGTTTTTGTTTTCATGCGCCACTGGTGCTGGTATGAGGGAGTGCGAGTGGGAGGAAGGAAGGAAGGAAGGAAGGAAGGACTGTACCTGGTATGGCTGAAAAGGCGGGCGTGAGTTTGGACACGGCGCATTTTTTGTCAGCCCGATGTGAAGTCGAGACGGTATATAGCGACCCTGCGTTGGCTGGCGCTGCCGCTATATACTGCTTCTTCTTGTTTTGTGTTTTCTTCCGGAACGGTTGAGCCCTGTCTTGGTTGCGACCGCAGGTTAAATTACGGGATTTAAGTTTACAGTGCGCGAGCAACAACAATGACAACAGCTACCGTATCACATGAGTGATAAAACAAACACAACACAGTATCAAACGGGTGATGAAACAAACACAACACAGTATCACACGGGTGGTAAGATAACACACCGTGTCACACGGGTGATAACATAACATACCGTGTATCACACGGGTGATAACATAACATACCGTGTATCACACGGGTGATAACATAACACAACACAGTATCACACGGGTGATAACATAACACAACACAGTATCACACGGGTGGTAAGATAATACACCGTATCACACGGGTGATAACATAACATACCGTGTATCTCACGGGAGATAAGATAACACAACACAGTATCACACGGGTGATAACACAACACACCGTACCAAACGGGTAAGAACATCAAGACCCTCCCCGTGTGACGAAATTTCCAAGCTGTTTTTTTCTCGAAAACTGGGAGAGTGTAAAACGCCGAGCAATGCCGTCCATGGTGGGCGGATTTCGACGAGATATTTCCACTGCCACCATTTTCGTTCTGTGCGCCCCCCCGTAAGGCATGGTTTGAAGAAAATCGGTTCCGTTCTTTTCCCTCGGGTGTGTGTTACCTTGCGTTTTATACGGTATGCGCTGTGGCTGGGGTGCGATAGTGTAGTAGGACATCGTGTAGCGTGGGGGCGGAGCGAGGCAAGGGCGGGGCGAGGGTTTTCGGCATTCACGTAAATGCGTTGCTGTTTTGTTGTCTCATCTTCGCGGCAGCTATACCCCCCCCCCCCCATCCCCCCCCCCCCCCCCCCCCCCCCCCCGCCCCGCCGAAAAGCATCCGGACTGTCGATGACGCTTGCTCTTGATCCTGATCTTGTTTCTTGTCTTTGCCATCGCTCGCGTCCTTGTCTGTTTCCCTCGTTCTTATCTTGTCGTTTTTTGTTGCTGATGATTGTTCTTTCTTTGTTTCTTGTGCTTACTCGTGTTATTTTTATCGTTGTTCTTTCTCTTTCCCTCGGTGTCGCTGTTCTTGTTCTTATCATTGTTCCGGCTGGGCACGGGTACAATACGTACTGGCAGGAGTAATCTAGCCAGTAGTAATATACTGGTTGACCTGGCCAGTATATTCGCCGGTAGTTTTTTATCTTACGTACGCCCAAGAGAAACACGCCATAGTATAGTTCGGAAAGCCACTTGATGCGTTTAGGGAGGAGAGGGGAAAGAGTAAAGAAGAGAGACAGTACGATATACTGCTGCAATGCAGTATACTGATCGATTTTTGACAACATTTTAGTCGTGCTGGCGGTATAATCGCTACCGACTGAGTCAGCCAGTGCCCAGCCCTAGTTGTTTTTCTTCCTTTTCCTCTTTTTTCTCTCGTTGTTCTCCTCTTTCCCTTGGTGTCGTTGTCCCTTCTTCTTCTTGCCCTCGGTGTTGTTCTTGTCCACGTTTTTTTCGTCGTTGCCCTCGTTCATGTGCTTGTTCTTGTGCTTGGGTCGTGGGCTTGCTCTGGCTCTGGTTCCTGTCCTTTCTTCTTGTTTCCGTTCTTACCGCTTGTCCCTGCATTCGGCGCGACTGTTCTCCTCCTGCCCGTGCCGTCACCGTCACCCGCTGCCGCCGCCGCCGCCGCCTCCCCCCTTGACTAACGGCTGCGGCGAACGCTAACCGAGCGCAGATGCTGCACGACGTCGTCGCTCGAGGAGAGCAGCCCGCTAGGTCGTTTTGCGAGAGAGGGTGGGGGGACAGCGACGAGGCCTTCAGGTGACCGCGACGTGGTGGTGTCGACGCGATACGATCGCGGCGGCGGTGGTGAGGGGGGTGGAGGCGACGGAGGTGGTGATGGTGGTGTTGATGTTGTTGGTGATGGCTCGTTAGATGCTACGGGCTGCCACATGGCCACCTTTCGCCGCCGGCGGGTTGGCTGGCTGGCTGGAAGATTGATTGGCCGGTTGACAGGTTGACGAGTGGTAGTTGGCTGTTTGTCTGGTTGGTTGATTGGCTGTGTTGTAGCTGATTAGCTGATTGGCTGTGTGGCTGGTGGGCTCATTGGGTATCTGGTGAGCTCATTGGATGGTTGATTGGTTGGTTGATTGGCTGATCGGCTATCTGCCTGAATGGTTGCTAAACGCACTGATTGGCCGATTGGCTTAGCTGACTGTCTGATTGGCTGAGAAACTGATAAGCTGGTTGGGTGATGCTTATTCTGTTGCGGCGAGCAGGAGCATGGAACTCTTCGACGCGCAGCACGAGGGAAGGCGCGCCCAGCGGCCGGGGGAGTGCTTCGGGGAGTCTCCGGCGTTCGTGGACGAACTAGTCAAGGTGAGACCATGACACCGCACGAATGGAGGGGGGGGGACAGAGAGGGGAGGCGGGGGGTGCCCTTTTTTAGAGGGGGGGGGTACCGACTTCAAGGGGAAGGTGCCCAATTTAAGGGGGGGTGCCCAATTTAAGGGGAGGTAACCACTTTTGCGGAGGCAGGGAGGGAGGGGGTGCCCAATTTTAGCGAACGAGGGCATCGGAAAGTTGCTGCTGTGGCGGACGGGCGACTTGTGCGATGTGGCCGCGACGGTGGCAGATGTGGCGCCCCCGCGAGCGAATGTATTGGTGGTGGCCGAGGTGTCGGCGGTAGAGGAACGGTGGCGGCGGCAGGGGGAAGGGGAGGGCGGCATGAGCGTCGATCGTCGATCACAGCGACGAACCAACGCGCGCGGGGTCGAGCAAGCGGGAGGGGGCAGAGGAGGAGAGGCCGTGCTGCGCAGAGCGAGGACCCCATGCCGCGAAAGGGAGGGGTGCCATGCTGGCCGGCCTAGACCTGATCCCACCCGGTCCTGTGCGCCCTCCAAACTGACCCTGGGTGTATAGTCTGCCGTCGGAAGGGCCCATCAAATACCCTGTTTTGTTTCGTCACCGTCGCCGCTGCCGCTGCCGTTATCCGCTATCGCTAGCCGCTAAGCTCTGTTTGTTGTATAGGAGGGGCCACGGGACGAGTGTGGCCGTTCTTCTCTTCTCTCTGCCTCTGGGCAACTTGAGCTATTAGTTTCCGTCGGTAGGAGAGCCCACGACTATAAAATATATGAATTCCGTATGTCGTGAAAAGTAACAGGCATCTCACGTGAGCTACGCTTAGCACGCGTGTGGCGTGTGTGCCTTCGTGGCAAGAAGTACACCAGGTTGTTTTTGTTTTTTTTGCTGCTCACCCTGTGCTTACGTTGACTAGTTGCTGCCTTCGTCATGTTCGCTGGCGTGTTTTTGGTGTTGTGATTCCGGTTACTATTACGGGGGACCATATTAATAGTAAATGGGACCAAATATTGTTGGTAAAAATAGGGAAATATTTAGGGTTTTGTGTGTACCGTAGGTCCTATTTACTATTACGGGGGGTCCATAGTTAACGGGACCAAATTTTGTGAGTAAAAAACGTGCATATATATAGTTTTTTTATGTATACCATAGGTCCTATTAACTATGTACCCCCGTAATATGGTTCCCCCGTAATGGTTTTGGCTGTCATACCTGGTAATGCGTTGATGACGTTGGTGGCGTGTTTTGGTCTTCGATTCCGTATGCCTGTCGTGCATCTTAATTTATTTTTACCCTCTTTTTCGGTCCCTGATTCCGTGTGTCTTGTCGTATTTGTTGACGGCTTGTTTCTGGTCTGTTACAGTAGTTCCTTCCTTCCGCATAGCTGTCGTACCTGGTGTGTGTTATTAATAGTGGCTTGTTTTTGGGTCCGTGATTCGGTGTATCTTTGTCGCATATACATATTGCATGATTTTTTTTTAAACATTTTATTCCGTACGTCTGTTGCATGGCGGTGTAACTCTCGGAGCGCAGATTTCGCAGGAGCTGACGGAGTTTACGAACGAGGACAGGACGGAGGAGCTGAGGCGGCGGCTGCGGCAAGTGCAGACCCTCTTTTTGCCCTCGCGCGCCATCTACTTGCCCGTGGGGCGCAGACGACACCGTGTCTACCGCATCGCCGTAGAGGTAGGTGGTTCCCTCCCCCCCTAGCCCCTCTCCCCTCGCGCTACCCCCTTTCCCCACTACCCCTTGCCCCCCCCCCTCCCCACCTAGTTCCCCCCTACTCCAACCCCGCCCCCCCCCCTGCCCCCTCCCTCCTCCTGGTGGACCCCTGCGCGCTCCGCGCTTCCCACTGTTTTTGTCACCATTAAAAAATCGGCGTGCGTGCATGCGAAAAACGCCTCTGCTGTGCTGTACTTACTGTAGTACGTATGTGTGTGATTTTCAAAGCACATTGACTGACCCTGTGCTTCTCTTCAGCAGAACGAATGCTTTCCCACTCGTATCCTACGTGCAACAATAGTGTTTGCTCGTGACAGTCGCGTCTTCTGCTACGTGTTGCTCTCTATCGCATAGCCCGGACTGAAGTATGAGTTATCCGTGGAAGGTGTTTTTTGTTCACGATCGTACGCAGCTCCACCCCCCCCCCCCCCCCCCCCCCCCCGACTAGCCTTACCTCCGCACAGGGGGAATGATGATACCACGTAGCGTGTGTATGGTGAGGCAACCCACGAGGCAGTTACACAGTATGCCCATTGCCGTCTCTGGAAGCGGCCACGCCAGAAAACAAACCAATCGATTCGAAGCTGTCATCCGTTGCAAGTCCGCATCACACGCGGTTCTTGGTAGGATGCGGCTGACCCTTGATGCGACTCGCCCCAACGCCTCGCGGCGCTTCGCACAACGTCTGCCTGGTTAGTGAAAACCCGACGTGTCCCGTCCCGGCATCGTGGGGATGCGAGGGACTATATTGTCTATGGCCATACGACTACGGCCATGCATGGCTTGACTACAACCCCCGCCCCCCCTCGTCGGCTTCGCTACTTGACAATACACGTCCCCGTCCCCTCCCGCCTGTCTCCCGTCTGTCCGCCGCCGCCGCCGCCGCCGCCCGGCGCTCTCGAAATTCAGGAGAGCTTCTCGTTCAGCACAAGGGATAGGGCTCCCTACCTCGTAACGCTAGAAGTTCTGGAGTGTCGGCAGAAGCAGCAGCGACCCCTGCTCTCGCCGGGCGCGGCGGGAAATGCCGGCGGCGGCGCTGGCGGTGACAACGGTGGCGGGGCTAACGTGGGTGGTGCCACCGGTGGCGGTGGCGGCGGTGCTAGCGGTTCCCCCCCCGGCCTGAAGGGAGGAGGGGTGAGGCTGATCCGGATGCTGACACCGAAGAACCTGGGACGATCCCTGCGCGAGATGAGGTCGGAGATTGACCGCACCTTGACCACGCTGAAGCGAACCGTTTCCACCTCCAAGGAGGATGGTGGTGCCCAAGGGTCTGGTGAGGGGTGGTCGTGGGGAAGATGGCGGGAGGTCGGGGGGCGGGGGGCGGCGGGGGGGTGTGATGTGGAATGGATCGTATGCGAGCACGAACTTTGTAAGAACTCAAAAGGGGGATTTTTTTTATTAATAGGGGTATTCATATTCTGTCCTTGTCCTTGTTTTGCCAGCGCATGGTAGATTTTCCCAACAGCAAGACAGTACGCGACGGCGGTTGATAATCTCCTGTTTAGGCTAAGGCTGGCGTCTTTTTACTGTGATGCCAACGTTTTGAGCACAGGCTCTCGACGACTGTTTTATACCGGGTAGGATTCAGAGTCGCGTACTTGTTGACCACAGATGCTTGGCTGTAAATTCTAGAATTATGTGAAAACTCAGCCTGAAATTCTTAGCCACCGAATTCTTACCACGCGACGCGTGCTGCAGTGCTGGCGTGCCACGTTTTGTTGTCGCGCTGTGAAGAGATGCATCCTACAGTGGTCCGAGACGCTGTTGTGTCTTCTCCACCCTGTGGTATACATAACGCGGTCGCGTCGCTTTCCCCTTTTGTTGCACTCGTTTACAATATTTCGAAGAGCGTTGGTCATTCTCTCGTCCATCCTTTCCCCCTCCACCCCACCCCACCCCCTTCTCTTTGCCCCTCTCCCCCCCCCCCCCCCCCCCCCCCCCCCCGCTCCCCTCCCCTCTGTCCACGCCCGGCACCTTTTGGTGGTGTGCCGTCCATGCCGCGATATTTTGTGGTGCGAATAATGCAGAGATGGAAGACGTGGAGAGCCACCCTCCCCTGCGCATGCCTCCGTTGAGGAGTTCGTTTCCCGCTGCCGGCGCGCCGCCTCGTCATTCCTCGGACGGGTCTAGTACTGCTGCTGCTGCTAGAAGTGCTGGTGCTGGCGGCGGTGGCAGTTATATGGTGAGTTTGTGTTGGGGCGCTTGTCACCGAAAAAAGAAGGGAGGGAGGGACGAGGGAAAAAAGAGGGGAGGAACGGGAGGAGGAAGAAGCTGGTGACTCGGTAGAGGGGGGGGGGGGGGGGGGGGGGGGGGGGGGGGCAGGCAGGGGAACGTTATCGTTTTGAGTTCCTCCTTTCAATCGGATCCGCCTTGATCAATGCGTCGGTTTGTTTTTGGAACATGGGCCGTGTGAGGCGTTCGTTCTACAGCAAAGGTTCGCCGTAAATGTTTTGAGGCTCCTTATGTCCCCCCCCCCCCCCCCCCCCCCCCCCCCCCCCCCGCACAAGGTGTATTGCGGGATTCAACGGAGACAAGCATAACATACTTGGCATGAATACGGCTGATGCTGCGCGCATCTCGTACGTGTACGCACGCATTAATGTCCAGCACAAATGTAGAGCACAAGTTACATAGTCGTCCATCCTTCAGCCGGCATCCCGGTGAGGATGCCGTGGTGGCTCAGGAAGTATTTTTCTCCAAGATGTGGTACCTCTTATCGTGGAACGCCTCGTGTCCAAATGTTGGGTGGAGATCTCGCACTCTATAGCAGAGATGAACCGGTTGGGGGGGGGGGGGGGGGGGGGGGGGGGGGGGGGGGGGGGGGGGGGGGGGGGGGGGGGGGGGGGGGGGGGGGGGGGGGGGGGGGGGGGGGGGGGGGGGGGGTTAGGCCTGGCGGATGGACGAGCTGACGAAGACGAGCGGGTGCCGTGGGGCGTAGTGCTCGGGGGAGTGGTTGAGGTTGGCGCCGCCTCGCGGTTACTTGCTGACACTGGTGCGGATGCCTGATGCTTGGTGCTAATGCCTGGTGCTTGATCCTTGCCTGGCGCGGGCGCGGGTGCCGGTGCCGATGCCTAGTGCTTGGTGCTAGTGCCTGGTGCGTGATGCTTTCTGTCTCGTGGCTGATGGCTGACGATGCAGGTTGGTTGCGACGCCTCCTGGCTGGAGGTTGACGGGTGGTAGCTGCTGTACCATTTACGCCTTGCGTCAGCTCCGGTAAAAGGGTTGGTAGATAGTCCACACTAGGTCGTCAATAGGTCTTCATCCCGAGAGTTTTTTTTTCTCCAGGTGATCTGGGGTATATATATATAGGTTATATAGGGTTGGTGTCTGGGTTTGCATGTGAAAGTATATGCAGATCACTAACCTTTTTTTTTGTCGAACCTGGGCCGAGGTCTATACATGTATATAGAGAATATCCACAGCCTTCGATAGTGATGGATGATGGATGATGGCCGCGTGTTGTTTAGCTGACGGTTGATGGTTGATACACGGCTGATGATGTTGGATTGATGGCTGATATGTGATGCTTTGTATGTGGATGATCGTTGGTGGCTGATGGGTGATGACTGATGGTTGATGGACGAGAACTTGATAGTAGATGGGTGAGAGTGGAAGGCTGGTTGCGCGATCGAGTGTTGGCGGGGGGGGCGAGCGAGCGCCTCGTAGTTTGGTGTTGTAGAATGATAAATCGAGCAGGACGAAACTGACGACTGTCGTCGTTCCGTTTCGTGATTTCGACGTTTTTTTTTTGTGTCGTCCGCTACTGCTGCAGTAGGTTGCCGTATTTTTTCTTTCTCGGTGTGCATACGCGTATGCACGCCCTCGCACGTACCAGGTATAGAAATACGTGTGCTCAGTCGATGTGTGTTTTGCGCTGTCCCCCCCCCCAGGCGTATAGGCGTATCATAGGTTAACCCGTTCAGAAATACACACGCGTTTCGGGGACAATGTACTTAAAACCAGAGTGGGAATTATATTGCGGTGTTGTAGCAAAAGAGTCCATGTCCGCGTTTTGCGAGCGTTTTTTTTTTCCCTTCTCTTTATTATCTCTTTCGTTGTGTTCCCCCACCCCCTCCCCCCTCTATCGAAACGCCTCACGGTACCACAGAGAAACGAGCGAAGAAGATCGCACGACCCGGCGCAACACGGCGGCACGCGCAGCAGCTTCGGCGGAAAAAGTAGCCGGACGTCCTCCGGACGCCGCGGTGGCGATGGCGTCATCGGCGCCTCCCCTTACCCCTTGGACAACGGTGACCCCGACACTCTATATGGCCGCGAGAGCATCGGAGGCACCCCCCGGTATTCGATCCCTCCCCCTATTCCCCCTCCCCCTCCTTCTCCCGTTCCTCCTGGCAGTTCCGGCGTTCGCTCTGCTGGGGTTGCTCCTGGCCTTACCCCTGGCCGTAGCCCTATCCGTTCCCTTTCGAGTGGGATGCGCCGGGGCCGAAGCGGAGGAGAAGGGGCGCCGTCAATGCATGGCTCGGAGTCGGGCTCGGAGTCTGACTCGGAATCCGGCGCGGAATCCGGAGCGGAACCCGATGTGGAGTCCGGTGCGGAATCTGGTGCGGAGTTGGAAATACTGCCGCCGAAAAAGCAGGAGGAGAAGGGAGGGGAGGGGAGGGGGGCGGAAGCGGAGCGGGAGCGTTGGGCACGGCCCGTGATGACACCGGGATGTCGCGGTCAGGAGGAGAAGGGGCGGGGAAGGGGCGGGGAGCGGGTTTAGGGGTGGGGGCAGGAGGGGTTGGAGGGGTGTCGAGTCGGAAAGCGAGTGATAAGGCCCCAGCGTCTTACCGAGGGCAGCCCGTAGGAGGGGATGGGGGGGGGAGGAGGAAGCGAGGGGACGATCCGGCGACGAACGGTGGTAGTCTTGGTGATGTTGTTGTTGTTGGTGGTGGTAGTAGCGGTGATAGTGGTGGAGATGGTTTAGGCGAAGGTGGGGGGAGAGGGTGATGAGGAAGATCTGGAGCTGCGTCGGCAGGCGCTATTCCCGCCTTCCTTCTCCAGCACCAACCTGGTGAGTCAGCCGTCCTCCTCTATTTTCGACGAACGAGTAAAAGACGACAGTGTTGTCGATACGTGTGGTCAATTAGCTGAATAGAGTCTGATCCGACCGCCCATAATAAAATGTTGTTTATGAAGGTTATACATGATAGAAGTCCCTGCTGTAAATTCTCCTTCTGTTCTGCTGTCGATCGCTTCCGCCAAAATATAATGGCATTTGTGCGGAAGAGTGCGCACTTGGCCGCGCCTTTGGCGCTCTGTGCTCATTTTTGTCTTGTAGTTTTGTGCCTGGCGAGGCTATTTTTGTACTATTATAGTACTTCCGTCTCTCGAAATTTTCCATCCCGACACCCCCCCCACACCACACACCCCCCGCCCCTCCTGGTCTCCGCCTTCTCTGGCAAGGTCAGTAAAAAAATAGTGCGGGTTGACCGCATGTTTACACCACCTGGGGCGAGTACTCCTATATGTGCACGAAAGGAAATTACTACATGTATATATATGCCGGTATGTATTTTTTACACGAAGTATGCATCCTAAACGCAAGATGTTTTGTTTGTCTCAACATGGAAAGAAAATAAATAAA
Organism: Macrocystis pyrifera; assembly: GCA_031763025.1. Taxonomy (NCBI): domain Eukaryota; class Phaeophyceae; order Laminariales; family Laminariaceae; genus Macrocystis; species Macrocystis pyrifera. Next base: position 12,882,422 of record JASSKH010000007.1, on the reverse strand, counting down.
TGTTTTATGGACGCCGGAAGGCGGTGATGCCGGAGTATTATCTTATCATTCCGCCACAAATTCAGCGCCTCCGCCCACCTCCACCTCCCGCCTTCCACTGCCCCCCACCTCTCCCCTCCCCCCCCCCGTCCCCCGGCCAAACCCACTCCCATACCTCCCTGACCCCCCCCCCCCCCCCCCCCCATCTCACCGCGTCTTTTTTTCATGATGGGACCATCCGAACGACGTCTCTTGCGTGTTCCGCCCCGACCTCCATAGTGCTCCTCCCCGTCACGCTCACCACCACCATCACTGCATCTACGCTCACCACCACTACAACCACTTTGCCACAATGACAGCTATGCCCTCACCTTTCTACCTCTTGCCGAACAAATTACACGCGCACCCGCTGAAAACAGATGGGAATGTGGAGCCTGCCGAGCAAGCGGGGCGGCGACGCTCGGAGCGGCTACTCGTCCCCAGTCAGTCCAATGACGTCTCTCAGCCACAGTAACGCTGGCTGCCGCGGCCGCCTTGGCGCTAGCGGTAGCGGTGATGGTGGTGGTGGTGGTGGTGGTGCTAGTGGTGCTAGTGTTGCTAGTGGTGGTGGCGGCGTAGGGGCGCGGATGTTTATCAAAGGAGCCTTTGATGGCGAAACCGATTCTGAAGTCGGCGCTAGCCGTCGAGCAGGCGGGAGCGATGATAGCGGTGGTGGTGGAGGCGGCGGCGGTGATGTTGGTGGTGATGGCGGGCGGCGGCGGCGGCGGCGGCGGCGGTGGTGACGGTATCGACGAGGAAGTGGCGGTGGTGGTGAGGGAGGAATCGCCGCCTGCTAGGAGAGAATCGAGCGAAGGGAGGCCGGCCGTGGGGGAAAGCCACAACACTACCCCAGCCGCTGCAGCCGCTGCAGCAGCCGCCCCCGCCGCCGCAGCCGCAGGTGATACCGGCCGTGACACTACCACCGCCGCCGCCGCCGTCGCTCCCGTCACTCCCCGGCGGACCCTGAAAGGCTTTCTAGGAGGGTTGGTTCGTCGAGGAAGCGGCAACGATGGTGCAAGCGGCGGGTCAGGAAGAAACGGGGAGGAGGGAGGAGGGAGTTCAAGGGAAGGCGGGGTCGGAGTCGGGGTTGGGGATGGCGGTTACGCTTCCCTCCCGGTGTCGACACCTCTGGGGCGGCCCGCTGTGGGAGGTTCGAGGCTGGCTTCTCCCGGGGAGTCCTCGTCTGTTGGCGCTGGCGGGGAAGGGGTGGAGTCGCTCCTGCTTGTGAGTGGTGGTGGTGGTAGTGGTGGTGATGCGGTGTCTCATTTTCTTTTTTCGTGTGTGTTGGTGGGTGTAATTCTGTACGTGTACATGGGGGGGGTTAGGGGGTAGGGGGGTGGGGATGTACTCACGTCATGCTCGGCCGTAGTCTTACCACTATAGACCCTCGCATCCCTAGAATGCCGGGACGGAGCGGTTTTCACCGACCAGGCAGGCGGGTGAGGGGGTGGGAGTGGGGATATGTATGCGTGTATGTCTTGCGATTCTGCTGCTGCCGCTGCTGCCAATGCTGCTTACCTTGTGCAACTGCTCTCTTACAACTGCTGCCGCTGCTGCTGCTGCTCCTGCTCCTGCTGCTCCTCCTCCTGCTGCTGCTGCTACTACCGATGCTTCTACTCAATGCACCTATGACCCACTGCTTTTGGAAAAGTCGCAATTCGGCTCCCCCGGCTCGGCGCAAAGGGCGGGTTTCGGGTACGGCTCGGCCTCAGAGCATCAGCCAGCACCATCACCACCACAGACTTCAGCTTCAGCTGCTTGGTCCCCAGCCGGAGAGCCAACGGCGGCGGAGTTGATGGGATCCACACCCTCTTCCTCGCCAAAGAGGAGGAGGAAAAGGGCCTCGGGCGGATATGCGGAGTTGCGCTCGCGAGGCGGGAGGCGGAAGGGGTGGGGACGGAGGGCTTCGAAGAAGAGGAGGAGATGGAGGATGACGACGACGAGGAGGAGGAGGAGGAGGAGGAGGAGGAGGACTCTGATGGCGACGGCGAGGCTGGCTCGGTGCCTAAGGTGAGAAGCGGTCAAGATGGAGGTGGGGGGGCGTGTACTCATGTCATGCATGGCCGTAGTCATGTGACCATAGACCCTCGCATCCCTACAATGCCTGGACGGAGCACGTCGGGATTTCACCGACCAGACAAGACATCGCTTCCACCAAAGCGCGAAGCGCCGTGAGATGCTGGGCGTTTCGCATGAAGGGTGAGCTGCATCTCACTAAGAATTGCTTTTGAGGCGGATTTTGTTGCATAGGGATGACAGCGTCAATGAACTCATTCACTTTTGGGTGTGGCCACTTCCAGAGACAGCAATGGGTTTACCATGTAACTTCCTCGCCGGTGCCTTACCATATACACACTACTTGATGCGATCATCCCCCTTGTGCGCAGTAATTGTTCTCCCCGCACAAAAATGATCGAACTCGACCGCCAGCCGTAATAACCGCAAAAACTAAAGATGGAAAAAACGGTACCCTGGCTGTCTAGCTCGCGTAGTTGGAGGCGTGTTTTACAGCGTCGTCGCCAACCGACGCCAACCCAACCTATATCCCAGGGATATATCATGTAGGGGGGGGGGGTACTCGATATCATGCATGGCTAGTCGTATGATCATAGACCCTCGCGTCCCTACAATGCCGGGACGGAGCACGTCATGTTTCACCGACCAGGGGAGGGGGGGGCGGGGCTCTCGCCACAGGCGCGTTTGCGATGCTGTTTTAAGAAATGAGGCTAGATAGTAGGCGCAGGCAGAAGAGAAGGCCGGAAAAATTTCAAGGTGTTCAGCCGTCACGGACGTTTTTTTTTTTTTTTCCGTTTGTTAGTTGGTCTCGTTGTTTGTCTGTTTGTCTGTTCATTTGTTCCATTTATTTACTTGTTTGCTTGTCTGCGGGTTTGTTTGTTCGTTCGGTAGTCTGCTTTGTTTTGGGGGCGTGCGTGTGAAGAAGAGGAGGTCTCGCGTGGTCACCGTGCTCTAGACTCAAAGCGCAGCGCCGCGTGCGTGTAGCAGGTCTCCGATCCGAGCCTTCCTTTGTTCATGGCCGTCGCCCGCATCATCATCACGTGTCGTTGACTAGAGCCCCTCCTCTCCCCCCCCCCCCCCCCCCCCCCCCCCCCCCCCCCCCCCCCCCCCCCCCCCCCCCCCCGTGCGTGTTTGCGCGATGTTCGCGGTTGCGGCTTGGCATGGCGTGGCAGGTCATCTTCAAGGAGCGGTGGCGACAGAAGGAGGCAAGGCTGAGGAGGGCGTCGAAGCTGGGGCGAGCGAAAGAGTGGCGGTTGCTGCCTGTGATCGGTGGGACTACACGAAGTATTTCCGTGTGATTCAATTTTAGTCTCTGAAGGGTTTTCCAGCCGCTTGTTGTGTCCAGCTATTAATAAGAAGAATGAACTGTTTCTCACCTTCGACAGATCATCTACACAGATCATCGGTTCCCACCTAATGATCTAGATCCTTCAGGGCAGATAAATCCCTGATTTGTATCATTTGTATGATCTGTATGATCTATTGCAGGGGGCCATAGTAAATAGGACCAAGTATTGTTGGTGAAACTAGGGAAACATATGGATTTTCGTCTGTGCCGTAGGTCCTATTAACTATGGCCCCCCGTAATAGCTTATGTTGCATTTTGGGGGCCGTGTAGTCTGCATGATCTGCTGTCGCACTTGTTTCCTGGGTTGGATCTGTACTGTAGACAGATCCTGCACAACCTTTCACAACGGCAGATGATGAACTACTATTACGGGGGACCATAGTAAGTAGGACCTACGGTACACACAAAAACCTATATATTTATCTATTTTTACTAACAATATTTGGTCATATTTACTATAGTCCCCCGGAATAGATTATCTATCTGTAGAGAGATAGATCATGACCTTGTCCGAGGTGTGAACTGTTTTTTTTGTGTCTGTGTGTGTTTCGTGTTTGTCGGGGGGGGGTTCTAATGTGTTTACTGCTGTACCGGGTGGTGTTTGTGAACATGTTTTGCGCTTTTGTTTTTGTGTGTTTAGTGTGAAGTTATGTTTTGTGTTTTCGTGAGAATGTTTTTTCGAGTGGATTGAAAATGTGTTTGTGAGTGTGTGTTTTGCGCGGTGTTTTGTGCGTTTTGTTTCGTCTTTGGCGAAGTGTGTTCGTGCGTTCGTGTTAGTGAACGTGTTTACGCCCAAAAATGTAAATGAAGACGTGAAACATCTCAACTGCGAGGTCGAGGATTCCGTCCAAGTTGATATTTTTGCGAGCTGCGTGTGATGCCACCGATACTATTAATAGTGATACTTCCATCGCGCGTTGCTGCGGGTTTTAGGTAGCCTCATGAAGGATACCTGGTGCGTTACTGGTGTACACTTGGAAGCACGGAGTACTCCCCCTTGTTGAGGATATAACCAAATCTGACGGCTGCCCAAAAATCAGGGTGTGTGCATACTATCTTACGGGGGTCCATAGTTAATAGGACCTATGGCATACGTAAAAACCTACCAGTTATATATTTACCTATTTTTACTAACCATGTTTGGTGCAAGTTGCTGTGGTTCCCCGTAATATCACGTATGTTTTGTCAATGCGTTTTGCTTGTTTTTTTTTTTTTCATGCGGCTGTTTCGTCTTGTGTGTCGATATTTTCTTTTTTTCGGGCTTTTTTGTGTCTTGTCGTTCTCTCATTTTCAGTCAAAGCGGGCGACGACCTTCGGCAGGAGCAGCTGGCTTCGCAGTTCTTCACGCTGGCGCACCGGATACTGAAGCAGACTCCCCTCGGCAGTCGAGCGGGACTCAGGTGCGGCGGACGGGGTGTCGCCCGTGGAATGCGGACCTCTCGGCGACTGGCGACGGCAGGGGTGCGATCGTTTTCGTCTTTGTTGTAGGTGTTGATATTACGGGGGTCCATAGTTAATAGGACCTATGGTATACATAAAAACCTATATATTTACCTATTTTTACTAAAAAAAATTGGTCCTGTTAACTATGGACCCCCGTAATAGTGCTGATACATGTTGTCGGTTTTTTTTTTCTCGTGACGGTGATAAGTGACGGGATCACGGTGGTAGAGATATAGATAACGACCCCAGTGATGACCGGCGTAAGTGTTGGAGCTGTTGTTGTTAATTGTCCTTCCCTTTCCTCCCCCCCCCCCCCCCCCCCCCCCCCCCCCTCCTCTCCCCTGCTCCTCGACTGCCGCCCTTCCTTTCCCTGCCGTTTCGCCGCCGTTTTGTTTTTTTTATAATTCCGCTATTCCGCCGCCACCACCACCACGACGCGGCCCGGTCCGTTGCTGATGTCGCCCGTGTGCTCTGGGGAACGTAACCGGTGTTGATTCTGCCGGCTCTGTCGCCTGTCTGCCGGCGCCGGTCTGCTGGCTAAATGTGCTGCCGTGGCGTCGACGCGCTTCAGGCCGTACGATATTGTTGCGACGTCGCCCGATGCCGGGGTGATCGAGGCCATCCCCGACACCGTTTCTCTCGACGCTCTTAAAAAGGTTGGTTCGGTTGTGGTTTTGGTAGGCGTGGCGCTTGGGGGCTCGGGTGGAGATGGGGGCAGGGGGATGCACTGCTCCACGATAAATGAGGTGGTGGAAGTCTACCAGGGGGGTCAGGGGGGGGGGGTGTGGCGCCGGGGGGGTGTACTCACATCATGCATGGGGAGGACTCTTGATGGTAATGTTGTGATTCGTTTGTTTTAGGGTGGTGATCCGTCCTCAACGGTGGCCCCGACCCTGACCCCGACCCCAGCCCCGACCCTGACCTTTGACGCCCACGCTGTTTTGCGGCTTTTTCTCGCCGGGCTATGCGCAGAACGACCCGCTGTACACGACTCTCTCTGACTTTTTCCGGCGGCACTTCGGGCCGAACACCTCGGAGGGTTTCCAACGAGCGCGGCGTAATTTTATGGAGTCCCTCGCCGCGAACTGCATCGTCACCTACTTGCTGCAGGTACAGTACGGCGTGTGTGGTGAACGGCCCATTGTGCGGTGGGAATTTTGTTGTATGTTTCTGCTGGGCTGCTGTAAAATCTGGATTTTCGGGCTATCATTCCTCTCCCCGCCTTGCCTCCTCCCGCCTCTGTGTGGTGTGCAAACCCTTTCACTGTTAGTAGTGCGAAGAATTCTCCGACTCGGACTTGAAATAGTTTGCACCGCTGTGATGAGGCGTTCGAGTACGGGGTGAGGAGTTGTTGATGCTGACGTGAATGTGGATGTTTATGCTGTGCCGCCGAATTTTTTTCGATTACCCCCCTATCTCCCCCCCCCCATTCTCGAGTTCGATCATTTTTGTGCGGGGAGGACCTTTACTCCGCACAAGGGGAATGATCGTATCACGTAGTGTGGATATGGTGAGGCACCCTCGAGGCAGTTACATAGTAAACCCATTGTTGTCTCTGGAAGTGGCCGCACCAGAAATAAGTCAATTCATCGATGCTGTCATCCATATGCGAGAAAATCCGCCTCACAAGCGGTTCTTAGTAGGATGCAGGTCACCCTTCATGCGACTCGCCCAGCACCTCACGGCGCTTCGCGCTTGGTGCAAGCAATGTCTGTCTGGTCGGTAAAACCCGACGTGCTCTGTCCCGGCATGGTAGGGATGCGAGGGTCTATGGTCATACGACTACGGCCATGCATGACCATGAGTACACCACCCCCCCCCCCCCCCCCCCCCCCCCTCCTCCCCCCTCCACCATGATGAGGCCGACCGAGGGGGTCTGGCCGGCAGTTTAAGTGTGCGCACTCGCGGCCATCTTGCAATCGAGATGAGAATGGTGGGGGGAAGTGTTGTCGCGAGGACGAGTCCAGCGCCCGATCCCGCCCCGTGTGTTGTCCGTTTGTGGGTTGATGCGCCGACGAGAACTTTCGAAACCCAAGAGCTATGTTGGGCGGGTAGGGTAACACTAAACAGCAAAGCAATGGAAACAATGAAACTCACGCACTCGCGCGCGCCCCCCGACGTACACGCTGGTGGTTCGCTCTCGGACGAATGAAGGAATGATGGAGCCGTGAGTCGGCAAGATTTTAACCCTTTGAAGACTGCTGTCCCTTTTTGGGGGATGAGCCAGTGAGAGATGTTTGGGCTCAAAAAAGTGCGATGACCTCTATACCTTAAAGAGCGTTGACTTCGCGAAGGGGAGAGGGGATGCGACCGTTTTTTTTTTTTTTTCAGTGTCGTTTTTTTTTTTTTTCCAGAAACGGGAAGGTTAAGGTTGCCAATACCAAAAGCAACAAGATGTGTTCGGAAAAAGGTGTGGTCGAGAGAGAGCGAGGCTTCGGAAAACATCATTTGTCGACTTTAGGTAGCATGGTCGCCGTTGTTAAAAGCCCTTTTTCGGGCAAACCGCAGGCCCGTACGTATTGGGGACAAACCACTCAAATTCCAGAGCAGTTTGTTTCCCAAAACGAGCCTACTGTTTTCGCCCTAAACGGGTTGATAGAAAACTCGATCGTACCCCTGTCCCCTGTGTGAAAGTCAAGGCTATTTTTTACGGCAATTGCAACTCCGATATGTCTGCCGTGACACACGGTTCCGAGCGAACATACGAAGTCGAACGATTGAACGGAAGCAACGGACGAACGAAAATGGGCAGGTGAAGGACCGGCACAACGGGAACATTCTGCTGGACGCCCGAGGGCGCGTGATCCACATCGACTTCGGCTTCATGCTCGCCAACAGCCCTGGCGGGAACATCAACTGTGAGAGAGAGAGGGAGGGGGGAGAGAGAGAGAGAGAGAGAGATATTTTTGTTATTGTTGTTGTCGCTGTTGCTGTTGCTGTTGCTGGTGTTGTTGATGGGGGGGGGGGGGGAACGGTTTAGGTTTGTCGCTGAGCTCCACCGCGTTCCGTTCTTTTCCGGCCCGGTCCGTGCGCCCTTTTCAGTTATGTCCAGTTCAGTTCATTTCAATCCCGACCCTAGTTTTGTGGGGGGGGGGGGGAAAGAAGCTTTGCCGTACGTGTGCGCGAGGCAAACAAGTACAGCCTGCGGCGGCTACAGTATAAGGCTGGGTTGGCTCCTGCCGCACGCTTGCGTGGGTGTTGGGCAAAAATGTTATGTCTGCGGCGGGTCGGAGAGGACGAGGGACGAGGGGGAGAGGATGGCGCTTCTACAAAGTGTAGTGCTCGTGTACTGATGGCGATTCGGTCGTCGCATTTGTCTGAACACTTATGAACGTACGCGCGTATTGCTCTATCAGCTCCCGTTCTTTTTGAGTATGTGAAGTAAGTGACCCAAGGCTCTGATGCTAAGCCGTTTGCCCCCGAGACATGATTTTATTACCCTTCGGGGACCCGGGTTGCTTGTTGCCTTTCACTTCGTTTTTTTTACCTCATGTTTTCGTTTTCGTCTGTTGTTTTCCTGCGTGTGCCTGCGCTTGCGCTACCCACCGTCGGCTCGCCCGCCCTCCCGCCCGCACCACGCTTGACGCGGTCGTCAGTCGAGTCCGCCCCCTTCAAGCTGACAGCCGAGTTTGTCGACCTCATGGACGGCCCCTCTTCCGCATGCTTCAAGGAGTTCCGCGAGGTATGCAGGCGTTTGATGCAAGGGACCCTGTAATTTTTGTTAGTACTGTAGTGCACTCGGTGGGCTCTCCCTTCGTGCGCGCACATTTAATCGTGGATTTGTTTCCTCGTCTGCCAAAACTCTATCGTATATGTGAGTATTAATGTGTTCCTTCATGACCAAAGCTTTCACAACGCCTACGTATCACACCTCCTGCTCTCCGATTTCGAGTGGCCGCTCAAGCGACCCACAACACGCCCTGCTGTTGCCCCCCCCCCCCCCCCACTCTTGCCCCCCCCCCCTCTTTTCGAAAACCCGCATGCATTTTTCGCCCTCGTTGTTTTGTGACGACTCTAAAAAAAAACATGTATAAAAAATGACCCTCTCCCTTCCCTCAACTCCCCAACAGTAAAAGCTCATTATAATGTAACGACGATGTCGATGGCATCATGACGGCGAAAAAACTACGACGGTTCTCTTTACGTGTGCGCAGGTGTGTGTTCAGACGTTCATGACCCTCCGACGCAAGATGCCGCGGCTGATCCTCCTCCTCGAGGCATCTTCCGTCGGAAACGCTCACCTGCCCTGTTTCGGTGGCCGACCCGAGGAAGTGGTCAATGAGCTGCGCGGGCGCTTCAAGCCGGATGTGCACGACCGAGCCGCGATGGCGCACGTGCACGGGCTGATCAACGCGTCGATGGGGTCTTGGAGAACCTCTTGGTACGACCTCTACCAGAGCTACGCTGTCGGGATCGCGATGTAGCTATCATATCCTATGGGACTATTATGTGGCTGTGGCTGCGGCTGCGGCTGCGGCTGCTGCAGTACACGGCGAGCAGCCTGCAGTACAACCGAGTAGCCTCCGGTACAACCGAGTAGCCTCCGGTACGACGCGAGCGACGTGCGGTACAACCGATTCGTCTGCTGTACAGCAGGAGGGGGCTGCAGTAGGGTCGAGAAGCCTGCAGTACAGCCGATCGGCCGTACAATAGGCTACTAGCAGCCGTACAATCGAGTAGCCTGCAGTGTAACCGAGCAGCCTGCTGTACAACGGACTAGCCGTACGTATGATATAGATAGCCGATAGCCAAAAACAAAATAGCCGTGCAACAGAGTCTCGGTAGCCACGCAACAAAACATCTGCAGGTGTGCAGCAAATCGGAGTGACCACGAAATGATGGCAGCATTTCTTCGTTATGATTACATAGACTACGGTATACAGTATTTATGTTGTTTGTTTCTTGTTTGTTTGTTTTGTGAACGTTTTTTATTCTATTGTGTTCGTTTCTTCTTGTTTTTTGTTGTGTTGCGGGGGGTTATCTTTTGCGCTTTTTTATGGTTGGTAACGTTTCTGTATTGTTTAATGTTTCCCGGTGGCTCGGCGCGGAAGGGGGGGGAGCGGGAAGTTTTTGACGATGGAAGAGGAGGAATAGAGAAGGAGGAGGAGGAGGGGGGAGGGGGGGGAAACGGTGTGATACAGATAGTGCATCCAGATCCTGCTGTGTTATCCTGTTGCGCTAGTGCAGTTGTGTGTGAATATACCAGGCAGATTGCGACGGAGGTATGGCATCGTATGTAGGGCGGCGGTCTTTGTGCCCCCCTCCCCCATTTCCCTCCCGCCTCCCGCTCCTTCCGAATCGAACAGCAGTGTCACGTCGTTCTAGTTGCCAGACTTTCGGGTATGCTCGTCAGTGTTCGTGGTCGGTCGGTCAATCCGTTGGTCGGTCGTCACAAGCTTGTTGGCCGAAAAAACTATTCGACGAGTTTCTTTTTTCCATTGCTCCACCCAGCGAGGGAGAGTGCTATCGCGCTCCGATTGTGGTCGATCGCTCACTCGATCGATCGATTGCTCGCCCCTTTGAACGTTGTTTGTTCTGCTCGTCGAGATAAATGGATAGGGAGGGTCACGTAAGGTGAACATGTCATTTTTCGGCGGTTGGGCACAGGCAGGCGGGCTTCTTGCCGGGTGGTGGGGGGGGGGGGGGGGGGGATCGGGGCGGCCGGTGGAGATGCTGTTGGACCTTGTTTGGCGTGCTTAGGCCGAGGGTCGGGGAACGGCTATGCGGGGAGCGGTAGACGTGTAGGTACACAGGATAGGGTGTTGGTACTGGGATTCGTCACGCAGGAGTGTACCGAGGCTATTTATAGTGCTGATTTGGCGAATCAGGTCGTGTGCAACCGAGTAACTAGCAGCGAGCGGTGTTCCACGGCATGTTTGGTGTGTTGGGGGGGGGGGGCTCGGAGGGGTTTGTGGTTTGTGGTTGGTGTATCGTATGACAGCTGCTGAGGGTCTCTTGTTTCAGAGCGAGACGACCCGCGCGGTTGACGTGGCCGTGGCTGGCCTTTTTTTCCCGTCGGAGTGGGCGACTGATACCGTCCTTGGTGTTGATTTTTTTGTTGTTTGTTTGTTGTTGTTTCTGGGGGTAAATTTGACGGCGGCATCAACCGCACGTTGTGGTGGCCGAAGCGAAACCGCTTCAACTTGACCGAGAGCAAGATGGCGTATTTTATGAAGATGTGCAATATTTGGCTTCGTCCTTGTCGAAACTACAGTAGCGGCCGTCCGTGCTGTCGGCACCAAAATAACCGAGAGCGATCATCGCGCTACCTAGTCGCAACGAGGGGGCGTCGATGGCTTCCTCCGTCATCCATTGCTGATACATACTGAAAAGTGATTGTGGCAGGAGCGGCGGCGCCAACGCTCGGGGCCGTGAAGTATCGCCATCATGGTGTCATGTATCACTCAGGGACGCGACAGGAGTCAGTCAGACTGACAGCCAGCGATGGAATACATTGCTACCATAACACCATCAGCCCTTTTCGCGTCGTTCCAAAAGTCACGATGCCCCGCCCAGAATCTCCCGAGAACACTTACGCCAAAGCGCGCTCACAAAGAAAGGGCGAAGCGCTGCGCTGAATACACGAACGGAGAATTTCGAATGCCCGCCAGACTACAGTAAGTACCTCAACAACACGCAAGAAAACGGGCGAATCGCCGGTTTGGAGCGAGAATTCCCAATTCCCTCCAGGCTACCTCCAACACATGACAACACGTACCAGGTGTGTCTTCGGCAGTGCTTGACGGCGGTCATAGCACTCTTCCTGCCGTGAGGCAGCAGCAGCAGTGGATGGAGAGGGAAAGGGAAAGGCAAGAGCAAAGGGGAGGGCTGTACCGCTTCGCTGGCAAACAAGGCGTTTGCGAGCGAGAGCGGAGAGACGACCTTTACGCGCCCAAATCTATGTATCGAGAACAGTAGCCAAGGCCAAGGCGCGAGCCAAGCTAAGCCAATCACACCCGGCGATGTCCCTTGTGATGAAGCGATACAAAAATTGCGAACCAGAACAAGAGCATCGATGACGGGGACATTATGTTCTTATCGCTCTGTCGCCCCAAGGGTTCGCGGCGGTGCGTGGCCCCTCGTAGACACCAGGTATATATATACTTTAAAAAAAACGAACCGCGTCGTGCGAGCGAGTCTCTCTATTACGGGGGTCCATAGTTAACGGGACCAAATTTTGTTAGTAAAAATAGATAAATATATAGGTTTTTATGTACACCATAGGTCCTATTAACTATGTACCCCCGTAATAGTAAGAACAACGTATCACACCTCGCCGCCCCCCCCCCCGCTCTCTCTCTCTCTCTCAGAATATAGAGGGAGTCGACGTCCTCGCTCGCCGGTCCCCGAAAGAAAAAAACGCTGCACACAGGAGCAGGGCGCGGTCTGATGAGTGATGATAGTTTTGGTGCGTCTATCGACAGAGGCAGTAATCAGCTGGGAAGCACGGGCATGTACGAGCCCAATCAAAGAATACTCGAGGCAGGCAATAGAAACCGCTTGGACCCACCCCGATGGACTCCAAAAGCAGAAGAAGAAGGCGATGCCTTTCCCGCTATCAGGGTCTCGTCGCGCGGCGTCAATGCCCGGCCCCATGCGCAGGCAGGCAGATGGTGTGTGGTGTGGCATATCACCTACTACGGTACCTCCTTGGTGGCCAGGCAGACCGGCCGGCGGTGATCGCTGTCGGCTGCGGAGGGGAGGGTCGTCAGTGGGAAGTCTCGGTCGACCGGAAAATAGGGGGGAGGGGGGAGGGGGGGTGAAAATGGCCGTTTTGGTGTTTGCAGTGTGCGTAAGTGTGCCCTGTCTACAATATAGAGTACTAGCGGTGTGTATCCACGAGATGTGAATGTGGATGGATACCTTTGTCACTTTTGGATAATTAGTGGGTTGATTGATGATGACATTGCACGTCCAGCGGAGGAGCCTTGGGCGCAAAAAGGCAAACCACAAAATAAATGCCAAATAAACGATGTATGTGTGTAAATAATAATAATAATAATAATAATGCGTGTCGTACGAAGGAGATATATACGTGTTTTCTTGCTACAGCAGTAGTGTGTGTTGACCCATTCTATGGTACCGAGTACGGAGTTTTACAGCTAGCTACCCTGCCCTAAATACTGCTGTAGGTCCGTGTATAGGCGCCCAGTCCCAAGTTTGTCCAAAACGAACGGTATTTAATCAATGGAAATTCGTTCCTACCGGTATCAATTTTCAATTTTCAGATTTTGGATTTTGAGGGGTTCCAAGTTGATGAAAATGCATGTCTTTGGCGGGGACAACATGTCGTTTAGAGTTGGCGCAGCAGCGCTTGAGCTGCAAGTTGGCTGTCCAACTGGCAGCAGCATCGCAAGCAGCCAGGTCCACTCGCAGCGCCACCTGGCATGCACTCAGCACTGCATGCTGATACCCGTTACCCAGCCTGTGTGAAGCCACCCAAGGGGTATTGGTGTAACAATTGCGCTGCTAATTGCCACTCCCTGCTGGTACGTACAGTACCAGGTACCACAGGTACGAGGTACTAGGTACGCCGGTCACAAATATGTATCGTTCTGTCGGTAGCGACCCAGCGTTGCTTGAAGGTGTGCTCAACGGAAACATGAAGGAAGCGAGGGCAGCGCTCGCGGATGGAGCGAACGTAAACGGGTCTCCGAGGCTACCCATCCCTCCCATCTCTGCCGCCGCTGCCATGAACGAGGTCGGCATGGTCAAGCTCATGATCGAGCACGGGGCGGATCCCAACCGCCCGGCCAACCGCGACATGGTAAGCCCAAGCACCGACATTGGCGTCAACCTCTGCGAAGGAGATCGCCCCCTGCACGTGGCTGCCAAGCTCGGCAGGCTCGAAATCGTTCGCTTGCTACTGAACTGGGCCGGCGCCGACCCCAACACCACCAACAAGACGGGCCGCACCCCGCTGATGGCGGCCTGCGCCTGCCTGGACAACCGCGCCGAGGTGGTCCGGTCCCTTCTCGAGGCGGGCGCAGACGCGACTTTGGAGGAAGAAAATGGGTACACTGCTCTGCACGTGGTGGGGTACTACGGCCGCATCGACTTGGTCGACATGCTGCACGCCGAGGCACCCGAAACCCTGAGCCGCGCCGCGTCCACAGGGGAAACCCCGCTCTGCATCGCGTGCGCCCAAGGCCGCGAGAACGTGGTGACCCGGCTGCTGTCGCTGGGGGCGACTCACCGGGTGTGGCGCGACGACCGCAGCGCCTGCGCGCTCTCGATGGCGGCAATGAAGGGACGCAAGGGTATCGTGCGAATCCTGATCGATGAAGGCTTGGGGGCGGTCGGGGGCAGGGCGATGGTAATGCCCGACGCCATGTACGCCGCCATCCGCAGCCGCCACGCGGATGTCCTCCTTATGCTTCTCGCAGCGGACTGGGAGGAGCCGCGGTCGGTGTGGGCGAATGCCGCCATCATGGGCAGGCCACTGCTTCACATTGGAGCTGGCCACTGCTATCCCGCCGCGGTGAGCGTCCTCCTCGCGGCCGGAGCGGACGAGAAGGCGCGTGACTATGCCGAGTTCACCCCTCTAGAATACATCGGGTTGGAACCCGGTCCAGAGACTAGTAAGGTTGTATCAATGGATGAGGGAGAACCACTCGCCATTCGCCGGATGCTGGAGCGCGCCTCGGCGTACCGAGCTCGATCGTGGGCGTGGCCGGCTGCCGAAGGAGAAGCGGATGCCGGGGGTGGTGGTGGTTGTGGTGGTGCTGGCTGGTGGTCGGGGCACTGGAGGAGGAGTTGCTTCCCTCTTGTCTCCGACCGCGCCCAAGGTCCCGAAGGCCCAGAAGGCGGCGAAGGCTCCGTCAGTGCCGCGTGGTACGCGAATCTTCCGGCCGAAGGAGAAGAACAGCAGCAACAGCAGTAGCAGAAAGTTCTTTGTCAATGTCGTCGGCAGGTGCGTGCTCTATGCAGACTTCGAAGTATCTATATTTTGCGTTTTTTTTTGCGATGGCGTCACAGGGGGGTGTTCGCTAGATGAGTTTTTTTTGGTACGCCGACAGTCGAGCATGTAACGGCTCTCATGCGCTGGTGAAAGTTGTCTCACTGTTTCAGCGCTCGTACGTACTGACTGCTGCTGTTGTGTCAAACCAGTACTTCATGCTATGGCGATTTATCCTGTGCAGTACGTACGCGTGCTTGATGTACGCTACGATCATGCAACTTCGTAGCTTAGCGAGCACCCGGTAGTGGACAATGTCACGATATTCATGGTATCCCGTTTCCCCTCTATTGTCGAGGAGGCGTGTTTCTGATTCAACACGCCAAAAATAATTTATACAACCCCCCTGCTCTCAGAACTCTCTGAGAGACAGGAAAGTGGGAATCATCAAGATAAGACATCAAACTCTGTGAGTAACTGCACGCGTCTACTTGTAGCTCGACATGCATTACAGTGGTCGGGCCAGCCCCATACTGCCCCTTTTGCTATCCGGTATCCAGCCTGTATCCCCTGGCATAGCATCAAACATGGCGTCGTCAGCAGGACAAGGGTCGTTGGTCGTGAGTTCAAATCTCACGTCCACCATGAAAACGCTTTTTAAAGAAAAGTGAATTTCCTTATGTCAAGAACCTGATTAAACACTCTTCCTGGGTCCCCAGAGATAATGAAGAACTGTGGACTGGACGCGTACGGCCCCATACGAAGACCAAGGACCCCGCTGTTCCGAGGGGGGGGGAGAGTGTTACAAGGCGCAGATTGGGTAGTAGGCGATTGATGAACCTTTTACCAGTAGCCCAACCGACTATGACCTTAACAACAGCCGTCCACTCCGCACGCACGCCGCATGATGTTGCTCATACATACTGCTACAGTAAAAGACCTTACAGATTTAACATTTACTCCTTATGACACTTCAGAAGAAAAACTTGCCGAGAAAACATGGACGGTTTTGGCATCGGCCGCAGGAGGGAACACGAGGAGGGATGCTGGGGTAGGGAATAGGGGGTGCGCCCGAACTGCAACGTAGGGAGATGCACGGCACAAGCGCATCATGATACACATCTACTGCCGTATACTCTTCCAACACGGTTGATGAGACCACACCTGTCGTTTTCTAGATCGATTAGACCACACGTGTCGTTTTTTTTTGGTCGCTATACCCGGGGTCCCAATATCTCAAGCAGGGTTAGTTATTAGTGCATGTGCAGCAACTCTGTTCGGCTTCGGGCTTTGCCATTGTTGTGTGCTCCTTGTAATGGACTCAGCAACGAAGCCAACAGCTGACAGCCGGGCCACCTCCTGCCCGCTGCTTCCGTGTCAGGTATTGCCTGAAGAGATGCTAATCGTAGCTGTGAGTATTTGTGACGGGCAAGAAAGTGCTTCACCGATGGATGTCGAGGAGATTCTGCTCCTGCTGCTCTACTGGTGCTGGTGCTGGTGCAGCTGGTGCTGCTCCTGCTTGTCCTGATCTTGCTTCAGCTGCTGCTCCTGGTGCGCTGTTTTGGCGCCGCACGAAGAGAGAGGCGGATCTTGCTTGCCCTTGTGCCGGGAGGAAGGACCTTTGAAACTTGTGACGCTTTAATTTTTTGTCGAAAGCTTCTTGATGCTCGTTCGGTGGTGGGTGTTGACGGCCGCTGTCGCTTGCGTTGAATGCCTTGCTTGGGGGAAATACTAGTTGTGTATGTAAAGTGCCTTGTAATAGTATCATTCACGAGTGCCAAAAATCCTTCAAAATCGATCGACGAGCAGTGGGAATTCTGAAACTTCTGCGCGATATCAACCGAGGCATGTAGGTACGTGCGAGGGGGAGGAGAGACACCTGTGACTGAGGCTTGGTCGGAAGGTCCTCACGGGTATAAAGAGTTGTGCGAGATGAGTTAGGAAGTAAAAATGATGATTATATTTCAGGGGTGGCGTCCTCGGTACTCTTCCCGAACGAAGCATGCCTTCCAAACAAACGTCAACGCGCACTACGTGTGTGCGTGTGTGCGCCGCCTTCAAGTCGGGAGAAGCCTGCCGATTCGCGGGACCCTCTGCTAGCAACGGTGCCCGGCCTTCAGAACAGCGTAAGAGCCATATAGCTGTATTCAGCAACCGCAACTACAGTGAGTGCTACAACAACAGTTGATGCTGAGTACGATACTTGGATTGTACATACCTCGTATGTGCGTAGTTTCGAAGTGTTTACTTTCCAGAGTGTTACGGAGGAAGCTACTACATGTGGATGTGATGATGTGGCCTCGAAGTTCACCATAAAGTCTTCCCCAGGGTATGGTACGCATTGTTTTTTTGTTTTTTGTATGGGGGTATTGCCACAGCTCAATGCTGTCACACTGTTTTATAGAGGAAGAGTGACGCCTCAGGATTTTTACCACATGACTGTCGCCACAGAGTTGTTGCTAGGTTGCTACGGAAGCGTTGGCACAAGAAGAGGTACACCTAGTTGCGGCATGTTCGCGGCAAGCAAGCGAATTGCCAACGCCGGCGCAGTTCTTCCAAACGTATCAGAGCGGAGGCACGAAGCACCAACAGGGAGGAGGCATGTGCATTGTATGCGAAACGCCAGCCCTACCCCCTACATTTCTAGTAGGGGGCAGTGGTGAGAAACGCCCCCAAGGACGAATGCCTACTCAGTTCACACTACGGACACGTCCCGGCAAGATTATATCTAAGAGCAGGCAAACTTCACACCTGTATCAGCATCAACACGGCTGATGTCCAGACAATCTCCGAAAAGGAAGAAAGACATGACGCGCAGCAAGATGGTGACAGCGATCCTGGTGATGACGATGGCGCTTATGATGTAATGCAGCGTCAACGATATGCGTTGTCGTACTGCTCCCTAGGTGATCACATTTTCAGGTTGGATGGAAGCATCGACGTTTCTGGGAAATTTCAGACTTTAAAAGTAGGGAAGCGGCCCAAAACAGGTGCTACCTGGTCGCTTGGACGGCAAGGACGGACGGGGATATTTTAGATGCGGTTACAAATTAACAAGCAGCAGCGATGACTCAACATCAAAGCTGTTTTCGTTCGTCGCTAAAACCACCGACAACGGTCCCGACAACCGAACACCTTAAATACTCCAATCGGGGTGTGGTGTTGGTCGGTGTTCAGGTTGAAGTTAGGGAAGGTTGGGAGTCAATCGGAATAGAAACAAGCGACAACCACCCGAATTCCTTTCCGATTTAAATGACGGTCCTCTGCGGTGTAACTCTCGCCCTGTTCGTTTTCTTCCCTGGTTGCGCTGCTGCCGTGGTATCGTCTGTGTGTCGTTTTTCGTCTACGATTGGATCGCCTCGCCACCAGGTGCCAAGTTTGTGTTACACTTTTTGCTGACCCTAAATCTGCCGCCTCGTCCCTCCAAACCACCGGGACTCGCGCAACCCTGCCCTCTGCTGTGTGGTGTTAGTGTGAGGTTCTTCGTGCTCCTCCCGCGTGCGGGCCATCGCGCGTTCTGACGGGACCGTGAGGGGAACCAATGCATGGCTTTTGAGTGGGTCAAAGTAGTCAGGAAACAATTGAAAACCATACAGAGCAGACAGAGCAGATGGGTTCATATATACCAGGTGGTGAATGCTTTTCAGTCTGCTAAACGAAAAAAGAAAAGAAAAAATAATCTCTGCGGGAATCGAAACAGGGTTGAATCGGGTCAGAGCGTTGCTCTGTGCTGCTGGCGGTTGGTGATTGATACTGGGGCTGTGGTGTGGTGTGTCACGTTCTGCTGCTGTTTTGTTGTTGGGGTCGGGCCCAGTATGGCTTACGTGATAGATCCCGGGGTCCTAAAAAAATCGTCCTCAAGATCTCCGCCTCAGATTTCTTTCGTGATTTGGGATTTACTGCCGACGGAAAACCTAAGAGTAAGCAAACTCTTAGGAACATTTGTAGTGGTTAGGCCAGAGATTGAAAGAGACAGACAGGCAGACAGGCACGCGGACACGGTCGGTATCTGGCACCGAGTTATTGACGACGACTATGGCGATGATGGTGGTGATCATGATGACCAGGACTCCAAGCTGATGGTAAAAATGATGGTGGTGGTGATGAGGTCGATAACGAGGACGGCAACGATGACGAGGATGGCAGTGGTGATGTCGATGGTATATTTTGTTTGGCGAGAGAGTAAAAGAGTAGATAAGTATCCCACACCCTGCGTGGGGAGGGGAGCGGCGGCTTGCCATTGGCATACCGTTGCTCTGCCCCTCAGCGCGTTTGCAGGCCGGCGCCAATCCTCACGGCTCAACGACAATTTTCGGCTGTGAGGGGGGAATTCGGCGAAGTCTTAACCTTGGACCAATACAGCAGCACCTCGTTTTGATGATCGTCAAACTGATGTAAAAAATTGCCAGCCGTTGCTGTTCAGCACGCCACACCACGCACCACACTGGAGCAGCGGCGGGAGCCTTTCGAGGAAAACAAATGCGGTTTTCAAACAGTAATTACTCACGTACCGCCAGCGTATTCACTGATGTACCAGGCGTAGCATGTAATAAAGCGGGGAAAGGGCACACGAAACTCGGGGCGAAACGACGACGACACTATTCATACCACTGCTGTACACCACGCAGGACACGCTACGAACCATACCACCCCAGTACTACTACTACTGCTGCATGAGCGAAAACTCCAGCTATTACTAAATAGCGTGTGGGCTGTTTGCTCCGTATTTTGGTTCGTGCCTCCAGTGGGACGAAGCTAACCAACCCCTCCCCCCCCGCCAGCATTACTTTTAAAAAAGCGTTCCACTAGAAAATGTAGGAAACGATTACTCTCGAGCGAGTGCTCCACCTGGCCCCTACTGCTGATCGAAATATACATTAAATATATAACGAGAGGTATCGCTAACAGATACATAGAAGAGTCAGCCCACGCGCCGTGAGTTTTGTCGATGGGCAAAACGCTTGTTTGTGAGGAAGGGTGTTTTTCACGGAGAGCACCTCTTGCGAACGAGGGGGGGGGGGGGGGGGAGGTCCGAAAAAACGAAACCAAACACAGACTTATGTCCGGCACTACATGTATGCGAGCGCCCTAACTTGTTGGCTATTCGACGAGTAAAATAGTCCGTGTCCAGAATCCGCGGGCACCGACACTTTTCGCCTGTAAACGCCTACTCCCCCCAATTAACCAAAACGACACAAAGCTCACAACCCAAAACCGGCGCAAATAAGTAAAGAATAACACGAAGACAGTAGTGTGGACGAATTTCCGTGGCTTTAACACAAAAAAATGGTCGAGAGCGAGAGGGCAAACAGAAACAACAAAGAACGGACAAAAATTGTGGGGGAAAAAAACTATCTAGCCCCTGAACAACGGATCCGTTTCTTACAAATCTCCTGAAGATCCACTCTTTTTTAAAGACAATCTTCTCAAGGATACACCGTCTATAATATCCCCTCAAATATCGACCCCCTTAACGATAATTTTGTCCAAGATTGGCCTCCTAAAATAGTTCACTCCCACGGCAGCTCGCGCCAGTTCACCTGGCCACCTCCCCACACAAATGGCAGAGCAGGAGCGTAGTGCTTAAATAACCGTGTAGACTAGAGAATTAGCCAATCGGTCAACCGATCAATCAACCATCCAATTAATGAATCAACCAATCAATCAGCTAACTAATCAACCGACCAATCAACCAACCAATGAATCAAATCGATGAAGCAACCCATCAACCAATCAATCAGCCAACCGATCAATCAATCAACCAATCCATCAATCAACTAATCGATCAGCCAATCAACCAATCAACCAATGTATCGACTAATCGAACAGTCAGGTCAGTCTACGATGGTGGAGAAGGATCGGACCTGTGTGCTCATCAGGCTAGAGTACGCGCCCTTCCTATCGACGAGGTCTCCGTGGTTTCCCTCCTCTACGACCTGCACCAATACCAACAAATACGATACAGAAAACGGGAGGAAAAGGAACAAGAACAGGAACAAGGAAAATAACAAAAGTCATGAAAATTTGAGGAGCACGAGGAGTATTCACATTTTATACCATATCTACATATAGTAGTGACCCCTCTATAGTGCCGGTTGGGTAATGCCGGCTGCCCGCTACCTATAGTGCCTGTGGAATCGCTTGGCACTGATGGGATGAATCAACCAGTGTGGTAGTGTGCGGAGTAATTAGTGCCGGTTGGTTACCGCTATATATAGTGCCAGTGTTTTGTTGGCTGCTGGCGCATACCGGCACTATAGAGGGACTATTTGCTGTATTTACAAGGCGAACAGAAACAGGTCAAAACTGCGGACGCCTGGTCTGCGGCAGAGCTCGCGCTCTCCACAGAGCGCGGCCACTACGACCACCAATAACAACACCATCATCACTAGCAACAACATCGCCAACAACACCAACACCAACAGCAATTGCCAAAAACACTGCCGATACCAACATCACCCCCGACACAGACACAAAAAATCAATATCAACATGAACAGCACCAGCAACACCAACACGAACATCACAAAAAAACGCCACAATCGTGACCAAAGTACCGCCACCTCATCACTATAAACACAGACATCATCACAATAAACACCGCCAACAGCATCGCCGACACCGCTAAAGTCCACCACCAGCGCCGACACTAAAAGCGGCCCCAGCACCACCGAAACCACCAGCACCAGCACCAGCACCAGCACCAAAACAACACCAACACAACACCACTACCACCAACACCACACACTAACACTAACACTAATACCACCAACATCATCAACATCAACACCCAAAACACTTAACACAACCAATATCATCAACATCAACACCAACAACACTTAACACAACCAATATCATCAACATCAACACCAGCAACACTTAACACAACCAATATCATCAACACCAACACCAAAAACACTTAACACAACCAATATCATCAACATCAACACCAACAACACTCCAGGCACCACAAACACCGCCAACACCACGTGCACTTGTCAGAAGAAACGGAATACGCATTCGCTTGCTCGCCTTCCCCTGAGCCAGCACACATATCTTATCGGCGTTCACCACCGTGGAAAGGCGGTGCGCGATGACCAGCACCGTCCGGCCCTTCGTCAGCCGTCCCAGCGCCTCCTGCACTAGCGCTTCGCTGTGCGCGTCCAGCGCGCTTGTCGCCTGATCAGTGAGTTCAACATATCGGGGGGGGGGGGGGAGGTAACGGTTATAATTGCGTTTTTTTTGTGGGGGAGAGGGGGGCAACGGTAGTAATCCCGGGAGGGGGGGGGGCAACGGTAATATTTTTGGGGGGAAGGGGGCAACGGTGTTGGTTCGGCGGGGGGGGGAGGGAGGTCGGCGCAACGGCAACAATTTGGAGCGGGGGGTGGCGGCAACGCTAAAAATTCGAGGGTGAAAGACGGGACGGGTGGGGAGGGGATATTTGCGGTTGGCTTGTTGGAAAGGCAGTGGCGGGGGGGTGAACGGGGGGGGGGGGGGGGGGCTCTTGCTGCAACTGCATGATTGGGAGGGGCCTCTGCAACGTCACTGCTGAAACCATCCGCTTGCCTTCGTCGCCGATGGGTCGATAAATTGTCAACGCGCTTGCGGACACTTATGAGGGTCTCCAATGCTAAAAAACCAAACTAACGGCAGAATCACACAATCGGGGGGAGGCGGCTGAGAATACTCCAAGCCTCTTTCATCATACGACCCTGTAGAACCATCCCCCCCCCCTTCGGTCATACGACTACGGCCATACATGATAATGAGTACACTCCCCCCCCCCCTCTGTATGTATCAGCGTCGTTCTCGGCCTTTAATTTGATTTCTATCTGAATAATAATTCTGCTCTTTTTATATCTGTTGGTTGTTTCGTCGGCAAAAAATGCGAAACTTCACTGCATCAAGAATGAACAAGGACAGGGTATGATATTTCGATTCGTCAGCATGGAAGGTAAAGTTTCGTTTTTCGTTTACCTCGTCAAGGATAAGGATGCGCGCGTCCTTCAGCACGGCGCGCGCGATGGCGACCCTCTGTCGCTGGCCGCCGGAAAGCTGCACTCCGCCTTCGCCAACGAGAGTAGCAAACCTGAGGTAAACAGGTACCGGTCAAAATGTTTATGAAGAAAGCCTTGTTTACATTCCAAGTAGCAGTGCGTAGCAGCTGCTATAGGTGCGGATAAAAAATCGTGATCAAGAGAACATTCCGATTATTACGGGGGACCATAGTAAACAGGACCAAATATTGTTAGTAAAAAAAGGTAAATATATAGGTTTTTATGTATACTACAGGTCCTATTAACTGTGGACCCCCGTAAAAGCACCAGCATCTGATTGAGGTACGGCCAAACTCACAATGAAGAGAACGTTCCAAGCAGCATGACGTAGCGGCTGCTTAAGGCGTGCCGTCAAAATCGTTCACGAAGAGTCGCAAATAAAAAGAAGCAGCAGCAGCAACCGCAGCGGTACATAGCATTGTATGAGGTGCAATCAAAATCAGGTGCAAAGCCCCAGAGCCCCTGTTTTGCCGCTCGCCTCGTCCTTCGTCTTTGCCTGCTTTAATAGTACTCTGGCTGGTGATTAGGTATTTCACCTTCGCAACGAATTTCTGTATCGGAACCTGCTTCCTTCCTTCCTTCCTTCCTTCCTTCCTTCCCGCACAAAGAAAAAAAACATCAACATCAACACGTAGATTCAGGGCCGTCGCCTACCACCACCTTCACCACCACCACCACCACCACTACCACTACCACCACCACTACTGCCACAACCACCACCAACTGTAACCATGCAAAACGTCCTCATCGTCACGAACACGTCTTGAGAAACGCTCGCAAGGTCCGTCATACTCGGGTTGGGCCAGGGGATAGACAAACCAAAGGCATCCGGTCGTTTTTTCGCTTGGAAGGCACACGTTCCGTGGGTCGGTCGGTTGGGTAGTCGGTGGGTTGGTTGGTCGGTCGGTCAGGCGATCGGTCGGTCGGTCTGTGGACTGGTCTGCTAATCAAATTGTCTGTCGGTCGGTCAATGAATCGCTCAGTCGACTAATCGGTTGTTCGGTCGGTCAGTCGTTGGAATTATCGTTCATGTCGGTCGATCAGTAGGCTAGTTCATGCTCGTTCGGTCAATCCGTCGGACAGTCTGTCTATCGATTAATGGGTGGGTGGGTCGGTCAGCCGTTCGATCGGTCTGTCTGTCGGTCGGTCGATCACTAGCTTGGTCCGCTCGAGGCAGGTCAGTCGTATGGTCAACATGTCTATCGGCAGGTCGGCCTGTATTCGATCGGCTGGTCGGTCAGTGTGTCGTCGGTCGGTCAGGTCCATCCCTCGGTTGATCCGTCAGTAAGGATTACTCAACAGAGGAAGCCAACGAGGCAGAAGGGAGCACAAAAGCAGGGGGGAAACGAACGTTATCTTTAGGCCTCAAAACCGATCTACACCCCGACCCCTCCCCCAATTTCGGCCGGCTTTTTCTTTCACACGGGTCGCGATGCGGTTCATGACACCAGCAAAACTGCCGGAGAGCATGTGTCTACCGAACCCCGCCGAGCTGATCACTTGGAGAAGCGCTATTTTCTCGCCTTCACAGGCAGATGAAGCTCAAAACACAACATATAAATTAGCATTTTCAAGAGAAAACGCAAGGCACTCCTGTCGCAGCTGAGCAAGATAAAAGAACACACGCGACGGAGCGCGGCCGAGCTCATGGCTGCCTTCGCGCACACACGCTGACACACAGACACCGTCAACACAACAAGCTACAACTCGCGTGCACTCCTTACCAGTACGAAATACACCTTTGTTTTTACACGGGGCGAGAAAGACGTCAACCACATCCCTGAGGACGAGAAACAAAACAAGAACAAAAAAAACAAAAAAACAAAACAAAACAAACATGTGGCCTCTTACCCGTCTGGAAACTCTTCGATGAACTCCTTCGCGTTGGCAAGTTGCGCCGCCTCAACGATCTGCTCCATGGCAACGCCGTCCACATCAGCCTCTCCCCCTCGCGTCCCATTCGCGGCCGCTCCGTAGGCGATGTTCTGCGCGATCGTCCTGTCCCACCCAAAATCCCAACGACGATTAAAACATAAAACATGCTTTGCTTAGGGCTATTCCATGTATTCCCACTCGTAGTCATGCCGAGTACAACAGGAGGGGGGGGGGGGGGGGGGGGGGGGGGGGGGGGGGGGGGCGTGCTCATGTTGTGCATGGCCGTAGTCGCAGGGCCATAGACCCTCGCATCCCTACAATGCCGGGACGGAGCACGTCGGGTTTTCACCGACCCAGGCGCGAAGCGCCGTGCGGGTGTTCGGCAAATCGCATGAAGGATGAGCTGTATCCTACTAAAAACCGCTTGTGAGGCGGACTTTCATGCGTATGGATGACAGCGTCGAATGAATTGATCTGTTTTACAGTGTGGGGGGGGGGATAGGAGATAGGGGATGTGTGACATCCCCCCCCCCCCCCCTCCCCCCCCCCCCCCCCCCCCCCCCCCCTCTACCACCGCCTCCCTCACTTCTGTTAAACCCACCCGGTGAAAAGCGCGGGGCTTTGCCCCACGAGGGCTATTCTTTGCGTTAGCCACCTCCTGTCCAGGTCGTTTACGTCCACCCCATCGATCAAGATGACTCCCTGGCTCGGTGCGTAGAAGCGGCTCAACAGCGCGGCAATCGTGCTCTTTCCTCCTCCGCTGCTTCCGACCTTTTTTTTCCCCGTCGGAGGCGTGCGAGCGAACGAGTGAACGAGCGAACGAGCGAACGAGCGTTGCGTTTAAAAAGTGAAAGGGCTACGTAAGTGTTTTTTCTTTAATGCCATTTTTTAAATCCTTCGGCGGGTTGTTTCGGTTCTCGAAATATTTTTTCCTCCGGCAAAAAAAAACAAAGCTTAGGATTACTACACTTACACACACAATAATACGTGCCGTGCGTGTCAATCCAACCAGTCGCTCCCATTGCAGCAGCAGAACCACCTGCTGCCATATACCTCAGCAGCGTGAGTGTGTTGACCCGACCGTGATCCCGGGAGGATCGGGGCTAACTGGTTCTCCCGCGCCCTATATATGTATCGAGCGTTGCAGTAGCAAAACAAGATGAGCTGGTTTTTCCCGGGCCCCATGTCCGGCCCTTTTTTTCGTCAGGCGCGCGTGTGCAATGCGCGCGCGCGCGGGGGGGGGGAGCGAGCGAGCGAACGATCGAGCGAGAGCTGGGGCTCCCGGAGGTGGGGCGTACTCATGTGTTGCTCGTCTCAGCCATTCGACCATTGACCATGCATCCCTTTCGTGGCGGAGCACCGGGGGGGGGGTTGTTTTTTAACCCCTTTGAAACTGCGCGTACAACTTTGGGGTTCAAAATACTTGGTATTAGTGTGGGACAATGTTTTCAGTAGTACAATGGATGAGCGGTGCTCCCGGGTCCTATGCATGGTACGTAGCACTATTCGTAGAACTGGATGGAAGTTATGGATAGCAAGAATATACACATACATACATATATATATATATACTATGTGGCGCGCTATGCTGCCAAAAGTGCGCTGCCTCGTTTGCTTTATTTCGAACGAAGAGATCGTGACAGCCGACTCAGAAGCCGGAGAGAGCAGAGTAGTACACCTGCGACGGTCGGGTGTTTCCCCTCTGACAACCAGCCGGGGTAGAGCTTATATTTGTGCTCAGTGATTCTCCCACGACATCGACAGACGTAGAGGATGGAGAACACAAACACACACACACACACAAAAAAAAAGGAAATAGCAACACCAACAACAATTCCAATGCCAGCATCAGCACCAACACCATCAACATCAACACCGGCAGCAATATCAACGGCATCAACGCCATAGCTAACACCAATTCCATCACTACCGCGATCAACACCAACGCACCGAAAGCACTAACACCACCAACACCAAAACGCCACCAACATCGACCCCAACACCAACACCACCAATACCAACCCTACCACCACCGCCATCACCACCATCACCACCACCACCAATAACACAAATATCACCCCCCCCCCCTCCCGACTCCTATACGCCCCCTGAGGAAAAAAAAAACGATGCGAGCGACGCAACCTTGGCAACCCACGCGGAAGTGCTTCAAACCCGCAAAAATGGAGGGAACAAGAAAAAAAAACATATAGTGTTACATACGCACCAGAGCAGTCACTTTGCCGGCCGGAAGGTCAAGGTCCAGGCCCGCAAACACCGGCTTGTCTGGACGGGCAGGGTAGGTGAAATGCACCTTGCGAAAAGAAATCTTTCCTTCGAAATCCCGTGGTGCAATCACGTCCATGCCCAAGGTGGCGGATTTTCCGGCGGTCGGTGTCATGACCTTGCCATTTGTCGGAGCGAAGCAAGCGAAGGGGGAGGCGGAAGGGGGGGGGGGGGGGGGGGGGGGGGGGGTACTCAATATCATGCATGGCCGTAGTCGTATGACAGTAGACCCCTCGCATCCCTACAATGCCGGGACGGAGCACGTCGGGTTTTCACCGACCAGGCAGACATTGCTTGCACCAAGCGCGAAGCGCCGTGAGGTGTTGTGCGAGAGTCGCACGAAGGGTGAGCTGCATCTTACTAAGAAACCGCTCAAGAAGCGAATTTTCTTGCATATGGACGACGGCATCAATGAATTGATTCAATTTCTGGTGCGGCCACTTCCAGAGGCAGCAATGGGGTTACTACGTAACTGCCTCGTGGGTGCCTCACCATACACACACTGCGTTATACGACCATCTCCCTTGTGCGGAGGAAAGGTTCTCCCCGCACAAAAAATGATCTAAATCGGGTGAGATCGGTCCTAAAGCGAACGGCGTTGGGCACTAAAAAACAGACAACAGCACAGGTACCAGGACCAGGGCAGGAAGCCAGCAGCCAGCACCATGCAACCGTTACACCCCCGACGGCACCGATGGCAAACGAAACCGTCGGCATCTAGAGTAGGCCAGCACCAACATCAGCACCCTAGCAAGACCATCGCCAACACCAGCAACGACAACAACAAGAGCAGCAGCATTCACAGTGACAGCAACAACACCAGAACCAACATCGACACCACAACAGCTACCGCAGCGACGCCAAGAAGAACCGGGAACATCAACACCACCACCACCACCAACAACAACAACAACAACAGCAACAACAACAACAATATCGACAATACCGACGACATCGCTCACGAAAATAAAAGCGACAAAAGTCACCCCAACACCAACAGCTAACGGAAACAACGAGAATGGCAGCACTAACACCGACAACCTCAACAACAACCTTGTGCTGCACCGCACGTTGCGCCCGCGGTCTCCTTGCCACATGGTCTTCAGCAGTTTCCCACGGGTTACTTTACAGTGAGATAGTAAACCAGTTGCCACGAACTTGCGCAGCAGGATATTTGTAACTGCAGTCAACGTGTGTGCGTATCACGGTCTGGTGTTATAGCGATTCCGGAAGCGGTCCTCACTTTGATAGCATGGTCAAACTTGGGAACTCGCTTTCGCTCGAAAGTAGTAAGATACTCCTAAAAATATACAAGCATACGGCAGCTGTGAGGTTACAGTACACAGCAAATATCAAGCATCCACCTGTTGACGACTTGCACTACTGAAAAAGCAAGCATGCGTCAGCTTTGGAGTCAATCACACCGTTTGGTTGATACTCAGGTTTTCCACACTTGGTACACTTGTCTCTCTAACGGTTTCAGAAGACTCGTCTGTCTGTCCGCATGAGGCTCACTCTATGGTCACCTAGGGACAACTTTCTTTCGAAACGGCTACGCCCATGCCGCACGCATCAGGTCGAAGCCCTCGCGGAGGAGGCGATCGTCATGGCCCAAGCCACACCTCATCGGGTGCCCTGTGCGTGGAGTTGTCAGGGTTGACTTCAGGCATCTCAAATGGGGTCACGCGACGAGCAGCAGCAATCACTCGCCCGATTTCGATATAGCGGTTGCGGTGTGGTACTGTAGTTCCTACGAGGTATTGTTTGGTCCTGGACCACCCTTCTTTGATATTTTATAAAAATAAAAAAGCACGTCAGCTGTGAGTTCAACCGATCGGTCGATACTCAACTTTGCAACCTGCGCGATAGCCGTTCGCGCGTTTTTCAATTCGATGCGGATGCTACTCGCGTTCTTCTGACGGATTCAGGTCACTTCCTTTTTTACCGCGTACTTTTCATGGGTATTCGTTTTATATTTTGCAACTCCTTTGTACGTAGCCAAAGGTTCATCTAGCGAAAGTTTTCCTTCAACATTTCACCATTCTAGTAATAATGTATAAACGCATCTACACCGTTCTTCAACCTGTCGAAATCCAGAACAAGATGAAACCGACCATACCTACCCTCTTAGAACTCCAGTTCCGTTTGGGGGACAAACGACTCGAATTCTTCGCGATTTTTTGCATGTGGCGAATTTTCATCTGGCAAACGTTTTCAACCATTCATCATTGTAAGACATCATGAAAACAATTCGACGTCGAAAATTCTAAATCGAAACCTGAAACACAAAAAGGGAAGAGAGAGAGAAAAAACGAGAAAGCAGGCAAAGAGTAAGGAAAGAAAACAAACCAGAGAACACGCAGATTTTCGCAGATTTTCAGCGCGAGGGTGTTAAGCAGAGACCAAAACATATGCAGTGTCCGAATTCCTCAAACAAACCCGACCAACTACAACAAATGGTTACCAGTGCACACACCTGTGGAACAAGCACGCCATCCCCAGTCCTTGGCCGTGCAATACAGTAATATGATACTCTCTCAAAAGACGATTAAAAAAAAAGCGCTACAATACGAAACGGCTGGAACATGATTGAGACCAACTGCAAGTATAAACCCACGTCAACCTACCTGTAGGACGCGTCGCAGCGCCGCCTGCCCCCGCTTCGCGTCGGCAATGGTGAAGTTCACTCCCTGCATTGCGAAGTTAAGGCTAAAGCAAAACCCGATGAAGGAGAGGAGAAGCGGCGCCGGCATCGATCCCGCCATCACCAGCCGGCCGCCGACTAGCATCACGGCAAGAATACTAAAGTACCAGGTACACACGGTACGATGCGGTGCGGTTCGGTGTGGTGCGGTACGATACAGTACGGTACGGATCCGCGGGGAGGCGGTTTTCGGGACAGCATGCGAGGTAACAAGCGCGGGCGGGGTTGGAGGGAACACGAGGTTAGGGAAAGCGGGATGCGCGAGGGGACGGGACGACATGAAACAGGACAGGATCGAGAACGTTTCGGGAGCGAGAACGCCCCGAGAGGGAGCGTACGCACACATCCGGAACAAAAAAAGATAGGCAAAGAGTCAGAAATCAATTCGGATGGACTTGCTGTGAAGTTTTCCATTCACACAGCCTTAGGCTGATACCAGAAGCACACTTGAGACACTCGTGCATAGCTGCTGTGTATCAAACATTGCGCGTCGTATAGACTCTCTATTTCCTATCTCTAGCACAGCATACTGCTGTTATCACTAATCACTATAGCTCTAAGTACCAAATACTAAAGACAAGACGCGATGTCACGCAAAAAAAAAAACCGCGACTACGCCGTCACAGCGAGCGGGGTAGATTTTCTCATTGACGCGCTTGTTATTACGCGACGTTGTCCGCGCTCGAGCTCTCTTCCTCCACGCTGGCGAAGCAACGTCGAATGGAAACGCCTCGCTCGCGAGGTGTCATACCAATAGACAGCACCGCGCGCAATTTCGGGCTGAGGTGGATGGGCACCCACCCGCAACGAAGAACGCGGCTCCGCGCACCCCCAGAAACGGCGTCTAAAGGATTCCCTACCGGAGGGAATGAGATACAAGATCCGTGGTCACAATCTACGAGGCAGAGATAACTTTCCCGCTAGGGCCATCTATACAATTACCCCGTAGTACCTGACGTAGATGGCCGCGCGATTGAGAGCCTCAAGCCGGCCCGTGGCCGCTCCCATCTTCGCCGAGGTCGACGAGGCCGCCTGGGACGACGCCTGGAAGCGACCGAGCTCGAGCGCCTCGGCCCCGAAGCCGCGCACCTCCCGTATGCTGCGAACGGCCTGTGGGTGACCATTCGGGAGATCAAACGCGCAACACGCGACCCGCCTGTTGAACCACCACCGCGCGGTGTCGCCTCAGTTCCTTATCTGTTCGAATTAATCTACGATGGCGTTTAGTTGGGTTGGCGTCGGTTGACAACGACGCTGTAAAACACGACAACCACTGCGTGAGCTAGACAACCAGGGTGTCGCTTTTTTTTTTTGCGGTCACCATGGCTGGTGGTCAAGTTAGATCATATTGTGCGGGGTGGATAACTTGAACTCCGCACAAAGAGGATGGTTGCATCACGTGTGTATATGGTCAGGCACCCATGAGGCAGTTACATATTACGGGGGTCCATAGTTAATAGGACCTATGGTATACATAAAAGCTATATATTTACCTATTTTTTCTAACAAAATTTGGTCCCATTAACTATGGACCCCCGTGATAGTACACTCACATAGCCGTCGGTGAAAGTGACCAGGCAGGAAAACGAACCAAGCACTTCGACGCTGTCATCCATGTGCAAGGAAGTACGCACAAGGTGCCGAAAACCGCCTCACAGAGGGTTCTTACTAGAATACAGCTTACCCTTGACGAGTCTCGCCGAACACCTCACGATGCTTCGCGCTTCGCGCTTGGTGTGAGCAATGCCTGCTTGGTCGGTGAAAAGCCGACGTGCTCCGTCCCGGCATTTGCAGGGGTGTGAGGGTCTATCATCATTCGACTATGGTCACACCTGGTACTTGGCAGTGAGTACACCCCCCCCCCCCCCCCCCTATGGTCGCACGACTACGGCCATGCATGATAAAGAGTACAACCCTCCTCCCCCCGTCTCACCCTCCGTCCATCGCGACTCACCTCCGACGCAATAGCTGCCTCCGCGATCAGCGACTTTTCCTCTTCCAACCCCAGTGCCGACAATCGCTTTCGGGCCTCCGCCTTAAGCATTCGCATCAACAGAGGTCCAAGGCAAGATGGAGAAACCAACGACGGCAGCGTAGGAGGAAACGATTTAGCGTAGACATACAGCGTGGGATGACTCTTTCCAAAAAAACACCTGTGGTCTCTCATCGCCTGGAGTCAAAACCCAAAACAAAAACCAACACGGCTAAAAAAATATGAATCAACACACAAAAACGACGAAACGACAAGAAAAAATGCCAGGTATCAGGTACGAAACAGTCAACAAAGCACAGCGCAGCACCGTCAACCTCACTACCGCTACAACTCGATCGCTTCCCGTGGTTTGGGCAGCAAGCAGGAACAGGGACCGTACACGAGAGGAGGAAGACAACCACTCGCTCTCGACCAAGCGCTACCGGTGCAACCGACCTGAAGCGCAGCAGCAGCAGCAGAAGCCCTAACTCCGCCCTTAATCCCAAACCTACCCCCAACACTAACCCCAACTCCAACCCTAACCCTAAACCTGCTCCCAACCCTAACCCTAACCCCAACCCTAACTCCAAACCTACCCCCAACCCTAAATCTAACCCTCGCCTCATCAGCGCACCGCGCAGACAAAGACAGAGACACGAAAACATAAACACCCCTTCCTACCGCAAAGCAACCGTCCTCACTCACCAGACCCCACGCCGCGACAGGGATGACCAGACCAAAGATCCAGGCGAGGCGAGGGGACAGCTTAACGAGCACGCACAGGCCGCCGACGGTTTCCAGGACGGCTCGGAGGCCGCGGTCTCTCTGGAGATTCCCCTGCACCGTCGCCTTTGCCGCCATGACGTCGGTGGTAACCGCGGCCGACAGCTGTTGCCCAGTGCCGGCCACGCGAGGCGGTTTGGCAAAAACAAAAAGCAGGAGTCGGAGCCAAAAAGATTAGGCAAAGACAGAGTTACAGTCAGGTACAGACGGACGGACGAACGGACGGGCGGACAGACTGACTGACAGGTTGACAGACAAACACACAGAACCACCGCCATCACCACTACTACCACCACCAAAACCAGCACCAACAGCATCCGAAACAATCAACATCCACCTGTTACATCCACCTGTTCCAGGTGGCAACAAACAACCACGAAAGACGAGAGCGAAACCGGCACGTACATAATTGCTGCATCGCAAACCGCCCTCTTCTCCGCCCCCACCTTCACCCCCAGCCCCCACCCCCAACTTCCCGTTGTTCTACTAGGACACCGCCTTCAACTATATACGAACATCATCGCCAGCCCAACCCCATCCCAGCCCACCCTAGCCTGACGTATTTCACCCCACTCCACCCAACCCTAGCCCGACCTACCCCATCCACCCCATCCCGCCTACCCCACCCCATCCCTACCCCCGCCGCACCCCCCCCCCCCGACCACAACCGCCTCCGCACCTCAGCAGACCCCGCAAGGTCGAAAAATGCCACCTCCTGCGCCAGCAAGGAACGGAAGGCCTGGACCTTAAGCGCCGACGCCGCCCGATCGATGACGACCGACATGCTCTTCACGTACAAGTACGTTGCCATCGGTTCCGTCGCGTAACCCGCGCCGAGCAGCAGGATACCACGCGTGAGCCGGGAAGGCGGCGCCGCCGGGTCGAGGATAGCGGTGACAACGCTGGCGTAGGCAAGGGGTACCGACAGGGCGGCCGCGGTACCGACGACCGCCCATAATACCGCAAAAGAAATCTTGCGTTTTTACAAAGGCAGAGACAGAGAGTTTGGAGGACAGGGACGGGGAAATCGGAGGGGAGGGGGAGGGCGGAAGGGAGGGGGTTCGTATGCAGCAGAGAAAAGCAGCGCAGGAGGAGTTCGGAGGAGGGGGGGGGGGGGGGGGGGGGTGACATGCAGCAGGGAAACGTGCAGAATAAAAAGGGCGTAAGGCGGAACGTTACTGATGACGACAAATTAGGCTGTGGCGAAGTGAGATACCGGCTAAGAGCTGCTCATGGTGGCTGTGCGTATGCGCATCACTCCCACAGGGATTGTCAGTTTCGTGTTCGTCCACACGATCGATACTTGTTCAGCTGGAGAAAGCGGCGACGGCGGTGGCGGTGACCCGCGTTGATATAACCACGCGTCCATCCCGAGATAGAGTGCATTGGGGGGGGCTTTCAGCGGAGGCGTTCGAGAAGGCTTAACGGCTCAATGCGGTATTTGCACCACCCGCGGCCACTGCGCATTTTGCAGGGCAACACTGTCACACCGCCGCTGTGTCGAATATCGCCTGCGATGATTGCGGGGCACCGAACTATGCATTGTCGATACGAAAAATTTAGAGGTCTTAACCTGCACAGAGTATCCCTCTCAAAAGTGCCCAGCACCTCGCCAGTACCAATACCTCAGAGTGCACCACGGTACCTTAAGGCAGCCTAAAATTGCCGCGTATGACTCAGTACCCAGCACCTCACAGTTCAGCACGCCATGCCTGTAACACTGAATACCCCCCAGTACTCTCACGGGAGTACGCCATGCTCGAACTAAGACTGTTGTTGTACTGGTACTCTGCTCTGTACTGCTGTGACGACCTCTTGAACAATTGCCAGAACCACGAGGAGCAAAAACCTGGTGAGCACCTGCAGCAAACAAACACCTGGGCGCGAGTATTGATATCACATCACACAGACTGCCATACGGCATCTTGGTACGTACTACTGCTGTGGTACGTATGTGGGCGTTGTTGCCGTGTTACTACTGCTGTACTACTCAGCTATTCTACTACTCGAAGTACTCGTGGCCCCGCTCCAGACGTGGACGACGACGACAACCTTCACCATTTGAGTCTCTCTTCCCGTGACTGACGTGTGCGAACAGACATATTCCCGGTACAACAGCAAGCAGCAAGCGCATGATCGCACTGATCGATGATCTGCGTACCACCATTCCACCATCGCAGGCGGACCACGCTACACTGACTACACTGGGCATCAAACCACCAGTTACTCATCGATCCTTTGCGATATGCACGCACAGCACCAGCACAAGCAATATCAGCAGCAGTAGTAGCAGCAGTGACGACAGAAAGAGCGGAGCTCAGCTGCCCTGTGCCTGCTGTCTTGTCTATTCGCAAGTTGCAGGTTGCACTTCACAGCCAGACAGACGAAGCTCTCTATCGAGCGAATACTCGGACGTAGCTCCCTCTCCGCATGCATTTCGTAAGTGCGTAAACCAATATCTCAAGCCTCAACCTTGCAGAACCGGTTGGCTCACCCTCGGCAACTCAGGCCTCAGCATCCGTACTATTTGCTCCCGGACGTTCAGCGCCCGCTGCACCTCCGAAGGAGCCGTCCGGTCGACGCTAGAATCCGTTGCGTTGCCCCCTCCCCGCCGCCAAGCGGTCTGCTGCTTTGCGGCGTCTCCGCTCGCCTCCGACCCCGTCGCGGCGCCGAAACTAGTTCGGGCGGCACCAAGCACCGAAAACAGCTTTCGTCGCATCCCTCGCGACACCATCGTTATCGATACTGCACGCTTCGGTTCTCCGGTGCACCGCTGCGAGGAATGGCGTGCGACATAGTCGGTGGACCATGGCAATAGCAGCTGCGGCGGGCGTACGTCGTCGCCTCAGTCCAAGCGAATGCGACGAGGATGCAGCAGGGAAAAAATAGAATGCTGAGCGAGTATCATGAGCTTGCTGGAGCCGCAGTGCGCTGCCACGGCTCGTGCTCACAGCGAACGCCACCCTGCTGGTATCCGCCGTGGCAGTTCCTGCCTGAAGCAAGGCGTACGCCAGGCTTGCGAGCGCCAGGCTCGTCGAGAGAAGCACCGATGGCGTCATACGGCATCAAGTCGTGTGCCTTGGATTGTGGCGTGGGGACACATGCGGCCAATTCTCGTTGCATGCGGCTGAATCAACATCTATCTCTGGGAGGTCGATCTTTAGCATTTTTTCTGAAGCAGGGGCTAGGGGACGAAAAGCGGGAACAAAAAATCTAAAAATCAATAAATTGACTGCCGTTCTTCGAATGAATGAGGATTAGAGTTGCATTCCGGCCTCAAAAGCAGGGCTTATCGCGGGTCAGGTCAAATCTCATGGGTCGGGTCGGGCCAGGTCGGGTCAGCTGACCCGCCCCGCCCCGCGAGATTTTGAAAGCCTCTTGACCCGACCCGACCCGCGAGATTTAAAAAAAGTTGTTGACCCGACCCGACCTGACCCGACCCGTGAGATTTTTTTTTTTTGAAATACGTCAGCTGTGAGTTCGACTGATTAAATAGTTGATACTCAACTTTGCAAGCTGCGTAAATATCCTGACCCGACCCGACCTGACCCGCGAGATTTCAAAACCTCCTGACCCGACCCGACCCGACCCGCCACCTTCGGATTGACCCGTGAGACACGGGTTTCATGCGGGTCGGGTCACCTTGACCCGCGAGACTATTTATCTTGACCCGCAGGTTTGACCTGCGGATCCGGCCCGTGGGTCGACACTTCAAAAACAATTATTTAATAATCATTTTTGTGCCCACAAGCGATATATATTTTGTGGCCTAGGTGTAGTGGGTAAAAAAAGATGCGGGCATGCGTACATGGATTTGGCAGTGTTTTAATGTTTGAAGAAGATACCAATGGAGTATTGTTGAGTATTTGTACGAGAAAAGCCTTTGGGTAAGAGAGCGGGAAGTGTTTGGAGTGTCGGATCCGCGGGCCGGATGCGCGGGTCCGACCCGCGTTTTAGCAGAAAAGAGCTCGCGGGTCACGCTGGCCCGACCCGCGAGTGATCCGTTTCTCGCGGGTCATGACCTGACCCGACCCGTGAGCTTTTCATCACCTCATGACCCGACTCAACCCGACCCGTGAGATTTTGAACACTTCCTAACCCGACCCGACCCGACCCGTGAGGTTTTGAACACCTCGTGACCCGACCCGCGGGTCGGGTCATGACCCGCGAAAAGCCCTGAAAATTTGGAACCGTGTACCCGACCGGGTGGGGGGCGTTCCATCCGGAACCGGAACCGGGTACCCGGGGCTCCGGCGGACACGGGTACCCGGGGCTCCGGCGGACACGGGTACCCGGGGCTCCGGCGGACACGGGTATACCCGGGTACCCGGATACCCGGTTTTTTACCATACACTATTTATTTGCTCCCTTTTGGCGTTTGATCGGTGGCGTGGTAAGCGGATACGGGTACCCGGGTACGTACCCGGGTTACCATACACTACTATTTTTACGTGGTGGTCCATCTCACTGCCGCAATCACATCGTCGATCGTTCTCTCCACGAACAGCAACATCATCACATCGTCGATCGTTCTCTCCACGAACAGCAACATCGAAACGTTGAAGGTTGGGACTTCTCGTGATTGGTCTATCTTCTGTGGTTCATACGCTGTGCTAGGGGTATATCGTGTGCCTCTGTGTACTCGTGTGTAGCGTGTTGTGCTAACGCTGGTAGGGGCCGGTGTTATTGTCGGTCTGTAGTCTGCAGGGGCAGGAGGCGAGACTCTAGGGTCACAGCCGCTGCTGCTGCAGGGCATGTATGAATCAAGGTATAGCCCAGTCTTGGGGCCTTCGTATATAACGATTCAATTGACGGGTACCCGGGTACCCGGGTACCCGGGTGTGAAGCGGTGACCGCTCTAGGGTAGTGGTAAGGGTAGTGGTAAGGGACGCATGTGGTTCTGGCAGCTGGAAAGCAGTGCTTCGCTTCTTCTGATTTAGATCTTCTTATTGATGGCGAGAGCTGCGGAGGTGCTCTGGTAGAGAAGTGAGAGGTAGGGGGGGCGGGACTCGACGCCCAGATATACTCGTCCCACTCCACGCCACAAGCTCTCCTAAATTCCTCTTATCTGATGTACGCCTACAGAACTTTCCTATGGCTACCAATCGTTCTTCTGCTAATATAATAATATCTCACTTCGTGATCCTATCTGCGTTAAGGAACATTACTCTCATCTAAGGGGTTTTCCGCCCTAGGGAACATTCTTAAGAGAACGTTACTCTCAACTAACGGAATATCCGCCGGGTTAATCCATTCTTTGGATTATTCTCGTATTCGTGAGACTACAAGACTGCAACGTATTATCTATATCTATAGCCCATGAATACTCCACCCATATCACTTTAGCCCACCCTGAATAGTCGTATATGCAGACCACAAGATGGTCGGAGGGTGATGACAAAGTTCATCCCAAACGGCCAGGAAAAAGTGGTCGAAGATGCGGCTATTCGAAACAAAAGAAATGAGGCTATAGATCCCCCCACACCTCGTAATAAAACCCAAACACTACGAAGAGGGGGTGTTCGCTGAGAACAACCACTGAAAGGGAGACTAAAGGAGAGAGAGACACAGAACTCAAAGCAGAGGCGAAAGGAAAAATCACCCAAAATGAAAACAAAGAAAGACGAACGCAAAATGAGACAGAAACCGAAGCGAAAGCTGAAGAAGAAAACGAAGACCCAAATGAAGGCAAAAGAAGGACGTACAAGTGTTTCACTGGAGCCATTGTTTGGGGCCCAAGGAGGTACGAAAGGGTTGTTCGCTGAACCGGGTTGGCCAACGAGGAAACTCTAAAAAGGAGACAGCGATCACAATTCAAAAAAACATATATATATATATCCGCTAGGCCCCATGCCTTGTCTTGTGGCGAAGGTCCTAACATGGTGTCCTGCCGACGACGCCAGATGTGAAGCGGTGACCGCTCTAGGGTAGTGGTAAGGGTAGTGGTAAGGGACGCAGGTGGTTCTGGCAGCTGGAAAGCAGTGCTTCGCTTCTTCTGATTTAGATCTTCTTATTGATGGCGAGAGCTGAGGAGGTGCTCTGGTAGAGAAGTGAGAGGTAGGGGGGGCGGGACTCGACGCCCAGATATACTCGTCCCACTCCACGCCACAAGCTCTCCTAAATTCCTCTTATCTGATGTACGCCTACAGAACTTTCCTATGGCTACCAATCGTTCTTCTGCTAATATAATAATATCTCACTTCGTGATCCTATCTGCGTTAAGGAACATTACTCTCATCTAAGGGGTTTTCCGCCCTAGGGAACATTCTTAAGAGAACGTTACTCTCAACTAACGGAATATCCGCCGGGTTAATCCATTCTTTGGATTATTCTCGTATTCGTGAGACTACAAGACTGCAACGTATTATCTATATCTATAGCCCATGATACTCCACCCATATCACACGGGTACCCGGGGTACAAATATACCCGCGATTCCGTGAGTTAGATCGGGACGGTTCCGGTTCCGACGGTCCCGGTACCCGCCACTGGGTACCCGGTTCTCAGTCAGGCGGCGTGCAACTCTAATGCGGATGCATTTTTTTCGGGAATGAGCAGTGTTCGTAGGGTGTATCGCGTTCTTGACCGCACGTACTCGTACGCATATATATTATCTTGAAACAAAATCAGGTGGGCTCGAGCTCCTCTTCGAACAGGCTCGCTCGTACTCATGATACATAGCTTCCCGCACCCCAGCCACTCGTTGATTTACGAAATACGGTACGGTACATACAAAACTGTACCCCATCAGGGGAAAACTCTAAGGCAACGCCACAACGATACGCGGTGGCGTGCTGTTCCCCCCATAGTGTATTATTGCTTGATATTTATACCTGGCAGTTGCCGGTAAAGGTTGAACCGTTGTACGGTCGTACGAGGAGGTTACAGATTTCAGTGTATACCAAGAAGTGTGGTGAACAAAGTGTGTTCACAGTTATTAAATAATAGTTGCAAATGGGAGAGAAAACATAGTACTGGTTGATGTATTGCCATGTTGTGGACTAACGGTAGTTTCAGTCAGTATATTTAATAAATACCAACTTATAATATGTGGTACCGCTGTAAAAAGCGTTATAATAACTTGAAGGCTTAGATTGGGTAGGCGATCGCTTAACCTGTTTACCAATAGCTCAACGGACTAAGACCTTAACATACATATGGCGTCGTCGGTAGGATATGGGTCGTTGGTCGTGACTTCGAATCTCACGTCCACCATGAAATCGCTTCTTTTTTTTTTTTTCAAGTGAAATCCTCATGTTATGTCAAGAATCTGAAAAAAAATACTTCTGGATCCCCAAAAATTGGAACCGCGTGTTGTTGATGGTACGTCGACCCGTATATCCGGTCCGTTCTAGGGAGGGAGAGGACGCGAGCCACACCGCTACCTCGAGTTTAAGTCCTCGATTTAGCCTCTGGGTAGTTCTAGCTTGTTTTGCCTACTCCCGTGTATCCGTATATGCTTTCGGACTTGTTGTTGTCTGATTCGCAGTGTCCACGTGTAATCGGCTACCGCCTTGCAAGTTAGAGGTGTGGGAGTGGGTTGTGAAGTGCCGCATCTTCGGTCCATTCTCCGAATTCTCCGGATTGTTCTTGTTCTTAACTGAGTTTTCTATAAATCTACATATACGGCCCTTCAGGGTGGGCTAGTGTTATGGTATCTCCTCTCCCCTGTTGCGGCGTTATGTTTTGTAGCAATCGTCCCGTCATCATACCTGGCAGGCTTTATCGCCTGCTTTTGTTAAGATCAAGCATGCGGGACACTTCGTATCCTTGGAAAGTGCCTATTAACCCCTATAGTACCGCAGTCCCGATTTGGGGACAAACCAGTCTAATTCCAAGTGATTTGTCCCCAAAAGTGGACTGCGGTACTAAAAGGGTTAAGTCGGTACTCGTTGATACTCACGTGTGTTGCTTGCTTAGAGATAGAAGAACAGTTTTATGCCTTCGTGCACGCGGAGACTGAGACCAAGCTCGTGCGTCTCTGGAAAACCCCTGGTTTTCCACGTAGGAGACGCCTTCCAAGTACTACAAATACGTTCTCAGTGCCTGAAACCAGGTAATTCCGGGTTTTCAACCTCATACAATAAAGCAGTATCATAACACTAGCCCACTCTGATGAACAATATATGCAGAATTATGGAAAATTCATGGAAACCCCGATTCCACGAACTAGAACATGGGTCGAAGATGCGGCTCCTCAAAACCCACTCCCACATCTCTGAACGGCAAGGCAACGAAGCCGGCAAAGTACGTAAAAAAATGAAAGGAAGACCTAGCCTTAAGGGGCAGGAAGAAATCGTCAACGAAAACCGCCGCCATGTCACCAGCACGGGGGGGGGGGGGGGGGAGGAAGATGCATGAAAAAGCGAAAAATGGATACCAAAAACGAGAAGAAAAATAACATGTAAGACGGCAAGAACCACCTAAACAGATTCACAACTCTGAAAACGCGTTCTGGGTCACAAATGAGCAACCGGTTACCTAGACCAGCCCCGACACTGAGCGGGGGGGGTAGGCAGGACAACATACGCAAAAAAACATGCCCAACCCAGCCCAACAAAAAAGAAAACAAACCAGGAACACACCAAGCAGAAAAAAAACACCTCCCAAAGTCCAGGAAAACGACAAAAAAGATGAAAAATCGAGTGCCGTCAAGAAGCGAAAATCAGCTATCCACGGCGGCACCTCGAGATTCATCTACGTTACGCTAGACCCCCGTGCAAACGCGCCAGCTAAGTGAATTTGCAGACACCAAGAACCTCGTACAGCTCTCGACGAAGTCGTGTAGCGCGCCGGAGAAAGAGGAAGCTTGATCGGTCCCGGGTCATCCAAAAACCGAACCAAATATACTCCATCCGTTGGCGTAGTTGCGCTGATTTTCCCGAAGCCACTACAGACCGTCGTCGCCCTTGTACCAAAAGTGGGCCCCGTTGGGAAGTACAGTGTTGCTGTAACGTCGGAGCCAATCGGCGTGCGATACGCAGCCAAAGCCGGGTGCCAGAAACCGCTCGCCGTTGCTCCCAGAAAGAGCACTTTTATTCCTTCGTGCATGCTCAGACTGAGACCAAGCTCGTGCGTCTCTGGAAAACCCCTGGTTTTACACCTAAGATACGCCTTCCAAGTACTACAAATACGTTCCCAGTGCTGTAGGGAAATGTAGACTAAAAATGTTACGTAACAAACGCTACATGAATTTAAGGCTTATAAACTCGATTTCCACCACATTCTCCCTCACTAAACCTGACTTATCTCTCCTTGCGAGTAAGTCAGGAACCCCGATGAGACTGAGTATCCAAGTTTTACCTCCGACTTTTCGGTACCGGACTCAGTATGCAATGATCGCATTGCTCTCATCGTTCCTTTCTAGGTGTTTTCTAAGTGAGTGAGTTTTACAGGTTCTTGAACATGAGATATTCCCCTTTTTTTGTTTCCTTTTTTCTTGGGGGACGAAGGCGAGAATCGAACCACGGACCTCGCTCTTCAAAATCTCACGCCCTGCCTGCGACGCCATTGTAGGGAAATGTAGACTAAAAATGTTACGTAACAAACGCTACATGAATTTAAGGCTTATAAACTCGATTTCCACCACAGTGCCTGAATCCAGGTATTTACCGGGCTTTCAACCTCATACAAAGCAGTATCATAACACTTTTTTTATGAGCGCTTCGCCCCTTCGTTCAGAAGACATCTGGCGAGGCAAACAGCAACTAATACAAGAGCTTATAACATCATCAAGGACCTCGTGTGAGTGACCAGAGCAGAGCCAAAGGCATCAACCTGCTAGCAGTAGTCGGTCCCTAGTGTGAGCGACCAGACCAGAGCAAAAGGCATCAACCTGCTAGCAGTAGTCGGTCCCTAGTGTGAGCGACCAGACCAGAGCAAAAGGCATCAACCTGCTAGCAGTAGTCGGTCCCTAAGTCCATACTGCCTTGCACTTAACAAAAGAACTACGTACGTTATTATCATTACCGGCACTACGGTACCACAGCACTTACTACCAGTATGAGTCGTACGGCTCTTCCAACCGATTCGCTCAGAGGATCACCGTCCAGTGCCGCCCAACACGACGATGATACCCGAAATACGAAAATCGAAGAGTCGAGCACTTTAATTCCCTCCTGTTTGTCCCGAAATCCTACATAATAATGAACCGCCACCTCGGTGGAACATACTCGTCTATGTGGGATTTGCTCGTACCAAAGTCTGATTATCTGATTGTACTGAATTGTGTGATTCTTGTAACGGTAATATATCTACGGAGATTGCGGCGTGATTAGTGTTTCCCCGAGGGGTTGCACAATATTATATTTGGATGCCTTTTTAGGGTCCCGGGGGAGTTGGGCGAGAGTCCCCTCTCACCTCACTAAAATAATTGATACCTCTTGGGCTGCTTTCCTCGCCATCTCTAGCACGGGGTCGGCGGTGGACGAGTGTTCGCTGCTCCTGGATTCCTTCTCCTGGGCTTCTTGCGTGTTCTCTGTCTTCCTCGCTTCCTCTCGTGCAGTCGTGGCGATTGCGTCCTCCTTTGCTTCCAGCCGCTGGGCCACATATTCTTGTATAGCTTCCTGCTGTTCCTCGATGGTAAGCATGGCGAATGATGACATGCTTACCATCGAGGAACAGCAGGAAGCTATACAAGAATATGTGGCCCAGCGGCTGGAAGCAAAGGAGGACGCAATCGCCACGACTGCACGAGAGGAAGCGAGGAAGACAGAGAACACGCAAGAAGCCCAGGAGAAGGAATCCAGGAGCAGCGAACACTCGTCCACCGCCGACCCCGTGCTAGAGATGGCGAGGAAAGCAGCCCAAGAGGTACACCAGCAACAGCAACAGGCAGCGTCTACCTTACAGGCAGGCGCGTTACGTGTTTTTACTAGTCATAGCGGTACTAGGCCCCCTGTTTTCGATGGTTGCTTTAAGCCGGGAGAGGACATCCAGCAGAGGGTGATGGTTTTTGTAACGAAGATGAATTCGTATTTTTGGGAGAGGGGTTGCCAGGAGGCAGTGGAGAGTAAGATACCAATCAAGGTAGGACTGAAGGAGTCGAGCCAAGCGGCATTGATAGCAGAGTTTGGTAAGGAGAAGGTGGATCAGGCGTCCACGGCTTGGAGTATACTGGTAAATTGCATATCACACAGGGCGCTTGCAGAACTGGTCACGGCAACAGGTAGCCCTAGTGAGGGGTGGTCTGCTTTTAAGAAGCATTACGCACCTCAGGCTGCAGCAGAGAAGGCCAGACTTACGCAAGCATGGTACAGCCTCAGGATGAAGGACGGGGAAAGCCCCAATGAGTTTTTTTCGAGGGGTTGTGTGCTTAGGACCAGACTGAGTAACCATGGAATGGTTTTCCCCGATATCGACGCTAACCAACATTTTGCACGCAACCTTTCCCCTGCTTTTGGAGTCCAAAAGAGCATTTTGCTCGCCAATGCAGAGTTGACGTACCAAGCCCTTGAAGATGTGGTGCTCAGCGCGTATGGGGAGATGGAGATGTCGAGGGAGGAGGAGCAGAGGGACGGGACGGGGAACGCCCTCGTTGCTGCCGACGGAGGTCGGGGCGATGGGGGTGCTCGCCATGGCGGGAGAGGTGACCGAGGCGGACGCGGAAGAACCCGGAGGAGCGATGCCAGGGGTGGACACCAGCAGCAGCAGCAGCAGCAGCAGCCGTACCAACACCAGCAACAGCAGCAGCAGCATCAACACCAGCACCAGCAGCAGCAACAGCAGCAGCAGCAGCCGTACCAGCAGCAGCCGTACCAGCAGCAGCAGCAGCAACAGCAGCAGCCTCACCCCAGCGGTCGGGGTGGTGGTGGTGGCTGGAGCGGGGCATCACAGCAGTGGGGCCATCGAGGCAGAGGACCTGGCGGCAGGGGAGGCAGAGGAAGGTATGGGGGTGGTCGTGCGCAAGCAGGTGGGGGTAGGGGGAGAGGTTGCCCTCCCCCCTCCGGTGGCTACGGAACCACGCCACCTCGCCCAGGGGGTCCCACCCTAGGTGGAGCCCCCCGCCCCCCGTATGCGACACCTGGTCGACCGCAGCCGTGGCCGCACTCGTACGGTCAAGCAAATATTGCCGGCACCACCCCCGCCACCGTCGCCGCCGCCGCCCCCGTCGCCGCCCCCGTCGCCGTCGCCGCCTATGGTGACGATTCGAGTGCTCATGGTCCTGACGCTGCCGCCGCCGCCGAGAGCGGCAGCTACTACGACGGCGACTA
Source organism: Macrocystis pyrifera (assembly GCA_031763025.1). Classification (NCBI taxonomy): domain Eukaryota; class Phaeophyceae; order Laminariales; family Laminariaceae; genus Macrocystis; species Macrocystis pyrifera. The sequence goes on along the minus strand of JASSKH010000007.1, from coordinate 12,837,814 downwards.
CGGAGAATACTTCTACTACGAGGAGGAGCAACCGCTGGAGTACCAGCCGCCGCCTCTGCAGCAGTACCAGCCGCCACCTCCACAGCAGTACCAGCCGCCACCTGTGCACCAGTACCCGCCGCCGCCTCTGCAGCAGTACCAGCCGCCACCTCCACAGCAGTACCAGCCGCCACCTGTGCACCAGTACCCCCGCCGCCGCCTGTGCAGCAGTACCAACCGTCGCCTGCGCAGCAGTACCAGCCACCGCCGGCGCCGGGGTATCAGCAACCGCCGCCGCCCCAGCACCTTCAGCATCACCCCAGCCATGTTCCGCTCTCTTCCTCTGCGCCTTCTCCCGGAGTATCTACATCTCCCCGGAGCGCTCTGCATCTACTGATGGCACGTTCAGTGCCACAGGGCGAGTCGGATTTGAGTGTTGATAGAGTAGGACAGAGTGGTGTGGCACTTGCATGCCAGGAGGATAGTGAGACTGTTGGGGAGTGTATCAGGCGACCACCAGGTAGTGAGCATTGGGTTTCCGATAACGGATCCACAAACCACGTTACCAGTGATGCTCGTAACGTCTATGACTGGGTAGAGATCCCCCCTGGTAAGGAAAGAGTTTTGATTGGTGACGGTAAGGGGATGAGGGTGACAGGAGTAGGCAGTCTCAACTTGAAAATGCATTCGAAAACTGACTTCAATGTAAAGTTGACGGGAGTGTACGTGACCGAGGGTATTGGGTTCAATCTATTTTCTCTTCACCAGGCGCAAGCGCGGCAAAGCATTACTATGGACCGCGATGGTGTGCACTTGTTTGAGAACCGCCTGACCTTCCCCCGTGACGAGATCGGATCATCACTGTATGCAACCAGAATGGCCCCAACCCCCACTGCAGGACTTACTGCTGTGCCTGCCTTGTCTGGTGTTCCCCTTACTACCCCCCTGTCAACCCCTCCCCCGTTTGACGTAGGTGGGGCAGGGCCCCAGGTGTTTGATTCCCACCCCCTTTTCCCACCACAGTGTAGCAGGGGTAGTGCTTGCGGATGATGGTTTCCCGCCCGCCTGTAACGGCGTAGTACCTCACGGTTCGAGTCCAAGTTTCCCGCCCACCGTTAGCGGTGTAGTGCCTCCGGCTTCTTTCCCCCTCCCCCCGGTTCCAGGTGAACCAGGTGTACAACCGTTGGTGTCGCACCCCGGAGTAGAGCATGGAGTGGAAATTCAACCACTTATTGCTGCCCCCGGAGTGCAGGAGATTGACATGAGCGTGTTCACGGATGTTAGGCTAATGGATGGCAAGGATGATACTGTGTACACGGATTTTTTCCCTACCCCCCTTGGTGGTGCGGCAGCTCAAGCACTTGAAGAGACGGAATGGAACGACCTTAAGGTTGAGAACGTAGGCATGACTGCTGCAGCTGTACTCGCTCCGGGTAGGCGTCCATTCACAGTTGGGAAACCATCCAAGTTTCTTGATGTTAACCACTTTCACGTCTCCTCCGGCCACGTAAACGAACGTTTGTTGAGGAAACCGCTCGGCAGCATGGTATCACCCTTACGGGAGGTATGCAGCCGTGTGGTGGATGTTTGGAGGCGAAGGGCGTGCGCGCTGGGGTGCCGCGGAGGACGACGACATCGCGCGCGGAGAGGCCTATGGAGACCGTGCACATCGATCTGGCTGGCCCCTACGAGGCGTCCATGGGCGGGTCAGTTTATCTGATCATGTTCGTCGACAGCGCCTCGAGGTGGATGCGGCCGTACGGCATGAGGAGGAAGTCGGAGACCACCATGTATGTGAAGAAATTCATCGCGGACATGAACGCCATGGGGCTACCGCTATGCTTCCGGACGGACAACGGTGGGGAGTTTACTGGTCGCGTCTTCGTTGAATTCTGCGACGCTGCTGGGATCCGCCGTGAGTGTACGGCCCCGGGTAAGCCGCAACAGAACGCAGTTGTCGAGAGCGCAATCTGGCGAGCGATGAAGGGTGGCCATGCGGCTCGTCGCGAGATTTCGCGGCTGTTCCCAGGCGTCGACCTCGCCCGGATCCCCAAGATCGGCGTCGACGGCAACCGCCTGTGGTTGGAGGCCGTCCTTTGGGCTGCCGACTGTTTCAACCGCTCCGCCACCAAGGCCAACACCGGATGGCGGTCGCCGCACGAGGTGTTCTTCTCGCGTTTGCCGGATCTACAGGTGGTGCCGTTCTTCCAGGAAGGCATGATGCGGGTGGACCGCAGCACTAAATCCGACGTCCAATCGGTGCCGTGTTTCTTTTTGAACAACGGCTACAACCACCCCGCGTCCGCCGTGAAGGTGATCAAGGCTTCAACGGGCGGCGTCTGCTACACCAGCGACGTGGTGTGGACTGCACCCCGTGGGCCCGTGGTGCCCTTGCCGGCGCCGGCGATTGCGGGGGGATCAGTGTACGACACCGCGCCGGCAATGCCGGTGTTCAACATCAGCTACGTACCACCGCCGTTCCAGCCGCCGCCGCCACCGCCGATCCAGTCGCCAGCACCGCCGTTCCAGCCGCCGCCGCCACCGCCGATCCAGTCGCCAGCACCGCCGTTCCAGCCGCCGCCGCCACCGCCGATCCAGTCGCCAGCACCGCCGTTCCAGCCGCCGCCGCCACCGCCGATCCAGTCGCCAGCACCGCCGTTCCAGCCGCCGCCGCCACCGCCGATCCAGTCGCCAGCACCGCCGTCCCAGCCGCTACCGCCCCTGCCTGTCGCCGCCGCTCTGCCGGAGCCGCAGCGCATTTCCGGCCGTACCCGTTCGAGGACAGTCCAGTTCACCGACACGCCGGAGTCTCCTTCGTTGCCAGTGGACAGCAATCAAGCCCTTCGCCATAACGCCGGGCTCCTGAGGATGATGGATAAGCCGACGCTGATATCGTTGATCTCTACGCGTGAGGACGTCGGCGTAGGTCGCCGCAAGGAGCCGCCGGGTGTTGGGGGTTGCGCGCGGCCGCCCATTTTCTCTTGGAGCCGCGAGGAAACACCACCGGAAGGAGGGCGCGAGGAGACACCACAAGAGGGGGGACGAGGGGGGATACCAAGTGCGTTTGTGGCGATTCTTGCCAATCGGGAGGACATCGACACCACGCTGGGCGATCAGCGACCATCCTACAAGCCTCCGGACTTGCCTCACTGCTACGCCTCTGAACTCAAGGTCCCTCGGAGCCACAAGGAGGCCATGCGGTCGGAGCACGCTCATCTTTGGGAGGATTCGACGGGCGGGAGTTCTACGGATTGCTGGATGCGGGGACGTTTGAGCCGGTGTAGCAACCAATGGATAACTACATCAACGCAATGTGGGTTTTTGATTGGAAGGCTGATGAGTACGGTTGGCCCACGAAAACTAAGGCGAGACTTGTAGCACGGGGGGATGAGCAGAGAATTGACATCGATTTTGGAGAATTGATTGCGCCCACTGTTGCTGTCTCGAGTGTTCGGTTGTTGACAGCGATGGCATGCGAGCTGGATCTTGACTTGTGCCATTTTGATATTGAGCAGGCTTTCGTGCAGTCTGATCTTGAGGAAAATGTTTTCATGCGTTTGCCTCAGGGATGCGGTAGACTGTCGGGGAAGATAGTAAGACTGAACAAGAGCTTGTACGGTTTGAAGCAGGCATCGAGGCAGTGGCATGCTCACCTCACTAGGTGCTTACTGACTTTAGGGTTTGAGCAGTGTCTGGCTGATGCATGCGTATTTCGTTTGATGGATGAGGGGAGAGTAGTGATGACTATAGTGGTGCATGTGGATGATATTTTTGCGGTAGGGGAGAAGGCAAGGTGTGACCAGTTTGGCAGGGACTTGGACAAGATGGTTCCAGTTAAGAACCTGGGAGAGTTGCGTTGGTATTCGGGGTGTTTCTACGAGAGGGATTGGGAAAAGGGGGTGCTGAAGATTTCCCAGCAGACATTCGCTGAACAATTGGCGGATGAATACGGGATAGAGTTTGGTAAGAGTGTTCCGCTTCCTGTTGGCACAAAACTTGCGGACTTTGACCAGGATGAAGCGCCAGGGAGCTGGCCGTTTCGCGAGTTGGTTGGCTCACTGATGTGGCTTTCAACCCAGACTCGGCCAGACATCTCCAACGCAGTAAGAGCAGTGGCTAGGTACTGCGCTGCTCCCAAGTTAGTGCACTGGAGGGCAGCACTTGGTATTTTAGGGTATGTGAGGAGGACTAGTTCTTTCGGAGTCACTTTTCAGAGAGGTACGGACGGGGGGCTGAGCTTGCAGGTGTTTGCTGACGCAGACTACGCAAGCAAGGCGGCTGACAGAAGGTCAGTTTCAGGAGGATTGGTGATGTGTGGGGGTGCATGCGTGTCTTGGTTTTCCAGGACTCAGAAATGCGTCACACTTTCCACGACGGAGGCAGAGTACGTGGCACTTGCAGACGTCATTAAGGAAGTGTTGTTCTTGAGGCAGGTTTGGCGCTTCATGTTGCCTGATGTAGGCATGCCGTGCATACCGGTGTTCGAGGATAATCAGGGTGCGGTGCAGCTTGCGCAGAACCCTATCACCAACTCAAACTCCAAGCACATCGACGTGCGACACCACTTCCTCAGGGAACTGGTTGGGAGGAAAGAGATATCGATCATCCACGTACCGTCCCCTTTTCAGCATGCGGATTTCCTGACCAAGGCCACCTCGCGAGAATCGTTCGAGTTCCACCGTAGCCTTGCGATGAATATGTGGTGACCCTATTGGTGTGGTATTGATTTCATCGGGTGCTGGTGATCGTTAGCCATGGCCAGTACCTTAGTAAAATTCGTGTTGATTCCAACGGGTGTCGATGATCGTTAGCCATGATTGACACTTTAGTGACCTTCCTTCGGACTGTGTTGTTTTATTTTGAGATTTCAGGGTGTTATCATAAAGGGCGTTGGATGCATAGGTTTTATTTTTGATATTTTGACCGGACGAAAGTTATCAGGACTGTGAAACGAGCAGGGGGAATGTGGGATTTGCTCGTACCAAAGTCTGATTATCTGATTGTACTGAATTGTGTGATTCTTGTAACGGTAATATATCTACGGAGATTGCGGCGTGATTAGTGTTTCCCCGAGGGGTTGCACAATATTATATTTGGATGCCTTTTTAGGGTCCCGGGGGAGTTGGGCGAGAGTCCCCTCTCACCTCACTAAAATAATTGATACCTTTCTACTTCTTCTACCCACCGCCTCATGGCAAGCCCCACCCACGCATCACCCAAGCGTACCCAGTGCACGAGTTGATCCCTTAGTCTATCAATTTGTTATTGCCCTCGATGAAATGCATTCGAGCGCTTTTCTCTTTGCTTGACTTATATTTTTGTCGAGTCGCAGTTGAAGTTGTTGGTGAGTGTGACTAGAAAGACCAGTCGGGACCAGCACAGACGGCACCCCAGCAGGCGGGGCTTGGCTGAGACTGATCGTCTGCGTGCTGGCTATCGGTGCTACTCGTGGACGTACTCTGGGTGGGGATATGGGATATTCGTCGTGGTTCGTGAAGGGCATTCGCATCATGCTAGAAAAAAATCGCTTCGTTTTGCTGGTATTAGTAGTGATGCACCCCAGACTCTTTCACATCCTACTACTACCACTAGAAGAGTGGGAATGACAAACGTGACAGATCTTCGGCGGCAGTGGTCTACATCGAGTTTCTTGATATTGCGCTTGTAAGCACGACGGTTACAGAGTAATCGGTTTAACTCACACCTGACGTGTTTTTTTTTTTATTTTTAATAAAAAGTAATCGACAGACGAATAGACAGAGAAAAGGTCTGTACCACACAGAGGATCGCAACATAAAAGCAAAATACTCTCGTCTTGAAGTTGGTACTTGAGCAATATGCTCTCCTATATATCAATTTAATAGCGGTGCGATACGATACGCAACCACTGCGAGGCTACCTTAGTAGAAGTAGCAAAACAACTCATCGTGCTGCTTCAGGGTTGAGAGTCAGAAGTACTATTAATAGGGGTATCCCGGAGTATGATGTTCATGCTCCACTTTTGGATTTAATGTTCATACTTACTTTTGGGACTGACAGTAGAATTTTCCTGACAACTTATCATGGTAATTTACCTCACAAAATTACTTCTGGAAGATAAGCCTCCAGTCTAAAGCCTGGATAACTTGGGGTACGATACAATGTCGTGTGATGTTGCCGTTTGCGTACCTCCATCGTATCCGCCATGATTCGATGACCGGCCCTGCAATCTTAGAACCCCTGGCCCTACCCGGTCCTGGTTTTTTCGAGCCCCCACGCACACGGCTGCATTTGTCTTGGTATCTCTTTCGACTCCATTTCGGGCATCCTTCTTGTTACCTTCCGTTCGACTCCTGTCCTTTTCCGTTCTGGTTTTCGACCCACTCTTTCAGCGGGCATTTCCGACAATAAAACTGGCCACGACACCTAGGCCTCACTACGAGGTGAAGGGAAATCTATAGCCTCATTACGTTGTTCAGATTAGCCGCATCTTCGACCTCCTTTTCCGATCTTGTCGGATGATTCCAGTATCGTGTGGTCTGCATATACGACTATTCAAGGTGGGCTAATGTGATATGATATAGTATCGGGCTATGGAAGATGTACCCGGTAGTATCAAAGCCCTGAATACTCCAAGAGTATTCCCGGGGCTCTGAAGTTTCCTTTGCAGCACAATGGTTAGGATAGTCGATAGGAGAAGAGTAGACAAGCGCCCGAGAAAAGTTCCTCGGACAAGTGTCTTTACCCGTCTAGCGCGTTAATAGAAGAGAGAGCAGAGTGGGCTTGAGGCCTTGAATCAAGCTCCTATCGAATCACTCTCTCAACAGCTCCCTTTTCTCATCATGAGGAATAATACGACAACACAAGAAGTCTCCTGAACAAGAGAAGCTGCCGACAGTACCTGCATTCCATTCCCTTACCACGATAATCCGGTTCTACTGCAGTAAGTACCGCAAGAAGACTACAATAATATTATAGCAGCACATCGAGTTGCTTCGGAACACAATATAGTGACGACAAGATGGCTGCTCGGCTGAAAAACCACCGTAATACTGCTGTACTTTGTACTTGAATAAAATTAAAGCTGAATTTCTAAAGGAAGCACGGTATATAGACCAAGAGCGGCAAGGGTCTAATACCATGCGTGCGGATCGCATCAGCCGAGAACACAACAATGCTGGTAGCGTAAGTGATGGGTCGCCGCAGCTGGGCTTATTTTGCCTTCTACTAACGATACGTGAAAACAACACACCACCCTGCGCGCATTCTTTCGGTGAAAAACGGGAAACAAAAACGCCACAAGCATGGTTTACCATTTCATAATTTTCACCAGTACGAGACACAAGATCGCCCTTCTTCCCGTCAACGACGGATAAAAACGCTCCAACCATGTTGGGAGAATCCATCCCGCCCAGAGCAAAAAGCGATGATAACGTTTACGCAGAGGGAGGATCATGCCGGCACACCACCGGCAATAAGCGGCCAACCACGTCAAATAAATAACCGCAAAATATGTTGGCGAGTGATTGAACTAATAATCAAATAACCGGATATTAGGTCTTGGTCCCACCGCTCTTGCCCACCCACGCTTCGTCCACAGAGGTGACGTAATTCTGCACGACCTGGAATAGCAGGAGAGCGTTTCGGACAAGAGTGGATGCAGGCAGACAGCAGGCAGCGGAATTAATCTGGGAATATGTAACTAGTATGGTAACCCGTGTGTCCGCACGGTTTCATGCCCAAGATTCCCATCCATTGACAATGGTCGATGAAGGTAAAAAAGGTGCCGGACAGCAAAGAGCCTGATGGTCTATACAAAATATTGACGACCGACTGGCGCATCTTATTATCCGCCTCCCTTTCCTTCCACCCCCCTACCACGGCAAAACACAAAACACTCGGTCCACGATGCAATCTAGAAGCCGCCCCCGCCGACATAAGTCCCCCGCCCACGCTTACCGTTACATACTCCTCTCTCTCGTCCAAATGTGCCAGGTGGCCGCTCTCCGCGAAATTTTTGACGTCCACCGAATATTCTCCTCCCGACAACGCCTCCTTAAGAGTTCCCACAATCTTGTCTCCGATGGCGTCTCGGCTGCCACGCCATTGCCACGCGCGTCGGAGGGGACGGTTTCGATTGATGCAAAAAACATCCCCGGTGGGGGCAGGCGAGGGGACAACGCAGGAGGTGCGGGTTTTGGGGTCACCGAGGTCCATCCATATGCGGTGCTTTGATGTTTCTACGAAATGGTACTGGAGAGGACTAGTTCCGTGGTATATGATGCTGTATATATGATAAGAGCGCATGCGGCGATGCTCGCAGTCGGTCAGTGCCGCAAATTTCCCATCGCAAATCGCACGGGGAAGTGCTCATACAGCCTACCGTCAAGGTACAGATGCACGGTACGTAATGTTATTGGTTAATCCGCGAAAGCAGTTACGTCGGCGATGCATAAGCCGGGTTGGAAATTTGGAGACATGGAAGGATCTACTATACCTGCCTCCGTTCAGTTCAGTAACCCAACAGCGTTTTAACCGCGTGCATATAAATTTGAAACAAACACAACATTGGTCGCCGACATATTGTAAAACAGACAGTGTTAACACTCACTGAAGGATTTTCAGACGCTCGCCCGCAACAAATGTACCGCCAGATAGATGCTTACGTACCAACTCCCCGCGAATCAATACTGCTGTACCGTGTTCTAGGTACGCAGCAATTGCGATTCGGACTCAGGACGGCCGAGCCTTTCCCTCTCACCTTCCGTACGTGATGAGCACGGGACACGCCAGCGGTCCTACCGCATCCGTGGACCTCTGGTCTTTCTTCATCGTCGCGACGCCCCCAGCAAAACTGTCCGTGTTTTGGCCCTGCATCGCGGTCTCGAGGCAAAGGGGCGCCTGCGGAAGTATCAAGGATCGACGGCGCGAGAAAACAGAGGGTCAGGTCGGAGTGAGCGATTCCTATCGATCTTTCTATTCGTGATAACAGGTGATCTTTCACAATTTTTACACGTAATAATATCCCGCATGACAAGCGCATATATCGAAGCTTGAGCTGTTCGCTCCTTGCCGTGTTAATAAGATCGGACTTTCAGCACACTACAAATAGTTTCAACGTCATTCCGCTCTCAAATACGGGCCCCGCTGCCGATAACACGCCACGACACACCTACTCGTAAAATTATATGAACGCTAGCGCCGCAAATCACACTGCAATCACGGTAGTAGCGTATAAAATGGATACTGGTACTTCCTGAGACTGAGTTATCGCGTCCCGTTGTTCCCCTCGACAAAAACCGAACGCGCGCACGCCTTTTGATTGTGATCACGCCTGATTCACGGACAAAAAATGCCCAGTGTACTATAAACATAGATACACATACGTATACGGGTATAATGTAGTACGTCAATACTCCACGTACGAGACCAACATTCAACCTCAATATCAACAACAGTAGCATTCCGGCCAGTATGCACAGATAGTACGATACCTCGTTTCCGCCCTTGGTGTAAGGAGTCCGAAGGGTTTCCAAGAAGTCAGGTGGAAGCTCAGTATCACCCAACAAGGGGCTGGCCAATATGACCGAAAGCACAGCTGCCACATCCGGCCCTGGGGGGCGAGGGGGTGATTTGCCCATGCTCTTGCCCAGTTCAAGCGCCGCCCCGGCCCCGGTACCATGTCCTAGCAAGTGGTACGTGTCGATTTTCAAGTAGTCCAGGACAGCGTTGGTCTTTCTTTCGTGAGACGAGAATATGGCGCGCGCAAAAAAAAAAAAAACATTTGGAGTTGAGCGTTGGGGAGGGGGAAGGGGGGGGATTCACGCGAGGGAGAGGGAAAAGGTTTCCATAAAAGTACGGCCACGTCTCCTTTGCTGCGCGTGTTCTGACTTTCCTAAGTTCAGGGAAAAGCGGCTGGGAAGCTGGCCTATGTAAGGTTGAAGCTCCTCCCGTTCGGAAGCAGTTAAAGACAATCATACAGAACACGAAGAATGCCCGGCGTTCGCGAGGCACTGACAGCTGTGGTGTATCTTCCTTTATGGCAGACGCTGTCAATCAAAGCCTATGAAAAAACGTCGAGCGTCCAGCGCCCTTGGCGGCAGGTTTGGACATACAAGTCGTCCCGAGCGAGCGGTATTGAAGTACTTATACCTGCACACCAGGAGAAACACCCTCGCGCTGGTTACTCCCTTGCAATCGCATTTCCAGGCGGATCCTAAAAGGACAACAACCGCAGCACCTTGTTGTTGGAAACTAAACCGGTAAGACAGAATAAACCCCGCCACCGTCTTGGGAGACATGGGGACAAAAAAAGTTGGAAGTAGAGTTGGATACTACTGTATCTATTTATAATTTCATATGTAGTGAAGTGAAAGCTGTTTTTTAACCGTTGAAGGCCAACCGCAGCAAGGAGAGGGGCCCTCCTGCTGGCCCAAGCGCGGAAGTCCCCGATACCTGTTACCTGCGCGACGAGACACCGGGTGCCAAGGAGGTCGGGCGCGGTGCTCCTAACGTTCGCGGGGAGGGCCGTGCTGTTGCCCGTACCGATGGGGTCGAACAGCACCACCATCCGGTCGTCCTTGCTTGCCCCCTCGAGGGTCTCGAGGTAGTCGTGGGGAAGTCCAGGCCCCCCAGGGATGGCGACGAGGGGGTTGTGCTTCGCCTGTGGGGTTTCGTGAAGGCGGCACGACGGCGTGCAGCAGAGCAGGCGGTGAATGAGGGCGCATAAACTGAAGAAATTAGTGGGGACTGTGAGAGGGCGGAGCAGGGACGGAGCGTGCGGGGCGGCCGTTTTCTGCCGGCGTGCGAAAGGTGTTTTCTTCCTGGCAGCGACATATCGTGGGCAACTCCCGTCGATTCGCGGGACGGAAAGAGGGTTCAGGCAATGCCTAATTCCCCTCTCATTGTGAACAGCATGTTCGCGCCGTTAAAAATAGTAGTTTTTGTAGCGTTTAGTCTGCAGCACGAACCACGAACGCAGGGAACATGCAGAGGCACGGGACGTTTCGCCGACGCTGCTTCTGCTAGGACGACCGTTTCGAGCATTTTGCGAGTACAGCAGTCCGTTGCATGAACAACTGTGTGTCCCAGTTTGCCCACAAGAGCGTGAGTGCAGTTCTGATATCAGCCAGGTACCAGGGCACAAGGTATTAGTGCTTCGTAAATCTGAAATCCATACCTCCCGACCTTTGACCTTTGTGTGGTATCACATTTCCTTAGAGGGTATAAAATACCCGGTACCTCTAAGGCACGCATGACGCTCGGCCGCTGTTGTTGGCGTGGTTATTTATGACGCTCCAGCCGCAACCGTCTCACCTTCTTCTGCTCTTTTTTGTTCCCGACCGTCCTTGTGAACACCTTCCCGGAGTATCCCTCGAACTCGAAAGGCACGAAGACCTCGTCGAAGTCGGTGTAGTAGGCCCAGTAGGGATAGGGCTCGCCGCAAAACGCTTCCGCCTGTTGAGGCCTTGCAGTCAAGATCGCCAGCGAAGACGAGGCTCCAAGGAATGCTCCTGCCGCGACGCGCCTCAAGAATTCTTGCCTATCGCTCGCGCCGCACGATGTGACTCTTGTTTCCGCGTGTTGCAACGCTCCTTGCCGACGGTTGCTGCTGTTGCTGTTGCTGCTTTCGCCGATAGGTGAAGGTTCGCTGTCATGCTGTTGTGAAGATAACATGGATGCTCCCACTGCTGATTTGGTTCTTTCACGAGCACATTCTCGTTGCCTATTTCGGAATAATGCGGTGTTGAGGCCTGTGGGCCGAAATGCATTCGACAGCAGGGGGAGGAGCCAGGCCGTGACGGCCAGACGCAGTAGAAGACGAGCCATCTGATGCAGGAGCAGTGCGCAACAGGCAAATTGGCCCTCAACATCAATCGAAAAAATCACGGTGGTCCCGGTTGAAAAAGGCCTCGAAGCACGATATAACTCCCCGGTGTGTGTTTAATCCTTTGCCCGGGGATGGGTGTATATTCGAGGTTATCCTAGGCTACAGAGAGGTTTCACACGATCGGCGAACCATGGCTAGGTCAATGCTTATCTTCGCGGCTGTCGCTAGTCAGGTGGTGGTGGCGGCTGTGGCCTTCGTGAACACGGCGGCACCGAATGCAGCAACATGTTTTTTTACTCCTGTACCCTTGTATCCTTCACCATCGTCCGCGAAGAATGCAGCAGCAGTCTCTCAACACCGGCTGGCCTCTCCCGTCCGGCGACCGCTGGGTGCAATGCCACCGTGCGAGAACCTCTCCGAGGTCCGCCCAACCGCTCGCCACCGCGCGCTGCGGGCTCGCTGGGGACACGGAACGCCAAAAGGTCTAGACAACGAAGCAGTCCCAGGTCTAGGCGAAATCATCCCGGGACTGTCGGAGTTGGAGTTGCGGCGCAAACGTGAAGACAGAAGCAGCCACAACGAAGAGGGTGATGCTGCTGCGATCCGATTCCCCTCTCAGCGCGCAACTACCAGAGTCGCCGTGGTGGCCGCGTCTGCCCTGGCGACGGGTCTGGCCTTGGCTGTGTTCGCTCCGGGGCCCGCAGCTGCCGCCATTAAAACGGCGGCGTCGGCTGGCATGGCTTCCGCCGGTGGGAGCGGCGGGGAGCACCTGCATGTAGGGCAGAAGATCGCAAACTTCTTCCGCCGTGGCGGCCTGCCGGACTGGGCGACGCTCATGGCGATTTCCGCGATGCCCGTCGTCGAGCTGAGAGGGGGGGTCCCAGTGGGTGTCTGGATGGGCATGCCGATCGCGAAGGTTTTCGGGCTCTGCGTCGCCGGCAACATGGTCCCCATCCCGATCATCCTACTAGCGCTCAGGTCTGCCTTCGTGCAGAAGCTGGCCAAGCCGGTGCTGGACCGGGCCCGCGAGAAGGCGGCCGGGTTTGGGGACGAGAAGAGCCAGGCCCTGGCGCTGACGCTCTTTGTGGGCATTCCGCTCCCGGGGACGGGGGCGTGGACCGGCGCCATGGGGGCGTTCTTGCTGGGGATGCCGTTCCAAAAGGCGAGTGTGATAGCGCTATAATATCACAGTGAGGGAGCAGCATTAAAAGGGCGCCAGCCAACGTTGCAAGAGTGGAAGTTGCAACACGTTTGATGTTTTCTTCGATGTACCTGGCAATTCGTTCGCACCAGGCACCAGGTATCATACGTTCTTCATGAAATATGTATCATGCCGGGGAGTAAATTTATGCTGACCTTGGCGTTCTCACATTGTCACGGTCTGAGGGTGCTGCTCGCGGCTCGTTGTAGGCTGCTTGGAAGGCTTTTTCCTATGCGACTCAGATTGTGAACTTCAGATTTTGACCCGATCGCGTTTTCGGCTGTGAAGTTCGCAAATCGAAACAGAGTTCCTGTGCGATAAAATCGGATTTGTTTCTCGTACAGAGATTAGAGCAAGCGCCGAGACCAACTGCTGTTGTTGTGGTCTGGCGCCGCGAAGAGACGCGCCGAGTGCGCTGCACTGGGCGTAGGACCCAAGCGTCCGAGCCCACGCTGACTGCCTCTGGTCTGGCGGCGAAGAGACATGCCGAGTGCGCTCGAATCAACCTGTCCTGGTATTGTGAATATTTTACACAATGAAGCATCCGAGCCCAGCACGCTAACTGACTGACTGCTGCTGTTGTAGTCTACGAGTACGAATCCACGGAGAGGTGCGCGCCGAGTGCACTTCTCTAGGTTGCTAGGCCCGAGCCCGCGCCAGCCAACTGTAGTCTGGCCACGGACAGACACGCCGACCGCCGGTTGCGCGTCGGGTGCGCAATGTCGCTATTACACCTGTGTCACCATCCAACTCATCGATCGTTCTGCTGCTACTTGCTTGCGTGGGCAACATATTGAATTTAGACACCATGCCGTTTTATGATTTTAGAATCTGATGGCCCAAGTCGTCGAATTATTGGCCCAAATCTGACCTGGGCCATCGGATTATCAGATCGAAAAAAAAACGGTCCAATTTTGCACATTCGGACTCCATAAGTAGATGCTTTCATTTTTAAGATCGAAAAACAGAAGTTTGAAGCTCGAAATCGAACCCCATAAGAAACAGCCTAGCTACGAGTAGATCGTGTAGTTTGGACGTGGCATCAAATTTCTGTTCGTACAACAGCGCTTACTATGATACGTACGCATCTGTGAAGTTCCGAACCCGTTGTCAGCCTTTACGTGTGACTTGTTGTAGCTTTTTCATAGGGATACCAAGTCTGAGCGCTCAGCCGCACCTCACTCCCACGATATCTACGCATACTGTTATCTAGGCGCTTTGGAAGTACGCGCGTACTTTCACCATAATCGAGGCTCATGACGGGGGAGGGGGCAGTGAAAATCAACTCTTGGAGCAATAAAGAGTTGCGATCAACGCGCCCTTGATTTTTGCCTGGGAACCGCTGCGGGCTTCTACTGGCACAGCAGCGGCATTGATTTGAGGCCGCTGTCGTCGAGTCGCCGCCTGAGCAGCTACTGGTGTGGTCGGGGCGGTGTCTGCGCTGGAATTTTTTGCCTCGGGTGTTACTAGGTTCAACTACGCACAGCATTGTTGTGCAATTCTCTGTCCTACTCATACATCTGTCTGGTGTTTTTGTCCAACAACTGTCTTGGTGTGTTCGAGGTTTTCACTGTGGCCGCCCGCTTGCCTGCCAGGATAGCATAATGCCACGTACACAGGAGTAGACCATTCGGTCGAGATCGACTAGATCCACTCATTAGCATTCAGCCACGAAGCCATCATTTGTAGCAGCCAATACCAGCGACACATATATCGCACGGCCAAGGTGAACGCGCGGCAAGTTACATGGGCACCGAAGTACGAGCTTAACCGGCCACTCAACCCCTCACAAGAAAAACAACGATGCGCCTCGAAAGCTCGGACGCCTATTAAGATGCGGGCTCGTGGGGATACAGACCATCACACAACGCGTATTATGTGCGACACAAGCCCTCTCTGCCGCAGTGCGTTTACCACCAGATTACGTTCGCTGTCATAATGCCTTCTGGGTGAGAAGGAGAGGGACCCTACATGCTCTTCGTGCATTTTTCCTACGCTCTACCATGGGTGCGCAACAGTGTAAGCATACCTATGTAAGTCCTCAGACGCAGCGTATGCTGGTCGGCCCCGAGGATCTCTCCCGCTGCCGGCCGCCTTTTCAGTAGTGGCTTATCTCTCCCGCTGTTTGCGTTCACCTCCCCAGGGATAAAAAGACTTGCGGCTTTTGCCCCTCGTAATCCGGCCGTGTCGTACGCTTTCCCAAAACATTATTGCAATGCAGGCGATGCTGTCCATTTTTGTCGGCGTGGTGAGCGCCGGCATGATCATGAGCTGCCTCACGCTTGCCGGGAAAGCGGGGGCCTTGCTTGCTACGGCCGTCCTCGCGGTGTTCTGCGTCTCCAACATTCTAGGAGGGGAGAAGGGGTCGGCTAAAGCTTCCGATAGCTAGCTCGACGAAGTGAAGACGGCATAACAAGGCAGAAACAGCAAGGAAGCAGCAGCAGCAACAACAACGGGAGATAGATAGCTGACGGCGGCAGCCGTAGCCACTCCCGGAATGCAGGGTGTCGAGGGTAGCTTTCCCTGACTGTGGGACGTTCAGGGTCGAGGCCCGCCACTGTGCGGGAGGCCACACAAACTTTTCGATTCTCGCACCCTTGCTGTCGAACCAATACCTTGATTTTTTAGGGCGTTCGCTTGTGTGTGATGACGTGGATGGGACGCCAGAACATGGAAAAATGTGCGTGCCTGTTAGTTATGTGCTTTCTGGACGAAGTTTATTTATTGTTTTAGTGGTGCATTCAGTCGGGTGAGGGTGTGGAACATTTGCCAATGAGGGGTGACAGCGGGGGGGCGGGGATGGGGGGGGGGGGGGGGATCGTGCATCGTTTTTCGTGTTTTCGCTTGACTACGAACGAAGCTTATTCATAAGAGGAAGCAGTTGAAAATGGTCGGGTTCCCCTCTTCCCCCCTACCGTTCGTGTGTGTGTGTTTAGCACTCCGTGGCAGTCTATATGCTGTGATCGACCGAAACTTGGTCACTTCAAGTGCTACTTTTGTGCACATGTACTATAGATAGAAACGAGACACGCACCTAAGCGGGCTCAACAAGCAACGTCAACTCGAAGAATGGCGAGCGAATCCTCTCAGATTTTTAAGGGTTTTGAGTTTCGGGAGCGGACACGTCTCTGTACACAGCCGTTGCTTCGTAATAGACTCTCGCGAATCGAAGCCTGATTGAACCATGCCTCGATCCAGCGCTTTTAGGGAAAACAAATCTAGCGGCGGCAACAACAAGTGCTCTCGTGAATGCGCATGCGCACCATCGTCGTAATATAATTTGTGCTCGGGTTGTGTTTTCGGTTGTCGGCATGAACAGGAGCGCAGCGCAGTCTCGCACGTCGACGTGCATTTACATGTACGACGTATACGTGCCGACCCCGCAGACTGTGCTCGCTGTCAAGGCCATAATGCAGGCAGCCAAGCGACGAATCCGGCGCGTAAGGTTTCATTTGTATACGAGCGAACTAATCGCATCCTATTCGCCTGGTGTCGTTACTTCGCCGCCTCTGCAGAAGTCTGGGCTGGCCTTCTAACAACGCTGACTTCTTGTCTTGGAAGTGTACTTGTACTATCATCTACCGCTGTAGATCTAGGGAGCGCCCGGACGCTTCCCACGCGTCACGACCGGGCGTAGTTTCGAGGGCAGTGCGATATGGATTTGAAAAGCTGAATTGAGCATCATGTTCTGCCTACCTTATGTGTGTGGTCATCAACTATTCCACGGTGTCGGCTGGGGTTCTCTCAAACCAAACATATTTCCCTTTGTGTTTGATTTCAATATCTTTATCTGCCTGATCACTGACCCTAACTTTTCAGTAGCGCAGGACGAACGGACTGCCCCCCCACAAGTTCCTTAACGAGGACCCGATCCCGCAACGTAATTAACACCCATGCCGACGGAAATCGATAGCTAGCGCACACAAGCGGCCTGCGCTCTCTCAGCTTGTCACATGCCCTGTGCAAAGCGAGTGCTTTGAATTCGCTTCTCGGGTGAACTACGAACTGGGTTTTTGAGGCACAAATAATTTGTACCCGGTGAGCACACCCTGCACTCAAAACGATAAAAACCGATAGAAGCTCATATTGCAAGACGCCGATATCGACGCGGCACAAAGTCGATAGCTTACACACGGCCCTGTACGTAAACTGATATACAAAAACTCAAATGCTGCCGCGACGGAAATCGATAACTTAAACAACTTGCACACATAACGAGCGGCCTGCTGGGTCTTCCGCATTACGGGTTTTGTTGAAGCCGCGATAGACGCCAACCGGAGCGCAGGAAAGAAGCTTCCATCGCCTCTTCCTTCCATGGTAATGGATGGAAGCATCCATGAGAGTAGAAGGAAGCTTCAATCAAAGTAGCTCATGGAACTTCCATGGAAGTGATGAATTCTACTTCCATGCAAGTCGTGGGGCTTCTACCACTGCCATGGAAGCTCCCGTGTATTTCCATACAAGCAGCTTACATCTCCTTCAACATAAAAAACAACAACGTGTAAGATCGGGCCTGCGCAAACAGTCAACTTGTCGGACGCGATCTCAGCCTGTCGGTTTCCCTGTTACGCTTGTCGGGCGAGCTCCCCAGATCCGCAGGTAGTGACCATATCTATAAACCGTGCAGATAGATAGATTTTACTGATAGAATTGCAAATATTTGGTTTACCATTTCCATCTTGTCTATGGATACAACGGGTACAATAGTAAAATAGCGCTAAGCCCATCTGCATATATACATACGCTCCCAAACTCACACGACGGCTTTGGGCTACGGCATCATTAGCGAAGATCATTGCGAGCACGACAGCGATCGAGTGTTATTTTTTCCCTCAAAGGCTATCTCGACGTTGTTGTTGCGGTGATTTTGGGAACAAAGTCACGATTTCGTGTGGCAGTGCTGTGGCGCCAGGAATTCCTGCTACAGTAGCGTGAGTCCTTGACCTTCAGAGTCGATCACGATCGTTACTCGTGCGAGTGGACCACCTGCTGTCTTTGAGTTCGTGCGAGAGAGCGCATCGGTACAGCTACGAGAATGCCTAAATTATCCCCGAATAGCGTAATCCGAGTTATTCTGACATGCACTGAGGTTAATAACAACGAGATGCGACACATGACAGCTATACAGGTAGTTTGACACCGAGTTTCCTTTGCTATTTGGATGGTATCGAGTCATGGGTGCTACAAAAAGAAGAGCCGTGCATATAGATTCATGAGGCGCTGGCTGAGGTCTACAAGTCGTGAGGAACGCTTGGGAGAAGTACGAAGCGTCGGCTGGTCGAATTCAACTGTTTCAGAAAACGTACAGGGGACAGGACGGCCGTTCTTCTCACCACCGTCAGCACCACCAAGGCAGGGGCGTTATAACGTGCGGCCGACGACGAGGGACGGAGAAGGAAGGCGCACGCGCAGGTACTGGACTATGACCGGGGTGCCTGTTTGGCACCGGTGCTCACATGCGCCGGGCTGGGGGAGGAACTGCAGCGACGGGGAGTCGAGTAAGAATGGAGGATCGGTTAATCGCGGGAATGCCCGCTTGGCACCGACGTTCACATGTGCCGGGCTAGGAGGGCGTTGCAGTGACAGGGCGCCGTGGAGGAAAGGCGCACCCGACGCCAAAGAAGCCCGCCTTGGGCCAACGATAGTTATGCGTCGGACATGGGGGGTGTTACAACGCCAAGCCGACGGTGAGGGAGAGGGAAGAAGGCGCACACGCTGTTGCCGGGCTATGATCAGAATGTCCGCTTTTTATCGACGATATGTGTGCATCGGGCAAGGGAGGTTTTGCAATGCAGCGACATCAGGGGAAACACGTTGATACGCAGCGACTGCCGGCACCAGTGTGGTATGGAGGATTCATTGTGAGGGCAGGCATCGAGCTGTGCGAGGCTCTCTGGTAGAATAATGGAGGTTAAGGGATGGAAGCTCGAGATCGCAATGCCTTCGTCTGCCTGAGAAAGCCCTACCGAAGCAGGTAACAACTTCCTGTTTATTCGACATTACCCCTCGAAAAGGAAGAACAACGTCAAGCTATGATCAACAATGTCAGTGTATATGTCCACTGGTCACGTGTCCACTTGTTGTGTACATATATTTCGCCCGCTACGCGCTTGGTTCCCAGTTTAACGACGGCATTGCTCGTTTAACCTCGGGAACCTGGAATCTGGGTGGAGGCTGATGGTCAGTCTGAGGCACTAAGACGCTAGTCAAGGAAAATACTATAATATCTCGATCGAACCCAAGTCAGCACAGACGTTAAAGCGAGTCTCTGCCGCAGCGACTTTGGAATACCGTCTGCCGAGGACTTATGCTACTGCAAATTTACTGAGATGCGTCGCGATTGTCCGGACCAGTACCACACGGAGGGTTTCTTTGTATGGGCGATAACATAGCGGTTGACAATCTCCCGTCGTCACATTTAAGGGAAATGAGGAGGGTTCCCGGCGAGGAAAGCGCCCTTCATCACATACCAGGTATGGTTAACATTTACCAGGTAGGTGAAATGGGCAGTCCTCGGCAAGACTTTCCCTTCTTCGCATGTAGATATATAGTTTCCACACACAACGGAGGGCTTTCTTCGTCGGAGAAATCCTTCCCGGTAAATGTTACAACGGGAGCTTATCCAGGTAGACCTTTCACATGATGCTACTCCGGACAATCGCCACGCATCTATCTCCGTAAATCCTGGCGCCACAACGCTGCAACACCCGATCCAAGTGTATTTGCAGGTGATTTGTAGTGAGCACGCAAATGTTGGCGCTCTAGCACGCACACCACGCACCAAGTTTACACGGCGTGGGCCACATGCACCTTTTGTTTTTTTTAAATAAAAAGAGTACATCATACCTGTCACGGTGCGCACCGGCTCCTGCTCTATCTGGAACAAAACCTATTCTTCACGGTGTGGGGTAGACGTCCCGGGAAAATAGTATATTTTGTCTGGTTGTGGCGTAAAATGCGCATCGAGGTGGCTCTGCAAGTCAGGGTCCACAAGGAACGAAGTAACAGACCTTGGGTGCGACCTTGAACTTGTGTACAATGAGGCGGCACAATCTAGGGGAAAGGGATCTGGTATACACACAATTGCATACTAGAAAAAGCTCGTACGACCGTCCAACTCAAAACCAAATCCTACACACTGGGCTAAAGCGCGCCAATATCGCTGGTCGATGCTTCACTACCAATGAAATATTTAACACACCCCACTACTAATAGTTGTGTTCACTCGTTTTTGGCCGTTGGCTTTTCTGGAGTAAGTTTGCTCCGCAGGCGACGCCCGAAGGAGACTCAAGAGGTGGGAGGGTCTGCTTCCCCTAACGGTGGCCAAGCCACTAAGCCCCAAGGCCCCACGGTGACCCACCGCCAAAGGCTCGTCGACGTGGATCGAGCGCCTTGTAAAACAGACCAACAAGAGGAGCAAGAGTTTCGGCAGGAGCCCCAAGACGAAGCCCGAGCAGCCTCACGAGGACGGGCCTCGTTCAAGACACCTACCGTGCCTTCTCGCTCTGCTGAGAGAGTTCTGTCGCCCGAGACAACTGGGCGTGCCCGCTCCGCTGAGCGCGAGACCAGCCAGGTCGTGGGTCTTGCAGTTTTTGCTCCCAGCTCCGCTGAGTGCGCGTATAGGCAGCCAGGCCCTGGGTCTTGCAGCTTTTGCTCTGGAACCGAGCCCCATGCCGTCCAAAACACCTGGGCGCCCCGCTCCGCTGAGCGCGTAGCCAGCCAGGCCGTAGATCTTGCAGCTTTGGCTCTGGACCCAAGCCCTCTGCCTTCAAGCCTTTGCATCACGTCGGACAAGCCTGGAAGCAGCGCTCTCTATACTACCCAGCTGCACTCGGGCCGGCTGCGCTCTTCGCCATCGGATCTACCTGGCTCTGGCCCAAGACGAGGGACCATCGGATCCTGATTTTATGCCTCGTATTCCACTGCTGTCCGACCCTGCCAGCTCGACCGTGCTCGTACTCGTATGATGGCCAGAAGCAAAGCTTCCGTTCGTTATGTTTTTCCCGCGCCTCGTCCACAAGATGACACACTGGATTTCAGTTTTGAGCCTGCCTTCCGTGTTGCTGTAGCCACCAGCGAAAATTCTGCTTGGGTTTTCAGTGCTGATGCGAGTTATAATACTGCTGTTAGAGAGAGCGATGCTTTTAATAGGCCTTTCAGTGCCGGGGACGTGGAAAAACCAACCACACTTGCTGTTAGTACACGTAGGGGCAATGGAGACCAGTCAGACGACCGCCCTTCCATCACGCCGCTTTCCTTGACCGATGCTCGCTCTCCCAGCGCCCGTAGCGCTCGCCGTATGGCACGCCGCACTTTGACCACTGCTGTGCCAGTTGCTGATGTACACGTCCCTGCTATCACTGCTGCTCCTGCGAACAGTGACCCCGAGGCCCAACAGAAACCGCCCCTGCCCCGATGTTTTTCGCGCGCCCCCGCCCCAGCATGTCAGGGGAGGAAGCTTGCAGCCCCACCCGGTCGACCAGCGAGCTGAGGACATACGGCTTATCACCGCAAAACAGGACGTCACGTTCTGCCGCGCAAACTTGCTCCCCGTCGGAAGCGCTGACGTTCTCCCTTCCCACGCCCGCAGCCCCGGAGGGTACGGTGGACCTCGAGCTTCTCAACTCGGAATACGTTAGGCTGGCGGCCGCGGAACCGGGGCTACAGCCTTCTGCTCTCCAGATCTCGTCGAGCAGTTCGCGGGACACGACCCTTATGCTCCCAGGAGCATGGACCTCCCTCCCCACACCGACCAGAACGATGATAATCAAGCACTGGACTGACATCTCGGGCCACGTCGAAGGGATCGCGACGGAACGCTCGGCGCTCGAGCAAGCGGCGCTCGAGCAAGCCTACCTCGTCGCGGCCGAGCGGGCCTTGGTCGAGGCCGAAGCCTTTGGGGTCGTCTTGGAGAAGACGATGCAACACCGGGCGATCCCGCTCGCCGAAGCAAAGCAACAGGCGTCCGCGAGCGCCTCGGAAGAGCCGCGCTTTTCACCTCCCGCGCCAGGGAAGCCACCTCCCGCGTCAGGGAAGCTCTGTGGGTCGCCAAAGCGGACTCGCACTCGCACCGAAGAACCGTCGGCTTCCCGAGACTGGAGCTTCAGCTGGGGTTTACTCCTCGCTCCGACCGCGCCCGCGGTGAGCCTACCAGCCGCTTCAGTCCCCCTTCCAGCCCTCGAACTTGGCCCCGCGCGGCCCACCTTTTTGCCTGGTACTTCACACCAGCACCCCAGCAGCGAGGTCGCGGTCGACGCGCGGACCCGGAGGCCCGGGGACACAGACTTCCTGCAGGGGAGTGTCGCCTGTATGGCGGCCGGGCGTAACAAGTACCTCCCATCTGAGGCGGCGACAGCAATGGTCTCCTGCGCCCGGAAATAGTTACCAGATTTGAAGACGATCTCTTCGTCAATATGGCCTTGGTCCAGATGGCCGAGGGCTCCTGGGAGGAACAGCAAGGCCTGGCGCTCATCATGGACCTGGTGGTCAGCCTTCGGAGAGCGCACGATGCTTCTCCGACCACCATCTCCTCGCCCGACCCCAAGTCATACAGCTCCCACCGCAAGCGCCGAACGAACTCCGCCAACCAGACCCACCAGCTCCCAGGAGTGGGAGATGGTCCTATTACGGAGGTCCATAGTTAACAGGACCTATGGTATACATAAAAACCTATATAGTTACCTTTTTTTACTGACAATATTTGGTCCTGTTTACTATGGACCCCCGTGATAGGCCGAACCACGACAACTCCCACCGCCCCTCCGACAACCGGGTCCACCGGCACCCAAGAGTTGGCGATGGCTCTGCGGCCCAGGATGACAGCTCCCACCTTCGCGCCGGCGACCGGTACCACCGGCGCCCAGGAGTTGGAGGGAACTCTGCCGGCCATGATGGTGGGTCCCGCCGCGGCACAGGTGACGCAAAAGGCAATGGCACCGCTCGACGCAACTAGGCTGGCGGTAGTGGGAACCGAGGGAAGGGAGCCAAAGCTCGAGCGACGGGCGCAACAGGCACAACAGCCGCTCACGGGAAGACGCTTATCGAGCCAGCTCCTCCAGCTCCTCCAGCGGCGGCAACAGAATAGCCCCCGTCCCCGAAATCACGGGCATCAACTGCAAGAGGCACGTGGTTCCCTCGCTAACTTCCTCGCTTCTTGGCCGCCTGACTATGTCCGATGACCTCGCCATCCCCGTGTAATCTAGTCTTGTCCACGCCCAAACATCGGCAATCGACTCCGCCGCAGCAGCCGCCGCGACAAAGCACATCGCTGAAGTTAAACGAGCGTACAAGCACCTCGGTCTCAAAGACATCGCTCGCATTGCTATCCTTCCTTTCCCGTCCTCGATCAACCCTTCGGACGCCGCGCAACAAGTCACTCGTTCGGTCAAAGCCTCCGCGTCTGATATTATCATGATATGCAATGATGACAGTCATGAAGGCCTTAGTTCAACCGACTGGATCCCCGGTTGGTAGTACCCCCTCAGAAATCCTTCGCGCGTGCCATCACGCCTGACAATCCCACGACCGCCCCCCTCACTACCCTGACGGATGGTTTTCTTGGGCAGGTGTCGCGCGCTCTCGCAGGCGGAGTCACAGGACCGGAGGCGTTCGCGCTCCTCCTGAGGTCGCTGAGCAACCACTTCGAACGCACCGACACGGGGGATAGCTACACTAAGTTACAAAAATTTGGCGTGTCTAATGGGACCCCCTTTTGCGATTTTAGCCAGGAGTTTCGAGAGGAGTGGTGTCGGCACCGACGAGGACTGAGCGTGTTTAGGCACCGAGAATGGAGGTCGTTTTTGGAGGTAGTTTGGATGGTAGTACATAAGCATTATCCCAGCTTGATGCTCGCGCTGTACCCGGGGGTTTTGGCTACCGTATCGAGGCGGTTCGGTGCTTTGGACGCCATGTGGTTGGCTTTTTGAGACCTTTGCGAACAATAAGACATCTTCCATCAACGGCGCTTTTTTTTTTGCCTGCTTCTTCGACGGCTGTGCGATCATCCGCCCCGTTGGGGCCTCGGCCCGCCAGTAATGATCGCGGTCAGGGCTGGTCTCCTTCCCAGTCACCATCATGGCAGTTGGGATCGTGCAATAATCCGCTTGTGATGAACGTCAACTACTCCATCCCTGACTGCCTCGACCCGTGACTTGACACGTCTTCCAACTGCTGGCCCCTAGATGAACACCGTTACGCTGAAGTTCACGCTGTCTGCATGACCCTCCCCTCTGGAGCAGCCTACTCTTATCGTCCGCCCGCGGCACCGCCCACAGCGAAGACCGAGGCCACTGCCTTAACTGCCACGAAGACAAACACTCCCGCGGACAGTGTAGACACCCCTTCTAAAACCTTAGCTGCATTTTGAACCCCGACCTCGTAACCATCGGCGACGACGGCGAGGCGTTCCGACCTTGGCAAGAACGCATGATCCGACACCGCCGCGACAACCAAACCTCACGACCGAGCAGACAGCACAGCCAGAAAAAACAAAAATGTCGCTACGACCACTCGCGTGGGCAGCATCACGGCCAGGGCCAGCAGAGCAAACACAGCGACGACTACAACACACGCGCGAAACGACGTCACCAGCAGCCTAACTCTTGCCATCACGGTGGTGGTCCGACCGCCCCTGCCTCTTCCACCCCAGCTCCCACCTTGGGGATCCGCTACAGTACTTGGCATAACTCGGGCGGAAACCCAAACGGACGCCAGTCGGGCACTTCTGCGCCGTTATCTGACAGGTCGACGGCGGTACGGTCTCTCCCGCCTGTCCGCTGCCAGCACTGCCGGGAGTAAAAACATTGACTTCACAAGATGCTCGTGTCTCAGGCTCGCCGATCGCTCAGCGCCGACCTGCCCCAACCGGGTCCCGCACGTTGCCAAGCACTTCGGGATCGACGCAGCGACCCAGCCTCACTTGTTTCACCGGGGAGCCCCCGGGCGTCTCCCCCGGCGTCGGGAGCTCGCGCCCCAAACGCCGCTCCCCTCAACTTGGGCACGAGAACAGGCGCGTCAAACACCGCTTTCCCAAACCTCGCACCGCGCAGCACCTCGATTGTCGCGCCGCCGCGTCGTTTTTTTCAGCGAGGGTGTCCCCCTCCTTCGCCTCCCGGCCATGCGGTGGCGGTCGGTTTGAGGTGCGGGAAGGCCGACACCGAACCCCCGAGATCTCGGTTGAAGCTCGATTCGGCGTTTTCTCGCAATAACGGTGGCCGTTCTACCCTTTTTCCTATCAAGGAGGAGTCGACAAGATTAGCTATCTCGTCTCCCTTCCCCACCAGGTCTTCAGGAAGGAAGTCCTCTCCGGTGGACGCTTTGTTGCCCCCCGCCCGAGCCCCCTTTCAGAAGTCGTCTACAGGGTCTACGGGTCCTCTTTCGTCTTCGCGCACGCTATTCCATGTGCGCAGTGTTCCTTCGGCTCCAGTGGAACAGGACCAACCTGACACTGCCCGTCGAGCCAGTGGTGACTCCACGATTTCCGGCCAGATCAACTGGACGGCATACCCGTGAAAATCGGAAGAATCACAGCTCTCGTTGAGAAGAACGGGCTCAGAACCCCCTGCCCCCTTTGACCTAGGACAGAGGCCATTGGGCGCAGAAAGAGAACATTCTGGTGATTATTTGCCTACGGGCAATGGACACACCGAGCAGTAAACGTGGAAAAAGACTCGTTTCGCGCATCAGGGGCTCAGTGTTCTCAGAGAAGCACACTCCCCCACCCACACACACCACAACTGCGGCCACCGACGACTCGGCATCGTCCGTCTTTGACCCTACTCTCGAGTATTTAACGGAGGGGGTGATACTGTGCTGGCAGCCCCCCTCCCATTTTTCGCAGTGATCCCCCTCGTCATTTATCGTTGACGATGTGTCATGTTCCTGCGCGAAGCAGTATAAGATGGCTGAAAAGGCTCGCCTTTTTCAGGACCACGGCGCAGCGGAGCGGACTATGTCCTCGCCAGACCCACGCGAGCACAAAACGAGCACAAACACATCGATCGAGGCAAACATTGTTTCGACCGAGTTCTCTGGGAGCGCGTTCGGGAAGACGCTGTCCTTGCTGGCACTTTGGCAAGTTCACGCAAAATCCGACCGTGAAGCAGCATCTACTGAGCACTGGCACCAATTTTTTCGCTGAAGCCAACCCTTTTGGCCCCGTGTGGGGCATCGGCCTCCGGGCAGACGACCCCAAGGCCCAAGACCCTTCGCGGTGGCGAGGACAAAATATACTACGAAAAGCTCTTTCCGCCGCTCGCGACACCCTTCGCGCAAGTGAGGCCGGGTTAGCACAACCCGCTTTCTCTTATCAATTTTTCACTCCGCCCACGCCTGACGGAACTAATGAGATCTCATCAGCGCCGCCCCGCCCTTTGGCCGTAGCCCGCGCATGCCCAGGTCCTTTCTTGGAGTTTTCGATCTGTTTTTCTGACACGCATGCTGACCACAGTCCCGAGGTTAAGACTGTAGCACCTATTAATAGTGTCACCCCCCTCTCGCGCTGTCAGAACACGGCCCCTGCCTCGTCGGGGGCATCATTTACCCTCGAGAACGCCTCTTTTATAACCAAAATTGGAACTCAAAGCGGAGCGTTCGCTCTCGCATCTTTAGGTTGTGAAGCGCTCCTTGACACTGGCTCCTCACAGACTTTCATTTGACGAAATGTTTTGGATCACATGCTCTCGGTTGGTGCGGCATCCATCGCGTGCGAGCAAAAATGCGCCCCTCATTCTTGGGAGGGCTTTGGTGAATCGGCCCCTCTCAAAACTTCTACGAGTGTATGCCTGAGCGTCCAGTGTTTTCGAGAAAATGAGCCCACGTGCTCCCTCGCAATTTGGGCCTGCGTGGTTCCCCTCTTAGTGATGCAGCATGCAGTGCTGTTGGGACGTGACAGCTGGATGCGTTGTAATAGCCGCTCCTACCGCTCTCTGCCACCTCGGCCGTCGGACCAACGCGTTTTTGGCGAGCTGGAGTTAGTTCACCACGCCCCGACAGGCAGGTCTGTTTACGCCATCGACCCCGCCGCTTGGGGCGGAGGTTTCCCTTTACGCTACGAAGGTGCTGTAGGGGTCACCCTGACCGACGATCCTCAACTGCGTGCAGTCAACTTGGTTCGCAGCGATGGCTCCCCGGCAATCACTGGACACTGCTTTGTTGACATGATGCCCCAGTTCGATCTACCTTCGGTTGATGAGTACTACGTCACCTCCGGACGACAAGTTCTTCCACTCGTTGGAATAACGGATCTCGAGCCGGGGGACATCCTCAGCGTCATCCACGCCCCACTGATGTACGTCCCGCTAGAAGTTATACAACACGACCACCGAGCCCCCAACTCTTCCTCTGGCCTATCTGAGGTGCCTTCGGTCTCAACAGTTTCGACTCCATCCCTCGTAGCTCCATCCTCGCCCTCGCCTGCCCTGCTTGAGCGTTCGAGTCCAGCACAGCGCGCTTCGTTCCTGCGAGTCTGGACACGTTTGCCGTTACATCTGCGAGCGGTGGAGTTTTGAGCTTCGCGGCACGGACTGGACCCCCGGAAGCCATCGAACAACTGTGGCATGTTCTCTGCAAATTTCCTGACTTTTTTTCGAAGCCCAAGTCGGAGTTTGGTTCAAGCTCCAGCCTCGCCCTCGCCTGCCCTGCTTGAGCGTTTGAGTCCAGCACAGCGCGCTTGGTTCCTGCGCGTCTGGATGCGTTTGCCGTTTCTGAGCGGTAGATTTGAGCTTCGCGGCACGGACTGGACCCCGGAGGCCATCGAATAACTGAGATTTTCTCTGCAAATATCCTGACATATTTTCGAAATCCAAGTAGGATTTTGGTTCCTGCTTCGTGATGCCTTTAGTGGTTCGGTCCCGGAAGGAAGCGCTCCTGTCATGTCCCGGCCGCACCGCATCGATCCCATTATGGCCAAGGAAGTAGAGGCCACCTTGGACCAATAATTGCGGCGGGCCTGATCCAGCACTCGACCTCTCTGTACTCGAGTCCGGTGGTGGTCATCCCGAAGAAGTCTGAAGGCATTCGGATCACCGTGAACTAATAGAAACTCAACCAGATCAGCAGCCTTCGCCAGCTGCCTATTCCTCGCGTGGACCAAGTCCACGACCCCAAGGAGAAGGGACGGATGTTTTCCCTTTTTGATTTGGTCTTTTCATTCCACCCGATTACCACGCACAATGACACCGTTCTTCTTACCGCGTTTAGCATTCCCAAGGCTCTCTACGAGTGGCTCTTCACGCCCCAGGGTAGCAGTGCTTCGCCCGGCTGGTTCGTCAAGGTGATTAACGAAGTCATTAAAGCTTTGGCGCAAGTAGCGACCTACCTCGACGATGTGATCGTTTTCAACCCTGATCCGACGACCTACGTAAAGACGATGAGAACCTTCATCGAGCGCCTGCGCAAACACACCCTCAAGCTTTCCCCCTCGAAGACTTGCCTAGGCGCCACGGTTGCCAATTCTCTGGGTCACTCCATTTAGCCCGCGGCTATACCTCAAAAGGCGGAAAACGTATCGGCTTTGATGAAAATGCCCAAGCCCAAGAATCTTAAGCAGGTCCGTGCGCTGATGGGAGGTGTGGGATATTATGGCAAATTCCTACCCGACCTGTCCCATACGCCCTCGCACCTCCCAGTACGATGTTACGCCGCTTATGGAAGTTGTCGTACGCCAAATTCTCGCCGAGCTTGCTGCCGAACCAAATTTTGGTTTTCCTTGACTGGGGCGCCGTAGCCGACGGCTCTCGCTCCTTCCACGTATACTGCGACACCTGTATTGACGGTTTTGGTGCCGCGCTCGAACAGAAACAATCGGACGACTCGGTACGGCCCATCGCGAATGTCAGCTGCGCTACCCTCGATTCCGAGAGACACTGAACCCCGTTGGATTTGGAAGCTGGTAGGATCGTCTGGGTCATCAGACGACTTCGAGGTTACCTATGAGGCGGGAAGTTTCGCATATTTTCGGAACACAAAGCGCTTGAGAGCATAGGGAAAGTAGGACACCACAACACGCGAGTCCAGCGGTGGCTCGAGTTCCTCACCGCGTTCGACTGCACACTCGAGTACCGCAAGGGTAGCACGGAAGTGCTAATTTTCTATCTCGTTTGCCGGAGTCCGCAACAGAACACGATCGCAGTGGGTCTAGCAGCCTCAGGACGGCGGTATCTTCCTCATCCGAAGCTGCAGGCTTCGGGCTTTCTCCTCACCGACTCTCGGTGTCGGCTTAAGTGGGCTGGTGCCTTGCCCCGAAAGCGCCGTCTTGGGTGGGCTGCCTTTCACCTCGTCGAATTTTCACGGTTTACGCACACACAGGCCACGTATGAGAATTGACGACCTTTCTTCTCCTTTGGGGAGATTCGTCGCTCGTGTATCTGCTTCTGTCGCACCGTCGATTGACGTCCTGGCTAGTTTTTTTTTACCCACCGCCAACTCCGCTTTCGCTTCGGTTTTCGTCGTACCCTCAAGGGGCGACCAGGGCTTTACAGAAGCCTCCGCTGCAGCAGTGATTGTCGACCAGCGCGCTCCTTTGCCGACGAGCACTTTAACAAGGAGAAGATTCCGCCGTAATCACCGATCCAACCGCGTCTGCCCCTTCGACGCCTGACAACCCGGCGCCTCTGAACGTCTTGCCGCCTTCAGGCCGCATCTCCCCTCCGACGCGCCGACAAACTGCTGCTGCTGCCGCTGGCACTGCGCCGCCTGCTGTTGAATATAGCTTCGGGCCCGGCGCGGCCTCTACACCATCCGCCCGGCGTGCTATCACGCCGCCGCGAGCCCCACGGCCGCGACCGCCTGCATCCGTCATTAGGGCCTCAGCTTTAGTCACCTCGTCGGTCCCGACGGTATCCATCCCGTCCGACCGCCACCGCCCCGAGCTCGGGGGAACTCCTCTTTTACGGCTTCCGCCGCCAAATGACGTACCTCCCTTCACCACGACCGATTTGGATGCCCTCGGCGCAGCTGCCGAATTCCAGTTCGGTGATTCCGCAGCGCGCTATTCACACGCCGACTGGGCTCGGGAACAACAGGTCGAGCCCGTGTACAACGCCACCATGCGCTACATAGCCCTTGGCCGTCCGAAAGCTTCGCCCGCTGACTTTTTGTCGCGGTTCCCCTCTCACCAGCGCCCTCTATTTTTGGAGGTTCTTGAGCTAGCTAGCAAAGACCGATGACACACCACCGACGCGGGCATCGTTCTACTCGTCCGACGGTCGCCCCCCCCCCCCCCCCTGCGCCGGGCACGCATCGCATCGCCCGGTGGGTCGTATGGCCTGCTTTTTGACGGACAAGCCTATTCGCATTTATGTGCCGCTGCTCGTGCGCCTCTGGATCGAGCAGGCTTGGAATCAATAGCTTCCTGCCACCTAGGGACCGTGCGCACCCTACGTATGCTCGAACGTTTCTATGGGTGGATTGGTATGAGCATCTGCATCCGGTGGTGGTTACGCAACTGCTTGAAGTACAGAGCACAAAAACGTCACGGCAGACGGTCTGGTGGCCCACCATCACGATGCCTTTCCCAGAAGGACCCGGCACCGCCATCTGCGTCGACTACTTCGGCCCTCTCCCGGTGACGCCTCGATTTAATACCTAACTCTTGCTTTTCACAGATTGTTTCAGCCGTTGAGCCGACATGTTCGGGGTCACAGCGGCTGAGTTCACCGCTGGGGGCACGGCAAACATTCTCATCAACCGGTAGATTCCCCTGTGGAGATGCCCGCGCAGCATCCTTGCGGACAACGGCCTCCAGTTCTGCTCCAAGCTTTCGCACGCCGTTTATCAGCTTTTAGGGGTTCAGGAAATTGCCACCAGCTCCTTTCACTCGAACGGCAAAGGTGGGGTGGAACGTGTGAACCACACGATGGCCTAGATACTGTCAATGGTCGTCAACGAGCAACTGGGACGAACCTCCCTCATGTCAAATTTGCCTATCGCCAGCGCGGCTACAGGTTGGGCTCCCAACGAGGTCCTTATGGGTCGACTGCCACGAATCTCTGTCACGATTTTCGAGCGTGTTGGAGTCCCCGGCCACCAGATCGTAGCCCGCGACCACCTAGCTTACCGCGACTTGGCGACGGATCGCCAGCAGCAGCGCGCGTACGATATCGTTCGTGAACACCACGCCCTCACTGTTGCTCGTGTGAACCGCCGTAACCCCGCCCTCTCCGACGCTCTGCATCCAGTCCCCAAATTCGCCGTTGGCGGCTGGGCGTGGGTGTACGATACGGTGGCCACCATCCGCCAGGGTCCGAAGCCTGACACGGACGCCAAGGTCCTCAAGGCCAAACTCTCACTCAACTGGACGGGCCCCTACAAAGTTCTTGCAGTTGGCCCCTGCTCCTCAGCGGACACCCCGGACAGATCGAATTCGGGGCCAAGCTCCTGTATTTGGATCTTCCTTCGGATATGCCCGGCGTTGATGCTCACCGGCGCGTATCGGTTCAACGTTGCAAGCCCTGTGCCAACTCCCACGACCGTGGCGACATGCCGAAGTATTCACCAGCGGGGTTGGCGCAATACGTGCTCAACAACTTTTCCAAGAAATCTTCCCCGTACCACGGCACCCAAGACGACGTTTCGACGCCTCTTCAACGACTCGAAGTGGAAAAGATTACCGGAAATCAATTGGTTCGAGGTTGAGGTAGCGTCATCGCGGTGATGTACGAGACGCACTGGACAGGACTCTCCCGATCATCCTGGGAACGGGAAATGAAGCTTCAGCTTCCCCGCCACAATATTTTGCGCTACTGGGCCGGCACCCCGAACCAGCACCGCCAAACCAACCGCCTGTACCGCCAGATGCGAACTGGCGCAGCATAACGGGAGCTTTCTCGGAGTAATGGAGCTTTCTCGGAGTAATGGAGCTTTCTCGGAGTAATGGCGAGCGGTGTCCGGCACCCGAGTATGGCTGCGTATCGCACGCCGATTGGCTTCGTCGATACTGCAACACCGTACTCCCCAACGGGACCCATTTTCGGTATAAGCGCGACGACGGTCTGTGGTGTCACGGGAAAATCAGCGCGACTACATCAACCAACGGATGGGGTATATTTGGTTCGATGTTTTGACGACCCGGGACCGATCAAGCTTCCTCTTTCTCCGGCGCGCCGCACGACTTCAACGAGAGCTGGACGAGCTTCTTGGTGTCTACAAATACGCTTGGCTAGCGCGTTTGCATGGGGGGACAAGCATAACGTCGATGCATCTCGAGGTGCAGCTGTGGATAATTGATTTTCGCTTCGCGGCTGCCCTCGATTTTGTTTTTCTTGCCGTTTTGCAGGACTTTGGAAGGATTTTCTTTTAATTTTTTACGTTTGCCGAGTTTTCGAATCGTTTTTTTTTTCTGTTTGTTTTGTTCCTAATTTGTTTTTCTTGGGCCGGATTGGGGATAGTTTTTTTGCCTATTCTGTTCTGCCTACCTCCTCGCTCAGTGTCGGGGCTGGTCTGAGTATCGAGCCACTCTTTTGTGGCACAGGACACGTTTACGGAGTCTTGGTCTGGGTTTAGGTGGCTCTAGGCGTATTCCCTGTTATTTTTCTTCTCGTCCTGCCGACCCCCCCGCTCGAAAGCTGGGGGCGATCTAGGCATAGGACCGCCTCGCTTTTTTTTGTTAAGTTTTCGCTTTCCCGTAGACAGTTTCTCGCCCCACCCCCCTTGCGGGTGATATGGCGATGGCTTTCGTTGACGATTTATCCCGCCCCTTAAGGCTAGGCCTTCCGTCTTTCTTCTTTATATTTTTTTGTCTTATCTTGCCGGCTTCATAACCTTGCCGTTCAGAGGTGTGGGAGTGGGTTTTGAGGAGCCGAATCTTCGACTCATGTTCTAGCTCGTGGAATGAGGGTTTCGATGAATTTCCCATAGTTAGTTCTGCTTTTACGGCTCATCAGAGTGTGTTAGTGTCATGGTACTGCTTTGATTGAGACTGAAAACCCGGTAATTACCTGGGTTCAGGTATTGGGATGGTATTTGTAGTACTTGGGAGGCGTATCTTAGATAGGAAATTCGGGGTTTCCCAGCGAGGCACGGGCTTTGCTCTCAGCCTCTCATCGTGCACGAAAGGGATACCGCTGCTCTTCTTCTTCTGTCTCTATAAGCAAACTACACACTTGAGTCCCAGCAAGTACCAGGTCCTGCTCAATAGGCAAACCTAACAAGAGGTATACAGTGTCCCGTTCTTTGAAGTTGACACTGTTCAGTCCCATTTTTTCCTCGTGAGCGAGCGTAGCGGGCGGAACTGCCCGCTACGCGAAGCGCTTGTATTGTATTTTACACTTGGTTCGAAGCATATGGATTTTCTTATAACCTGATGGTACGTTGCAACGTACAACACGACGACCTCCCCCTTCTCTCTCCTGAGTTTGATGGTGTTTGTTGTGCGTCTCTCTTTTGTTCGAACATGCGTTGATGGTGGCCGAAACTCGAACTCAGCAGAGAGTTTCAAATTTCGAATGAACCAGGTAGGTTTTGGTTTCAAATTTTGCATCTTGGCTTCTTTCACGATTCTGCTTCGAAAGTGTGTGCGAGAACACGTGTTGGCAAAAATCGACGAAAACCGACCAGACTCGTATACCCGGTCCGATAGCAAGCAACTCAAATCCAGGGTCAGCACGCAATTATAAGAATATTATTATGTTGTGTGCTGAAACTAAAGTACAAGAACATTGTGTGCGCTGAACCTACTCATTTTATGACGCAAAAAGTATCAGAGATCATAGGGTATTCGAGCCATATATCTATGTAGATATAGGTGGGTGATACGAGATTCGACCACTGCATTATCGACCACTCACTGCATTCATTCTTGTTCGCCGACAACTCTTTGGATGTTTAGGATTGGTCAAGCTTGCCCCGAGAGTGGCCTCGGACCATGTTTGCTCATGTTTATTGCTATTATTATTGGTATATATGATGTACTCCGGTGTGGTTTAGCGAGAAGAAGCTGCCGCTGCTGCAGCAGCTGCTGCTGCTGCTGCTGCAAGAAAGTGTGCTGCAGCTGCAGTGTTGCTGCAAGCAAACACTGCGGCAAGCGGTAAGCAAGAGCGCTTTGGCGCAAACAAGCGCTCGTCGTGCAAGCCAGCGCTGCTGCGCTGCTGCAAGCAAGGGAGCTGTTTCAAGCAAGAGAGCGGCTGCTGCTTCAAGCAACCGCTGCTGCTGCTTGCTGCTGCTTTGCTGCTTGCTGTTGTTGCAACACGCTCCTGATCTTTGCCGCGACGAGCCTTGTTGGACGAAGCGAAAAAAAAAAGAAGAATGCGAGCGATCTTTTCGTTGTGACGGCGTTGATTGCACCGCGAGACAGCGAGTGTCGAGGAGCGCAGGATAGACCGCACTGCTGCCTATTATTGGTGTTCGCTTGTTTGTGCTTATTTTACTGATTGATTGATACTGCTTTTGATGTGCAGCAGCTGCTGACCGCTGCAGGTAGATCCTCCTGCTTCACCTTCGACTTCTAGAATCTGTTTGGCCTGCAAGAAGTAAGTACGAGTACTGCCGCTGCTGCAAGTGTTTTTTTTCAACGAAGTAAAATAGTCCAATTCAGCGCTTTTTTGTCTCCGACTATGCCCATGCCCCATGCCGGAAGGTCTTCAATTATGACCAATATCTTTCCGACGGAAATCCTAATCCTAATCCTTGAACGAAAATATATTTTGTACAGACTTGGCATTATTTACTTCGATGGAGTCTGGTTTCTCTCGTTTCCCCCGCCGCCAGTCGATAGTTTTTATAAAAAACTAGAAAATGCACGTCAGCTGTGAGTTCAACCGATCGGTCGATACTCAACTTTGCAACCTTTGTGATAACCGTTCGCGCTTTTTCCCCCGCGATTGACTACGGCCCGATGACTCCCAGCTACCAGGGTCGACGAGACGATAATAATACTATACAGGCTCGATTTCCTATTGATTTCGGCCAGTACCATTTCGTGCACCGAAACAGCAGCAGATCGCGCGTGAGGGCCGGAGTCCACAAGACAATCGAAAGTTGGTTTTGTTTATGGCAGTTCACGCGCGTGGCCAAGACACTGGCTGTAAAAAATATTGCAGCCAGTAGGTCTTGACGTACAAAACACATTTTTTGTTGTTGGTGATTCTCACTATACATATATGCACACATACATGTTCTTGGCCTCTTCTGCTCTTGATATACGCAAAACTTGTGGCGCGTTTCGAACCTCCCTCCGTGTGTCCACGCACTCACTTGCATGTGGTGTTGTGGCCTGACACGCACAGGCGGAACAATCGAATAGGCTACAAAGTCTACCCACTACTGTGGCACGACCATAAACGACTGACTGCAATAATATCTAGCACATGAAGAAAAAAAAAAAAACTGTCTTAAAATACTATATACCTGGTATAGTATAATATTATACTAGTTTTAGTGTGTGGGGGGAAGTCAGTCAAGGGGTCAACCGCGATCTCCTTTGTATGTATCTTCTACTGCTGCTATCCACCCCTCACGTTTGTGAAGACACACCAAGACTACGAGCATACATGCTTAGATTTAGGGAGTCTACCTGGTACCTGGTCTATCTACCTGGGGTGCCTGATATACGTTATACTTTTGCATACTGTTATAACGTACCGAATCAAAATCGAACACCAAACTCAAGAAAGCGGTTGGACATTGGAACATCGTTGAAACGGATTCCGATGGATATTTTTTCTAATTAATTATTTTTCCGTGTTTTTCGGCCCTTTCTCTTTTTTTGGAACTGACTTTGCGTTTGGATCTTCGGCTCCCTCCACCTCTTCTGCATGTATCAGCAAGCGACCATCGAAAGTCAAGGCGGGGGGTTATACACTCGCACACACAGGCCTGGCTCACAGCAACTGGTGCCGTTTTTAGCAGAAATACTCGGGACAGCCTCGTTGAAAACACTGCTGTTTGCTCCTTCCTCGGTTGGCTTTGCCTCGCGACCTCTCTCTGGCCTGCGCAACCTTCGGTGGTAGCCCCAACCCTGTCTGGCAGTAACCAGCACCACAGCGAGCAGCAGCATAGCAGCTGAAAAGCTAAACAAGGTGAGAGCAACCCTGGGGCAGGGTGGACGCTGCCAACTAAAACAACCAAAGGCTGCAGTTGGATAATTGATACTACGATTTGTTTTCATGATTGTTCATGAGAGTCTCGGGACCTAGGGCTGCGTACAAAAAAACAAAGTACATCAGCAGCGTTTTCAGCGGAGCTCTCAAGCGCGTGCTCCTCCTCTTGATAGGCGCTCTCGATGTAGTATGTATGTGTATGCATGCATGTGCACCACCACCACCTTGGCTGTGCTCGTATCGCAAGTGCACGTTGTGCTTGGCGTGTGTACAACTATTAGATGACATGTCGTTTGATACATGGATATGGAAACGGGTGAACGGAAAACCAAACAGGCACTGACTGGCGGCACTTTGTTTTTGGTCGGAGCAACCGCGATGAAAAAAAGACGCACACAAAACGAGAGCGAAAGGCTCCCTCGTTTCTTCACGTATCATGACAAGCACAGAGGGAGACGGGATATGCGACAACCTGCCTGCGTAGTTGACCTTAATCAGGGACAACGCGACTCTTGTCTGCCTGTCTGTCTAGCTGTGTGGTTGCCTTCTCGCAGTACGGTTTTGTGCTGTCAAGAAAAAAAAAACGAACCGAAACCTGAACGTCCAGAAATCTTAAAAACAATCAGCACACAAGGAACAACTAACTGACCACATAATAATGTCAGAGTTATGTCATCACTGCCTGCTGCTGTTGTTGCTGCCATTGCCGTGAGCCGTCCGAATCGAGAGGCCTAGTACCGGCACCGGCACCAGCTTTGTGTAGGTTACGGGTTCGGCTGACGTTGCTGCTGTGTGCCACAACAACTGTTGAGCACTCATGTGACGGCAATGCGAACGGTATGTACGACTGTACATGCACTCCTCGTACTATTAATACTACTCACGACTGTTGTAGAACAAGACGGCATATATATACAGGTAGGTGGAGATGGCTAGGATATCACAGAGCGAAAGTCTTTATGTAGTCGATTTTATTAGAGTTTGCACTACTACTCTGGAAATCGCCGCTTGCTGCTGCGGTGCTGTGTTGCTGGAACTGCTTTCCCCCTAACCGCCCCGTATCTATCTGCCCTTCGTAGAGAAGACTGGCATAACACAGCTGCCGTGTACCTGGTATGTATGTGGTCATGCATGACCTTGCTTCGCTTGTCGACGTTTTGTCTATACTTCGAATCGCAGATCGTTGGTAGACCCTTCTTCTTTTGTTTTCGACTTTAAATAATTTGGCAAACGTGTGTTCTTCCTGTTTCATCGAACCTGGGGGTATGTGTGTACGTATGTAACTTTTTAACTACCCGCCGGTTGCAATATCATATCAATATCCATTGTTCGGGTTATATAGTATCAGTGCGCAGAATGATTATTTAACACTGCTGTCTTGTTGACCGGGCAGCATCCATATCATATATAGAATACGCGCGCTCGGTTTATCACAATACTTGTAAAATTAGGTAAGCATGGAATATAGACGAGTCGTACTACGCAGCTTGCAAAGTTGAGTATCAAGTATCAGTCGAACTCACAGCTGACGTTTTTCAAAATTTAGAAAACTACCCGCCATTGCATTATGTACCAGGTAGGATAAAAGGACAGGCGGGCCGAAAAATGAAAAATCGGTCGCTTAAAAACTTTTGCAGGTTATTTTTTTCCAAGACAGAAAAAAAACGAGAGAAAATGGTTCCTCGAGGGCACGACGAGTAGAAGGAGCACAGCAGCATCGTGCGTGTATAACACGAGCAGGCAGAGATAAGGCATGGAGAGGTATCGTACCTCTCGTGTGCACGAAATGCTCTGCACGCATATGTAACAAGCTATGTATATTGTCTCTATCGCACACTTTGAGCGGAGAGGGGAGAGCAGAAACTGCAGCAGGATACCGCAAGCATCTATCTACGAACAGCACTACGTAGTTTAGTAAAACATATTATCCATATCATATATAGAATACGCGCGCTCGGTTTATCACAATACTTGTAAAATTAGGTAAGCATGGAATATAGACGAGTCGTACTACGCAGCTTGCAAAGTTGAGTATCAAGTATCAGTCGAACTCACAGCTGACGTTTTTCAAAATTTAGAAAACTACCCGCCATTGCATTATGTACCAGGTAGGATAAAAGGACAGGCGGGCCGAAAAAATGAAAAATCGGTCGCTTAAAAACTTTTGCAGGTTATTTTTTTCCAAGACAGAAAAAAAAAGAGAGAAAATGGTTCCTCGAGGGCACGACGAGTAGAAGGAGCACAGCAGCATCGTACGTGTATAACACGAGCAGGCAGAGATAAGGCATGGAGAGGTATCGTACCTCTCGTGTGCACGAAATGCTCTGCACGCATATGTAACAAGCTATGTATATTGTCTCTATCGCACACTTTGAGCGGAGAGGGGAGAGCAGAAACTGCAGCAGGATACCGCAAGCATCTATCTACAGCACTACGTAGTTTAGTAAAACATATTTTTACAGCAGTAGTCGTAGCACCAAAGGTAACGTTACGTTTTTCACAAGGATCATGCCTGGTACCTGGTACGTTTTTTTAGAACATGTACGATAGTGAGATTCATCAAAAACACGTACTTGTACGTCAAGACCTGCTGCAACATTTACAGGGAGTACTAAGAAATTTCCGGTGTCTTGGTGTGTATGTCACGTGTGAACTGCTGTAAACCAACTTTCGACTGTCTTGTGTACCCCGGCCCTCACGTGTCGATCTGCTGTTTCAGTGCGCGAAATGGTACTGGCCGAAATCAATTGGAAATCGAACCAGCTGTAAGTATTATCGTCTCGTCGACCCTGGTGGCATCCAGGGGAGTCTCTGGCCAGTAGTCAATCGCGAGGGAAATAATGGAAAACGCGCGCGGTTCACGCAGCTTGCAAAGTTGAGTATCGACCGATCTGCCGATCGGTTGAACTCACAGCTGACGTGCTTTCTTAGTTTCTTATAAAAAAAACTTTGGAGTCCACAGGATCTATTAATAGCGTGTTTTTCCATCCATGCATCGTGCTTTTTCTGCTTTAGCTGGATTATTGGTGTAAACACTACCAGGTATTGTACAACAGCGGTACGTACTACTGCAGCTGCGGCGCACCAGGTGCCAGGTATGACACTACTGCTGTAATACCAGGTATCAGGTATTGCCAGGTACTATGATTAATAATAGCGGTGTGCTTATCAGTTAGTTATTGTATGTCTCCGGCGGGGATCGGGTACAACTACTATTGATATTAAGATACTACTGCAGTTTTCTCCAAGACGGAGAACTCGTCGAGCTGGTTCATCTCTCTGCTCTTTTACATGTCCTCACACACATATTGATTGAGTTTATCAACGAAACACGTTTTTTTAATTTCCGCCGATGATGTTGTTATTGTACAGGTACATACACCAGTATCATATCTGATGCCCCTGGTCTCTGTCGGCAATCAATGGTCGAACTAACAGCTGCTGCTGCTGTTGTTCTTAGTAGGGCATATTTATACTGACAGGGGTCTGATCCATAACAACAATCGTTGCTGTGGACTCGCCTAGGGGGTGTGCCCCTTTCCGCCCCTCTGGTTATTCTGCAGCGGTTGTCGTAGTCCTATCGCTAGTGACGCAAATAACACCCGGAGACTGTGAAGGAGTAACGTATACCCCGTGTGCGTAGTTGGTTCTGTTTTTTTAGGTGACATGCGATTCGAGCACCAACAAAGTGTACAAGGACCGTGCGCGACACATATGTAACAACCCCCCGTCGATGACTCGAGTGGAAGCCCACCTGCACTGCTAGAACAGAACTTATAATCGTGTGATAGCCACGACCACAAGTAACCACGACCTTTTGCCATGCCATGCCATACTTAACTTAGCTGCGTCCCGTTTTTTGCCTCCCTCGCTATCCGCGATGTAAATCCAAGGAAAAAGAACGCACTTACAGCAGTAGTTCTGCTGCCGCTACTTTTTTATGTTGGCGTTTTCGAGTTTCAGCACTATTTTTTACCTGACGCATGTATTTAAGATCAATAGTTTTTTTTCTCGACAGTTGTCTGCGTTTTCTCGGCGTCATTACGTCGTAATGATAGCGGGTCAGCACATCCCCCCCGCCCCCGACTATACGACTAAGGCCATTCATGACATGAAGTACGCCCCCCTCATCCGGGTTGCCGTTTCACACTTGCTTGTAAACCTAGCTGCACCACCCAGGATGGATGGCTCCGTTACCTCGCGGACAGCTGCACTTTTCCTCTGATACAGGAGGGAGGGGAAAGCAGCAGCAGTAGAGTGACATCCCTCAAACAGTGGCGGGAAAAAGTATGTGCTATTACGGGGGACCATAGTAAATAGGACCTACGGTACACACAAAAACCCATATATACTTCCTTATTTTTACTAATAACATTTGGTCCTATTTACTATGCCCCCCCGTGATACCACGTGCCAAGGGTGTACCAACGCAAGATACCCGAAAATAGCTCTTCCAACCT
Source organism: Macrocystis pyrifera (assembly GCA_031763025.1). Classification (NCBI taxonomy): domain Eukaryota; class Phaeophyceae; order Laminariales; family Laminariaceae; genus Macrocystis; species Macrocystis pyrifera. Next base: position 12,797,332 of record JASSKH010000007.1, on the reverse strand, counting down.
ACCCCCGGTCTATGGTCGTACGACTATGCCATGCATGACATGAGTACACCGCCCCCCCCCCCCCGCGCGCCACTCCGCCGTCCCTCCGCCACGCTTCGCGGATATGCTCGCGCACGAGGCTTCTACTGGGGCTATCGTAGCGCGAACCCGTTCAAATAAAAAGGCAGGGAAAGTGCCCCCTCCCGCCCCCCTCCATCCCTCCACACCTCCGCTACACGACCATGCTCGCGCACGGGAGATCTGCTGCGGCGGGATCGCGGACGTGATATTTACGCCTGAAGCAACAGTAGCCGTGGTAGCGAGTAATGTGCCGTTGTGTGCGCCGCTCTCTGGTCGAAAACACAGAGCGCTTTAGAAAAACGCATCCCAAAGCCCAAACGCACTCTACGTATACTTCCGAATACAGAAGTGCGTTCGAATATTCACCCCGAAACCCAAAACGTATTCTACGTCTCTGAGCAGGGAGGAACACTCCAACACTTTTTGTATAAGGCAGTTTGCCCGCTTTACCGGAACACCCCCTCTCAAGCAAAACAAACTCGCTTCATCGCCCCGTTAGAAGAGGAGAGATGAAGGAAATAGACGAATGTCACATGGAGGAGTTCAGTACACTAGATAGCAGCGAGAAAACGATCGCTATCCTAGGAGATAGATAGTGGCCACAGGCGGCGAAACAGGAAGAGGGCATATTTATAGCAAAAAAATATCGATGTATTTCATGGACTGAGCGCCCAGTTGTTGGAAGTGTCTCTGTTAGGAGTGGGCGCGATGCTCCGTCTCGAAAGGATGCGTGGTCGATGGTAATGGTCAAATGACTAAGTCAAGCAACAAATCAATATTTTTCTTACTAGAATGCAGCTCACCCTTCATGCGACCCCGCCCCCCATATTGTATACCTGGTATACATATAGGTTGGGTTGGCGTCGGTTGGCGACGACGCTGTAGAACATGTCTCTCACTGCGTGAGCTAGATAGCCAGGGTACCTTTTTGTTTTGTTTTGTTTTTTGTTTTTTTTTTGCTTTTACCACGGCTGGCGGTGAAGTTAGATCATGTTTGTGCTCGGAGAATATTTACTCCGCACAAGGGGGGTGATTGTATCACGTAGTGTGTATATGGTGAGGCACCCACGAGGCAGCTACATAGTAAACCCATTGCTGTCTCTGGAAGTGCCCACACCGGAAATTAAATCCTTACATTGGTGCTGTCATCCGTATGCAAGAAAATCCGCCTCTAAAGCGGTTCTCAGTATGATGCAGCTCACCCTTTATGCGACTCGCCCAACACCTCACGGCGCTTCGCGCTTGGTGCAAGCAATGTCTGTCTGGTCGATGAAAACCCGACGTGTTCCGTCCCGGCATCATAGGGATGCGAGGGTCTATGGCCATACGACTATCATGCAAGATAATGAGTACCCCCCCCCCCCCTAGTTCCGGCATTCTAGGGATGCGAGGATCTATGGCCATACGACTACTGCCATGCATGATATCGACGACACTCCCCCCCCCCGTGTGAAATGCACAAGGAGGAACGGGATGTGCTAGAGGAGGGGAAACAGAAGAATGTGACATGAAGAGGTGTGGTACCCTATAAAGTAGAGAGGAAATGATCGCTATCCTAGGAGAAAGACGGTGGTCACAGGCGGCGAAACGGCAAAGAGATAAGATGAGCAAAGTGTTTCTATGTCATCCTATGGAAACGACGTAATGAGCGCCCAACTGTTGTAGGTGTCTCTGTCAGGAGTAGGAACGGTGCTCCGTCTCGAAAGGGATGCGTGGTCAATGGTCAAATGGCTAAGGCGAGCAACAAATGAGTACCCCCCCCCCCCCCCCCCCCGCTTGCATTCTTGCATTACGTTGACACCTCCTCCCACGTTATCACCAGGCTGTATCGACCATTTCGCTGTCATCCTCTAACTCGTGGGGTGGCGGTGGCGGGTTCATGAGGGATTCAGCGAGTTCGTCACGCCCGGACACTATAGCAGGCGCGTGGCAGCTGGATTTATCCAGGTCAGCCACACTTAGGGCCTTCTTCTTCTTCTTCTTCTGAATATGTGTGGCAAATACTCGTGATCATTGGATTCGTCGATTTTTTTACAATGTTTTCCGGTTAGTTGATTGTGCCAAGCATGGTAGGTTGTCAGATTGTACTTAGCTTCGTTGCTGAAGTTTTCGATCGCCCCGATCGCCCGCCTGGAATAAACTATTTTTCGGGCACGGGACAGAGCAGCCCTGCAACCACAACACGTTGCTCATACGCTCGTCTCCCGAACCTACGCGCGACCTTCTACCATCGCCTTCCATCGCATCGCATCGCATGGTGTAACCACAGGTCGGACACGATGGAAGCGTACCTCCGGTGCATGCACGCCTCCGAGTTGGTCATCAGCGCGTCGGTGAGTTGCCTGTTTCTTGTTGCATCAACCTCGTCTCAGGGCGGTTTGGTTGGGTTAATCAAGGTCGGGCTGGAAGCAGAAGTGCAATCTATTCGTCGCAGAGCTGAACGAGATAACCTGCCAACCAACCGTACCATACGTTTGTGGCAAAATACGGCGCTTTGCTCGCTGAGCTCTGCTACACATAGTGTGTACTGGTAGCTTGATGCCCTAGTCCGTATGTAGCAAGAACTGCGTACCAGCAAAGAAATGGCTTTGAAGTCACTCGAACCCCATAATTCCTTTCCCCTCAAGTAGATAACTCCCATCATAAAACTGCAGGTACGTGCGTTGTGTTTCCCACTAAATTTTACAATAAATAAACAGCAACACGACGTAAAAAAGGGAGGTCGTGCAAAATAAAAAAACGCGACCCGCGTGGCTTTCGTTCATGTCGCCTCTTGGCAATTTTCGTCGACATATGTATTTATCGTCGATAATTCTCGCTTCCTCGAAACGTCTCTTTAAGGGCTGTCCTGTGCGAAGCGGGCGCGCGTCGGGCCCTGTCTTCGCCGTACCCACCGTATCACAATCGCAAAAAAATTGAGCCACATCGTGGTCACCGCGACGACCTCCAAACCTTTTCATGTTTTACTATCTCAAGCGCAAGTAGTATTACTGCCTTGCGCAAAATCGTCGGGCTTGTCCCGGCAGCGCTTGTCTGTGTATTTATCGACCTGTAAAGAACCGAAGATACTTGCGTGTGGTTTATGATGGACCTGCTGAGTTTCGCCAGGCAATAGATTTGAAGAAAAAAGCAAGCACTCCTTCTATGTCACCCGACTGGGAGCATGAGCTTCGGCTCCACAGAGCTGGTACAACAAAGGGCGCCACAAAAACCATTTGTGTTGATGTCGCAGTCTCAGAGAGAATATAACAAGAGGAGAGAGAGAGAGAGCGCGCGATGCACGATGAATCGATCACTGCTCGAAAAGTAACAGAAGCAGAACCACAGGGATCCTGGATATGCGCCACGGCCCTAAAGCTATAACCAAAAACCTCGGATAAACCCGAACAGGGTTTTTTGGGGTCCCATCGCAGATTAAGTCGACATAGCTGATCCCACATTCTGAACACACGGCTATCGTACAACCGTTTATTACTCATTAGGCTGCTGAGCTCTGCGAGTTTCCGGTCTGAACCGTAACTAGAGATGGGCACTGGATAAAGAAAAGCCGGTTGATCGCGGTTTTTGGGAACCCCGGCAAGCGTTTGCGATTGATCGGTTTTCAAAATACACACCGGTTTCGTTATTCTATTGCATCGTTGATTATTTCAGGGCACCCGCAATTACACTAAAACGAGCCTGTAGCAATGAACAACGTGTACATTATCATGACAACGTGATAGCTGGGCCAATAATATTACAAAGAGAACCAGATACGCACGTGGGAGTACATATCAAGGTAAAAACTGAGGAACGATCGGAAAACCACCCGTGGTTTCCAATGTTATGGAGGCCTTGATACCTGCCAAACAAAAACCGGTTGATCCGGTTTTTTGTTTTTGAGATTAACGCGTCCTATCCGTTTTTCGGTTTTTCTAAAATCCTGTCGGATGCTCATCTGTAGCCGTAACATGGGCACCACGGGATAAAGCGGACTCCTGCAGTATTGGTTTTTGGAATCAAAGTTCAGGGCCATAAATACATTATGATGACGCTATTCAGTGACTTCATAAGCTTTGTGCCAGCAGCCCTAAATGACCGGCGTTGATGAGGCGATTCCAGAAGGCGTTTTGCCCCGGCAATCCCAACAGAAAGACTATACTGTGACCCGATAACGAAATCTGAATACTTCTCCGGCAACCCCACTTTGCTGTTGTTGTGGCGACGCAGAAGCCCCGGCAGTCCGAGTGACGTGCTGTAACGATTTCCGGCGTGTGATTATTCTGGAAAACTCAAGTGCCGGTTTGCAGTGATACCGTGAATCGTCATCCCAGCGACCCCACGTTGATACGATGAGGCCATCAAAACTAGTGCTTGAATGTTTCCGAGTTCCAACCATCCCCCCCACGCGAAATCTGCAGATTTGTTGGGACGGCCGGGTAGGTCATGTTCTACTCTGGGCCAACACTGCTGTTACACCTGAGTGAGAAGATCCCTCTGGCCGACACGAGTAAAAAATCGTGAATTTTATTACCCGAAACATACCAGGCTTGGAGGTCCGGACCCAACTGTCTGCTGTTACGATGTTCCCAGCAGCAAACAGCAGCATCCGTTATACCCTAAGATCCATATCCACCTAGTAAACCCGGGGATGCACCCCGGATGTCCCCTGACCACCATAGACCGCTGGGTGACTGGGCGGTCCAAATAGTGATGGTGCTTACGAGTCCCGCCTTACCTGTTGAAGTCTAGTTCTGAGCGCAAAGCAGCAGGCCTTGTACCACAAGTCCGCTGAAAGTGGTCGGCGTTTGTATATCACCAAAATACTTGATACCCCTCTTGACGCAAGTAAAGCTGCCTTTCGTTCTCGTCGGTGTCTCTCAAATTTCAGTACTACGAGTAGCTCCTCTCGTACGTACCGTAGCGGTACGATGCTATACAATAAATTACAAAGTCCTTCGTGGTGGATTTTACGCACAACAGTCACTATTGCCTCACTACCAGCAGTAGTGCACCAGTGGTAGTGTCGAATGTCAAGTGTAAGGTAGTATGGACCTAGGGACCGACTACTGCTAGCAGGTTGATGCCTTTGGCTCTGCTCTGGTCACTCACACGAGGTGCTTGATGATGTTATGAGTTATAAGCTCTTGTGTTCGTTGCTGCTTGCCTCGCCAGATATCTTCTAAACGAAAGGGCGAGGCGCTCATCAGAAAGGCAGGCGATAACGCCTGCCAGGTATGATCAGGGAACAATTGCTTCAAACCATAATGCCGCAACAGGGGGAGAGCGGATACCATAACACTAGCCCACCCTGAAGGACCGCATATACAGATTCATAAAAAACTCAGGCACGAACCAAAACCCATCCGGAGAATTCGGAGAATGGATCGAAGATGCGGCACTTCACAACCCACTCACACACTTCTAACTTGCAAGGCTGTAGCTGATTACACGTGGACACTGCGAATCAGACAACAACAACTATCAGAAAGGCAGGCAATAACGCCTACGAGGTATGATGAGGGTACAATTGCTACAAACCATAATGCCGCAACAGGGGAGAGGGGATACCACAACACTAGCCCGGCCGTCACGTACGCACGAACGCAGTCGAACCTGGCGCATACATGCGTCACGAGACCCTGACGAACTCGAACATAACAGTCAACTGTTGCGTACTCGGAAGCAGTCGCACCAGACGCGAACAGCCACGTGCCCAGCCACGTACTCGAAATCAGCAGTGCAGATCTTCGCGTACTCAACGGCACATACTCGAAAGCTAAATTTATTTCAGGACTCGTTCCGAAATGTGCAGTATTAATAGTAATAATAGTTGTTGCAGTTCGTAGCACCAGGTCCAGACGTCGCCGATCGTGGCAGCTCTGTGGAAGTACAGAGCAATTTTTTTTTTCGTAGCAGGCCATCTCTGTAGTAGTATTAATATTAGTAGTGGTTGAATCGACACGCGACACGTATTCTAAACGTGGAAGTGTGGTGATCTTGAGCGTTATTTTTACCAGTACGCCGGAGGATTAAAAAAAAGTATTAGTAGTGGTAGTTGCAGCTCGCAGCAGCAGCAGCAGCCCCAGATGGGTGGTTATTATGGCAGCTCTGTCCAGAAGCTCACGGCGGAAGCAGAAGCTCGGCGTCCTCAGACGTAGTCTCACCCGACGTAACTCGTGACCCGCAGCTTTTTTTACAAGGATTACCCTGGGCTGGTAATCGATCGGTCTTTTACTCCTATAGCTCAGTAGGTAACACCATCACATTTTGACGTCGTCGAGGACACGGGTTCGAATCTCACTTCGGTCGTTTCTTCCATAGAAACGCTTGCGCGTGCGTCCCTAGAAACATTTCCCTGGTTCCCCAGATATTGAAACAAAGCGGGTAGGTCAGCGTACGGCCGTATACGGTAGCGACGCTCCAAAGCTCCCACCATCCAGAGGGAGGGAGGGTGTTATAAGGATTACCCTGGGCTGGGTAGTAGATCGGTCTTTTACCCCTATAGCTCGGTAGGTAATACCATCACAAGTTGCAGTGCTTGCGCGAATCGAGGCATCAGAACCTATTGGAGAGAAACTCGCGTGTGGCTTGTGATAGACCTCCTGAGTCACGTCAAATAGTCCACGAAAGTGGCAAACACCACAGTCGATCTCACCAGACTGGTAGAATGAGCTCCGTCTCCGCAGAGCTGGTGAAATAAATGACACTCAAAGGCCAAGTGTATTGACTATTGGGCGGTCTCGAAGAAATGATAGTTACATATCTCGCGCAGAGTCCCTCGTCAACAGAAGAATATAGGGAAAGAGTGCGCGATACGTATGATCGATCATTGCAAAAAAAAAAGATAAACAGAAGAGGCAATGGAAATGCGACACGACCCTAAAACTATACCCGGCATGTGAAAACCTCGAGTAAACTCGAAACGAGTTTTCGAATTTTCACCTTACATAAAACCGTAATTTATTATCCCACGTTCTGAACACACGGCTATTTGTACTGCAACTCTATGCCAGGTACGAGTACGCCGCTGCGCTCTACGTACGAGTTATATCACACCTGGTATACCATATGACTATTCCCCCGACAGTGCACCGATGGGCTACTGACTTCTGTTGTATAGCAACGGAGCTTTTTTCAGTACAACCGTCGTCGTGGAATCCATCCTTTCCCACCAACGTGTCCCACTCACAGCAAAACGCTTGCGGTGGAGTAAGTCAACATCGTCAACCGCGCGATGATGTGTGAAACCATGTTGAGCGATTCATCTTAGGGCGTGTGGCTGACCGTGTCGTCCTCTGTTCCTTTGCTGGTTGGTGTTTTGTGCTTTGTGCTGGTGTGCGGGAAAAGGTGGAGGGAGAGAAAACATGCGTGAGTCGAAACGTCATCGCTCTCGACGGGGCGACGCTCGTCATCCACAAGCAGACGTTCGCCAACAACTTCACCGAAACGTGAGGGAAACCAGCTTGTTTTTTTTTTTTTTCTTGTTTTCTGCTGGAACATGCTTGGTATGATACCTGACATAGTTTGCATCTATGGGGTATGGCGGCAATATACATACTTCGTGCATTTTTGTTAACGTAATAGCCCACAGGTTTATGTATCATCGTTCAAGGTTGCGCTCGTTTCGTATCTCTATCGATAATCGAGTTCGCGCGCACCCCTGCCTGCGCTTGTGTAAATATTAATATTTTCTCGGTTTCTTCACTTTCCGCTTACGAGAAAGCGCTGGCTGCAGATGCCACACACGCACACGATCGCCGGCGACAAGCAAAGTGCTCACTCGCGAGCTGCTCTCCGGATATGCTCACGATGTTTCGCGAGCCCCCCTGTGGAAAATAGACGAATGTGATAGGGGAAAGCTTAATACACTACAGTAAATACAAGCGAAAAAAACTCCTCAATACGAGATAGATCGTCGCCACAAAAGATAACAGGAAGGGGATAAGGTAGGCCAAAAGGTTGATGTAATATATGGAAAACACGTAATGAGCGCCCAATGTTGGAGGTGTTTCTACTAGGAGTAGGAGTGGTGCTCCGTCGCTAAAGGGATGCATGGTCAATGGTTAAATGACTGAGGCAAGTCACAAATGAGTACGCCCCCTCCCCCCTCATGCGCATCCCCCCATTCCCGGGTTTAGGCCGCGATCAGCCCGACGCCTGAACCAATTTCGCTGGGTCGGGTCGCCTGCCGATGAGGACTGCCACCGTGTAACACACCCAGCGGTGCAAAAGAGTGCGCAGTTTCTGCAGCTTGAGCAGGGTGTATGTCAAGCATTCCCCCAAGAAGGCTCTCGCTGCTCGCTTGCCGAGAACGTACCGTAGGTGCCACTCTGTTCGGAGATGTCAAAAGATCGTTTGAGGGTCATATCAACATGCAAACGTTTCTCTAACTTTTACGGACGCTAACAAACATATTCACGCCCGTAAAACACGCGATCGAAGTATATCACATGAAGCTTGCAAATATGAGTTTTGACGAAAATTCCGGTCTCACAGCATTGTTTTTTTTTTCCAAGTACACATTCTTACAGCAGCACAGTACGTACAGTAGTACCGCCTGGTTTTGCTTCCGTCAACCTGACGAGCAAACTTGATATTGATTATTATCTCATAAGCGTTGCTTGCTTGAACCCGAGCAGCTTCAAACTCGGCGTGGAGAAGAGATCGGAGAGCATCAGCGGCACCAAGCGATCCACGGCATCTCTTGCGATACCGGGGCGCCTGGACGGGTTGGTGATCGTGGCGTCCGTACCGACCGCCAGCTCGGGAGAGGTGCATCTCGTCGAGAGGCGCTGGCTCGAGCCGGGGGGGAAATACCAAACACAGGTAATAAGTGGATGCAGGAAGAGGGGCCCTGACTCTGTAAATAGCGGTGCTTTCAAGTGCTGGTTCGCTGCCATGCTTTTAGCTTTTTATCGTCCTTTTGGTATTTTTTCTTCTCGATTTGCCTTTTTTCGTTTCTCTCTTTGGCGGATCCAAAAACAAACCAAATTCTCGCACACGGTCGTCATCGAAAATTGCAAGTCAACAACATCTATCTTTGGTTGCTCAATAGGGACTCTACCAACGTACCTGCTACTTTATTTCCTCTCACCAGGAACTGATGCTGAGCAACCTTACCACTGGGGAGACGTGCACTACATGGCGCTCGTGGGAGCGCGTCGTTATGACTCTCGAGGAGCGACAGCAACTCGCGCTCTAGGACAGGCGTGAGTGGATCGCCATCAGAACGAAGGGCGGGCATTTAGCCCCAAATGATTTAGCCACAAAAGGACAAAGCGGGAGGTGAACCCCTACAGCATGAGCTTACGAGCAAGAGACAACCCAGTAGTAGGAATCTGAGGCTCAAATTTTGCGGGAGCACTGAAGAGATTTTGACCATGAAAACTGCGAGGCTCATTTTCTTTCGGTGCGCTTATTAGGAAATTTTGGATTAAGAGTCCATGCTCGGTGGCGAGAACTACGGCAAATCCCAAAGCATCGCCAAGTGTATGCTTCAAGGCCGGCGTCTTAATTTTGGATTCAACGTTGTTCAGAGTAGGTTTTTTCGTTGTTGGCGGGCCCATTCCGCTATATAGCCGCTGGTTTTACTTCGCAGCCATTTTTGTTGCAGCAGCCGCCGCCACCGTACACGCTGTTTTCAGAGTGTGTAATTGGTTAATTTTGTCACTCACTATTTACCGCTTTGGGTAGGTTGGTCGGCTAGGGTATGGTGAAAAGAAAGGGACCCCTTCGTGTAATTAAACTTCACAGGTGAGTGTGTCGCGGTTGCGCGCGTTTTGAAGCCCCGCATTGCTTTTTTTGTTGTTTACCGGTCTGGTCGGGCTGGTGCTTACATATACAAACAGCGTGTTTTGCTTCTTTGAGCCCGTCAGTTAAGAGTAAGAACTTAGTCTATTCGTACAGCTCTTGCTGCTTTGCTGGCGGTGTGTATTTACCTTGAGATGGAGAGTTCTTTCGTATCTTTGACGTTTTTTGTGTACGTAGTATGGAGTAAATTCTCCCTTGTGCGAGAAAGGTCTTTGCCTTACGAACAGTACAGTAGTACCGTAGTACTCGTACACAGTCTTTGAAAATGTGATGTACTGCTGCTGTAGGTCCTTCCGAGAATATGTTTTGTAGGGTATGTACTCTGGGGTACCGGTACCCGCCTACCGGATCTGGTTATGTTGGTCATATCCGGGTAGAGGCACCCGGGTATATTCAGAGAACATACCCGGGTACACTCTGGTTATGTTGGTCATATCCGGGTAGAGACACCCGGGTATATTCAGAGAACATACCCGGGTACACTCAGACTACTGTAGATACCCTGGCACATCCAGAGTACATTCCCTGCTAAACGCACCCTTGTAAAAGTCTTCCGCTTTTTGTTTAAGCACGTTCTGAGCAACGTATCAGAGGTCTTCAGGGCCCCGTGAAGACGGCTATCTACCACGTAGAAAGTGCTCGAAGGTATCCTCCAAGATTATCGTGAACAGTCAGGGCGAGGAGTCGGCTGAGCTACTACTACTCTTTGTTACATCTTCAAGTGGTAGACATAAACCGGAGAGGACACATGCGGACGTGCCTGGCACGTTTTTTGTTTTCGTTTTTTTGTATCCATTTTGGTTGTTGTAATTCCGCGCCGCGTTTTTCCCCCATGGCGGATGTTTGAGACAGCAATGTGAGTAGTCATGTTTTCGGAACTTGGGGTGACCGGTACGCATCGTGGTGGGCGGGATGGTGTACGTAGTAACTCGCTCAATGTTCAAGTGTTTTTCTGATAGGAAAATGTGATAATATCTTCCATAAACTAGTGAAAGTTTGGACAGTTTGGAAGGGCTCGGACGGGCAGGACGGTGGGAGGAGATAAGGGATTAAATATCAAAGAACAGCGCTGTCATGGCAGAGCTACGTAGCTGTATGGAGTTCTGCTTAGCAAGTTGCACGTGATAAGCTTTCCTCGGCTCTGATCGGGCTGCATCCATACATGCGGTACTTGGGAGATCTAAAGACCAGCAAAGTATCATTTTCTCAACTTCGTACGGTTCAATCAATATATGTGCATAGTTTGCCTTGTTGTTGTTGGCCCGTGAAAAAAACGTGGTTCTCGGAGTATATAGAGCCGTTGGAGATTTCCCGGAGGGAGAATGTAAAACGACCAGGAGTATAGAGACGTTGGATTTTTCGCGGAAGAAGAGCGTGAAACGACCTGTCTCACTACGAGTAGAATTCCTCACCCGAGCAATATTTGTGTACAGCAACCCTCGCTCCTTGGTAGAAAAGGGGTGTAGTGCGTCGTTGCGTAGCGTGTAAGTATAGTATACTTGTGTGTAACCCTATTCTCCGTGCGCTTAGCCCTATATGCCGTTCGTTGATTTTATCGGGAAAATCTATGTTCGCCACAGAAAGCAGCACGTACTGTGACTGTACGGTAGTATCGTTTTGCTTTCTTTTTGTGATACCTTCAAAAATGACTACACCGAGTCCGGGTGTTTTATTCCCCTGAACACGTGGGTGCAGTGCCAAAGGGGGGGTTGCTTAAACGAGGTGCTACGCATGCCGAAAGAAGGGGGGAATGGGCATTGTCAAGCCAGTCTAGTGTCGTGCACCGCAGCAGCAGCAGCTCTCATACAGCTCGTGGGGGGGGGGTACTGGGTGGAGCGGCATTGCGCCATTTTGCTTCGGTGAATCAGGAGGTGGTGTACTATTTTTGAAGAGCGCCTCGAAATGCAAATCATACATTTACCGGGCACGAGATGCAAGCAATATGGCAGCTCCACCAGGTAGTCTAGATAGTTACCTGCTGCGTGTGGTGAGAAACAAGGTTGGACTACCCCTGGAGCAGAAAGGAGTGTAACAGCTGAAACACAAATTGGTAAAATAGTAAAATTAGTAATATATATCTCGTAAGTCAAATCAAGTAAAACTACTACTGTACGGTAGTAAAATAGTACCTACCGTAAACAAGAATACTCGTAGGTACTACCGATAGCAGTGTAGACCAGCAACACCGCACGACCTTCTGCGCGTCGAAACATGCGCGTAGCAGTTATAAACCAACCATTTCGATGGACAGCGGGTTTTGGTAGATGCTTCTTAGGGGGTGCTTAAGGAGGGGAGTGGTTGTTTTTTGGTGGATGAGATGGAGGGATGTTGGTTGTAGTAGTCTTCATGAGCGTCACATCAGTTTTGATTTGTCGTATGATGTTGCCGCGCTTTCGTTCTGGAGAGTTTCTTCACGCTCTGTTATTTAATACCTGGTAGTCTTTTTTAGAACAACACTACATGTAACACATTGTCGTATGGCAAGCACAATAGTAATAATAATAGTAAAATAGTAAAATAAAAAGCTACTTGGCACAAGCTGGTAGTTTTTGTCAAGAAAAATAATAACTGTGTTGTATAGGTCGAGGGACACGTTCATTCTAGCGAGCGGTACGATTAGTAGGTAGAAGAGAGAAATAATATCGTACCTCTCAGTCGATCACAACTTGGTGGGGCGGTGGTGGCGGTGATTGTATAGCGGTGATGGTGATGGTGGTGTGGTGGGGGTCGTGGTTGGTGCCGTCTATGGTTGATGCCCGCGGGTGGTCGGTCGCCCATCCATCCATTCAACCCACCCGTACACACACCAGACAGAGCAGGTAAATAATCAATGTAGTGTTTCCATAGCGTTTTTTGTTTGTACTCGGTCTATACCTATCTGAAGCTTTCCAGGCTATAGAGCTATACGAGTGGGCACAGATAGGCTGTTCTACCTTAGGTGAAGCTTTTCGAGCCCCCTCGGAGTGGCTTTCGGCGAGTGGCTCATACATGCTTTAGTCATCCCAACCAACCGTGTAAGCAAGCCTATAAAAGCAGCCGATCTGTGCCCACTCGTAGGCTAGTAGCTTGCAAAGCTTCAGCTATAGCTGTAGACCAAGTACACACAATCACAGTATGGAGAGACACCATGCACTGAGAGCATACATCTCACCGTTCCCCGGTGGCAGCTGGGGTCTATCTTGAAACAGATTAGTTTGCATTATTTTCCATCTCCGATTCCATTCGCGACGAGTCTCACGCATGTTTCATTTTCCCAGTCAAACAATCCGAAACGATTGTCGCCCATTCCACGACGACCATTGATGCTGGCACGCATATCTCGGCAGTGGCGTATACACCAACACTCTTAACTTCTCGGGTGCCCCAAGGTGCCCTGTACGTTGAGCTCTTACTACTATTATTGTATGCACCTGAGAATACCTGATACCCTCCCGAACACCATCACCAGGTACCACCATTTTTTCCCTTCCCGTTTTTTTGTCCATCTCAACATCGCGCACCCACAGCAAACAAACACAACTGTAGTAAATGACTCGCCATCACGCCCCCCCCTATATCAGGACATGACCCACTATTTCATACTCGTACCTGGCACGCGCTTACATACCCGACCGGGTGTATCATAAAGTCACCGAGTCTCGAAATTTTGAGCCTCTCACAGAGCACAGCATGCTGCAGCAGCAGCAGTATCGCAACAACATTACGATCACCGCAATAAAATGTATGTACGAGTATGTATGTATGTATGTATGTATGTATAAATGATACTGGTATACGATTATTATTATTATTATTAGCTTGCCTTCCGACTATACAACGTAGATGCCGTTCGGATTTAAACCGACTATCCTTCCGTAAATCAGCAGTATCCCTCATATGTATGCTTCTCTGCCAGCCGTTTCCCAGTTTCCATTCCCCACATCGTTTCATTTTAGCTACCGGTATAATATATATAGGTTGTATCCGGGTATTTCTTCCTTCAGGGATGTTTTGATTCATCAACGGTGAAGCTCATCACATACATACATGCTGCATATTGTCAGATGACAAGTCTAATAATAATAATATATATATATATCCTATTCCTCATCAACGTTCCATCCCCAGGATATTGGCCGCGTTCCTCTCCGGCTTCTTCCTCCCTTCCCCTAGCGGCCTGGCGGTCCCTCAGGGCAAGTTTATACCTATGCACTCGGCGCGAAATCGCGACTTGGGTGGTCACCGAGATTATCTGGAAGAGGCGTCCTTTTTGCAGACGCCCACCTGATCAATCAGATGACTGCCTTCCTTTCCGAGGCGCCCAAAGATTTATACGATTCTTATTTTATGCTTGCCATCCGACAATGTGTAGTAGTAGTGTTCCAAAAAAGACTGAGAGGAAGAGAAAGTGAAGAATACGCAATCGTACCTGTGTTCGTTCTTGTGTTGTCACATATCACCCAAATCCCCAATCATGATATCGTTGTTTGTGGTGTTGTATGCCACCCCAACCAACCGTATTCTACCAGGTACACTTAATACTACTCGTAGTTTAAGCAATGTTGGCAGTTAGTTGCTGCTTGCATGCATTGCGGCATTGAATGCATGGATTATGGTATGCATCGCATGCAACTACAAGCAAAAAAAGCAACTTTTACTTGCACTGCAACTTGGATGCTGTGTGCAAATTGCATGCAGGTGAGTGCATGCAACTTGCATGGCGGGGTGGAACCCGGCACTTTCAAATAATTATCAAGTATATTTTGTATATTTTGTTCTCCTGCCTGAGCCAGCCACAACAGAGAGAGGCGCGCATGCAATTCGTGTGTATGTTATGTACTCGCTTTTCTTACGTGTCGTTCTTCTGTTGTTCCTCAGGAAAACAATTTTACAACGGTATTTTAAACGACCTGAATCGAAAGATACTGGACTGTCACCAGAACGAAGACTGGATTTCACAGACTGAAAATCTGAAAAATATTCTGATATATTCCGAAATATGAAAATATTTTGAAATTAAAACTAACTCCCGGCCGCTGATTGGCCTATCGTGCCAGTCCCGCGAACGTACCCCCGTTCCGTTTGAGGACCTAGGCAGTAGCGTAGCAGCAGACAGGTTACCTCAAGTACTTCCCACCTCCCACCTCCCACCTCCCACCTCCCACCTCCAATCTCTCAGCTGCCACCCTTCCCGACTTGCCCTTCGCGAGGGCTCAGGAAAAGCCTGTGGCATCGAACTAATCCTGCTACTATATCGTACACGTCTCGACCCAAAAAGTCGAAGAGAGTGGAACAAGCAGCGTGTGAAATTTTATCCTACCTCTGGAAGGTACCTGCTGTACGTCCAACCTCACCTGGTACGCCTCTGACCAAGCGCAATATACCCACCTCCCGCAGGTGAGAGAGTCCACACAGCGGTAGTCCCGCAGTACTTCGCGACCTTCGCGAACGAGAGTGCCTGTGGACTCCCTACGAGATCCGCCAGGTAGAGTCTATAGCAGGCCGGACACAGGTCACCGCAGGCTACGTAGTCCCCGTGCTTGTTACGTACAGGGTGCATGCAGTATGTAGGTACTGATACACCTGGTAAAACAGCAGTAGACTCAGTCAGGTGTATTTACATTTATTTTCCTTCTCCTCCTGGAAACCTGTGTGCGTTGTGGTCGGTGCATCTTCTATCTCTTGTTGTGTCTCTTGTTTCTGGTATCCACTCCTTACCATATTCATCATGGCAAAAGGCAAGCACACACGCCGGGTCATTACAGACAGGCAGTGTGATCATCAAGCAATTTTACAGTAGAAGCAACTTACTACATTACGTAAAAGGACAGCGTTGCAGTACTGTACTCTGCAGCAGCCGCCCCCTACGGAGTACTCGTACGAGTAGTAGGTTCATACTCTACTGCCGTACCAAGTGTTTTTTAGACTCAGACCCTGAAATCGCACCAAAGTCACGTTCCGCCGCGTTTCATCTCAAGCGTCTTCCAGGACAACTCTGAACGCTCAGAGCCCGTGGGACGGCAATAATTGTGACATCAGTATTATCTACGTACCGGTAGAAAATAAAAAAAAACAACTGCTGTTGTTATATACTGCTGTGAGATCGAGGATTTCGGCGAATCTCAAGCTGTGTGTGATACTTCGATCGCGCGTATTGTGTATTACCGCATACCACACGGCTCTAAATTCCTGTGTGCATTCATACTGCGTTCACAACGTCGAGCGTCGAGCCCGTAGTTTTTAGATTCCTGCCCTTCATGAGGTCATATATACCCCGTAATACTCGTACGAACGGACGCATCACTTTCACGAAAATGAGTTCAGACGAAATCCCCCATCTCACAGCTGGTGTTTTTTTTTTGTTATGTACCTCACTTACGCAGCATGTACCTCGTACACATCTGTCATATTACGTATTACGGCAGCAGCATATGTACACAACTTTTCTGCCGTTTGCATTTTTCCCTCCTCGGAGGCAACATTAATATTCCACTCCTATTATAATAGCACCTTCAGAATTATTGGAACCTGACCTGCGACGACTACAGACTGCACTGCTGTGGCGATGAATTTATTTGATAACCCACAACTTCTACAGCATAGCAATAGGTACTGCAGTAAAACTACAGAAGACGAAGTATGCACGTACGCGCGCGTAGCCATTGCTATTATCGTACCTGGTAGACACCGAATTCATTACTACGTACACAAACTGTCGTGTTTTTTGTATTACTCTAAAACCTATACATACCCCGTACGTACGTAGCACGCACGATCGAAGTATCACATCAAGGCAAGGTTCGTCAAGGTTGCAAAAAAAATAGATTTTATAAATTTTGAAATACGTCAGCTGTGAGTTCGACTGATTAAATAGTTGATACTCAACTTTGCAAGCTGCGTAATACGCCTCGTCTATATTCCATTTTGAGAAAATTCTCGAGCTCACAGCTGAGTTTTTTTCAGCTGTTTTAGGACTACGCGTCCCTGGTGGCTTGGTAGGTGGTCCGCGTGCCTACTACTGTACAGCAGTAGGATCAATTTCGTGGGTTCGAGTCTCACGGAATGCATACTCGTACGAGTGAGTACTGTAGGGACTTTTTTTTTTGCTTAAAAATGGATTTAATAGCGGGAAGCGCGAGAGCGTGAGTTAGCAACAGTAGATGAAAATCGACGAGCAGTGGCTACCGTACACTTGACAGAATCCTATGCGCGATATAGGTGAGGGCACGCACCGGGGGGGAAGAAGGGACGACACCTGTGACCACGGCTTGTCCAGAAGATCGCTGAGCGTAAAATCTCCTGCAAAAGTAATTTAAAAGTGACGATAAATAACTTGAAAAATAAATAAAAATAGTGATAGTAGTGCTATTATTATGTATGTATATTAATATTTCACACCTTAGTCAATGTAACACTTAACGTTTAGGCGTCAGGAAAAAAAAAAACCGTAACATTTCGTTACTACGTTAACTGATTTCTAGATTTTGTGATAACATAGTGTTAAGTGTGTTATGATATAGGCGGGCGATCGCGTAACATTATGTTAGAGCGTTACCTTGATCCCGTACTGACCGCAATATATATGTGTGTTACGGTGTTAGGGTATGCAGCCCATGCCGAGTAGCACTATGTTAGCGTGTTAGCGGAATTCCTGGTGGCTATCGTAACACACGTTGGAGGGATAACGTACATGGTCAATTGAACGTTAACATTATGTTGCCGTGTTAGCGACATCAGCCCGTAGCGAGTAGCGTTATGTTAGTGTGTCAGCGGGATGCCCACTTGCTACCGTAACACCCTCTAGACAGATAACGTACACGACCATATAAACACGTACATAACACTATGTTAGTGTGATAGTGAAAGTCCTATTAATAGTGGCTATCGTAACACACGTTAGAGGGATGGTGCATATGGGCAATACAACGTTAACATTATGTTACCGTATCAGCCGCAGCAGCGTTATGTGAGGGTGTTAACGGAAGTCTTGCTACCAAAACATACGTCAAACGACACTTATATGATCGGTAAAACTCTAGCATTATGTTAATGTGTTAGCTCGTATGCAATGTAGGTAGTGACACAAGTTAGCAGCTGACGTACACCCGCAATCTATCATCAACGATATGTTTTTGCCGTGTTAACTCGTTCGTGCGAGTGTGCATAATACGTTATAGATGGTTAACGTACTGTGTTATGAATGCATAACGTACTGGCGGGGTTTCCAGAAAGAAATGGGGCGTTTTTGTGCGGGGATCCCTCCTAAGTATCCCCTGTTTTGGGATTTTTAAATATGGAGTTTTTTTTCACCGGGGATGCCATGTTACCCCCCCCCCGGGGATATATATATATATATATATTATTATGTATGAACTTGTAGGTACCCTCTGCTGGGATGTCGGCGAAATTGGATAACACGGCTACGTTCTGTTACTCCCACACGCCGCTTTACCACTAACACAGTTAACACATGTTATATCTCGGGAAGATCCACAGGGTAACGTAGTAACATTACGTTACAACGACTTCGGCCCCAACTGTAACTCAGTAACATAATGTCAGACCCGTTTATTGTAACGCGGTAACGGAATGTTACCTTCAGATCTTTACTTACGGTAACACCGTAACATAATGTTACAGAGACTTCCACATTTAGGCTAACATCCTAACATACTGTTACGTATGGGCCGGCTAAGACTGTAACGTATCTAACGTACGTCAAGTGTTACGTTATCCGAGTCTAAGGCAATCAGATGAGCGGTCCAGATAACGCAGTGTTATAGTAGTGCTGGTCACTGCGTTATGTTACGTTAGTGTGTTATCTGTAACACAATGTTATGTGTTAGTAGTGCTGGCGAACATGGTAACGTCATGTTAGGGTTTTATGAGTAACACTTCTCCTAAGGGTAACACTATGTTAGTGTGTTATATCTAGCGCTGGGTCGACAGTAACATTATGTTGTCGGGTTAGTAAATATGCGGATATTGATCTGGGCATGTTAGAGTAATAACGTACATGTTTTGTCAAAGCCCAACACTGTGTTACAGTGTTAGTTCAAGGACTGATCACGGCATAACATAATGTTGTTGTACCAGAGCTGGACGAGACCGAGCAGCAGCATCACGTTAAGGCGTGTGCACGTTCGTGGCTTTCCAGTTACCACCGTGTTAACGCGTTACCGTGATCGCTCCTCCAGTGCTGGCTCTATGTTAGTACGTTACCACGTTCCTGTTTTAGGCCTCATAACGTAGATAAGTGGTATCCGAGTGTTACGTTGTCCGAGGTGTGTTTTTAATTTGTGCCTGGTATGGTAGATATTATATATCGTGCTACCGTGGAGTGTGTTGTTCACATAAGCTCGCCCATTTTATGCACTACCCATCCGTGTCCATACAATGCTCAGATACAAGCGCAGTGGTGTGGTGTTTCACCTTTGCTCATGGTAAACCTGTCCGCGCAAGCACGTCCATCCACTGCCCGCCAATATCAAGACCTTGGACTTGCTTCAATAAGCGGGCGTAATCAGACGCAGACTCGGAAATTATGTTTGGCTTTGGCATTCGGCGGCCACCACCCCGACCCGGAACTCTAACCCTGACCCCAGCACTTCCCAGAATGTGCTCTGGGGTCGCTGTGCTTGGAAAGAGTCTACGTCGTTGTTGCTGGCCCCGAAAAACAGATCGTGCCTGCGCGGCAATGATTGACAATACTGCGTGCCCACGGGAAATCTCCATGGGTTTCCGTCGAAACCCACGGCAACCCATGGGACTCCCACGGTATCCCGTGGGACGTCCCACGAAAACCACGGTATACCGTAGGTAATCCCAATTGCTGCTCCGGGGTCCCACGGGAAGACACCGGGACTCCATCGTATACCGTGGGGTCCCGTGGGAATGCCCTCGAAAATTCCGGCGTGATTCCCTCTAAAGCTCCCCCTGGGGCGCCCCATGGGACCCCATGCGTCCCCACGACACGTCCTTCTGGATGTTTATCCCGTCATCAGATTGAGGTTTCCTCGAGAATAGGTATACTGCACCATCGCGTAGAACCTAAGAGCTATGAGCGGGTTCATAGCGTAAACATGACGCGGGGAAAGCGTGAACCCACATGAACCCACAGAAACAATCTGCAGTACCGATGGTTTCCCGACGGGGAATCCTCACGGGCATGCACGGGAAAAGCGGGGATCACTAGTAAACCACGGCAGTAATTTATGTCATGGTATCCCATTTACAATTTCCACGATCTATTGCGGTTTCCCGCGGAAATCCCCACGGGCACCCACAGTCTTCCGGGAATCCCCACGCCCTTCGGCGGATGCCGGTTGCTTCCGAACGCTCTTCCAACGCCCAGAATAAACGCGATGTATAGTGACCCGTTCGCTCTACAGGCTGGTTCAAGCAAAACACCCCCAATTCCGTCCGCCACGAATGCCGCTTGCAACAGCTGCCCGAATGTCACATTATTCGGTACCGGTACCATACTGGCCGTAGTGAACGTCTGAAGAGGGCGGCAATATTCGTTTTTTTGTCAGAGGCCTAGGGTTGGCGCTACCGGCGAAATTTTGTCTCGACCAACCACAGGCCTTCAAAAAGGTCAACAATAGTCAGACGTTTCCGTAGGATGGAAACAATTTGCTTTATTTTATTTTTTTGCTGAACGAACCGGTTCCAGGGACAATACCCCAAGGCGCGCGTCTGTAGAAAACGTTTGCGCAATATTAGAAACAAAATACTGCGTAGGATCATTTTCGGTAAAATTTAACGCTTACGGTGGACTCCATACTGAAACCAAGTCAGGAAAAAATACGATAAATACACGTTTTCCCTCGAAAGCCCGATTTTTCTAATTGCACTTTGAAAATTCGCACACACCTTCAGTGCAATTGTGCCGAGGTATTCCCGGAGGGGGTCCAAGCTTTTTTTTTTTTCGCCATATTTTTGCTCCAAGAAATCCAAGGCTTTTCATGGGCCGGTGCTGGTGGGCCGGTGCTGGTGGGCCGGCCCGGGGTTGGGCCAGGCTGGGTCGGCCGGCATCGGCCTGGCCCACCACTTTTTCAGACGATGTGCCGCGGCCCGGCCCGGCCCGACCCATCAAATGATCATCTGATAGGCCGTGGCCCGGTCCGGCCCGGCCCAATAAAAGATCATCTGATAGGCCGCGGCCCGGCCCGGCCAAGTTGTAAAAGCTGGGCCGCGGTCCGGCCCGACCCGAACCGGCCCATAACATTTCCGAGTATTTCGGCGTGGCCCGGCCCGGCCGATGACTTTTTCGACTTTGTCGGCCCGGCCCATGAAATGTCAACGAGATCCATGAAACATGGGTTCTACACGGGCCGGCCTGACGTTTTTTTTCGGTCCGTAGATTTGACGAGCCTGTCCGCGGGCCGGCCCATGTATTGTGTCCCGTACTGAAAGGTTCAGGCTGGCGATTTCTTTTTTCTGTCTTCTATTTTCTGCGTACCTCCTTTCAGATTCCGTGGATCAGCTGCTTCTGGCCCACACAAACCCACTACCCACTACCATCCAATCTGTTCCACCAACGGCCGGGTCCGATGGCTGCCGTCCCAACTTTAGGACCATCACCCCCTGCTGCCTCTGCTTCTGCTGGTGCGCGTTTACCTTATTTCTCCCATCCACAGTGTGCTATTCCTCAGCGCTACAAAAGTAAACCGCTTTTCTACCACTCGCTTTTGTACACGGTGTACACGTCTTTCTCTCTCACAGTCTGTAACCACGTAATTAGTATATCTCTAGGATAAGGAATCAGGACGGACACTGGGTGTACTGATGAAGCTGGGTAGAAAGGAAGATTTAATGTGAAGACAACACACACATGCCGCCCTTTGTCTCGTCCCGTGAAAGCCCGTGGGTCGCCTCATGAGCAGGGCCGACGTCGTTATACAAGCAGTAGCAAGTATCAGTACACCCCATCTCATGGGCCGCGGCCTGGGCCGGCCCAGCAAAAACCCGTGGGTCTCCTGATGGGCGAGATGGACGTCGTAATATTAGTAGTAGGAATACATTACATATTATGGGGTGCGACCCGGGCCGGCCCATTAAAACACGTGGGCCGCCTCATCGGCCGGATGGTGCGGTCTATGAAAAACCCACGTCTCATGGGCCACGGCCCGGCCCGGCCGATCAAATTTTTAGATCATGGGCCGCGGCCCGACCCGGTCTATCAAATTATCATTTCGTGGGCCGCTACCGGGCCCAGCCATCATTTTTTCAGAGCAAGGGCCACGGCTCGGCCTGGCCCATCAATTTTTTCAAATTTTGACGGCCCTGCCCGGCTCAGCCCATTACATTCAAAAAAACTTGGCCCGGCCCGGTCCAGCCCATGGCATTTTCAAAAATCTTGGCCCGGTCCGGCTCGGCCTGGACCAGCGGCCCATGACAAGCCTTGAAGAAATCCCAAGATTCAGGATTATTTGAAGACTCCAGATAGTTGGCGAATAAGTAAACAAACTTACACCCCCCGCCATACACCCCTCGGCGTGAGGGTACGGAAAGTGTGTGCGAAGTTTCAAGGTCTAAATGAAACACATTGCGCGAACTCACGATGTCAGAACATTATCTGACGGAATCCCTGAACCAGCTCGTATTTGTTTTCTGCCCGCACACACTCCTTCCAGTGCCCAGTAAATACTAATATTGCTACAATAAAAATGTTAACATAATACGGTCATCATTCACATCATGAAGGTCTTGGGCTCGCTTCGGTGGGCGGGCGTCGACCGACGCAACCCGTTGTACAGGTACACTACAGTATATATTTCGTCCTTCCCGTAGGCTCGAGCTTCGTGTGTAGCTAATGCTACCACCCGGTTAATGTCAATTTGTCCAGCGCTTGCCTGTTGTGTGCTTGCTTCCAAAGGGCCTGCCCAAATGCCCGCGGAAAGGGCGTCTGCGGCCTCTTCGCGCAGAGGGTTGCTGTAGCGTGTTGGAATGTCAAGGCCGGCTCGTTGACGTAAACCCCTTTGCCCGCCTAACGCGAAATCATACCTACCTGATCTATATCACCATCTGCTGGTGCTGCTTACGGCTACAACTTATGAGTAACACATGGAATATTTCCGGCTGACGAGTGTGTTACGTGCAAGAAAGGGTAAAAACGTAAAGTATTGGCGAGCGCGTCCGTTCGTCCTGTGTATTTGTCATGTGCGCTCACCTTGCTGTCAGGATACCTTGAGGGCGCGAGATATTTTTGTCGTCGTTCGCCGGTTCATTCATACTCGAAATTGAATGGGTTGGATGTGCCAAGTAAAATGAGAGTGCCTCTACAGTACCTGCTGCGGTGTCAGTGGAGGTTTTCTACATCATAAAATACGTAGCGCCACTACTACTATTAGTACCACTACTATTACTACTACAGTACTTTACTTCTACTTAAGATACACCACAGATATTTCAGCAATATCACCAGCTTCACCAGCAACATCATCAGCAATATTACCAGCTTCACCAGCAACATCATCAGCAATATTACCAGCGACATCAACCACTTCAGCTTCATCAGTAACATCACGAGCTTCCTCGCCTACTTCAGCTCTTACTATAACAGCTACATCAACAACACCGGCTTCGGTGGCTTTTGTTTATAGCCTCGCATCATAATCAAGAGCACACCAGACGGAGAACATTCGTGTGGGCATTTATCAATATACCCAACGCTGACACGTAGACAATGTGCGGCATTAATACAGCAGGTTGATCTATTTTCGAGTCCAGCGACAAACACGGCGGACTGTGAACTTTGGACCCTTGTGATTGAGTGGTCGCTGTTGCTGTTCTGCTGACTATGTATTGTTCAGGAGCAACTTTTGGCAGCACCTACATCAACACGCATTTGATTGAGTGGACACGATCAGCAGTGAAAAATGACACATTCTTGCAACGTCACTTCACTGAACAATCTTCAAGTAATTCGATGCCATCACGGCAAAATTTCAACGGCATTGTGTGCGACATAAGCAGTGTTTGTAGATTCGACTTCCATTGAGGGGGAGTGTTAAGAATTAGGCACCAGCAGCCTGCCGGGATCAATGTTTACTAGGCACTGCGGTAAAGCTTCGTAACGCATCGTAACAGCGGTATGTAAAATCTGTACTGTAGCTATTTGTTGCCATGTCGGTGTAGAAAGCAGCAGTGCAATCGTTGTGTGAATTTTTCACAACAGGAAGTCTTTCTTCTACACAGTATTCTGCAAGGAGAACTCCACGTAGAGCGCAGTCAAATTAATATGCTAGAGCTGACAAGGATCGTTCCCCACGGTTCAGAACTGCTGTGGGCTTCTAAAGCATGGCAGTAATATAGACATCGTAGACTTCTAGACCATTGCAGTAAGTATAGTAGTCTTTTACATAGCTCAAGACGTCCAGGCACCAAATTAATTGCAGCACCTACTCTGCCCACTATATTTGCTTCACTTCGCTCTACTAGACTCTCCGCCGAGCACATCTACGTGAGGACTTCGAAAGTCCATAGGTACATCGTTTTTTTTCGAGCCCGCAAGTGGCAGATTCAGCATTACAACTAAAACATCTTCAGCATCAAGCCGGACAAACGGGACACCGCTGTTACGCCATCATATAAAAAATAAAAGTTACCAGGTATCAGGTACATCATGTAATAAAACATCACAACCCTTTTTTTCAGGCTCACGGCGACGTCCACCGCATTGTTTTGTATTGACAGCCTGTTCTCAGGCTGTTACTTTTGTTGCCGAGGCGACCCAACCCGACCCCTACGATCGCCCTGACGCGCTGTACCTTGGCCGTGAACCAGCTCACAAGTGGACAGTGCAGTGATCAGGATAGGGAAAAACTATCCAACTGTATATCGTTCCACGCACGCAGTGCGGGACGCTTCCATGTTTTGTGATCGACGCTGTGTGTCTGTCTCGTGCATGCTGCGAAGTTTTCGTCAGCGCTGAATCTTCAATTAACTTTGTGGGTGGGTGTAGTTGTCGAGGCCAACGCGAGACTGCTGTCATACTTTACCGAAGGCAGTCAGTTCAGTTTATATCGGTGTGCCTGAAATCTGACGCAGTACGCATACCTGCGTAGCGTCTTCCATTTTCAATGGTATTACGTCGTGTGGTAGTAAACTGTGCACGACCTCTTTGCTGCCCGACAGATCAGCGCCACCTATCTGCTCCGGTTCAGCAAGGCTCCCACCCGCACGCACTTGTTGCGTTTCTAATTTTCAGCTGACGCGAGCGCACGAATTTCCTCTCGGGCTTTCGTCGCACAGTTGCGCCCGCGGTAAAAATTTCTAGAGCTGAAAGCGTTCCCTTTGTCTGCTACGTCGTCATATATAGGATCCTTTTTTTTAAAATCGGTACACGTGTCGAATACATATTTGCGGGTGGCTGCTCCTGTGTGACATGCCAGCACATCGCTCTCTTGGATAGTTTGCATCTCCAACGACAGCTACCTTCACCTTAAGTTTCCACCCTCCACCCCGGCGTACCCCTGTTGTTCCCTAAGGAGCAAGACATTCCAGAAGGTCGGAAGGTCCCGCCGTCATGCCCGACCCAGTGGCGAGGTCCGACACCTGGACGTGGAGGGGGCCAGTCGATGGGTCGAGCTCGGTACAACTCTCGCGAGTGATAAATGATGTGCCGCCAAGAGAGAGCACAATTTCCGGCAGCAACGTTTGCGAATGGACGGATTCCCCGAACTCCAGCAGCCGAGAATACGGCTCTGACCTGGACGACGCGATTACAATGTCCCTTAGCGAATGCAGCAGCGGCGAAGGCGGCAGCGGCGGCTGCCGTGACACCGGCGGTGGTTTGGCTCGTGGAGACGCGAGGAGCCCTTTCTCACCCAGAATAACGGTGCCCAGAAGTGGCGCCGGCCGCTTGAATTCAGTGAAAGCACCACCCTACCGCCGCGGCGGAAGTACTACTATACCAAGCTCTACATGGGCGCCTTTTTGTGGCAGTGTCTGCGTGAAAGGCACCGCTTTCCTCGACCAGCATGAAGTGGCCCCTACTGTGGTGCAGCAGTCTGAGCGCCTGCGACCATGGGAGACCAACAGTCCGTCAAAGCACAGCAGACCTCGTCAAGGCCAAAGATCCTCGCTGCCGGCTCCGCAGCTCTCCCAGTTTTTCCCCGACGATGGCAACAGCAGCAACAGCAGCAGCGATGATGTCTTGGAGCGTACTCAAGCCGGAATCTGGGACGATGCCGCGAAAACCATTGGCGCAGCCCAAAAGCGACAGAGCGAAGGTAGAAGAGGTAGTATCGATAGCTGTGACGTGTATCCGAGCCGACAAAGCCCCCGTGGTCTTCTAGCGAAGGCACCCTGCGCTGCGATTGGCATCCTGCGTGGGCGTGACGAGCGGCGGCGGAGACAGCGACAGCGGCGGGAGCAGCAGAAGCTGCGGCAGGTGGGTCCGGACTTGGGGCGTTCAGACTCAGACCAAGAGCAGGCATGGAGCTACTGGGCGAGATGCGCGGGATCGATCCGCCATACGAGTAGTGAAAGCTTGGGGATATCGCCGGGCAGCAGTCCGACTCTCCTGTCACCCTTGAACCGCAAGGCGCATGCCTTCGAGACGCTGCGCAGCGCTTGTCTCTCGGCTGACACTTCGGCAAATGCCAACGATGATAGACTGCTCGAACAGGAGAACGATGGCTCTGAAGGTTCTGCTAGGGGCATCTCCACGACCAGCTATTTTCCTTCTACGATAATCTCCAGTACAGGCGAACTCCTGCGATACCATACCGTAACCCGTGGTTCATCGGCAGAGCGCCTTCCTGAGGACGGTTTGCAACGTGCCGACCCGAGCGCTCCCCATAATCTACTGCTGAGTCCGGTGGGAAACGTGGTTCCGGGGAAGGAGAGCCCGGTATCCACGATCGCTGGGTCCAGGTGGGGCATACGCATAATGGTGGCTACGGATCATCGCGCCGCCACCGTCGCCGCTGCCGCTGCTGAGAGACAATCTTTGGTAGAGTGCTCCGACCTCAATCCAACGGGTGCCGATAGCTTGGGTTCGGTTGTTGACTTTGGCTCCATTGGCTTGCGCCTTCGCGATGATGTGGTTGCGGTGTCCCGAGAACCTACAGTCGTTGATCCAGCCGCCGCGAGCACCGTTGACGACATCTCCCACGGATCGGTCGTAACCATCGCCGCCCCTCCTTCTATACCATCATCTTCTCCTCCTCCCTCCCCTCCTCATCTTCGGCCTTTTCATCGTTCCAAGCACAACGTTCACCTCTCGTGTTATGGGCCGAGTTCATTTCAACGTCTCTCTCTACCTATCAGGGCGGGCGTCGCCAGTACGAACGCTGTTGCCGAAACCAACGCCGAGCTTGCCCCGCTCCGGCACGTTGGTGGTGGTGGCGGCAGCGGGGGTGGTTCGGGTATCGAAAAGCGAGAGAGAGAATCAAAAGGGGGCACAACTCGACCATCGGACACCGACCGCGGCTTCGGCTACCGATGCGACCACGATTACGACGTTTTCAGGGAAAAGTGGTCTCCTAGAGGAGGAGGGGGAAGGGGGGAGGTGGGGCGGGGGGGAAAGGGACAGAAGAGGGGCGGAAAAGGTGGAGGTGGAGGTGCCAGTACTTCGGGTGCCCGGTATAGCCACCGCCGTTGCGGGACGGTGAAAGGACCAGGACGTCCCAAGAGCATTTGGCCGTCATCACCAACGTCGTCGCAGCAGCAGAAGGCGCAATCGGGTCCGTGCCACCGGAGAGGAATGATTTGGGACAACGATGACCACGGTACGTCGGTGATTTGGCTGGGCGCCGTAGACATCGTTGCGCTTATGGCTTATCTAGTTTAGAAGTGCACCCGCGTTTTTCGCGATAAGCTACTTGGAGTTGGCGGTCGATAGTTTGGGCTGTTCTGCTAGGGTTCACTGTCTCAGCTATACTCTTCGTCGCATGGGCCAAAGTGCTTCGTTGTGGAGCGCCTTCTTGATCGAATTTTTTTGCTTGTGTACTTTATGACAGGCAAGCGAGCTCTCCGCTCGTCTAAGGGAGGGGTACGTTTCCTTTTTCGTATTTTTTTCTGTCGCTGTCAGTCGAGCTGCACGCTCTTGGTGGCTTGCAGCCCGCTAACCTTCACAGCCAGGAGGCGGAACGATTCTACTACACACTTGCTTCCCGGTCCTCCCCCCTGGCTTGCAGAACGACTTTCTCCAGATGAGGATGCGGAAACCCTGACCAGCAATTTACGCAACTACCAACTCGATCACTCCCACCCAGTTCGAAGACTTTTTTTATTTACCTTGTACGATACGTGGTGCGTAGTTAATTATGGTTCGTTTCACCTGCTCGTAAAAACTGATGTGTGTTGGTTTCTTCCTACACTCGTTTCCTCAGTTCGCTCTGTTGGATGTATCCCCTGACTCTTTCCCCCCGGTTCTCTCCGTGCGCGCTTCATCTTTCGATGCGGCGTGTTTCCCACCCGTCTTCTACCCCCCCCCCCTGTCCGCCCTTCCAGGCAGTACTTTACCCCCACCCCCCCCGAGCCTGCTACGGTTGAGCAAGCACCGTCTGCGGGCGCGCTCACGCGACCGGGCCGGAGAGGGTTTGTCGGGGACATCGACGACAGGTCTTGAGGATATTAGTGAGTCTGGGACAGGCGACTTTGTCGGGGCGCGTACCGCACCCCCGCTCCCTGGGCGCCGAAAGGAGAATGGGCGACGCTTTGGGCATAGGTTCACCAACAGCAGCGGCAAGAACAGCAATGACAACAGCACCAGTATAAGTACCAACAACGGCAACAGCAGAATCGTTAACACCAACAGCAAAGGCAGCATCAACCGAGCGGATAAGCTAGAGGAATTCATGTTGACGGAGTAAAAACGACGACAACGTCAACAGCACAACGACGACGTCAACAACAACAGCATCATCAAGAAGGACAGCCACAACAACAAGACTAAGAACCGTAACGACAACTTCGAAACTTACATCAGCGAAGTCAACCGACCGGAGAAAAAGGGCCGAGAAGTTCGGGTTCTCGACGGAGTGAGAGTAGTAATAAAGTAACGACGCGGGGGCAGAATAAGGCTTTTGCGATCCCTTCAAAATATGGTGCTCGTCGACTACAGTAGTAAATACCATACCAGTATATTAGAATGTTTTGCCTCCGGCGAGCGAACCGGTACAGGTGCGACGAGGGCGAAGCGGAAGAGAGTGCAGCGGGGGTGGGTGGGAGTGCGTGGGGGGGTAGCGGATGATATCATCACCACTTCATACAAACGGTAGGGCCGCCAGGAGGCGAGGGGGATGATACATACACACTCTCCCGGTGCAGGATATCGTAGCGCCCGATACATTAGCATATCATAGCTGTATTGGAAGGGGGGGCGCGTACTCAGTTGTTGCTTGCCATAGCAATTTGACCATCGGCCACGCATCCCTTTCGAGACAGAGCACCGTTCCGGGGGGGGGGGGGGGGGGGGGGGGGAGGGGGGTGTACTCATTATCATGCACGGCCGCAGTCGTATGACCAGAAGCCCTCGTATCCCTACAATGCCGGGACGGAGCACGTTTTCACCGACCAGGCAGACATTGCTTGCACCAAGCGCGAAGCGCCGTGAGGTATTTGGCGAGTCGCATGAAGGGTGAGCTGCATCCTACTAGTACTAAGAACCGCTTTAGAGGCGGGTTTTCTTGCATACGGATGAGGATGACACCATCAATGAGTTGATTTAATTTCTGGTGTGGCCCCTTCCAGATACAGCAATGGGTTTACTTTGCACTGCCTCGTGGATACCTCACCATATCAACACTACGTGATACGATCATCCCCCTTGTCCCCCTTGTGCGGAGTAAAGATTCTCCCCGCACAGAAATGATCTATATAACTCGACCACCAGCGGTGGTAACCGCAAAAAAAAAAAACGGTACCCTGGCTGACTAGCTCACGCAGTGACAGGTGTGTTTTACAGCGTAAACGTCGCTAACCGACACCAACCCAACCTATATATGCCAGGTATATCATATAGGCCGGGGTGGGGGGTGTGTGTGCTCATTATCATGCATGGCCGTAGTCGCATGACCATAGACCCTCGCATCCCTACAATGCCGGGACGGAGCGCGTCGGGTTTTCACCGACCAGGCAGACATTGCTTGCACCAAGCGCGAAGCGCCGTGAGGTGTTGGGCGAGTCGCATGAAGGGTGAGCTGCATCCTACTAAGAATCGCTTTAGAGGCGGCTTTTCTTGCATATGGATGACAGCATCAATGAATTGATTTAATTTCCGGTGTGACCACTTCCAGAGACAGCAATAGGTTTACTCCGGAACTGCCTCGTGGGTGCCTTACCATATACACACTACGTGATACGATCATCCGGGGCGGGGGGGCAAAAATGCCCCTAGGGTGTATGCCGTGGAGTTCTTACCAATACGATGCAGGGAGGGGTTGTACTTTTATGAAAGAAGAATGTACGAAGTACATGGTATGTACCTCGGCAAAACAGTCTTAGCCGTCGACATAAACTTGACAAGCTACGGAAGGCTTTTTCGATTGTTCTGCCTTAGAGCGGAGAGAGGTGCGTCATGAGCGTTTTATGTTTCCCTTGAAAATGTGTGGGTTTTACAACAGTAGGAAAGGTACAGGAGCGCCAAGTTTTAGACGCAGGTAGCAAACTATGATGGTGCGTTATGGTGTGCTGTGGGGAGAAATGGAGTAACCCAGTGTCTGCTTGGGTTTCTGTGAGAGAAGTGCAAATATTGTCCGTATGTCAGTCCCCCTTTTTTTCGGGCTATATACTCTCTTTCAAGCGTGACTCTCCATTTTGTTTCGTAATTTTATAGAATAATTACATGTACGTCAGCTGTGAGTCCGATCAAGTGAGTTGTTGATAATCAACTCTGCAAGCTTCGTGGTACGTCTAGGGCGTTTGTTCTGTGTTTCATCTATATTAGGAAGGTGTTTGTGCATTGTGGTTGCGAGTTTGGAGCCACATCGAACGATTTTGCGAGCTGGTCGGTTGATGCTTGTGCTGGTATGAAGGTCGCCGTGGGCCGAGATGCCTCCCTGCTATCAACAGCACACTCCTTTCGGCCCCCTTCCATTCCTTCGACCGTCCCTACTTATGAAGCCCTGGTTCTCTCCCCCCTTCGGATTTCTTTGCTCTGTGGACAAGCCGTGGTCACTAGTGCCTTCTTTTTCCCCTCCCTACACCTATACATATACTTAACTACTGTAGTGCAACGCCAGGAATGACGTTGGCCTGCTTTCCCTACGTAGCTGTTCCATATTCAAACCACCCCCCGTACATTTATATTTTTTCAGTCTTGACAGCAAATCAGACAAGAAAAAAACCATAGTTCTGAATTAGAGACCCTGGTTACTTTAACGCAGGTTAGCATCAGGGCTGTTCACGGGTCGGGTCAAACGTCCCGGGCCAGGTCGAGCCGGTTCGGGTAAGGGTAAGCCGACCCGACCCGTGAGATATTAAAAAATCCTGACCAAATGTTATGGAATCCCTATTTCCCCTCTATTGTCGTGGAGGCGTTACTACCGTATTTACATACTCGTTTGAGAAGAGGAATAGTTGCCTTCCTGCTCACTAGCTCTGGTGAGGCAAATGAACGGCTACTATGAAGCCAACACCTATGAGTGAGTGATCTAAAGCAACCAGAATGAACCTGCACAGTAGTAGGGCTTGCCCCCTACTGCCTAATCGTGTGCTGATACCGCAGCCTAAAGGCTACATCTCTTCACACATGGCGTCGTCGGCTTCGCTTTTTCCAGATGGATTTGGTGCCCTCCTGATTTCTATGCATTTGCCTGTACAGCTCTTCGAGGTGCGCCAATGATATGGCATCCCCGTTTCTCCTCTATTGCTGCGGAGGAGCTCCTATTTATATATTCCTCTGGGGAGAGGAATACCTGCCCTCTTGCTCAGAAGCTCTGGAGAGGCATAGGGATCGCTATCAATAGTAGTATGGGTCCAACACGTATGGATGAGTCATCAAGAGCAACCAGACCGAGTGAACCTTCACAGTAGTAGTGGTCAGGCTTGTCCCATACTGCCTATTCGTACGCTGATACCGCAGCCTTGAGGTTACATAATATCTTTACATCGATCCTTGGGTCGGGTCATGGCCCGTGAAAGCCCTGACTTCAGACATGTGCTACGGCAGAGGTACGTAGCCTTTCGGAGGCTCCTAACTTGATTGTAGTATAGGAACTCTATTTATCCCAAAAGCTGTTTTCGACAAGAAAAAAAACGGAACCTCAACCGTTTTAGTCCTGCAAACTACTTGGAATTTGAGTGGTTTGTCCCCAAAACGGGACTGGAGTCCTGGAAGAGTTTAGCTCGGCCGATCGTAGGTGTTGTTCGAATAATATCGCAACACGAAAAATGATGTTCCCAGTGACATAGTGACTTTGGGTAGTGTTTTCAGTTTCAGGAAATCCGTCAGCCAGAAAAATACTTGGTAAAAAAACGTCACCTGTGTCGTATCAGGCATCGCTAGCACCAAGGGCATCTTACGCGTAGGACTTTCTCTTATGCACGAAGAGACTACGCGTATACCACAGCAGATTTTTGTTTTCGAAGAGCATATAAAACTCTCCTATGGTAGAGATAACTCTCGCACTTTTTTTGTTTGTTTTTCAACTCAAACTTCCAACACCCAGTGAGTGCCCGTGATGGCTCACGCCCGCCCGCCCCGACTGACTAATCTCGCGCTCATCGACTCTTCCTTCAATCGGTCTTGCCGGCACAAAATCTGGTCGTGTCTCAAAAGCGGCCAAACGAGCCACCCCTACGTCAGAGCATATTTACACGACACACACTGGGTGGAAAATTCTAACATGCAGCAGATGGAATTACCGCAGGAATATGATGTCGTATTATTGTTTCATCAGGATCAAAGCGTTCGCAATGTTTAGTCCATCCAGTACTTGGACCGGACGGACGGACACCGGCCCATCTTCACTTTCCGTCAGAGAAACCCCAGTAAACTGGGGAACTAGATGGAACGAAATTCTACTATTTTTAGTCAAGAAAGTGTAACATGGTCTCCTTAGACCCCACGATGGGTATATTACCCGAGGGAAAACATATGCCAGGTACCTGGTATCATTTTTCAAGTCAAGTGAGTGAGAAACATTGGTCTGTTGTTGTGCCGTCAGAAATTCATATAAAATCATCACGACCGTGGTACAATACGTACTCCTACATACCATATTATATGCGGTACGTGCCAGGGCACCAATTGACCCCTATGGGTATCAGAGCCAACAACAACCGGAAAAAAACACGACAATGACAGCATCGACCACTCCAACACGCTCTCCGGCTGCTGTGCGAGGGGAGGCGTCCAACAAAGTGCAACGAAGGGAGATGCGCGGCACGCGCGCAGCATCGTGGCACTACACCCGTACGTAACTCACGTAGAACTCGCTACTGCTTCGCGCTCTTCCTGCGCACTACCTGGTACGTGGTATATACAATGGATGATTGATGAGACCAAACGTTACACGTTTCGGGTAGCTACATCTGGTCCCCCCCAAAAAGCATGAAGAGATATAGCTGTTGCGAAGCTGGCGCAACGCTCGGGTCGGAACTGCGGCTTTCGTGCCCAGAGACCGGGTACTCGCTTCGCAGACAAAAATATAAACAAAAGAGTGAGTTAAGTATAATATCGTATTATCATAAAAATCAGAGTATAAAAAAAAGCTCTCGTCCCCGGACACTAGACAAAGCAACACCAGCAATATGATAGAAGATAGGAGAAGCAGCCATAGAACTTACACTCTGATATGTTGACTTGGAAAACAGGAATCGCATGAGGAAATGGTGCACTCTCGCTTCCTACTAAACGCGGTCACCGTCTAGAATAACCGGGTACATACGTATATTACGTAGGGCGAGGTACCGCAAGTTTTTTTCGGGGTGTTCTACAAAACGAGCCGCTGAAAAAAAACTAATAAAATAACACAACCCCGCGAGACGCAACAGAGGCCGGTCGGTCTGCTCGACAATATTTGGTGCAGGATGCACGACAGACAAGACACCTAATAACAACGGGAATACCACCCAATAACACGCAGAGAGGAACCAAAAGACGTGCTGATCAGTCATATCACAGCAGCCGGAGAGACAAGATGGGCGGGAAACGAGCGCCGCCGCGAAGACACATACACACCGATTCTGTGCAGGCAGCATCATCATGATTACCACCACCCTCCACACTCAGCTTGCGCTTGCAAACCAATGCAAACCACTTTTTATGACAATACAGTTTTGACTAGTGCCAGGTAAAAAAACTGCTGTACAGAAGCGTTACTTGTAGGGATATATCGTTTGCTCAACGGGGACGAACCTTTCCGCCCCCCCCCACCCCCCATCCTTTGCTCCTACCCACCCCTTCGGGGGAAAATGTTGGGAGAACGCTTCCATACAGACACCGTAACAATAGTCTTTCTCCCTCCCCCAACCCAACCTGCATTCCTCCCCTGAAAAACAGCACGTGCCAGGAAATCGCAGAGTCATAACCGCCCGACCGCCCAACCGACCAGAATGACCGCCCAACCAAACAGAACAGACCAGCCGAACCGAACAGACCGGGCGGTTACCGGGGGGGGGCACGTTGAACGTACCAATAAAAAGCGAGAAACGGGTCTCGTACAACAAACAGCAAGGCCGTTCGATCCATCGATCGATCGTTCCAAAATGTTTGATCTCAAAGAAACTGCGATCGATCACTCCACGAAACATACATGTGCCGTATCGCCCCACCGCCTGCAACGATGACACGCAGCTGGTTCGCAAAAGAAAACAACAAGCGCGTTCGCCAGATAAAACGGGCAGGGAGCGCTCGTACGGGTTGCGAGCGTACGTATGTGTGGCCGGGCGGGCGTGAACAGCAAGAGTAGTGTCTTCCTCCTCTAATAATAGACAAAAGAAAGTTAAGGCAGAAGGCGTATACAAAACAAAACACACGCAGACTTCCGTGTCATTCGTGCTTTCGCTTTATATTTTATTGAGGGGGGTGGGGGCGCCCGCCCACCTGCTCGCCCGCCCCACCTATCTTAGGAAAGCACGACAGCTAACAGCTTCCCTCCATCCGGACCAAAAGCTTAAACGTGTTCAAATCCAAATACCGTGTATTCTTTTTGTGTGTTCAGAACTCGATTCAGATTGGGGATCCGAATCTACAACGGGACGAAATCGGTCGAAAACCAAAGCGAAGCAAAACCGAAACAGATTTAAAAAAAATCAAATCCAATACCCAACCGCGCCTGTGGGATGCACACGAGAGACAAAAGCGGAAGCAACGCGAACGCGAACAATCAGGAGGATCCTCGCACGCAGCTAGTGCCAAGCTGGCGGTGAATATAATCGCAACCCCCCCCCCTCCCCCCTCTTCCTCCCACCACCTTCCCCCGTTATTGTCTCCAACTCGTACAAGAACAAGACTAATCTGGGAGTTTAGTATATTTTAGGGTCACCAAGCACCTCCCCCGCTCACTATTTTTTAGAAGGGTCAAACTTGTAGCACGCTCGTGGTGAACTTAAAAAAACGAGGGCCCCGCAGCCGCGGCGAGAGGACTTAGCCTCCTGATCTTAAACCCACCCACCCACCAACCCGCACCCAGCTCGCTCTCTTCACGCATTACCTAAAGAGCCAGGGCGAAGTAAGTAAGGGGAGGGGGCGAGGGGGGCTTCGCTGCGACAAGCCCCCTTTCGTAACATGCCTCTCGCGGGTACCAAGACAAGTGACTTTTCTCTAAACATTTCGCCCGAGACCTCCTCCTTTGTTTCGTAATCAACCACCGTTTTTCTTACAAGACAAAACATATCATTTCGGTAAGTAATACTAGCGAACGCCACGAACTCACTTTACTCATCCCACCCACTTTCCCAAACCCACTCGCCCAAACATGCCTACCGACCCACCCACCCACCCTGAACCACCCCACCCACCCGCCCGCCCACCTATCCAGCTAAACACCCTCACCGCACCCACGAGCCCAGTTAAGTTACTGTCGAATTCACGAAATTACTTGTTTTTCACAGGCTAGCTAGTCACAGCAGTGCGTGCTCGGTACGTATGAGCGTCACATCCCTGTCAACGATAAAAAAAAGGTGCGAGAAATTTCACATCTCTGCCATGGAAGTACTTCCCCCTTCTGCCCCCCCACCCCCCCCCCCCCCCCCCCCCCCCCCCCCCCCCCCCCCCCCCCCCCCCCCCCCAGACATGCTCCGTCCCGGCATTGTGGGGATGCGAGGGTCTATGGTCATACGACTACGGCCATGCATAAGATCGAGTACATCTCTCTTATCGAGTACACCCCCTCCCCCCCCGACTCACCCAACATACAGATAAAAAAGTGCAAAGAAAAATATACGACCGAAGGCATGCCGCTGACAAGGACACGAAACTAGCGGTGGCTAAACCCATGAAAAAAACAACAAGGAAAAAAGACGCATCTGTACATCAACGAACGTACAACAAAGAAGCATAAATAACCACGAACGACAAAAAACACCCCGGACAATAAACCGTGAATCCCAGTGTACTCAAAACCCTTGGCGCGGCGATGGTAACGCACGCCGAGAGAGGGGGGAGGAAGGGTGAGGGGAGGAGGGCGGGGGCGCCGTTCGCAGTCGGCGTTCTCGTGCCCGCTTGACACCGCCACAATAGCGCGCACAGGGTGGTGTCCTTTTGCAATCTCGCAGTTTATCAACAGCCGCGTTTCGGTCCACATCGGGACAAAAAACCGCGGTGGACAAGAAAAAACGATCCCCAAAACGTAACACCGAGACTATTTTTTTCCCCCGAATACAACCGCAGCTCATGCCTGGGGCTAGACATCGTACTGCCGCGCCGCGAGGGGTGTCTCCCCTCTTGCTGTACGCTGCTGCCACCACCGCCACCGCTAACGCTACACGCTTTCCGCCGCGACTAGCGCTGCCACCTTTTCCGCCACCGGCAGTGGTGTTTACAAAGCGTCACGAGGTGTCAACGTAACGAAGCAGTTGGGGGCTACCAGCCCGACGGGACAACCAACCCAAAACCCATGCGGTCGGCCTTTCCCTTCCCTGCATCAACAAAATACAAGAAAAACGTACAATAAAAATGCCGTTCGTAGGCGAGAAGCACGACAAACTAAAACCCACACCCCTCTACTCCCCTCGAGAATGGGGAAAAAAAAGACAGAAAAAAAACGAGAGGGAATTTCCTATATTGTTCCGCCCGCTCTCACGTACGTCTTTTCTGGGCGTGGTCCGACACGGAACGCAACCCCCGCTGTGTCCGTCCGTCCCGATGCGAAGCTTCACATGTCTAACATCGATCGATCAATCAATGCATTCTCTGCCACATTCAAGAAAGCTCCTATGCTCATACAATTACGGCCATGCAATTTCCTCATGGTTTGGTTCATCATGATCGTGTTCGTCGGCATCATCTGAGCCAGTCCAGTCACTGCTTTGGATCATCGTCGTGATTGGCCACAATAAAAACCAATCAAATCAATCAACCGACCAGTCACACACCCTATCCACCAAATTGCCAATAAACCATCATAAACCACAGCAAGAACTATCACCACACGACTACAAGTATATCCGTATTCGTATATACGAGTCATATCATACGTATCGACGCTCCTTTCGCCGAACTGCTCTTCGACCCCCGCCCCGGCATCAGCCGCGAAAAGATGCCTCCCACGGTGGACGAAGAAGCTTTGCGTTCGTTTGGACTGCTTCGAGCGGCGGGTGCCGGTGGCGGTGGCGGCGGGGCGTTCTCTTCCACCAATGCCTCCAAGGTTTCCTACAGAAAAGAAGAAGCGTTCGGCGATCGGTCAATCGGCTATATGATGAGAAAAACGTACGTCAGGGGACAGGGGACACCGAACACCTCCAAGGTTGCCTGTTTTGGAAAGCGGCAGTTGTCAACTGGTTAATTGGCTTCATGCCTGTGATGTATTGTCATTGGAGTACATACGTGGTACGTGGCTTTGGATATAGGAACGTATGGTTGCCCGTGTAAGGTTCTTCGAATATTCTTTTGCCACGCTTACAACTTTCGACGGTATACCAGGTAGTTGCCACGCACATTCAGAGCAGAACAACCTGAATAGTCTACTGGAGAACGTCAATACTCTACTGAGAGCCTCAATAGTCTACTGAAAATTTCAATAGCCTATTAAGAACCTCAATAGTCTCCTGAGGTGTCCCCACCTCCCGCACTTCTCCCGCATCCCGCTGCCTTCACAGTCCATACATATATGTACTTCGCATAATAGAGGGACTGCATACCGGCAGTACTAGAGGAGCACTATAGAGGGACTACTACAGCACTATACTACAAGTGACCCACGTGTATACGGCTGGCGCATGCCGGCACTGCCTGTATAAGAGGGGCCACTACTGTACTACAGCAAGTAGCTCACGTGTATATGGCAGAAGCTTGGTCGCTCCCGTGGATCTTCGGCCCAGCACGAGGATAGAAGGCTCTTGAAGGAAGAATCCCACCCGAACTGCATCAGCGGCCGCTGACCATGCTATGGACACATCACATGTGCGGCGGCGGCGGCGGCGACCGGACAAACATGAAAAAAAGTCCGAAAACAAAATGGACGACAATTAATACCTGGCGTGAGGCGGAGCGGGGGGTGTAAAGACGAGAGACGTCGAGGAAGAGCTCCTATGATATAAGAACGAGAACATGGAGGGGGGAGCCAGGGGGGGGGGGGGGGGGGGGGGGGGGGGGGGGCTCCGTTTTATGGGGGGGGGAAGGGACCGTCGTCATTAACGAAGGGGGTGTCGAGCAGCCAAAGCATGCATCAAAAGCAAACAGAACTCAAGTATATCAAACTACGATAATAGTCATGCCACCCATGTTTCCGATCGAAAAAAAAAACGGCAGCGCGGAGAACATTTTCCCCGCTTCCACCAGATATACGGCACCGGTTCACTTCACGGGTGTGCCGAGATGGCTTCAGATAACGTTTGTCATTATTGGCGAGTCCAAGCTCCAAACCCCGGCGAAACGAATCGAAACGAATCGAACCAAACCCAACCGAACACAAAAACCGACCAGCTGTCTGCAAAAAAAAAACCGCCGTGCAAGTCGCTCGTCTGCATGGCGTTCTTCTCTGCCGGGTAAAAAATCCGGCAAAAGCAAGCAAAAACCTTTTGCCAAGGTTAATACTTGCAACTCCCCTCCCCAAACCGTTATCCCCCACCAGCGGAATCATACACCAGTTATACCCTCTTTAGGACTGCGCTCCCGTTGTGAAGGAACAAAACACTTGGAATCAGAGTCATATCTGGGTTTCTGTACAATGCACCAGTACAAGGGATACAACCAGCGGAGGCGTGTCGGGGGGGGGGGGGGGGGGGGGGGGGGGGGGGGACAAGGGTTGGTTTTGGGGACGAGGGCGGTGCTCCACCTGCACGGCCTGGAACATGAACTGGTCGGAAGAGAGACCCGAGTACGGCAGCCAGCCCGTCACCAGCTCCCACGTCACGACGGCGAAGCTGTGAACGTCCGTCTTCTCGTTGTACCTGCCGCGCCGGGAGGCAAGCGACAAGGGGAGGGGGGAGGGGGGGTGGACGGGGGGAGGGAGTGGGAAATCTAAACGCCTACTCGTAGGCGGGGGGGGGGGGGGGGGGGGGGGGGGGGGGGTGCACTCGATATCACGCATGGTCGTACCGTACAAACACGCAAGACAACACACACCCTCGAACGATTTTCAAAGCTTGGTTTCTCGGCAACGGGGAGGGCGTACTGAGTTCGACCAGCGATGCGTCTATGCAACTTCTCGGCGAAAATTTCCAAAGCCGCCATGTTCGTTGTGTGCGGTCCCCATGTTTTGGAGGAAACCGAGTCTGAAAATCGTCGCAGGGGGTGTGTTATCTTATCGCCCAGTGTGGTACGGTAGTCGTATGACCATAGACCCTCGCATCCGTACAATGCCGGGACGGAGTACGTGGCTTTTCTACCGACCAGGCAGACAATGCGTGCACCAAGCGCGAAACGCCGTGAGGTGATCGGCGAGTCGCATGACGGACGAGCTGCATCATACTGAGAACCGCTTGTGAGGCGGACTTGCACGTGGATGACACCTTCAATGCGTTAATTTATTTTCCGGTGTGGCCATGTCCAGAGACAGCAGCGGGTACTACGTGACTGCCTCGTGGGTGCTTTATCGTAAACACTACGTAATGCAGCCATCCCCCATGTGCGGAGTAAAGGTTCTCCACCCCGCACATATTATTAGTAATAATCGTGAAATTGTCATACTTTTTCGAGCATATCTCTTCGTACGAGCGCTTTTGGGCAAAACGCGAATAGTCGACACGGGAAGCCCGGCCGGACACATTGGTCGAGGTCCGGACGCGATCCGTGCACTCTGGAGCGCGTGGCGGGCGCTCGAACTTTTTTTCCGGCGGGAGTGGATAAGACGATTTCCCTGGTTTCATTCAGTACGAGAGGCCTTATTTTTACGTACGTGCCGGTGAAACGTCGTAATCTTTTTGCCCTCATGAGTGTCGTACTAACGTACCTGGTACCGGTTATCATTGTTTTGCGTCTGAACACAGCACAGCATAAACAGACGATACAGCAGCAGAGCGAAGAGTGTGCTTACCCCCAGCTGCCTACAACGCTACATCCCTGTCGTCCAGCAGCAGCAGCAGCAGCAGCAGCAGCAGCGGGCAGCGTCGTGCGCGTGTGGCAAATCCACATACGCGTTGGTCTCCGCTGTACTGCTGTAGCTACAGTAGTTGGTCTCATTTGAGCCTGAGATCGATCACCCCCCAACAACACACCACATATCTCTCTCTCTGACGTTGTGCCCGATATTGTGATCGTACGTACTCTTGATGCTGCTGTACACAGCAGTGCGACTGCGGCAATAGACATCTAAGCCAGCAGTCAGTGCAGAAGGCGTGCTAACCCCCAGCTAACTACAGCATCAACAGCAGGCAGCAGGCAGCACCCTGAACGGTGGTAAACCCGCGCTGCACGGTAGATGGTTGCTCTATATCGGAGCCTATCCGAGCAATCAAATGACGCCGTTGCTCCGCTCTTCCTTGCTGTGTGTGACAAAGCAACATGTCAGGAGACAGAATTTTCACCTCTTGACACATAGCAACTTGGCCTTGACATGCCTTGACCGACACCACTATTAATACTAGGTTTCAGTCTCTAACACTCGGCCCTACATCCTTGACAGCGCACGTTTTGCCTTTGCTTGACATACATGTCTCCTGACATATTTTGGTGTATGACGGCACAGATTGATTTCTATTTAGTGCTGCTGAGCTCTTCTTCTGCTTCCTACACATAGACCGCAGCAGAGCAGCAGCAACAGTGAAGCAGTAGTGCGATGCTTGCGGCAGCCGAGAGGGCAGCAGTCAGCAAGCATGTACCTACGAGTACCTGTTGCTCGTTGCTGTTGCCATGTTGGCCGCTATGCACCAGGCACCCTGGTACTTGCCGGGCTTGCTGCAGTCTGCAGGCATTTTTTTTCATTTTTTTTTTCCTTCGCGCCCAAGGAATGGAACCGATCCCTCCCTCCCGTGAAAGCGTACATACGACATGTACGTCGTTCACACAAAACATCGTACAAAAACTGTCTGCTGTTTGCCCTGCTGCTGCTGCTGCTGCTGTACGCTACTGGGCTTCTCCTACAGAGAGCAGTAGTAGCAGTGTGACTATCACAGCCAACCAAAAGGGTAGCAAAAACACGTGCGTTCCTGTTGTTGCGTCTGGTCTTCTCTTGCAATGACGTCACACGATCATTTTTTACGTATGGCATACAACTTCTGTGTTTTTACGCGAGGCCATGGAGTTTGGGCGCGCAAACGTGTGGCGTGCGATCATTCCTCAACCTTTCACAGTTGCTCCCAATACTTGGGGGAGTAAAGCAAAAAAGTATGTTGGAGAAAATACTGTCGGCACTTCGTGCACTCGCAGTATTTCGGGTTTGTACTGCAGCAGATACTGCGAGTACTCCGAGTATTTCGAGGTTTTCTGTACTACTGCTGCGGATATCACTCCATATGTACTGCGGATACTTTCGGGCTCGCACTAATTCGGGACCTCGCTACGAGTACTTACTGCTTGTGATGTGGATACTCCCCGTTGTGCTTCAAGTATCTCGGGGTTCTGTACTGCGGGTACTGCAAGTACTATAGTAGCAGTATTCCTTCCGTCCGTTGGTAGAGTTCTTACTGCGAGTACTCGCAGTACCCAAACTATTCTCAATATGCCCAGTATACTCGGGAGTATGAAGTATTTCGAGAATATGTATTGAGAGGAAGACGTAGTGCGAGTACTTTCAGTATCTCGAGGTTTCATACTGGGGATATCGCCTGTGCTCCACAAGTATTTCGTGTTTCGATACTGCAGGTACATATTGGCCTGTGCGCTCGGGGTTCCGTACTGCTCATACTCTCAGTATCTGGGCCTTCTCAGTACTCGCAATATGTGGGCCTTCTCAGTACTGGCAACACTTTGGCCGCCAGTACTTCAATCTCCAATACTCTCAGTACTCGGACTACGAATTGTTGTCGAGATCTACAGTATCTGTGAAACCTTTATGTTGGGCAAAGAAACATTTATTTTGCGGGACTATGTTTTGTATGTGCTGGATTTTACTCAGCCGGTCACAAAAGTATCATGCCGCAACCTCGACTTCACGCAACTTTTATTCTTGATTGAGTGCACGCCGCGACTTTTTCTTTTCAATTGGTGGCCGCGAGTGATCTGTTCAGGATCAATATCCACTAACCGGTACCCTCCTTTGATTCATTATCGTAGTGATAATGATCCCACACTATTTCTACAAACAGCAGAATAATCTGTCTTCGAAAATATGGGTTTGTGTTCTTCGCATTATTAATGATTGTGGACGCAGTTTGTTCTAAACACGTATGAAGGCAGGTATTTTATACGAGTATTACCTCGCTCTTGCGCCACTCCCCTAGGCAACTCCTGGAGGGGAACCTTGTATGATCTACAACTCGATCGCAGCTGTGACCGACCGCCCAAAAAAAAAAAACGGTACCCTGGTTGTCTAGCTCACGTAGTGAGCGGCATGTTTTCAAGTGTCGTTGCCAACCGACGCCAACCCAACCTACGTATAATATATAGGCGGCGGTGGCGGGGCGGGGGGGGGGGGGGACAAACGGGAGCGAAAAACACGTCTATCAAATAAAAAAAATAAATGCATAAAATACGCGAAAAACACACAACACACACAAAAACGCTGGGCAAACACAAAAACACACGCACCCCTCTCGGCCGAAAAAGGCGTTCACGACGCTGAGTGACTGGTGCGCAAGCTGGCGACGACAACGAGCTAGGTTTACAACAGGTAACACAGACGAGGCAGTGCCGTGCGCGCGCTCGCTCGCGCCCTGTCGCCTTCGTGGATTGGGCCGGCGTTGAGAGAGTGGTTCATTGTCTCTACCTCCCGCGTGGCGAGGAGGGGCGGGGTGGGGCGGGCATACGTGACGTGTTTCAGAACAGCAGCGACGGGTCCTCGAGAAACGTTGCGCGGGCAGCCATTAGGTGGGACGGTAGGGCGTTGGACGCAAGCGTTTCGACTGTGTAGGTAGGCTGGTGAAGTTTTCCGGGTGAGACGTGCTGCTTATTTGTTCATGGCGTCGTACATCTATAGCACAGTGGGCCGTTCTAATCAGAACCCACGACGGGCACAAACACCATGCCTCCCCACATGCTTACACACCGCAGTGGTTCTGATTTTAATTACTAATATTACGGGGGACCACAGTAAATAGGACCAAATATTGTTAGTAAAAACGGGTACATATGTTGGTTTTTGTGTGTACCGTAGGTCCTATTTACTATGGCTCCCCCGCAATAATACGTCTACACACTACAGTGGTTCTGATTACTGTGTCTAACACACCGTAGTACGTTCTGGCCACTATGTTCCCCCCTGTAAAAGCGGTAAATTTCAGCTTCTGTTGACAGTTTCTTTGTGGTCGGCGACAGCGAGCGGGTCACGCAACAACGGCGACTAATGAAAGCCTGGTCTTCTTCGCCAGAGTTCGAGGGGAATGGAGGCATTTTCAATTGGAACACACACCAGCGAGTGAAGGTTGCTAGACTAGCTAAACAACTGAGCGGCGTTTTTTTTTTTTTTTTTTTTTTTCTGTGGAATATGTTGCCACGCAGTGTATATATTTGCTATTCGCACTTTCAAGTCAGTACGCGCTCCTGGGAAGTACTCGTGGCACGAAGAAGCCGCTTGCAGGGCGAAGGCGAAACATCAGAGTGCGTGTTGCCACGACACGTTAAAAAAAAACTTCAAGATGCACGGATGGTGGCGACGGCACGTATCCGAGCCAACGTCAACAGCGTCACGTAACGTCAACATCCAACAACGACGCCAACATCGAACCCCGCTCCCGACACGCTACATCAACACGAAGACCGACACCATCGCCAACACCGGTCACCTACACGACAACCAACGCCATCTCTATCAACGCCGACACCAGCACCAGCACCAACAACACCTACGTCAACACCAACACTCA
The DNA here is from genome assembly GCA_031763025.1 of Macrocystis pyrifera. Taxonomy (NCBI): domain Eukaryota; class Phaeophyceae; order Laminariales; family Laminariaceae; genus Macrocystis; species Macrocystis pyrifera. Next base: position 12,752,980 of record JASSKH010000007.1, on the reverse strand, counting down.
ACGTTAACGCTAACGCCGACAACAACAACACCGATCGATACCAGCGTCAACACCAACAACACCAGCAATGAACCTCGCACCACCAGGAAGGCATGCAGCCAGACAACGAACGTGCGCACGCCACGCTACACCAAATCACCGACGCGAGACACTCACGGCTGCAGACGAGCCACCTCAGGAGACATGTACCGGAGCGACCCCACCTCGCCGCTCATCCGGTAGAAATCGTTCACCCCGGCCTCTGACCGCTTGATCAGCTTGGCTAAACCTAGGTCTGTTTCGTTGCAATACCGACGCGACGAGGAGCCGTGGCGGTGAGCACGGGCGCGGGCAAAAGGGGAGCGGGGGGTTTGGTGGTGGTTGTGGCGGCGGCGTTGGAGGTGGCAGTAGTGGTAGCGGTGGTGGTGTTGGTGGCGGTGGTTGTGTAAGTTTTGGTGTTGGTAGTAGTGTCGGTGTCGCTGGTGTTAGTTTGGGCGTTGGTACTACAGTAGAACTAGCGTTGTCGGTGCTAGTGTAGGCGCAATCGGTGATGTTGGCGGCGGTTGCGGCGGTGTCGGTGTTATTTTTGGGTGTTGGTAATAATTTAGGCGTTGTTGGTGCCGATGTAGGTGTTGTGGGCGGCGGTATTAATAGTGGCGGTGATTACTGTTGGTGGTGGTGACGGGTCATTTCGGCAAGATTGAGATTCAGCGCTTCCATGCCAAGTACACGCGGTAGCTCAGACAGAGAGACGAAAAAAAGCGGGTTGGCTAAATGGGGAGAGTACGAACGGGGACACGACAAAATAAATGGTGAACACACCGATGGCTTTGAAATGAACGCCCACGCCGACGGCAGCGATCACGTTCATAGTTTCTTCTCCGCAAAAAGTGACGCACTACCCCTCGGCTGCCGACGGCGATGCCAACTCATCACAGCGAAAACAAAACCCCGTCGAGTTCAAACCCTTTTGGACCGGCCAAATACGCGGACAAAGCGGAGAGGAGGACTCGCGAAACAAAGCAAAAGCACAAAAAACGAAAAAGAGAGACTGCAGGCTGGGTGGAGCCCCTCTTTGCCCCCCCCCCCACCCCTCCCCCGCCTGCACCCCGCCACCACGCCTTCCCTCCATCCCTGGGTATCGACTTCCCTCCCCCCCCCCCCCCGCGCGCTTGCTCCCTTTCCCGCTCGCCTCTCTATGAAACCTCTTTACTACAACACGAGATCCCGCGTGAAATCTCACCGAACTGTGTTGTCGCACCGATGGGGGTTCGTGTTTGTGCCCAAACCCAAGCGGATCGGGATAAAGGCATGAAGGGGAAGGGAAGCGGGGGGGGCAGGGGGGAGGCGGGTTGCGCACATGGGACACGCTTAGGTTGGGCAGGTAAATAGTAGGTTCGAGACAGGGGCTCAAAAAAGACAAAATTCTACCGGGAAAAAAGACAAGATTCTACCGGGAAGATCGCTCTGCCGTGGTGGTGCTGAATGAAGCACGCACGCGGGAAGGAAGCAGTGAGAGCAAGACGCACGTCGGGCACTGAAAACACCACCAAGACCCACGCATAGACATCTGCACGCATATACATCAGCCACGTTAACTACTACATCAACATCCACATCGACACATCTGCATCACATACCAACGTTCACCAAGTTCAACACCAACACTACGCAAGTTCAACAGCAATGAAAGTAGGACATCAAATGACACACGACACGAAATTGGAACGTGCAAGTGTGGCGAGCTCAAGCTTTACTTTGACCAATCCGCTGGAGGACTAGAAAAAAAAATAAAAAAAACTTGACCCTCGTCGTAGGAATGCTCTCTACCAAAACCTAAATCCAATAGTACAGTAATTCCAATATATATATATATATATATATATGTCCTGTCACAACGGTAGTGCAGTCCTGACGGGGCTGACTCTTTTAGGGACGCAGTCCCGTTTTCGGGACAAACCACTCAAATTCCAAGTAGTTTTGTCCCGGAAACGGGGCTGCGGTACATACTACGGGGGGGGTCCATAGTAAATCGGACCAAATATTGTTGGTAAAAATAGGTAAACATATACCATGGTAGGTTTTTAAGTATACCATAGGTCCTATTAACTATGGACCCCCGTAACAAGAGCGCTTAAGACCACCTCGCGGCGAGCCCTCAAGACGAATATCAAGACCGCCAGCACCAACGACAATGCCAAAGCCCAAAAACAGCAAACACCATCAGCATAGCAACCCCACCGGCACCCGACACAGCAGGCGCGCACCGGTATCGACAGCAAACCCCCTCCCCCCTTCCCAACATACCCCACAACACGAGCAGCAAGGACGGCAACGCCATCAACGATACTGATCAACGAACAACGTCGCCACCGACAACCGGAACAACACCATCAGCACATTCAACACCAAGAATAATAGCCGCACGTCCCCGTACCAGCTTCATGACGTTCCCGCTGAACCCCAAGTTGTCTGGCTTCAAGTCCCGATGCATGACGCACCTGACGAAGAACGACAAAAGAAAGGCGGTACGGTTGAGAGGGTCGCCTGAAATGGTTGGGGGAGATTGTGTGAGGGGCGCAGCAGACATCGATCACACATGTGGATGAAGCGAGCGAAACGCTTGCGAAGGCGCAATCTCACCCATTATTGATTCCGAGCGCGACCGCCGCGGATGGAAAAGCCGGACACAGCCCAAAGGACAAACCGGGGAAAAAAAAAAAAACACTCCGGCCTGCGGAACCGAACCTGCTCTTTCTTATCAGACGTGTATACGCCAGCAGCGGCGAGTCCGCGGCTCATTTTTATTGTTCGCTCCAGTTCGATGGACGCGCCTTCCGCAGTAAACAAAATACTCCCATCGTCGTACAATATGTATATACACGTACTTGGGCAAAAACCGTCAAAACCCAGCCATAAACCATTGCGAGCGAATACATATCCTGGTACACTAGAAAACGATGCAAAACGACGTTCATTCGCAATCACCCAACAACGAGTTCGAAGTCGAAAACCGAAACACACCACCGCATATTCCATTCAAGTCATCACTCAATGTCGACTTTATTAGCATGCTTGTGTTACGGGATTGCCTTGAACGACCTGGAAAGGTCGGTGATTACCTGGGTACACATGTATTGGGGTCGTATTCGTAGTACCCGGGGAGGCTTGTCTTCGATGGGCGACCGGGGAGTTTTCCCCCCGTCGCTACCCCACCACTATCACGGGGGAATATATATCGCAGCAGTACCTATAGAACCAAATATTTAAGTCTTACAACGTAGGGAGATGCACGGTTTCTGGGACCCATCGCGGGTTCTGACTGCTATGCCCTGGCCCAGCACTATCGATACCCCACCACTACGCTACCCAGTCCAATCACTACTCCAAACCACTCCAATACCCTCATTACCGCCACTACTCCACTACCCGAGCCCCGACACCCCTGCGCATGCAGTAACTCACGTTCCAGGGATGGCCTCGCAGTGCAGGTACTTCATCACGGACGCTAGCTGGAGGGGCGTGTCGAACCGCAGGCCAGAAGCCCAGCCCGCCCCTCGCCGCGTCCAGTCGCTGCCGCAACGTACCTCGGTCGAGGTACTCCAGCACGATGAAACTGTTGACACAATTGTTGTCGAGGAGAAAAGAAGAGGAGAAAGAGGAGGAGAAAGAGGAGCAGGAGGAGGACGGAGCGAGGGATGGGAGGAAGGGAGGTGGGGAGGGAGGGAGGACGGAAGGGAGGGTGGGGGGATGGGGGGGGCGCCATCGGTGGGGTCGAGCGATCGCCAGTTCATGCCGCAGTAATAACATGACGTGCTTGTCGATATATTTAGCGGACATGCAGAGATACCACCTTGTCCAGAAAAGTAGGGACAGTTGGGGTACAAATAAAATAGGATGACCCAAGCCGTCTTTCACATTTACGGACAACAGAGTGCTGTTGTTTTTTTGCAGTGTTCTCGTACACCGTCCGAACAATCGTGGTCCGCCGATCCCGAGGCGCAAGGCGATGGCAACAGGAACGCGCAACAAATTATGCCTCGCACACACGTGCAGAACCACTGCGCGCGCTTGTTCTCCATTCAATGTCGGATACAGCTGTGCCACCGTCTACTTGCAGAGAGTACTGTTGTGCGTGCATCACGTTCGATTTCTGTGAGTGCTTCTATTTTCTGTACCAAGTCTCGTTGTATGTACGTTTCTTCAGACCACATGTGCACGCGCCTGCCTTCGATGACTCCATTCGGTCCGGGAATCTCGCCATGCCCCAACGGTAGCCCCAACGGTAACCCCAACGGTAACCCCAACGGGAACCTCAACGGCACCTCCGACGGCAACCCGAACGGCAAATCAAACGGTGTAAGATAAAAAGGTTGTTGTAACGTAACAACACGCCCAACGAAACAATAGAGAGGCAACATGGTGGAAAAAACACGACGCTCGGTTCTTCGTGCCTTCTATATTATCTATCCTGGAGCACATTACCGTTGCACATGCCTCAAGCTCTCCTCTTCGGGGTCACCCCCCTCCCCCTCCCCGCCTCCCCCCAGTCTGATCGTCGAAAAAACCGACGTGCTCCGTCCCGGCATTGTAGGGATGCGCGAGGGTCGCGACGTTCATACGACTACAGTCATGCATTACATGAGTACACCCCCCCCCCCCCTTCTCTGTCTCGAAAAAAATGCGTGGTCAATGGTCACATGACTAAGGCAAGCAACGAAGGAGTATCCCCCCCTCTTCAAACACGCCTTCTATTTTCGCTCTCTCTCCCCGGGGGCACACAAAAAAACACTGCCTTGTGTTGCAAGCGTCTCACGTTCTCCCTTTCGGGGTCGAACCAGCACCGAGCAGACAGGCCAGGTTGGGGTGCCTAAGGTTCTGGAGCAAGGCGAGCTCCCGGTTAAGGTCGCGCTCTGCTTCCCTTGGGCCGTTCTCCGTCGCCATCTTCAACGCTACCGGGCCGCTCCAGTGAGGGTTGCCTCGCGCGACGAAGCACTTGCACATGGCCCCCTTTGGAGTGGAAGCAGCGAAAAACAACGACAGGGATGGCCAAAACAGCGGTGGTGGAGGAGAAGGAGGAAAGGGAAGCAGGCGGGGGAGGCGGGGGTTGGAGAAGGAGGGGAAGGAGGAAAGAGAAACAGGTGGGGGAGGGGAGGGGGGGGGGGGGGGGGGGGGGGGGGGGGGGGCAGGAAGAAGGAGGGGACGGACCATCAGCATGATACCAGTTGCATATGTACGTATTGTATTTTACAAAGTGTTGTTATATTGATCGTGTTCAGCGATCTCGACAAGTCCGCCAGAGACGAATGACTCCAGCAACAGCACCACAAGAAGACACGGGAAGAATATCAACAACAACGAGAGCAGAGTAAAAACAAGAACTAACTACGAATTACGGGGGACCATAGTAAATAGGACCAAATATTGTCAGTAAAAATAAGGAAACATATACGGTCCCCCCGTAATACAACAGTACCAAAACCAAGGAAAACACAAGCGGACGGACACGATCTGCATTCATGTACTGATAGCCGTTCTCCGCTATGACAACATCACGAGACATACCCTGGTATGATCCAAAGCGGTGGTCCCCCTTACAATGCATATTTTACAACGCGACCACGGCTAAGAGGCTATGCCTAAAACGGGTTGACAAGACGACGATACTAGGTAGTGCCGTGGAGTGGCCTATAGTCAGTTGTATCACGTGAGAAACGGCGTCCGTAGGTAGATGAAAAAAAACTCTGCCAGCTGATCTACTATTACGGGGGGTCCATACGTAGTTAACGGGACCAGCAAATTTTGTTAGTAAAAATAGGTAAATATATAGTTTCTTATGTATACCATAGGTCCTACTAACTATGTACCCCCGTAATACTATCTCTTGAACTCTCCATTCGGTCGTGGCGTCTACCGACGTTTGAATGACGCGACGGTTATTCCGCTTTTACCTTTTTATAAAAATTTAAAAGATTTACAAACCTTGCCGTCCATCGATGAACTGCTCGATTCTTTGGGGCGGGCCCAAACTATTTTCCGTGTTGGACAATCGGCAGCAAAACACATCACACCCCCGGTGAAAAAAAATGGGGGTCCAACAACCCCATCACTCGGTGTGCTATTTTTTTCGGGTGTGATACACAGCGTAGTCCGGTGATAAAGTCGGTGTTGATATTGGGTTTTGAGAAAAGACAGCAATATCATCGGGGCGGTATATAGATGGGTTGATTAAAAAGGGTGTGATATCAACAACAGCGGTCGGAAATGAGTTTGGCTTCCGCACTCCAAGCACGAGGGGTGGGATAGCGGCGAGTGGGTTGGAAGTTTTGCTGCCACCATCTATGAAGGCGGCAAGGGGTGTGACAACAACACGGGTTATGGTGGCAGTGGTTGGAGCTTTTGCTGCCAAAATTGAACCTCTGTTGTGGAGGCCTCAACAGCAAATGCAGCACACCCGACGTGTCGGCGGGCTCTGCTGTAGGAGCCTCGTCGGCAGACGCTCGCGCTGGCTTGTAGGTGAGCCGTGCAGTGGAGGACGCTGTAGCAGCCGTAGGCACAGGTGTGGTTTCCCGCAAAAAAAAGACGTGATCGAGCCTTTAGTTCCGGTAGCGGCAGTCACTGGCGTCGCATAAGGTGTTTCCCGCCATTAATACCAAGGTGGACCACGCGTTCGCAAGACCTTTGCCCCTCCCCCACCTCCATTCTGCTGGCGTCTATAATAGGCTGTGGTACGCTCGCATACCTGTGGGAACTGCGCGCTCGCTCACGTCACGGTATCACCCCTGGGTCGGTGCCTTGGGGGTCTCATACTGATCATGAGGCGTGACACTGCAGAGGGTGTGATATACAACGTACGCCGGTGATAAAACCGGTTATTAATAGTTGTTTTGGGATTTAGTGCATCACCCGAGTGGTATACGCGTATACTCGGGGGATATAGTATACAACGTACAGGGTGGTATTGTATACTGGGTACACCATAATGTACGGTACATACGGCGTTCGCGACGCGTGGGTGAACAATATATGTAGAAAGTAAGGCACTCGAGTTAAACCAGGGGAATATTGCCGCTTCCCGGTGTACGTAGGTCTATACTCGATCGACCTGTCATGCTTTTAGCACAAAACCACAATCAGTCATGATCGATCACGAAATATACCAGCAAGGTACACCTCACAGCTGACGTATTCACAATCCCAAATAAAATTCGATTGTCATCATCCATCATGCACGCTGTTTACGACGTAAATACGAGGCTACTCTGTACTGCACGACTATATTAACACTCCTTGAAACTGATGGTAGAATATGGTATTACGGGGGACCATAGTAAATGGGACCAAATTTTGTTAGTGGTAACAATAGGTAAATATATAGGTTTTCGTGCGTATCGTAGGTCCTATTTACTATGGTCCTCCGTAATAGTATATTGGTGACTGACTGGTTGATCCTTGTTTGGGGGAGTGATGGCGGGGGGGGGGCGGGTGGAGGGTAGTGGTGAGTCACAGCGTGGTGAGTGACAACAGCAGCAAGTAGTGGGAAAAAGTGCTGGAAATATATTACCAGGTAGGCCAGTAGAACTAACAATTAATAACGCCGTCCGCTGTCAATATACAGGCACGCGTAGTACGCACAATTTCCAGAAATCTTATCGCATACCTGGTATAAAAATATAGAACTACTCACATGTATCTTTTCTTCTGGTTTTCTTCGTGTTTGAAAAAGCACCCCGCGCGCTCGGGATTGTCGACGAAAGCGTCTTCTTTTAGAAACCCGTGGCTTTGACTATCAAATCAAGATCGGACGGAACTTCATAAATACGAGAGACGCCTCGACGCTACATACATACGTACAACACTTCTCTGCTCCGACCCGCGGCCTTAATTAACCCGTTTACTACTGCTGGGCACCGGACAAAGAAACGATTTTTGAAAACCCGGCGAGCGTTCGCAATTTACCGGTTTTCAGAATAAAAAACAATTGGTCATTATTAGTTACCAGGGTTCATCTGTTTATTTTAGGGTACCCACATCTCCACAAAAACGAGCCTACAGCAACGAGCAACGTGAAGGTAAACATGATGGGGTGAAAGTTGGGCAAACAAGGCAACGAACAGACCCAAGGTACGTACGCACGTGGGAGTACACAACAACGTGCAAATCAAGGGAAAATCCCCCCCCCCCCCCCCAAAAAAAAAAAAAAAAAAATGGCTTCCAAAAAATCACCAGTGGTTTTCAACGTTTTGGAGGCTCTAATTAATACCTGCCAAACGAAGACCGGTTTCACCCGTTTTCCGAGAATGACGCCTCCTATCCGGTTTTCGGTTTTTCGAAAATGCCACGTACGTATCCGGTGCCCATCTCTAGTCCCCAAAAATGCTGGCGCAGTTCTTGTTGTCTCAGGGCAGAATCCGTCAGCGGTCCAAAAAAACTCCGTACCCCCTTGTGGGGGTAGAAAGGTCGTACCCCCATACTAATGAAACTCGAAATATAAGGCCTGTTTTGATTCAATATTAATATACAACCGATACTTATATTTGAGGACAGCAGTGGAAACTAAAAACTTTTGTATAAACGAATAATACGACGAGGTACTATTAATATTAATACCAGTCTTCCCGTAAATAGAATAATTATTTCCGTATAGTTTGAACACCCACTCAGTCTTCATGGCTGCAGACACAGCAGTCCCATCACCGCCGTGGTCGTATCTCTAATTTACGAACACTTCGAGCGCACGAGATGGTACTCTGGCCGAAATCAACTGGAAATCAAGCCTTCAAGTACTATCGTCTCGTCGACCCTGGTAGCATCCAGGGGAGTCACCGGCCAGTAGTCAATCGCGGGGGAAATAATGGAAAACGCGCAAACGGTTATCACGCAGGTTGGCAAAGTCGAGTATCGACCGATCGGTTGGACTCATAGCTGACGGGCATTTTTTTAGTTTTTCTATAAAAACATCCTGGTCCCGCTCGGCACCCTGAGGGGCCCTGAGTGCGTAATTTGTCGCCGGCAGGACCAACTTGGCACTTGGCATCCTGTTGTTTTTTGTTGTCCTCACCATGAACTCTCAAATCAAGGAGTTCGTGGTCACACAAAGGTGCTGGAGCCCTATTGATAGGAAGATCCGAAAAAATATTGAAAAAAAAAAAAAATCGGCTGGGAAGCACGACGCTTCCCACCTAAAAATCAGTGTTGGGGAATGGGACAATCTTTTGGAAAATCTCGAGATTGAATTGGCGGTTTTAACGGCCGATCTTTCAATTTCAGTCTTTTGGATCCCGCCCAAATAACGCTTTGTCATATCACTGGAAACCCCTTAAAACGCATTAGGGCAAGTCTAAAACAACACGGCGCAGTTGACGCCAGCTATCTTCCAATCAAACGGCTGAAATAACGCGAACGACGGGAGCCATGATCCAATAAAATCGCTGTATTAACGGGAACCACGTGAAATCACGCCGCACACAAACTAGAAGAAGACACAGCTCGCAGCTCGCACACCCGCAGTCACGCGACGATTGACCTTCGATCTCGACATATAATCCACCCACGGTCAACGAGCTTGGTACCGGGCAAGGCCAATGAGTGTAAATTATGGCCTGGGAGGTGTAATTGGAATCCGTGGTCTAGGGGGCGAGAGGTTGTTCGCGGCGTCCTATGCTCTTCGTCAAAGCTTTCAAAAAAATCTGTTTCGTGCCAACGGAGAGGAATCGAGAGTTTTTGTCGTCTGTTTTCTACAAACCAGCTGCCAATTATGTTTTTAGTAGACGCCTGGCCCACCCACGCCACATATCACCGACCGAGGTGTGAGAACTGTGATACTAGTGTGGGTCGGAGCCTCTAACCAGCGCGCTTCATTCAGAGTTCGTGACGTAATCGCTGGGTTAGTCGATCGATGTCAAACCTGAAAAATGGTCTATTTTTTGCCATCGGAGAGGGGTAGAGATTTTTTGTCGTCTGTCTTCTACAGACCGGTGCTGTTTTTTTTTTTTATCAGACGCCTGGTCAGCCCACGCCACATATCACCGACCGAGGTGTGAGCACTGTGACACTAGGCTGGGTCGGAGACCTTAACCAGCGCATTCCGTTCAGGTTTCATGACGGTGTCGTTGGTTTTGTCGATCGATGTCTGCCGAGGATTCTCATAAAAGTTGGCTCTAGTCAATGGGAATGACTATACATTGCTCCAGTACCTGCCAGAACAGGGGTTTTGCATACATGGCGCGGCGCGCAACTAAAGTCGGCGAAAGCTGCCCCGTGACGTATAAAATTTGCCCATCTCCCGGCCCATATCCCTTGCTCTATACCCACACACCAGCTGTGCCCAGGCACCATGCAGATGTATAGATGTATGTTTACCTACCTCCTTGTTGTAACGGTTTCGCTTGTTGTGTTTTATGTGGGGTATGTGGCGAGTGGGAAGACAGCAGTATACAATACGAAGCGCACGGGGCACCAGCAGCAAATGATAAATGAATAATGAATAATGAATAATGTGCACCAGTCAGATATTATGCAAGAAGCTGCGCCGTGGGTGGTGTGCTGGTACGTGTGCACCTTGCGTTCTTGCGCTGCATGCTGCGGGGTGCATTTTGATACTGATGCCTCGTTCTGACACCATGATATCTATTTTTAGTTCAGATGAAATGCTACATCCTGCTGTACAACTTTCTTTGACATAATGAGTATGCATACTGCGACTCGTGCACTCCTGTTAATAGTACCAGGCACTACTGCTGTAGTGGTTTATAATGTTGCTGCGATGCATTTTGAGCGCATTATACAGCAACATAAGCGTCGTAGAATACAGGAACCACGAGTACAGTTCGTAGTAAAAACCATCAAAATCGCTTGAAATTTGGCGCGCTGAAGATCAAGATTTGCCTCTTTTCGCCAAGATTGCCGAAAATATTGCCTTTTTTCGGGCACAACATTTTTCAAGAATTGATCGGTACTGCTGTTGTCGGAGGCAATCCCCAACACTGCTGTTAAAAATATACCAGACGAAGAAGGCGCACACAAAATGAAATCAATGTGCAAAGTGAACTCGTGAAACGGCCGCGGATATATCCCCTCAACTACGGCATAGAATTCTCCCCGTCGCCGAAACTAACCAACTCGTGGCTACTGACTACAGCGGTGGCTGTCTGGAGTGCCGTCTACACCGTATGAAACGCACGGTAGTCGTGGACACATAGAGGAACCTGCCTGCCGTCCGGGGTCCTGTCAGAGTGACGGCTCGCGGATGGCAAACGAGCAATCCAACCAAAAGCCACCATACAAATATCAACAGAGTAGACCATACGATCGCCATGTCTTCCGGACTGTCTGACAAAAGGTGCAGAACAGCCACATACTTGTATGAGATACCACCCACGTCCTTGATAATTGCGGGGGTCATACCCCACGCCGGCTTCAAAATGAAATATTACCATTTCAAATACTACTCTTTTTAACTCCTTTCGTACCGCAGTCCCGATTTGGGGACAAACCAGTCTAATTCCAAGTGATTTGTCCCCCAAACGGGACTGCGGTACTAAAATGGTTAAGCAAATAATAGTCTATACGACGTACGCACGAACAGAAACAAGTACAAAACACGTTCATCGGGTAGTAATATTAATATTGTAGTTGTATTGACAGAATACTCGTACCCGGTACAGCTGTTAATTCTCGATATTGGCCATTACTGCTGTGGGATCAGGGGGCAAATTTTATACGTCACGGGACAGCTTACGCGGACTTTAATCGCGCGCCGCGCAATGTATGCAAAACCCCTGTTTTGGCAGATACTGGAGCGATGTATAGTCATTCCCAGTGACTAGAGGCAACCTTTATGAGAATCCTCGGCAGACATCGATCGACAAAACCAACGACACCGTCATGAAATCTGCACGGAATGCGCTGGTTAAGGTCTCCGACCCAGCCTAGTGTCACAGTGCTCACACCTCGGTCGGTGATATGTGGCGTGGGCTGACCAGGCGTCTGATAAAAAAACATTTTGGCACTGGTCTGTCGAAGACAGACGACAAAAAATCTCTACCCCTCACCGATGGCAAAAATAGACAATTTCTCAGGTTTGACATCGATCGACAAACCCAACGATTACGTCACTAACTCTGAATGAAGTGCGCTGGTTAGAGGCTCCGACCCACACTAGTATCACAGTTCTCACACCTCGGTCGGTGATATGTGGCGTGGGTGGGCCAGGCGTCTACTAAAGACATATTTGGCAGCTGGTATGTTGAAAATAGACGACAAAAACTCTCGATTCCTCTCCGTTGGCACGAAACAGAACTTTTTGAAAGCTCTGACGAAGAGCATAGGACGCCGCGGCCAACCTCTCGCCCCCTCGACGACGGATTCCAATTATACCTCCCAGGCCATAATTTGCACTTATTGGCCTTGCCCGGTACCAAATTCGTTGACCATGGGTGGAGTATATGTCGAGATCGAAGGTCAATCGTCGCGTGTTCACCCTTTTTAGGAATGCAGTCCCGTTTTGGGCACAAAATACTTGGAATTTGACTGGTTCGTCTCCAAAACGGGACTGCGGTTCTAAGACTGTTAAGTGGGTCCTGCCGGCGGCGAAATATACATGCAAGGGGTATGTTTGGAGGGATCTGGTCTGGGTAGGATCAGGGTACCAAGCAGGAGCAGGGGTGTAAGGAAGCGGAACTCTCACCTATGGTACCTCCTGGGTACCAGGTGCAGCTATTAATAACCAGGTATATAATTCCCTGGGGGGTGGCTAAATAAATCCCCGAACTGCCAATACAAAACGGAGGATACGGGCTAGGGCAAGTACTATCACACAGAATGACAGTTTTTTTACATATGATTCTCGTTTTTATATCAAACAGCGGGGGTGCGGAGTTTTTTTTTTTGGTCTGCCGAGCGCGCAGTGCGTAACAAAAAAACCAAAAAAAAAAAAAACTCTCGGCTCTTTGAGAGCTCCCCGCTCTCTGCCGCTCGTCGTCGGGTTCCGAGTTGAGAACATACCTGGAAGAATATAGCCCGCTCTTCCTCGTGCTTTCAGAACACGCAACCATATTATCGGGCCTTGCGCTCATTGACGGGGTACAAAGTATTGGTACCACATGCTTGTACAGCAGAAATAGAAGCGCATCGCAGCATGAAGCAGCAGCTTCCCTACCATCACATTTCACAACCAGTCCAGCTGGGAGTAGCACAGACGGCATTACTGCTGCTGTAGCAGCAGCAGCAGTGGGGACGGTGATCGCCAAATATAGGTTAACCATTAATACATAATCTACTTGTTATTCCATATCGTATGTAAATACCTGATATAAATCAGTACTACACGTACAACCCTATCAATATAATATGACGCAATACCACTAGCAGTGTTGACATATATTGATAGTGCCGAGTGATAAAACAAACTGTACCGGTGCTCCTTACCAAGCGAGGTGTCTTGAGCACGAGGCGGGTACGTACCTGCTCTGCTGTGGGTGTACCAGGTACATGTGTACATAACGTAAATCTAATGATATCCAATTGAAAGGAAATTCGAAACCGCCAAATGGAAACCTGCAGGTGGTGTTTTTCCCTCTTTTTGATACGTCGTCACCAGAGGTATGATACTATGATACGTACATCTGGGATGCGCATTTCTCGGTGACCGCAATTAGGTTAAGGTCAATTGCCCGAAATTATTATTAATATTGTATTAATAGAGCTCGAGGAAGTTAAATTTTTCAGGGCTTCCCACGCGATACGGGATAATCCCGTCATCCCGTCGAAGTTTTAAAATCCCGTTCCCGTCCAAACTGATCCCGTGGAAATGTTCGCGATCCCGATCCCGTCCCGTGCTTTTTTTTAAAAATCCCGATCCCGTGCACCCCGTGAAATTTGGGCAAATCCCGTGAAATCCGTGTTCCGTCCCGTACAAACCCGTGAAATTTGAGAATTCCCGAATCCCGTCCAAACCAGTCCCGTGGTTTCGTGATCTCGCGGGATTTATCCAGTGATTTTCTGATACAACGGGATTTTCCAGGGATTTTGTATTTAAGGCTCAGCGGTTAGACGTGCTCAACTCAAAGGCAGAAAGTCATGCTTTCGAACCTTGCCTGTAACATTTGTTTTTCAAGTGTGCTACCTACGTATATTTTCCAGATATGTTCTGTACTAATTTCCTATGATTAAAATGTTTTCGTTTTACGTAATATTAAAAAAACTACCAGGTACTTTTTTTTTTTAAATGAAAAATAATTCAGTGCGATCAAGAGCGGTGCCGGGACAACTGCCAGCGATGGCGTGCCGACGAGTGACGTGATTGAGTTGGAACCGTCGTCGGCCGCAGAACCAGAGCCTGTGGATGATGGGTCTGCTGATTCTGATGCTGCTGTTGCAGCTCCTGAGGCGCAGGTCGGTGGTGGGGGTGATGTCGCACGCCACGAAGTGATCCAAACGGAGAATGGGACAGCGGTGAACGTCACCCTAGTCCCTCATCATGGAGGCAAGAACGCGAAGCGGTCCTAGGTTTGGCAGGTCATGTACGAGTCCACCCCGCCGGTGAAAGGCAACAGCGTGTACTGCGGAGCCTGCTGTCATACCATCTTGTGGAAAGGTGAATTGGGAACCAGTGGCTTGAAAAGGCATTACCAAGCGAAGCACAAAGAGCTCTACGACAAGCTCATGGAGGACCACGACGTGACAGAGTCCAACGCGAAGATTGCTGCAGCCATCGGTGAGAGTACTAGTCTGTCGGTTGTTAGTTTTGGTTTTTATCTTTCATGTTCTTTTAATTTTTTATCTGGGCATCACTCGCACGCGCGAAAAGTATTTGTTTTACGTACGAGTACAGAATACCTGACAAAGCATACCTCGTACAGCAGTGCAGCACATAGCAGGTATCAGATGCCCTGATACATCAGTAGTATGAGATGTACGAGTATCAGATATCATATTATAGAACTACTTATCGATCTCTCACTCTCTGAGCGTGCTCGGTTGGTACATCCCTGGCCTCTCAGAGCTCCCACTTGGGAATCGCCTGCTTTTACTACTTGCCGGACCTTTCCAGCGGTTCTTTGTTTTCTCCATTTCTCTTGGCACTTCCAGTCCTTCCTTCCTTTTTTTTTCTTTCGTTTCGTGAGCGTGCGTGTACTCGGAGCACGGCATCGCGGGCGAACCCGGCGCCGTCGCGGGTGTCGGTGGATGGTGGCGCGTAGAGGGAGGGTTGCAAGGAGCGCGGTCGCCATTTTCGTGGTTAGGCGTTGCGTGTGCCTCGAGACACGAGGGAAGCATGAATGGGCTCTGTCTGGCTTCCATTTGTGGTTTCTGATAGAGTATCTATAAGTTTATAAGGGTCGTTCGGGATTGCAAGATAAGATTCAAGCGGTGCTTACTTTTGTGACCGGGCTTAAAGCTCAAAGAGAGAGGTACGCAGTCTGAGCACCAACATTGTCGAGCTGGCGAACGACGGCCACGGTGAGCACCGGGCTTCACGCGAGGCAGGCGACGGGGCTCACTGTGGCAGAGAGTGAGGGAAGCTTTGCCCGGACCGAATCGGTGGCGAGGTCGTCGCGGGAGGGGCGGGCGGCGTACGAGGCTGAGAGAAGCTCTGCTGTTTGATTTTTTTCTTCTCTTCTTTTTGGCCGGTGTAAGGTGTTCCAGTCACGCAGGAAATTATTACACGAGAGGGGATGGGGATTTTTTTTTTCTTTCCGAATTTTTCGGTTTCATTTTCATTGTTTTTGCGGTGCTGCTGTGCCGTGCTGTGGTTTATCTTTCGTACATACGAGTACAGACATAAGAGCATATCGAAAGAAGAAAATAAGTACTCTACCAGGGGTATGTGCGTACGTACGATATGTGAGCGAGCGTAGCGGAAACCTGCCCGCGACGCGAAGCGTAGGTGGCGTCCGAGCTGTTTTCTCCTCAAGCATGGTGGCGGGACTCTTGGCTTTATCAAGTCGCCAGTTTGCAACTACAATCAATCATGAAAAAAAACATATTCAATCATGGACCTCTGTCCGCTTCGCATAATTTGATGTACTTTTCCTTCCTGAGCGAGCGTAGCGGGTGGCGTAGGCCACTCGCGGAGCGAAGCGCCTTGTACATTATACGCATACCAGCTATTGATATGATCGTTTTCAAGAATATTACACGTTATGTATCATATGAACGTGATATCACGTCATACTATAATATTAATATCAATAATACTCTCAGGTATTTTATATGTATCAGGTTCCAGTACCAGGTATAGCAGACAGAAACGTAAAACACAAAAAGCTACTTGTACGCACGCGTACGAGTACACCTGGTAGTTGTTATCTGCTAGTTAAATACCAGGTAGTTACCAGCTGACAGCAGTTGCAGCCGCTGTAAGTGTTGCAGATTACAATAAATACTATGCTATATACAAGTACAGCAGTAGGTACCCATGTACCGACTAGGTTGTACTGCTGTTCCTGCGTACTAAACTTGCCTAAATACTAAATACTAAATACAGCTAAGAAAAAGTCGTCCAGCATTCTTGTTTTGTCGCTGATCCTGCCTTCGTGCCGTCCGATTTTCCGCTATTTTTCTGCAGCGCTTGATCCCGCGGACCAGACGTCATCAGGCAAGGGAAGTCGGGCGTCATCAGGCAAGGGAAGTCCAGCTGGCAAAAAGGCTTCGACAACATCATCGCTGTCGAGGTACATGGCTCCGAAGCTTCTGGCCAAGACGAAGGAGATGGCCGACCGCCGATACGCCATTTGGTGCGTTGTTGACCTGAGGCCGCAGGTCATGCGCCACGACGACGGCTACAAGCTGCACACGGATGTGCTGTGCCCCGACTACGTGGAAACGGCAATGTCCGAAGCATCTTTCAACACGAACTCGTCGAAGCTCTATGGCGAGGTCAGCACGAACGTGAGGGAGGGCATCAGGCTGCACCGGGAGTCTTGCTTGAAGCTTGGATACAGCGGGCATTTCCTCGGTGCTCAGCTGGACCTCACGACGCACGGCACCGACGAGTACATCACGCTCTCTGTGTCGTATGTCGCCGAAGGCGATACAGAGATCACGCGCGTCGGCCTTGCCACACGAGCTTTTCCTGGGACTCACACCGCTGCCGACCTCGAGCCATGGATCGAAAAGGCGAGTGCAGAAATAGTCATGTAGTCGCTTCTCCTGACAGCTTCGCACCCAGTGCCCGCACTGATGCTTCTCTAAGAGAATACCAGAGGTACGATACGCACGTACAATTTAAGATTTGGCATAGATGCAGAGTCGAAGACCATACGAAGTTCCGGGCCACCGAACGGTCCACGGAACACTCCCCCTTGGTGTTTGGAGTTGAGACCGCGCTGTGGTCTACTGCACCCAAAAAGGCAGGGAAGTGGTACCAGGGGGTCCTTGAAGCAGCTGAACGGTTCATGGTGAGGTGGCACGACGACGAGGCACAGCTGAGTAAACAGCGCCGGGAATCCGCCGTAGGTGGTGCCCAAGGGAATGGGGGGAGGGGGGGCATCAAGAGGAGTGGAAGGAAACCCAAGCAAGGGAATGCGGAGAGGGGGGGCAACACGAGGAGTAGAAGGGAAACCGCGGTGGACGAAAGTAGGAAGGAGATGGCAGACAGGGTAGCAAGGCACCAGGCCGACTACAAGAGGTAAGTAGAACATGTCTATGCTACTCGTGCCACCAACTGCTGCAGTTGGAACGTGGTCTTCCTTTGTCTTCTTTTTATTTTTTGCGCTTGATCCTCCGTGATTTTCATTTTCTTGATCTTTCTGTTCTTGCTTCTTGTCCTTACGAAAGGAGTCGTCGTCTGACGTATCCTCTCCGGGGTGGGGTATGTTGACGAACACAGGACGGATACGGTAGACAGGGTAGCAAGGTACCAGATCGCCTATTAATAGTAGGGAGAACCTGGCTATGCTACTTGTACCATACACTGCTGCGGCTACCTGGAGGGTGTTTTGTTCTTTGGCTTGGTTCTTAGTCCTACTCTGTACCAGTATGTAGTATGTAGTGGTGTTTCTTTAGCTCGCTCTCTTTTTAAGTGTCTGCCACGTCTAGGCACGACATGTTTTTCTTTCATCTTTTCTTTTCCTTTTTCCCTTTGATTTTTGTTTCTTTGCCTTCTGTTTTTTTTTTTTGTTTCCTTTAGTTATCCATAATATATAGAATGTGTATGTCGTGCCTGTCGTATCCAGTATGATGAACATGGCATTATGTTGTTTACTCTGCTTTACTGCATAAACTATTGTAGTATCTCTGTGGTCTCTCTAGGACACTGATGGAAGAATCGGCACGGACACTGGTTGTGCCGGATGTCGACGGGTAGAACCGCAGTCCCGTCTTGGGGACGAAACACTTGGAATTTAGAAAGGTTCAGGACTGCAGTACTGAAAGAACACACACAAGGCGCCGTTTCAAAACTACAGTGGTAGCCTGTCCATTGTATTGTAGAGCCATTGATCAGGTTCAGAGGGAGCAGCAGCGCTCATACCTGGCACCAGACATTGGTCTTGGACTAAAAGCCTACGTGGCGTTCTACCATTAGTATTATATGTCTTACAGCAACCTGCTCGTAGAGCTCAACGTGTTGCACGTTGATGTTTAGCCAAACCCTTCCGTTAGCATCTCCAGCTGCAAAAAATCTAACGGAGGGGCGCGAAATCGGTCCAAACATTTGAAGCTAAAAAACTACGAGAGATGATACGTACCAGAGGTAGTATACAGCAGTATACGAACGTGACGGATACGAGTAAGAACACCTTGAGCGGCCACCTGAGTGGCCACAACGAGCCACAACAGCAGTCGTGCTACCGCTTTTTTCAACCCGTGGACATCCTGCACAACCCAAGCGTATGAAAAAGATCGAGGAATAAGTTTACTTCGTCATTCATAACATAATATGCCGACATGTTGCCCTTCTCCCGTTTACTTTCAACTTAGAAGAGCGTGTATTATTCTTGGCTCATTCTTTAAAAAAAAAATCCAGAGGAGGGTATTCTTCCACTCTATTAATAAGAGATGTGGTTATTAATATTGGAGTCTGTCCTGCGACCACGGACTGCATTGTATTGTGGCGATGAGCTATTATATTAAAAATATGAGAACAGGTGACTGTTCATCTCACCGGTACAATACCATCACGCCGTCGCCACCGTCAAGCCGATGGGTGCGTTAGCAAATTCAACAAAGCATGGGTGCAAATTTAAGACACAAGGATGGTGCAAGTATATTACTGGTGCGAGTATGTACCAGGTATTTATGCAATATATACCTGGTATACGATACCAGGTACCTGGTAGATTGGTACACTGCACCGCATTACTATTTACGGGGGTCCATAGTTAACAGGACCAAATATTGTTAGTAAAACAAGGTAAATATATAGGTTTTTATGTACGCCATAGGTCCTGTTAACTATAGACCCCCGTAATACTGTAAGTTCGCGAAGGCTACTGGTGTAAACAGGCTATATACCAGAGGTGCAGAGTACGAGGTGTTAACACTTATTAATACTATTAATACTGCTGTGAGTTAAAACATCGAGGTGCACAGATACACAGCAGAGATGCCGCCGCTGTGCACCCAACGCAAACGCCAGTACACCAACACCAACACCAGTAGTAGTAGTATAAGTAGTAGCAGTAGCAGTAGACACATGCATGCAGTAATAACTATACTGCTGTTCACTGCCTGTAAAATATGAAACCGCGGTGCGTATACGGGTATATATACGGGTGCTTTACTCTGTTTACTTGTAGTTGCGTACGTACCGGTACCTCACCTGTATTGTCGTGAGTAGCAGGGAGGTAAAAGGATCTGAAAAAACGAAGATGCCGGTACAACCGCTTGAAGGTGTACCGCAGGAGTACCAGGTAGTTTACAGGCCTGTTTACTTGTACACCGGAAATCCTACCCGTGGTGCTCGATTGTACCAGGTGTTTCGGTTACGGCATTATTATTGTCTACTGCTATTGCAGTTCTTAATAGCTACCATGTGTATGATACCACGGGCGAAGGATTCCCAACAGGTCCCTGCTACGACAACCGGCACAAAGCATCTCTCTGCTGGGTGCGCGCATCATACGAAACCATTATTCGTAGTACCCTTGCGTACCCTCTGGTAACTTCCAGGTACCAGCCTGTACTCGAACTATCGAATTTTACATTCGTGCGATTTTTTTTTTCATTTATTCCAAAGTCTCATCATGCGAACTCCGAATCCTTCGACAAAGTATATCCAGTAAGTATAATAGGAGGCACCCTCGAGGCACCAGGTATATCTTTCGAACACTGACAATAATCCTGCTCGGTCTGGGGCCAAAACAAGCACGCTGCAATATATAGACACAAGCTCTCGCCGTTCCTGTTTATTTAGCTCTTGCTTTGCTTGCATGCGTGCGAGATTTGTGGGAGTAGGTCACACGATACTTTCGCTCATCATACCGGTACAGCCCACGCTTTCTTTACCTAGACGGCATTGTCCACGAAAATGCTGACCTCTCGCTCGAAATCGACCGACGGATCCGTCTCATGCGGGCGTGCCTCAAACGGTCCGGCCCGGAGTTATATGATGAGACGACCCCCCCCCATTAGCCGGAAAGTCCGAATGCCGAAGGCCGAGGTTATTGAGACCCTGCTGTACAGGTGTGTGACGTGGACCCTTGGAGCGGAACACCTTGCCAAGCTTCGAACGGCTCACCACCAAGTCCTTTTGCGAGTCATTGGTTTCCAGCGCCGACTTTGTACTGACCACACCACCCTCTCGCACGCGAAGGCCCTCAAGATGACACGTTGCGAGAGCATCTAATCGACCATCCGTAAATGGCGGCTCTTCTTTGCGGGGGCCGTGGCACGGCAAAGCAAGCAGCGGTTACCCAGGGCGGGTAATGTTCGGGACGATGGCTGGTAGGGAGAACCCGAGACCTGGCGGACAGTTCAAGACTTGACATATATGCATAGTCGAAGACCATAGGGAGTTCCGAGCCACCGAAGGGTCAAAGGAACTTGCTACCCCTTGGCGTTTGGAGTCGAGACCGCGCTGTGGTCCACTGCAGCCAAAAAGGCGGGGAAATGGTACCGGGGGGTCCTCGAAGCAGCCGAACGGTTCATGGTGAGGTGGCACAAGGATGAGGCACAGCTGAGTAGGCAGCGCCGCGCATCCGCCGTTGGTGGTCTCCAAGGGAATGGGGGGAGGGGGGGCAACAGGAGGGGTGGAAGAAAACCCGACCAAGGGAATGTGGCCAGGGGGGGAACAGGGGGGGTAGATGGGAAACCGCGGTGGATGAAGGAGGAAGACTATGGCAGACCGGGTAAAGCACCAGGCCGACAAGTAAGTACAACATGCCTATGTTACTCGTGCCGCCAACTGGTGCGACTGGTTCGAACGTGGTCTTCCTTTGTCTTGTTCTTGCTTTTTGCGCTTGATTCTCTTGTGATATTCTTTTTATTTATTTCTCTTCCCTTTTCTGCATTATAAGCCTTGCGAAAGGAGTAGTGTGGTGTGGGTGGATGACGAGCCTGCTTTGCTTGTTTCGTATTGTCTGACGCCGAGGGGCGGGGCATAGTTGACGAACGCAGGACGGAGACGGCAGAAAGGGTAGCAAGGTACCAGGCGGACTAGTAGGGGGAACCTGGCTATATATGCTATTCATACCACAAACTGCTGCGGCTACCTGCATGGTGCTTTATGATTTAGTTTGCCTGTTATTTCCCTTGGTTCCTAGTCTTCCTCTGTTTACAAGTATCAATAATGGTATTTTTCTTTAGCTCGTTATTTCCAAGTGTCTACCACATCCCCTGCGGGGAGGCACGACATTTTTGTTTTTGTATTTTTTTGTTTTTGTTTTTCCTTATTTTCTTTCGTTTTCTCTCTTTCATAAAATAGGTACGTCGTGTTGGTCATATCCAGTATTTGGACATGGCATCGCATTGTCTACTGCTCTGTGCTTACTGCATACGGAACAAAGCACTAACTCCTTTAGTATCTCTGTGGCGTAGTTTTGTACCCACAGAACTTGTATCTCTCTAGAATAGGATTGGAGAATCGGCGCGGACACTGGTTGTGCTGGATGTCGACGGGTAGAACGAACGGTTTAATACACACACGGAGTCAACGAAGAATGGGCGGGTCCTCGGCCCTACGCGCAAGGGGTAGCCACAAATGGCAGCAACATGTATGCAAAGCAAACCCTACAGATTCTCGGAACTCGGAATTGCCAAAAAACACCATTTACAACTCACCGATAGAACAGAAACAGCGGGGACACCTGACACTGACCGCCACTGCATGCATTTGCTGCTCTGCTGCTGTGCACCGCTATTGCGGAGGACCATAGTAAATAGGACCTACGGTAAAGACAAAAACCTATATATTTCCCTATTTTTACTAACAAAATTGGTCCCATTTACTATTAATATGGTCCCCCGTAATAGTTCGACACAACAGCAGTGTACCATATATCGGACTTAAAACACCCAGAGGCAGAGTATAGTATGATATAATATCAGGGGTACAAGAGCAGTACCTGGTGCAAGGTGCACGTTTGGTGCCAGGTATCTCGATGCAACATTTCATTATTCAACAACAGAGAATGTGCGGAAAATAAAAATTAATAATTTGCCTGTACACGACGTACTCGACGGGTAGAAAGAACGGTTTAATGTGAAGAAAACAACAACAACAACACTGCTGTCTGTGTCTGTTCTTCACATTAAACCGTTCTTTCTGCCCGGTCGACATCCAGCACAACCAGTGTCCGTGCCGATTCTTCAATCCTAATATTAATAGAGTTACAAATTATGTGGTGACAAAACTACGCCACAGAAATACTATTAATACGTAAACAACCCAATGCCATGTCATCATGCTGGATACGACAGGCACGACATACACGTTCTAGAAATTAGAGACAAAAAACAAAAGGAAACGAAAAAAAAACAAGAAAACAGAAAGCAAAGAAACAAATCAAAAAGAAGAAAAGGAAAGACAAGGGAAAAAATATGCGTGCCTTCCTGTCAGGAGATGTGGGGAAGACACTTAAAAAAGAGCGAGCTAAATAAACAGCACCACTACATACTGCATACCAGGTACAGAGTAAGACTAAGAACCAAGGGAAATAACAAGCAAGCCAAAGAAGCAAACACCCTCCAGGTACGTGGCCGCAGCAGTGTGTGTTACGAGTAGCATAGCCAGGTTCTTCCTACTTGGCGGTCTGGTACCTTGCTACCCTGTCTACCGTCGCCGTCCTGCGTTCATCAACTACGCCCCAACCCCAGAGAGGATGCGTCAGACAGCACGAAACAAGTAAAGCAGGCTCGTCATCCACGACGCCACACGACTCCTTTCGTAAGGACGAGAAGCAAGAAAGATGAACTAAGAAGAAAAAAATCACGGAGGATCAAGCGCCGATAATAAAAAAAAAAAAACACAAAGGAAGACTACGTTCGGACCAGCTGCAGCAGTTGGCGGCACGAGTAGCAGAGCCATGTTCTACTTACCATTATCACGGGGGTCCATAGTTAATAGGACCTATGGTATAGATAAAAACCTATACATTTACCCATTTTTACAAACAATATTTGGTCCTATTTGCTATGGTTCCGCGTGATAATTGTCGGCCTGGTTGGTGCCTTGCTACCCTGTAGGCCATCTCCTTCCTACTTTCGTCCACAGCTTTTCTCCCGTTATTCGACTATTTTAATAATAAAGTCATACATCCTAATCGAATTTTGCACAAATAGGACGAACTTAGGGATTTTGGATACTGCTGCTGTAGCATACAACTGGTATCTGCAGTACACACATATCTGTGTAGTAAGATATTCGACCCCTGCATTCTGTTCGCCGACAACTCTCCCGACGCCTTGGATCGGTCAAGCTTGCCCCAAGAGTGGCCTCGGGCTGGTACCGCCGAGGTTTTGCCAGAAGATTTGCCTCCGCTGCTGCTGCCTCCGCTCCCTGCTGCTGCAGCAGATAGGTGCAGCAGCAGCAGCTGCTGGTGCTGCACTGCTGGTACTGCACGTCACGTACTACTGCTGCTACTACAGGATGGAGTGCGCTGCTGCTGCTGCTGCTGCTGCTGCAAGTGTGCTGCTGTACGACTGTTGCAGCAAGCACTGCGGCAAGCAAGCGCTGCTGCTGCTGCTGCTACTGCTGCAAGCCCGTGCACCCTTGCGCCACGCTTCCGATATTCGCCGCTACGAACCCTTCTCGGGCGGAGGACAACGAAGGAGGACGATCTTCTCGTTGAGGCGGCGTTGACTGCACAGCGAGAGTCGAGGAGCGCAGGATAGACCGCATTTCTGCAGCTTGTTGCTGCATGCTGCTGCCTGCTGTTGGCCGCTGCTGCTGCTGCTGGCCGCTGCAGGGAGGCACTGCTGCTTGCACGACTTCTGCACGAAGTCTTGCAACTGTTGCCGCTATTGCAAGTGTTTTCTTTTTCTGATATAAAAAACTGATGTTCAATACAGGTATTAACAGCGTTTTTTTAAACGTCTCCGGTTAGGGCCCGTCCTATTAATAACGAGAAACCTTTTTCATGATAATCGAACAGGAAAAAATGAATCTGATTTGATTTGAGCAGAATTTCGTGAAAAATATGCCTTTGGGTCCTATCGAGGACTATTGCGGGGGACCATAGTAAATAAGACGTACGGTACAAATAAAAACCTACCAGGTATGTATATGTTTTCCTATTTTTATTAACAATATTTGGCCAGTCACTATGGTCCCTCGCAATAGCGTATTTTGCTGAAAAAACGAACAACGCACAATGGTCAATGGTCAACGAACACCCGAGGGCAACCAATGAGGTGAGCGACGGCCCGGGTCCTCCCCGGCGGGCCACGGTCAGCGACCGATTGTTTCTGCCGGCACCACCGAAGAGGCTATCGCTCTTGGGATGTCTTGGGCAGCCCGAAGCACCACGCAGACAGCAGCTACGGGGATACAGCGATCGAACTTCTGAGCGAAGTCGTGACCTGGTCGGTGCTCGTGTGGTTTGCGAGGCGAAGAGGGATGAAAATCTGGGTTTGCGACGGCCTTGTAATTTTTTGAGGCGCCGCGGATGGTCTACTCTGTGCTCGGGGACGTCGGGTCTCGCGCTGCGGCTGCTCTGGTGGCCATCTCTCGGGATTGGTGGATCTCATCTGTCAAGCAGTCGACGACACGGCTCAAGTTTGCGCGGCTTGCTTCTGGCTTGCTTCGGTTTCAGGAACATGCCACGTCAAGTTGGACAAACTCCCCAAATTGCTTTCTTTTGGGCGTGCGCTATGTGCAGCTGCGCCCTGCACAAAACTTGTGCGGATGCCGAAAGGTCTTCAATTATGACCATCTTTCTGACGGAAATCCTTCTTGATCAACAAAAATATTATGCGCAGGCATCCTATTCTGTGGTTTGCAGCGTCCGAAGGGTTGTCGCAGCGGGTCTATACTTTTTCTTTGCGATTGCAGCGTTCGAAGGGTTGTTGCCGCCGGTCAAAACAACGGACATGATCAATCGTGTGTTCGTGTAGTGTTTTCGTTGCGCTCTCCAGGCATCAGTTTCTTTCTGCAACAACTATTACACGGGACCATAGTAAACAGGACCATACACGTATTGTTATTTAATAGTAAAAATACGCAAATATAAAGGTTTTATGTACACCATAGGTCCACTTTGGACCCCCGTAATAGTGCATGTTTTTAGTTTTGTGTAAAATACTACAATTAATAATATTGTATTTACGAAGTCAGTCAGAGGCAATGTCATGATATGTAGATGTCACCCTTCGCCTCTCGTTACAGACGTCTTTGGGGGGACAAATTACTTGGGATTACTCGTAGATCCGGATGGCAGAAGTAGATAGAAATTACCACCTGTTACCTGGTTATTATGTATGCATTCCCGAGGGTACGACAAAGCGAAGCACTGCACGATCCAAATACACACCTCCATGATATATGTGCATGTATGTGCATTGGCATGCTTGTCGTATCTGCTTTTTACAAATAAATTTAAAAAAAAATGAAACCCGGAACAGGATATTATTTATTTTCTGAAATCGGGGAGATAAAACAACAGACCTACCGGAACAACACACAAACAACACCCCGTCAACGTGAAATGGCGGTGTTTTTCTACAGGACCGGGGCGGCTGATAAAAAACGAGAAAACACTATTTTCGCAGGCGCGACGACAGCAACCCAGCAGCTGCAGCTAGTATTAATAATAAAAAGCACGACATGCCAGGTATTATTATTAATAGTCGCAACAATAATATCAGCAGCACTCAATACAACACCAACATCGTGGTGGTGGTGCTGCTGCTGCTCCTTGCTGTGGACTCGTATCACGCTGCTGCTGTTGCTGCTGTAATGTACCGGCACGTGGCACGTGGTACCTGACCTGGCGCGTATCGTCATGTGATGGCTGTGCCCACGACGTAAATTTGTACAGCAGTATACTCCGAGTGTCATACGTACGACACATACGACCATATCTCTTCTTGTGCATACAAACGTAAATTCAAACGTATCGCATCATAGCGTGGTGAGATAATATAATGGGAGTCTTTGGAATCCTGCTTGACAAACAGCAGTTGTTACTTGCTGCTGAAGAAACAGGTGGCCACTTGGGTGTACGTTGCGGGACGTTGTGCAGGGGCGAAACCACAACCTTAGCACGTTTGGCGACAGGAAGAACGTTATCGCAACGCTTGCGCAACGTACTAAATGCACCTCGATTGTGAGACGTCCTGTCGTGAAAGTTTGCATAACGTGTGACGTCGTCGTTAGGTTTGTGGATGTTCTTGCAACGTTTGTTTGAGTTTTTTTTTCTCCAACACGCATGACACATTTTGCGATTAATTAATTGTACAACGTAGTTGTTACAGAACAATTTTGCAGATATCTCACTCTCTGAGCGTGCTCGGTTGGTTTACGCTTGGCCTCTCAGAGCTCCCACTTGGAAATCGCTTCCATTTATTACTTACCGGACCTTTCCAGCGGTTCTTTGTTTTCTCTATTTCTCTTGGCACTTTCGGTGCTTTTTCCCTCTTTTCTTCTTTCGTTTCGTGTGCGTGCGTCTACTTGGAGCACGGCGTCGCGGGTGTCACAGCGGGGGGTGCTGGCGGGTAGAGGGGGGGTTGCTTTGAGCGCGGTCGCCCTTTTCGTGGCTAGGCGTTGCGTGTGCCTCAAGATACGAGGGGTGCATGAATGGGCTCTGTCTGGCCTCCATTCGTTATTTTGGATATGTACGAGTCCATAAGGGTCGTTCGGGATTGCAAGAAAACATTCACGCGGTGCTTATTTTTGCGACCGGGCTGAAGTTCGCAGAGAGAGCTACGCAGTCTGAGCACCAACATTGTCGAGCTGGCGAACGACGGCCACGGTGAGCACCGGGCTTCACGCGAGGCGGGCGACGGGAATCACTGCTGTGGCAGAGAGTGAGGAAAGCTTTACCCGGACCAAATCGGTGGCGAGGTGGTCGCGAGAGGGGCGGGTGGCGTAGGAGGCTGAGAGAGAAGCCCTGCTGTTCGATTTTCTTCTTTTTCGACCTGTGCAAGGTGTTCCAATCAGAGAGAAAATTATTACATGAGGGGATGGGGATTTTTTTTTCTTCCACCCTCGACGCGATGTGGCGTCCGAGCTGTTTTTTCCTGAAGCATGGCGGCGGGACTCTTGGCATTATCAAGTCGCCAGTTTGAAACTACAATATCATGAAAAAAACATTATTCAATCATGGACCTCTGTCCGCTTCGCATAATTTGATGTATTTTTCCTTCCTGAGCGAGCGTAGCGGGCGGCGTAGGCCGCCCGCGGAGCGAAGCGCCTCGTATACCATACATATATTGACGAATAGAGCATGGAACAGTGAACGAAAGAAATATGGGGCTTGCGTAGGGGTATTGAATCATTGGGATGTTTAACAAGACAAGAAGGGATGGGGAAGAGGGGCATGAAGTTGACAATGCGTGCAGTTGGTTAAACTGCGAATTGCCGTCTACCAAGGTATCTGCAATCATGTTTGCATCGAACAACAGGTGAGTTTGTGTCGATCGCAATTTTTTACCAAAATAGTTGTAGTTTTATTTTTGGCAAATTTTCGTGTAGGGCAGAATATAGACGCGGAACTTATGAAAAAATAAATAAAAATAGTGCAAAACATTCTTTTTTCCAGAACGTGGTATGTGCCGAAGTTTTGAATTTTTTGCTTAATTTTAACGTACGTTTTGTGTGGTTTTTGCGTCCCCTGTGGCTTGGTAGGGGGTCCTCGTGGCTACCAAGATCAATTTCGTGGGTTCGAGTCTCACCGAGTGAATGCTCGTACAAGTACTCGTAGGGACTTTTTCTTGCACAAAAAAATGATTAGCGGAAAGCGCGAGCGCATGAGTTAGCTACATTCGATGAAAATCGACGAGCAGTGGGAATGCTGAGCCCTATGCGCGACGAAAAAAAATGAAGGCATGTACCGGGGGGGGAGAAGGGACGACACACCTGTTACCACGACTACGCTGAGGGTAAAACCTCCTATCAACAATACGAGTTTAGAGTAGGCTGGAAAGTAAAAGTGATTAAAAATAAAATAAAAAAAGCAGAAGATTGAACGGAGGAAATCTGGGGTTTGTGAAGAGGTATTGAATCGTTGGCATGCTTGAACAGAGGAGATGGGCAAAGAGGTTCATAGAGTTGATGACGGGTGCAGTTGGTTGAACTTGGAAGACAGGCTGGGAAGGGTTGACCCAGTGAGGAAGACCATTTACCGTAGCATAGTTCTCTACTCGTGGGGGCGCACAAACAGGGTTCGTTATTCTTTATATAGGAGGTCGGCGAGTTGAAAGAAGAAAGGATAAACGGATAAATATTAGAGCAGGTGTTCGCATATGGTGTCGATTTCGTGCAGTGCAAAACAACGAGTGAGACCAGAAAAGGTACATACACAAGAAAAAACGCATTGTTGACCAAATAACGCTATTAATAGTCGTGAGTTGTTTGGTGGTTGTATGGATTTTTTTTTTTTTTTTTTTTCATCCTCACTTTTACTTTCCAGGCTACTCGTAGAGGTTTTACCCTCGACGATCTTCTGGACAAGCCGTGGTCACAGGACGATCTTCTGGACAAGCCGTGGTCACAGGTGTCGTCCCTTTCCCCCCCCGGTACGTGCCTTTATTTTTTGTCGCGCATAGGGTTCAGCATTCCCACTGCTCGTCGATTTTCATCGAATGTAGCCAACTCACGCTCTCGCGCTTTCCGCTTATCAATTTTTTATGCAAGAAAAAGTCCCTACGAGCGTGCACTCGGCGAAATTTGAACCCACGAAATTGATCTTGATAGGCACGCGGACCACCTACGTACCAAGTCACCGGGGACGCCGGCTAGCACCACATGTGTACTCCAATTTAATGTTTTTAAAAACTAAGAAAGCACGTCAGCTGTGAGTTCAACCGATCGCGAGTTCAACCGATCGGCAGATAAAGCTGCGTGAACCGCGCGCGTTTTCCATTATTTCCCTCGCGATTGACTACTGGCCAGAGACTCCCCTGTATGCCACCAGGGTTGACGAGACGATAATACTCACAGCTGGTTCGATTTCCAATTCATTTCGGCCAGTACCATTTCGCGCACTGAAACAGCAGATCGACACGTGAGGGCCGGGGTACACAAGACAGTCGAAAGTTGGTTTACAGCAGTTCACACGTGACACACCACGACACTGGAAATTTTGAATACTACTGACATGCACACCACGACACTGGAAATTGTGAATACTACTCCCTGTAAATGTTGCAGCAGGTCTTGACGTACAAGTATTATGACTTTTTTAGGTATAGATGGCATTTTTTCCCGACGATTATTATACTTCAAATTTTGTTTGTATTTCGTGTTTCGATTTTTGTCCGGACTTCCATGTGTTTTTGTTTTGTTGTTTGTGTGGTCATTTTTCATTTTGGTTTGTTTCTCGGTTCGATTTCGATTTTTGTGTACTAGTCTGTGGTGTCAAATACTACTGCTGTACCTGCAGCCGTAATAAAAAATAAAAAACACAGCACTTTGACCTGGTACGTACGTTTCCGAACCTGAGTACAACAACTAACTGTAGTGTGACGCGTACATTCGACGATCCGGGGACATTGTGAACGTTAACGTTGGGCAATGGTCGACCTTGAGATTAGCGGGTCAAGGTGTTTTTAGTTAAGGTCCACCATAGTACGCTCTCAAGCTTGTGCGGCAGCAAAAGCAACACTAACACCATCTACGCTCTGCTCTCGTCAGCCACACCCTCTCAAAACTCACCTGTGCCAGAAACGCCAGCTCGGGAAAGCCAGACAAGCTCAGGTTCAAGTTTATCCTCTGCCGCCCGTGTCCGTTGGAGCCCTCCCTCTCCCCCCCTCTCTCTCTCTCTCCCCCCTCCCCCCCCCCCCCCCCCCCCCCCCCCCCCCCCCCCCCCCCCCCCCCCCCGCTCCTTCTCTCCCTATCCGCCCATAGGACCTACTGTTCGGACTGGTGCTCGATGGCATTGCGGCCAAGGATTTTGCCGTAGCAGTGGGGGCCTCCGAGAGACTGTCGTTTCGGAAAGACGACCGGCTGTCGGATGATTCGGATCGATTAGTGGCGTTCTCCAAGGGCGACTGGGGTACCGCTTGGTCGCGGACGAAGGTCGAAGCCGAGGCCGAGGACTTGCTGTGGCCGTAGCGGTACTGCTGTTGGTGTTGCTGCTGTTGTTGCTGGGGTAGTTGATGTTGGTGGTGTGACCCTCGGCCGAGAGTGTTTTCGGCGCCGCCCTGCTGTATTTGCTGCTGCAGCTGCAGCTGCTGTCGTTGTCGATGCTGTCGTTGCTGTTGCCGTTGTCGCTGCTGCTGCTGCTGCTGTCGTTGTTGATGCCGCGGTTGTTCTATGCGTGCTTCCGTCACGAACGACGACCCTCGGGATTCGTAGAGTTCGAGCCTGGGCCATCGAGGGTCGGCGTTCGGGGCCGACTTCGATGCGAAGGACGATGACAGAAGGGAGTGTGGAGGGAGAGACAGATAGATCGGAGAGGGGAGGGAGGGGGAGTCAAGAGAGAAAAAGCGAATCTCTATGATAGATACGTCTGGCTTGATGTGTGAGAGGAGGGGTCGGTGCACCTAGGGGGGGTTTGCTTCGTCGGCGAGCTGCAGCACGACAAAGTGGCAGCGGCGGTGGGGGGAAGACAAGTGTAGAACAGTCCCAAAGGTCGGACGGACAGCACAGCAACAGCAGCAGCAGTGAGATACCTGGTACATCCGTTACGTACCTGCTCAGGGGGCCTGACACTTGTGCTCGTTGTGAAGACCTCCGAAAAAACAGGCGAAAAATGTCAATGGCGGCCTACTACCATCGGTAGTTCGGCTGCTTCAGGCTCCAGCCCACGGCATGGCCTCTCGTTGGCTGGTTCGTTGTGAGGCCAGGTGGTGTGAACTCTGAACGTACGCACAACCAAATTTCGGATGTGCTACGTTCACACTAGACCAACATCCAGAGATGAACATCAACAACCTAAATAAACACAGCCCGGAATCTGCTCGATTTCACCGCTGGTCCGCAGACCCGATGCAGCTGCAGTGGGTTTTTCACTCGTAAACCGGTACCAGGTATTGTATTTGCATCATTCGCGCCGGTCACATCAATATCTACAGACCGCTTGGAACGCCAAGCAAGCTGATGATGTCACGGCCAGGGGCGGAGCGAGCCAGGGAGGGAGGGCATTGGATCACAACGGCAAGCCGTGGCACAACAGGGTGCGCGTTCGATGAAACAAAAACAAAATAAAAGCTTTACTTGTATGTCTTTCTTGTTGTTTGTTGGGCTGTTGATGTTCCGTTGCCACAACCAATAATATTTCTTGGTGTATATACGACGAGTTTGAAGTACCGCGTATTCAAGCACACATGTATGTATACGTATGCATGCAGCACCCTCTTACCGATTTATTGCGATTCATCCAACAGAGCAGGAGCAGTCCACTCTTTCCTGCAGCCCCCCCTCTCTCCCTCCCTGTCCACGCTCCCGTAGAGCAGCGCGTGTACTATACGAACTCTTTGCTCGAGCAACAAAAGTAGACCGGACCGGACGGGCCAAAACCGCAAGAAGAAGTGGGCTGTGGTGGGTGGGGAGATTTTTTTTTTTTTTCGTTCTCGGAATGTGGCAAATGGTTGAGAAAAATAATTTCCGCAAGATATGAAAAGTTGAAACTGGACAAAATTCAAAAAAATGTTGTGACAACCAACGAATATATATTGCCAACCAAACAACAAAACCGAACCAACATGCCAACTCGAGCAGCAACAAAACTAAAACTACGAAAAGCCCTTGAACTCCGTGTACTCATCCCCAGCTTGACAAAGCGTGACATGACCGCACATGTACGACAGCAGCAGTAGTAGTGCTGCGGCAGTGCAAGCAGATTCCGTCATCCAAGCGCGAGGTCGCGCTCTATCGCGCCTGAAAAGAAAGTTCACGTACGTATGCTGAAGAAAATATTGCAAATCTCCAAATCGAGCGGCACAGACCACCAGAGGCACGTACATATCTTGTTTCGGCGGTGTGTGGGCTTGGGATTGCGCATCCGATAAATGTTGCCACCATCTATCTGGAGACCAAATTGTCGGTGCTTCCTTGCCCCCACCCGCCATCTGGACCCGCCATCTGGAGACCAAGTTGTCGGTACTTGCTTGCCTCCACCTGCTCCTCGGGCAAACTGGTAAACACAGCACTAAATAGAGCAGCAGCAACAGGGGAAAAAGGCACACACCCAACAATATGCTCTTCGTTCCCTGTGCTGGACGCGGTGGCTGCGCCTCCTACTTGCCGTGGAATAAAGTTAAAAATGATGACAGTAGCACCAGCAGCAGCAGCGGCGGCGATATACTGGACGAGCTGGAGCTGGCGAGGGATGCCGAGATATTCGCCTCGGCGGCCGTCCAAGCGATCGGCACAGGAGATGAGGTACGTCTGTCTGTCTATACAATGTGAACGCTGCCTGTAGCCTATGATCTATTAACAAGTACGACGTATACCACTGCTTTCTGCTGCTGTACGGAGTCTGTGCTTCTTCCCAGCGTTTCACCTGTAAATCAAATACGCGTACCAGATGCAGACAGATGGTGTGGAGAATAGTCGACGGAGCTTCTCGACAAGTCAAGTCCGAAAAAGGTACGTACTCGTACTTCGTTTACAGCAGCAGCAGTAGACTAAGTCCTTGGTGTACAGAGTATCATACTAATATGATATAGTTCAGTTCGTTCGCTAAGGTTCACCCCGGTACCTGGTATCGGCTTGCGATTTCATGTCATTGCGTGTTATGTTCACTCCTCGTCGATATCTGCAACTACTGATGTTGCTGCTGCTGCCGCTGCTAATCAATAGGTTGATGAATGCTTTATTTATATGTCAAGTCCCAGGCGAAGAAAGACTGCCGTGTTTAGCTGGGGAGGCAAAGACACCGTTCCTGGCGAAAGTCTCCGATGATGGATATCGTATCAAACATCTACAGCAGTCTATGCTGCATCACTGCTGTATCTATCTACTGCTACCTGCATGTGTACCTATTAATATATAGTATCCCTATATCACACCTGGGCTTCCGCAGGTTACAGCACCCTTACTCTGTACCATCCGAGTGCACCCCGAGTACACGGGTATGTACACTGGGAAAAACCTAAACGTACCCTGCGGTGGTGGTGGAGACAGGGGAAGGGGGAGAAGGGACACGGTTGGTTCATGCCAGTCGATTACTGCAGCAATTTGTACGAACCACGCGAAACACAGGTGCGCAACGATGGGCCAAAGTTCCTCTACTACTGCTGTTGTGTACCAGGTACTTAGTACCAGTATTGCCGGCACTCGTCTTGACACTTGACGAAGGTACTCATACGTACGAGGTAGGTATGCATTACGTACCTGGTATCACAGATCAGTTACGAGCAGTATAATATACAAAACATCACTACGAGTATAATAAATAAGACACCATATAAAAACACAATATCACAACGAAAACCCACCTCACAACAGCAGCCGAAATTGAAATTTCAAAGGACGCTGTACTCGCATCGCTGCCCACCAACGTCACGTCCGGAGAAGCGCGGACCGGAGCTTTTTGCGGCATTTCCGAATTGATGCTGGTCTTGTACCTCGAATCTCGAGTGAATCTTTGTGAGAGGTGAAAAAAAAAAACAAGAGCATATGCGTGTCTGTGTGTTCTTCACATTATTAAACCGTTCTTCTACTCGTCGACATCCAGCAAGCCCAGTGTCCGTGCTGATTCTTCACCCTAGAAAGATACGAGCTCTGTGGTCACAGACTACGACACAGAGATAACACACCCTAATGCATTAATAGCCTACGCAATACCATGCCTTCGCACTAGGTGCGGCCGACACAATATACATACATACGCCAGCAACCAAAATACACCATAAAGAAAGAGAAGCAACGAAGAAACCAAACCGAAAAAGAAAAGGAGTCCCAAATAAATAAATAAAATGGGAAGCCAAAGCTCAGACACATACTATACCCCGAGCATGAGCCAAAATGGACGTGCAAGGGGGAAAAAACGGGAAGGAAAAAGGAAAAAGGGAAATAAATATGCATCCCGGGGAACACTTAACTAACTAAGTAAAAAGAGAAATAATGAGTGGGCCAAAAAAATATAAAAACAAAAATAAACACGCTCTTCACCCACCCACTATGTAGTACTTTTTTCATAAGGATAAGAAGGGGAAAATATAAGAAAAAGTTAAGTCATGGAAAAAATCAAAGCACCAATCCAATACATACCGAACGGCCGCAGCAGTTGGCGGTACGAGTAGCAAAGAAAAGCCCAACCTATTAGTCGGCCTGGTACCTTGCTACCCTGTCTGCGGTCTCTTTGCTACTCTCTTCTACCGCGGTTTCTCTTCTACTCCTCCCGTTCCCCCCCCTGCCCCCATACACTTGTACGGTGTTCCTTCTACCCCTCCTGCTGCTACCCCTCCCCCCGTTCCCTCTAACACTACCCGCAGCGGATGCACGGCGCTGTCTACTCAGCTTTGCCTCAGCCTCGTGCCACCTGCCCATGAACTGTTCAGCTGCTTCGAGGATTCCCCGGTACCACTTTCCCGTCTGTTTGGCTGCATGCAGTGGACCACGGTGCGGTCCCAACTCCAAAGACTAAGGGGGAGTCTTCCGTTGATCCCTCGGTGGCTGTGAACACTCTAAGGTCCTCAGCAATGGCCCTAGGCCAAGTCTTGGGCTGCCCGCCTGGTTTCGGGCTCTCCCCACCAGCGATCGTCCCGAACATCAACCGACTGGGCAATCGCCCCTTCAGCCCTCGTGTTGCCGCACCAGAGCCCCCGCAAAGAAGAGTCGCCGTTTACGGATGGTCGTTTCGATACTTTCGCATGGTGTTATCCTGAGCGCCTTCGCGTACGAGAGGGTGGTGTGGCATCTACTATGTGGCATATGCATGTATTTCATAATAACTGCGAGGGGGAGGATTTCAGATTTTTGGTTTCCTCGTTTTTTTTTTTTTTTTTAAATCATCACTCTTACTTTCCATCCTAATAACAGTCGAAGTAAGTTTTGACCCTCAGCGATCTTCTGGACAAGCCGTAGTCACAGGTGTCGTCCCTTCTCCCCCCCGGTACGTGCCTTTATGTTTTATCGCGCATAGGGTTCAGCATGCCCACTGCTCGTCGATTTTCAGCAACTCAAGCTCTCGAGCTTTCCGCCTACATACCATCATTTTTTTATCCAAGAAAAAGTCCCTTTGTACAAGCATGCATTCGGGGAGACTCGAACCCACGAATTGATCTTGATAGGCGCGCGGACCACCTACAAGCCACCGGGGACGCCGGATATGGTCTTTCGTGACTCGAGACGTGATTTCACTTACTGTAAGACTCAAAGGCTTGAGGCTTTTGGACTTGAGGACTGGAGCCTTGAGACCTACGAGTGTCTTCAGGCATGTTGTTGTTCTCACTCATCGCCACGTAAATGCAATGCAGTCCTTGGTGGCAGGACAGGCTCCAATAACTCTGTCTGGAGTGGAAGAAATGTGTGTGTGTGTGTGTGTGTTCTTCACATTAAACCGTTCTTCTACTCGTCGACATCCAGCAAGCCCAGTGTCCGTGCTGATTCTTCACCCTAGAAAGATACGAGCTCTGTGGTCACAGACTACGACACAGAGATAACACACCCGAATGCATTAATAGCCTACGCAATACCATGCCTTCGCACTAGGTGCGGCCGACACAACATACATACATACGCCACCAACCAAAATACACCATAAAGAAAGAGAAGCAACGAAAAAACCAAACCGAAAAAGAACAAGAAAAAGAACAAGAAAAAGAAAAAGAAAAGGAGAAGAATCCCAAATAAATAAATAAAATGGGAAGCCAAAGCTCAGACACATACATACTTACCCCGAGCATGAGCCAAAAGGGACGTGCAAGGGGAAAGATACGAGAAGGAAAAAGGGGACTATGCATCCCGGTGAACACTTAACTAAGTAAAAAGAGCAATAGTGAGTGGGCCAAAATACGCTCGTCACCCACCCACTATGTAGTACTTCTTTCATAAGGATAAGAAGGGAAAAAATCAAAATGCATACCGAACGGCCGTAGCAGTTGGCGGTACGAGTAGCAAAGAAACGTCCAACCTATTAGTCGGCCTGGTACCTTGCTACCCTATCTGCGGTCTCTCTGCTACTCTCTTCTACCGCGGTTTCCCTTCTACTCCTCCTGTTCCCCCCCCTGCCCCTATACACTTGTACGGTGTTCCCTCTACCCCTCCTGCTGTTACCCCTCCCCCCATTCCCTCTAACACTACCTGCAGCGGATGCACGGCGCTGTCTACTCAGCTTTGCCTCAGCCTCGTGCCACCTGCGTAAAACGAGCAAAAATAGTGCACATGATAACTGAAGCTTATCTGCACTTCAAACTAAAAATAAATGTGAGGTCCGCGCAAGTACGTGTGTATCAGGTACATGCGGTACGCTGTACAAGTCGCCACAGAAACCGAGAAGACCGCATACTGCCCAGAAGAAATAGACAGGATGAAAAAAACAACGCGACGTCGAAAAATCGAAATCGAAATCGAAAAGAACAAAAATCCCAAAGGGAAGAGAGAGAAAAAAAAAGTTCAATTGAAGCAAGAGAGAGAGTAAGAAAGCAAGAAAAGCAACACTCACTTGACACACAAGAGGATGCGCAGATTTTCGCAGACTGGAGGCTCGCAAGCTCGTACGCGAGGGGTGTAGAACATAGATAAGAACCAGAAAACAAACATACTTGCTCCGCTCCGCTACTAAGAACACCAGGGAAGCAAAAAAAAAACTAATACACAAAAAAACGAAAAGCAAGACGACGAAGCTAGAGCAAAAGAAAAACGAAGATACTCGTAGCAAAAAGCAAAAAAAAAAAAAAAAGGAAGATACAGGCAGAGACACGAAGAGGGGCAAACGGGAAAAAAGGAAAGGAAAAAAAGGGACGAAAAGGGACAAAAAACATGATGACATGATGACTCTACGTTCTACAAGCAGTACGTACAGCAGTAGACTAATGACGTCACGACTGTGGCACCGCGAGAAAAACATGCCAGGTACCAGGGATGGCAGATGGAGAAAGCGGCACACGCAACGCGCCACGTCGGCCAATGGGAGAAGTACTTAGTGGATATCAGCAGTTAGACCACCTACTACGTACAACATGTACGTATGTACGAGTAGTATGTATATTGTACCTGTTACTCTTTAGTCTGTAGTCCAAATATGTAGGACACTTAAGTGAATTGGGTGCAGAGATATAAACTGGTAAGAGGCGCAGGGATGCCGATCCTGGGCGGAGCACGCTGCTTGTACTTCACGAACTTCTTTTTATTGCTCCGCAAGTGAGTTGAGGGAAAGAGAGAACTCGAATGAGCGAGGGTGGGCTTCGTCTGGGCTGTTGCAGTTGGACACAACAAACTCAGCCCAGACGCCGATCAGAAGTAACCTGGTACGCAGGTACGAGTATTCCCATAAAGAAGATTCCCAAAGCACCACGTACGTGTAGCCATATAAGAATCGCATACGGGATGTACGTTTCTATACGTACGGTATATATGCTACTCCATCACACCTAATGCTGTCCGTAATAATTTTCGACTTACCGCGGCCGTCCAACATTTGCATTAATTTCGATTGGCGGTAAGCGAACCCAAGGAGCGTCAAACTATAGCCGGCCTAGAGATAATTTACAATTTTACATCTTTATATACCCGCCGACGATACGGAGTTGAAGTAGCCCCAACGCGGTGCTTGCCGGTGCTTGACACGTGCCTGAAAAATAGAAAATTAGAGTGAGAACGAGAAGGAACCCTACAGCGTTGATTATGAAGTGTAAAATATATCACGTACTGAGCCTCCGTCGCCCACAGGGGCGGCATCGCCTTCGATGCCTCGTTGATTAGCGTGCCTCATCACCTCGCCCTGTTGCGTCGCCGAAGATTTTTTGTCTCGTCTTGGTTCACATGCGTCGTGCCTCCCCCGCCCCCCCCCCCCTCCCCCCCCCCCCCCCGCGTCTTCCCCACCCATGCCCCCCCCGCGTTGGTTTTGTGGCACTACCCACTAGCCTACATAGTCACGTAACCCTGCAGGCTAGTGGTTATGCTATATCACCAACGCAACATATTTTCTCGAGTTTGATCCTCGCAGACTTCATATTTAGCCACACAACAAACATCCCCCCCCCACTAGGAATGAAGGAAGGAATAGGAATGAAGACGTACTTGCACGGCCCAATGGACTTCGCGAAAATGCTGAAACTGCGCTTTCGTGTAGGTGACCTGGACCTGCCGGGAGGAGGAGAAAGTAGATGCACAGATGTGACCGTGTGGCATAGCAATACTCGTAGAGAGTAGAACTCACATAGTAGGAGAATGTAAAATATGCAAGGAGGAACGGGACGTGTTAGAAGAGATGAGGGAAATAAACGAATGTGGCATGGAGGAGTTTGATACACTGACTAGCAGCGAGAAAACGATCGCTGTCCTAGGAGATAGATGGTGGCAACAGGCGGCCAGACAGGAAGGGGATAAGATTCGCAAAATTTTCTACCAGGTATGTAATATATGGAAACAACGTAATTAGCGCCCAATTGTTGGAGGTGTCTCTATTATAAGTAGGAACGGTGCTCCGTCTCGAAAGGGATGCGTGGTCAATGGTCAAATTACTAAGGCAAGCAACAAATTAGTACGCCCCCCCCCCCCCACTACTGTAGGAATGAAAACGTAGTTGCACGGTCCAATGGACTTCCGCAAAACGCTGATTCTGCTACTTCGTGTAGGTGACCTGGACCTGCCAGAAAGAAGAAATACCAGTAGCCAGGAGAAGGAAGTAGATGCACAGATGTGCCCGTGTGGCAAAGCAATAGAGAGTAGAACTCACAGTGTAGGATAAAGTGAAATGTAAAAGGAGGAACGGGATGTGTTAAAGGAGATGCGGGAAATAGACGAATGTGACATGGAGGAGTTTGGTACACTATTACGGAGGACCATAGTAAATAGGACCAAATATTGTTAGTAAACATCAGTAAATATGTATTTTTTGTGTGTACCGTAGGTCCTGTTTACTATGGTCCCCCGTAATAGATAGAAGCGATCAAACGATCGCTATCCTACTGTAGGAGATAG
Source organism: Macrocystis pyrifera (assembly GCA_031763025.1). Classification (NCBI taxonomy): domain Eukaryota; class Phaeophyceae; order Laminariales; family Laminariaceae; genus Macrocystis; species Macrocystis pyrifera. The sequence continues at coordinate 12,713,370 of JASSKH010000007.1, read as the reverse complement.
ATAGTGGCCACAGGCGGCGAAACAGGAAGGGGATAAGATTAGCAAAACATTTCTATGGAATATATGGAAACAACGTAATGAGCGCCCAAATGCTAGAGGTGTCTCCATTAGGAGTAGGAACGGTGCTCCGTCCCGAAAGGGATGCGTGATCAATGGTCAAATGACTAAGGCAAGCAACAAATGAGTAACCCCCCCTCCACGAGTCGTGGGAAAAAGGGGGGGGGGGGGGGGGGGGGGTAGCATGCAAAGTCGGAGAGTACGCATGGGTCGGGAACAAGAGGAAGGAACAGATAGCAAGAATAGGGGGGGGGGGGGCGCATGGTTTTTAGTCGCAGAATACCTGTGTGACATAATAGAGGTGATCAAAGACGCTAAATTCGACGAAGGCATATGGATGAAGATACCAGGGGAGCGGGGAGCGAAACATTACTCGTTAGGAAACATCTATATGCCCCCAGAGTCGACGAGTACGGTAAAATATATCCAGAGGAAGTTCGGAGAAGTAGCAGTGGATTTACAGAAGTATAGAAGGCAAGGAGAAGTATTAATAGTACTATTACGGGGGTCCATAGTTAACGGGACCAAATTTTGCTAGTAAAAATATGTAAATATATAGGATTTTATGTATTCCATAAGTCCTGTTAACTATGTACCCCCGTAATAGTGGGAGATAATTGGGAAGGCAAACAACCCGAATGAAACCATTGGAGAATATGGAGAAGAACAAAAAACAAGAATGGGGAAGAGATGTTCAAACTCCTTGAGCACACCGAAATGAAGACGTTGAACGACAGAGTAAAAAAGGTAGAGCCAGAATGGACTACAATACACTGCATACAAAAGGGAGAAACCTCTATTCTTGACTTCATAGTGATAGAAAATGGATGTCATATTATAAGGAAACGGAAACAGGTATACCCAGCGGACGTAGGAACTACGGATCACTGTCTAATATGGATAGTCAGCAGACGAGAGTTATCAAACATAGGCGAGGTAGGAAATTGTACAGATGGAGAATAGATAAACTAGAAGAAAACGGAAAGGGTTCCAAGAACAGATGGCCAAAAATGCAGAGCAATTTCCCTAGCTGCTGGAAAGTATAGATACAACAAAGAATGATATAAAGAGGGATAATGCAGGAGCTAGGATAATAGAAGGATGGGAGCGATTGGTCAAGACCACAGCTAGGTAGGGTAGAAGTTGCCAGCATTCAACAGAGCAGTAAAACATGGTGGGATGAGGAAGTAGAAGAGGCTACAAGAGTAAGGAGAAGGCACACGCGAGATATACACCGACTAAAAGTACGACAGGATGGGAGGAATATGCTATAGCTAGAAAGAAAGAAAGTAAAAGGAATGGTAGAGAAAAAGAAAGGGATATGGAAAGGCGTAGTAAAGAAAACAAGTGAAGACTTTGAGGCCGGGATGAAGCAGATGTGGGTAGGGGTAAAAGAGACACTGGGCAAACAAGCAGGAGAGGCAGACACGGGAATAGCTACCTTAAGAGCACAGAACGGTCAAATGTTTAGTAGTTTGAAGGGGAAAAGGGGAGTACTAGTAGAGAGCATTACCGTAAGCTAGCAACGCCCACAACCAACGAAACGCCCGACGCAGACTTGGAGAAGGAAACCAACGCGTGGGTAGAGGCGAACGTAGATGCATCAGAAGGGGAAGGCAGTAGTTCAGAAGGATTGCAGAGAGAGTTCACAAGGGAAATACATAAAGAAGTGAGTAGCCAAACTTGAGAATAGAAAGGCAGCAGGGGCAGACCAAATAGTGAATGGATTATGAAGTACGGGGGAAAAGGAATGTTCACCACGATGCTTATGTTGTATATCTGGATATGAAAATCGAGTACGCACCTAAGAGGTGGAAAGGAGTAGTAAACTTGTTCAAGAAAGGAGGTAAGACTGACCCGAGAAACAATGAGGGATAACGCTATTGAGCACAGTAGGCATAGCATTTTGTAAAAATTTGAACTACAGAATGAGAACGATGATGGAGAAGGAAGACAAAATAAGCGAAGGGCAAGCAGGGTTTAGGCCAGACCGTAGCTGCGTAGATCATGTGCACACATTAGGTAAGATAATCCGAGGTAGGAACGACGCGGGGCTAACAACGTACTGTTTCTTTCTAGATGTACAGAAGGCGTACGACACAATATGGAGGAATGGATTGTGGAAAAAGCTGTAGAAAATAGGGATCAGAAGAAAGGTGCGGAGAAAAATTATTGATAAGACGGAATGTACGAGAGGTGCTGTGATGCTGGACGGGGAAATATCGAAGTATGTTGATATTTCACAAGGAGTTGCACAGGGATGCATGTTATCATCTATTCGATTCAAGACATATTTCAACGACCTGATAGAAGCAATCGAAACAGCAAAACAGGGAGTTACGGTGGGGGAAAATAAGGTGTCGGGATTGATGTTTTCGCATGACTTCGTGGGGATATCAAAAACACCCGAAGGCTTGCAGGAACATATACATAGAGAAGGCGCTAGAATACACTATTACGGGGGACCACAGTTAATAGGACCTACGGTATACACAAAATCCTGTATATTTCCCTATTTTACTAACAATATTTGGTCCTATTTACTATGGCCCCCCGTAATAGGAAATGGAGGGTGACGGCGAACGTCAAGAAGTGCGCAGTAGTTACATATGTAACGAAGACAACGTGGACCCGGTAAATTTCAGGTGGAAATGGGGAGAAGATGAATTGCCGACCGTAGACCAGTGTACGTACCTTGGCGTAGAGAGCTCAAACGACTGCCCTTGGGATACACACATAGCTAAAGTACGTTGTAGGAAAGGGTGAAGCACACGTAGGCAAGATGTATGCGATCCTAACAGAGTCGCACCTTGACACTAGGATCAAGAGATGTATCGTGATGGCTGTGATAGTACCAAAGCTAGAATATGTAGGAGTATGAGAAGGGAACGCGAAGTTCGTAAAACAGTTGGAAACAGTGTAGATGACAGCAGCAAGAAAAAATACTGTTAATATGATGCTCAAGTACACGACTAGAAATACAGTATGAAGAGCAGAACTGGCAATATACCCACTCAAGACAAATAGAGACATGAGAAGGTTGAAATGGCAATATGAAGGAACATGCCTAAGAAGAGGTTACCAGCCATGGTTGATCGAACTGTAGGGGAGAAAATAACAAAAGGACGAGCTGGAGGAAGGTGGGTGGGATAGCGTTGTTGAGAAAGTTTGGAAGGATATAGTAGGAAACCAAGAAGACAGTATGTCCGCAGAGAAGTTTGGGGGGTACAAGGCAGGAGTAGAAGAAAGCAAGGGTGGAAAGAAGGGAAAGGCTAGCACTAAGAAACAAGGTAAAATCGGAGAAACACCTAGGAGATCGTATACGGGGGATTAGGCGAAGGGATAGAAATGAAAATGTATTTTCACGGCCCAATGGACTTCGCGAAAACACTGAACCTGCGATTTCGTGTAGGTGACCTGGACCTGCCTGAAAGAAAAAAGAGGTACGTATACCAGTAGCTGGGAGGAGGAGGAAGTAGATGCACAGATGTGCCCGTGTGGCATAGCAATACTCGTAGAGAGTAGAACTTACATTGTAGGAGAATGTGAAATGTACAAGGAGGAACAGGATGTGTCAGAAGAGGGGATGAGGGAAATAGACGAATGTGGCATGGAGGAGTTTGGTACACTAGTTAGCAGGGAGAAAACGATCGCTATCCTACTGTAGGAGGTAGGAGATAGATGGAGGTAGGAGATAGATGGCGGCCAAAGCGGCGAAACAGAAAGGGGATGAGATTAGCAAAAAGTTTCTATCGAATATATGGAAACTACGTAATGAGCGCCCAAATGTTGGAGTCTCTATTAGGAGTAGGGCCCATGCTCCGTCTCGAAAGAGATTCGTTGTCGATCGTCGAATGACTAAGGCAAGCAACAAATGAGTACGCCCTCCCCCCATCTCCCCCCCCTTCCTGCCCCACCCCATGCCCTTCGCTTCCCTTTCCCCCCCTCCTCACGCCTTTCTCCCCCCCCCCCCCCCCCCCCGCTGTGCTATCGGCCATGGGTCCTGGTTCTTCCGCGTAACAGATCCTGAGCATTCTCCAAGGGGAGGTTGCCGCTGCGCAGCCCGGTGATGGCCCGGTAGGATTGGGATCCGACTCAGCCACGACGTGTCACATCGTCGGCTTCCGGAATCCCGCGAATGGGCGCACCTGCTTGGCGCACCTCGACAGCCCAGACAGGGTCTCGGAGGCCTTGGAGTCCATGCTGAGTCTCGTTTCCGCCGACGAGGGGGGTAAGTGCTGAGGTAGCTACTGTGCGCTCCAGGAAAAATTGCGGCGGCGGCGGCGGCCAGTGCAGCTGTTCGGTAGTGTTTAGTACGTGAATCTGCTTCGACGAAATGGTTGATAGTACACTCTCTCTTCAATGACTCCTCATCTTGATTTCGAGAAACCTCGCAGGCGGCCGGGTTTAGGGTTGGGCTTCGGATTATAGGGTTTATATAGTCAAGTGCATATTGCAACCTCTTTGACGAAGCTTGGCCAAGATCTATGCTTCCCCCACAGCGGCAGCGTTAGCGGTGCTGTTTGGCGAGGCGTTTGGTTGAACCTTGTGAATGGGTCGGGTGGAGTGATTGGTGGTCGAGATGACATGTACGCTTTTTATGAGGTATCCCGGGCGGTAGCTCCGGTGTTGTATATGTTAGATGCCTTGAAAGTCAAGGGGCAAGCCTCGAAGCATCACCCGCCGGAGAGCCCCGCACGCCGTGCTTCCTTTCCCCCAATGCCATGTTCTTCTGGCATTCAAAGTTTAGCTGCCTCCGCGTAGGGGGGGAGTTTTCATGACCACCCGCCCGCCAGGAAAATTCAATATCGCCTTACCGCGGGAGGCGCTTTTTTTTTTTTCTCGGCTAAGTACTTGTAGGTAAAAACCACCCTTATACAACCGCTTGAACGCTTGGACTCCGAGTGACAACCGAGGCGCTCGGAGGGAGCATTCCTGCCCATCAAAAGGACGATTACAACATGAAGACTCAATCAAGACTAATACATAAGTTTGGAGAAAACTATCCGCCACAAATACCACGCAGCTGCATGAGCGAGACAGGAAACCTGATGACCGATCAAACTTCGTATTTTTTTCGGCGGACGACATGCCCTTGATGGCCACTTGCCACTACCACCACCACCACCACACGTAGAGACGAAGCGTCTGCGTACGACAAGGGCCTCCTTGTTGTCCATACCCTGCTGAAACACCTCTCAGAAATCGACTCTACTTTCTTAACGAGCCGGCGGGCTGCAATCAACCACGCACTCCGCGCATTTCCAGTAGCCAAGCTCTAAGAGCTACGTAGAGTTATAACCCAAATCAACCACGTATGTACCACGCACGTTTTCCAGTAGCCATGCTCCAAACGCTGTTTTAGAGCACAACCCATGAACCACGCACCCCGCGCGTTTTCAAGTCGCTAAGAACTCCAAGCGCTCCAGGGGCGACTGCGCGTGCGTTCAGACAACCGAATCCCCCAAAACACCCTCGTACACCTCTCCTTTCTGCTCGCAGTTCCCCTCGACGTGTACCTCGTCGGAGGCTACCTTGGGAGGTCGTGCGCTGAAGACATGTCGAGCGGCCTCATCTCCGAGCTCCACGCCTCCCCGCGAACGTTCCGGGTGGTCTTGGCCTGCATATCTCGACTCAACTCCGCCCGCTCCGAGGCCGTGGGTGGTAGTAGCACCGCACCACCGCTGTCGCCACGGCCACCATCACCATCACGGGGATGTTGTGCCATCGTCACACCATTGTCTGAGGGTAACCTAGGTGGCGGCATTGGCGTCGCCGAGGGCGGGAATGGGGAGTAGCGGCGGCGGCGGCAGCAGCAGCAGCGATATCAACGAAAAACGAAATATCCTGCCGAACTTTGGTGAAGCTGGTTTAGCAACCGAAGGGTCTTGCCCTCAAGCCGGGGCAGGTCAAGCCTCGGCGGATGCGGTGTCAGACGCGCATAGCGATAATAACGATACACAGCAGCCGGCGGACGCGAATGGATACGGCGACGGTGTCGGCTGGCTGCCGAGACGCACGGGTCTAGCAATCAATCTGGCGAGCGGAGAACCTTTCCCGGTTCGTTTCGAGGGCTCCGGCAGAGGTCCAGGGTGGGAAGTTCGCTACTCGCGGATTTTCGCGTGTGACTGGAAACCGCTGTTGTCTGATGTGAGGATGCCGGAAATCTGTTTTGTTCGATTCGCGATGAAACGGTGTTTTTTATCAGCACGAGTGGTTTCGGAGCGCTGGGGCGGGGCTCGAGGGTGACTAAAACTATGCTACCGCCGCGATATTATTGATGTAGTGTTTTTGGGTGTAAAACTGGATCGTGCGTTGCGCTCGTTGCGAAGGGTCGCAGCGGAGCGCGACCGTTTTTGTTCGATGGAGGGCTGTGTGTGTTTTGTTTGGCCCAAGATCAACTCGCTAACTCCGCCCAACCCGGCAACGCAATACTGATGTGGTAGCTCCGCTGCATGCTTTTGTTCCTCAAAACCGTGCGATTCCTGTCCCCCACCCCCCCCTCCCATGGCGCATGCAAGCAACATATGCCTAATCCTTCAAACCCCGACGTACGGCATTGTAGGAATGCGAGGGTCCATGTTCGTGAGACTACTGCCATGCACGACAATAGGTGCACCCCCCCCCGCCTCCATGCGCGGGCCACTTGTGCGAACACGTGAAGATGACAAGTTTACACGAGTGTTCTTTGTCGTGAAGCACCCATATTATGATTAACTCCACAAGGGTGACTGCGTTGCCTCGGTCTCCACAGCTGAGCGAGCTGTCGCCGTCGCTCTTTTCCTTAGACGTGATTGGGACGAGATATTGATAGTACACATTGTGCTGCCGTGCCTACCTGTCGTCGACGTCTCGCGTTGGTCCTCACGGTCATTTTGTTACACCTTTCTCGCGCTTCGTTTTGATCCCCTTTTCGGCCTCTTCGTCCGCAAGAAGAAACAACTGGTCCAGACTTGGATCGCACAATATCGATCTTCGTTTTTTCATCTCGTCGCCCCTACCGATTGCAACTACCGACGGCAATGTACAGGAAAGACAGCACTATACTAAGAATAGATTTATCTGGTATCTGGTATGATTTAGCTCGCATTTTCTCACGGATGTTGTACGAGTATAGTTGTGCAATCAAGAGCTGCTTTGAAACCAAATGGAAAAGCCAAACGCCGTTCCAGCTGACTCCCCTCCCCCCCCATTTCCAACCCCCCTCCCTCCCTCTGCCACCCCTCACATTGCTTGTTCGCAGATCTACGAGCCCCGATCGGACACCATCGTGGTGGCCCCCTTCCCCCTTTGGGTTAACTCCTTCGCCATGCTGCGCCTGCTCTCCCTCTCGGACCGAGAACTGTTGGCCGTGACATCCACGTCACCCGAGGCTGAGGCCGAGAGCTTTGTAGCAGACATTCGGTCGTGCATCTCTTACGTGCTGAACCGAACCGGGCCAGACGGCCAGGGGTGGTTGGAGAATGTGTTCGGGGCGGGGAACGGGGCGCCCCTCGTCTACCCTCGCGTTGCCGTCGCTGCTACTGCTGCTGCTGCTGCGGTTGAGCCTGGTTGACAAATCGGCCGAGGCATACGTGCGTAGAACTGACGGATAGATGGAGATGTTGTGGAAACGCCCTGTTGAGCCTGGTTGGCACACAGACCGGGGCACAATAGATAGAACGAACAAATAAACGGAGAGATTCTGGGCGGGCTATGGTTTGGAGGAGACGGTGGAGGTCCGGTGGTCGCTCCTCACCAACAAACTGCTTCGGGGGGTAGAAAGGAGGGCCCCTCGAAGCAGGACACCGTACGTAGTACCGGTACGCGACAACACGTAAGGAACTGGGAATCGTATGGGATTTTTTTGGGCTTGAATTTTACACGGAACATGGAATAAATCGGTTTTTTTAGTCTGAATGTAGTGTCGGACACACCGACATATGATACTGAAATACTCCGTACGTTCCCCTGACCAAATGACCGAACACTATTAATAGAAATGGTTGCTGTTGGGACCCATTGGTATATAGCGACCTACTGTTGTAAAAAGAGAGCGAGAAATACGGCCTCTTACCAACCTTCTAGGGAGAGCGTGCAACAACAGCACATGTATAATATAGTCATGCTGCGCGCGTTCAAACTTGAGGCTCTGTTCCAAGTGATTGCCTGAGATACACACGTGTTTTGATATCCGCTCTGGTACAGGTGGAGAGGCGTTATTTGCACCTCAGAAATTCTCAGTTTGTAAAACTGAGTCTCAGCTACGGTAATTGCAAACTTGTCTTGTCTCTCTGTCAGTCTGTCTGTCCGCATGGCTTATGCTCTTGGACACTTTCCAATGGTCGATATATATGGTCGTTACAGATGATATTCGTACGATGTACATACTGAAACATACCGTACCACCAGGCAAATTTAGCCTTATAATACATCCACTACACCGTACCATCATACCATACCACCAACATACCATTTCACCTATCGTGGTTTTACATATCGTGTGTGCTATCACTTGTTCTGAAAACCCACGCAAGGAGCAATAAATAGCAGCAACAGCAGCATCTTCAAACAAGTAAAATTCTACCTATTAATTGCAAATATCACGTCGCGAGAGAATTCCAATACCTACATGTTATTTTCTTCACATTTAACAGTTCTTTCTACCCGTCGACATCCAGCACGACCAGTGTCCGTGCCGATTCTTCAATCCTAGAAGAGATACAAGTTATGTGGTCACAAAGCTACGCCACGGAGATACTGCGTTGCCACATACACAGTGAGCAATGTAATGCCATGTCATTGTACTCGATACGACAGGCGCGACATTCACATGCTATGAAATAGAGAAATACCTGGTAAAAGGAAACAAAGAAAAAACAAAAACAAGAAGACTAATCGAAAATGAAGAAAAAGAAGGAACAAACTGTCGTGCCCCCAGGGGATGTGGCAGACACTTGAAATAAACGAGCTGGAAAAAAAAGACGAAGAAAACACCACTCCTTGTAAACAGAGTAAGACTAACAACCAAGGGAAAATAACAGGCAAACCAAAGCACAAAGCACCCTCCAGGTAGCGGCAGCATTTTGCGGTACGAGTAGCATAGCCAGGTTCTCCCGGCTAGTCCGCCTGGTACCCTGCTACCCTGACTGCCGTCTCCGTCCTGCGTTCGTCAACTATGCCCGGCTCTTCGGAGTCAGACACTACGAAACACGCAAAGCAGGTTCGTCATCCACCCACGCCACACGACTCCTTCAACAAGGCTTACCAATCGAAGATAAGGACGAGAAAGAAATAAAATGAAAATCACAGATGATCAGCACAAGAAAGAAAGAAAAAACAAAAAGAAGAGAAGACAAGGGAAGACCACATTCCAACCAGCTGCACCAGTTGGTGGCACGAGTAGTATGGTCATGTTCTACTTCCTAGTCGGCCTGGTGCCTTGCTAGCCTGTCTACCATCTCCCTCCTATTTTCGTCCACTGCAGTTTCCCTTGTACTCCTCCTGTTCCCCCCCCTCTCTGCATTCCCTTGCTCGGGTTTTCTGCCACTCCTCCTGTTGCCCCATGGTGTTTGAAGTTGAGACCGCGCAGTGGTCCACTGCAGCAAAAAAGGCGGGGAAGTGGTACCGGGGGATCCTTGAAGCAGCCGAACGGTTCACGGTGAGGTGGCACGATGCTGAGGCTGAGCTCAGTAGGCAGCGCCGCGCATGCGCCGTGGGTGGTGTCGAGGAAATTGGGGGGGGGGGGGGGGGGGGGCAAGTTCCGTTGACCCTTCGGTGGCTCGGAACTCCCTAAGGTCTTCGACTATGCATCTATGCCAAGCCTTAAACTGCCCGCCAGGTCTCGGGTTGTCCCCACGTGTAGAAAGAACGGTTTAATGTGAAGAACACATACGCCAGGGTACCAGGCATCAAATAACATGTTTTTCAAAGTGTGCAATAGTGCGTCGAGCTTCTATTTATAGTACGAGTAATTACGAAGTAGGCTGTGAAAGTGTCTTGTGCATCACTATTAGTAACACGAATCAGATTTTTATCTAGCATGTCGAATGTCCTTTGCGAACCACGACGAATATCCCATGTCCCCACCCAGTACGACCACGAGTATTACCGATAGCCAGCACGCAGACGCTCAGTCTCAGCCAAACCCCGCCTGCTGGGGTGCCGTTTGTGCCGGTCCCGACTGGTCTCTCTCATCACCCTCACCCACTCCAACTGCGACTTCACAATAAAAAGACAATCAAACTGAGAACAGCGCTCGAATGCATTTCATCGAGGGCAATAGCAATAGGGTATTTGTACCCTCTACCCTTTAAAATCGCACACAAAGTGCGGCAGGCACCACTGACCATAAACTACTGCAGCGGACGAACCCAACTGTCCATCACCAGAAACAAACTGCAGCAGCACACACCACCGGGGTAACCTGCTCGTGTGAGCGTCCAACTTTCATAAATTCACTGAGAAACAGCAATGCATATCGTTGGTGCTGCTCTACAGTTAGTTTGATATCCCTCTTTTAACATCACGCTACATACAGAATGTATCCTCTATTCTTCAACATCACAGAGGTATCCCCTTCCAGTTTTGCCTATTACGGGGGACCATAGTAAATAGGACCTACCTTAAACACCTATATATTTCACTATTTTCACCATTAATAACAATATTTTGTCCTATTTACTATGTTTCCCCGTAATACTACAAAATTGAGGAACTTGCGTTGTCGCTCATCACGTGTGCGGTGTGCTTGAGTAAAAGAGTTTGCTCCTTGGTTCTCTCGCCACTAAAAAAAAACATATTGTACGAACAGAATGTTGAGACTGATGTTTGAAGCCAAGGGATCTTTCACATAAACCCATACTGGGAGTGATACGGATTCCGTCATCAACCAGCTCCTACCTAGCAAAAGCACCATGCCATACAGTCCACTACGAGCACTCGTCGTAAACATGACTCTACCAGCACATGATAGCGTCAGCCCACACAACCACACAGAGTACGTACAAATGACACCACCATCACCAGCAGATCACAGCAGCATCATCAGCACACACTCCGACATAACCATACACGAGCCCGACAACCAGTACGAGCCGTTGCCTCCCACAGCATTGAGGACCGACACACTGACAGCCGACGAAGGGTCTGATTGTTTTTCTTGGCTTCGCCTGTTTGTTGAGTTTTGTCAGACACACACCCCCGAAGCGAACAGAGGCGGTCTTTTTTTTCATCGAACGCCGATGGGTGCAGTCGAAGCCTCATTACGAAGTGTTGGGTAGATTTATAGTTTCATTTATTTCGTTTCGAATAGCCGCACCTTGGACTCCCCGTTCCAATTTCTGGGATGACACAATGTTGTCATTCTTTGATCGTCGTGTGGTCTGCACCGACCACTATTCAGGGTGGGCCAATGTAATGGTATCACGTACCAGTAGCTATAGGGCGGTGCAATACGTGCCAGTATGCGAGCACGTGACGTGTTACTAACGGAAGCATCCCCGTAGATTGTGTTGGTATGAGGAGACAGGCAGATACGTACTACGAGCATAAGAAGAGCACGTGACGTGCTAGTAGCGGAAACGTCTATTAACAGCAGTAGATAGTGTATGTATGAAGACACATGGTTCAGGGGACAGCCTGGTACCCGACTGTCCCCCTCTGTCGCACTCTGATCTCGCACTATATCATTAAGCTCCCATGAGATAATGTCAAATAAATGTATGGCAGGATGGACCTAGGAAGCGGCGAATATCAAACTCTCGAACGCAATCACCAAACAAAGCAAAAGGAGAAGACATCAAATAAAAGCAAGAAGCCGGAAAAAAAAAAAAAAACAGACTACAAGAGCGAAAAGCCAAATTTTCCGGCGGAAAAAAAATCAGACCTCGAACAGGTACCAAAAGCGTCCTGCCGACGACGCCAATGATAGGTGTAAAAGGCAGTATGGACCTAGGGACCGACTACTGTTAGCAGGTTGATGCCTTTGGCTCTGTTCTGGTCACTCACACGAGGTGCTTGACGATGTTATAATAAGCTCTTGTATTATTAATAGTTGCTGTTTGCTTTTCTTCTGAACGAAGGGGCGAGGTGCTCATCAGAAAAGCAGGCGATAACGCCTGCCAGGTATGATCAGGGGACGATTGCTACAAACCATAACGCCGCAACAGGGGAGAGGGGATACCATAGCAATAAGAAAAAAGAATAACTTTACCAAGAAGAAGCGTGTCCTCGCCAGCATCGACATTCCTGCGTCCTCTTCTATAAGGTACATCATTACAAAGCGACACTGATACCAACATGTATCAGCAGCGATCACAGCTCTGATATTCTCGGCGCACTTGTCTGTGCGTTGAGTTAGCGGCGTTCATCTCGCACGTGATATCATAATCGTACCCTGGTATCTGTATCGTGCATGGTATAACATATCAGGATATCGGTTTGGTGGGATGATTTACCTTGCTGTCCTGAACTCTAAATAGCGTTAGTGTATAGGAATACCCGACGATCCAATGTGAAGGTGCTACCTACTGAGTTATAGGGGTAAAAGACTGATCGATTACCCAGCCCAGGGTAATCCTTATAACACTCTCCCCCCCTCTGAACGGCGGGATCTTTGGGGCGTCAGAACCGTATACGTCTGTACGCTGACCTACTCGCTTCGTTTCATTACCTGGGGAACCAGGGAGATGTGTCCTTTTTTATAGGCACGCGCAAGCGTTTCTGTAAAAGAAACGTTCGAAGTTAGGTTCGAACCCGTGACCTGGACGACGTCAAATGTCAAGGTGCTACCTACTGAGCTATAGGAGTAATCGATCGGTCTTTTACCCCTATAGCTCAGTAGGTAGCACCTTGACATTTGACGTCGTCCAGGTCACGGGTTCGAACCTAACTTCGAACGTTTCTTTTACAGAAACGCTTGCGCGTGCCTATAAAAAAGGACACATCTCCCTGGTTCCCCAGGTAATGAAACGAAGCGAGTAGGTCAGCGTACAGACGTATACGGTTCTGACGCCCCAAAGATCCCGCCGTTCAGAGGGGGGGAGAGTGTTATAAGGATTACCCAGTCGGTCTCTCCCGCTTCTCTCGTAGCTTACACCGCGTGTAGCCACGACTTGTTACAACACCCTGTAAGGGTGCATGCGTTACTCTCAACTTCAATAGTACAATAACCCGTAAGGGTGTACTATGGGAGTTGAGGGTAACGCATGCACCCTTACGGGGCGTTGTACTGTTGAAGTGAGGGTGACGCATGCACCCTTGCCAGTAGATTATAGCCGGTTGAAGCCAGAGGATACTCCTGGCTTCAAAAAGCACCTACTCCCCCCCCCCCCTCCCTTCTCACTCTTCTCACTTGCCCCTTTTGAGCAAGCCTCGCACCAATAAAATAAGAGAACTCCAATAAGAACTAGGCCTGAATTTGACCAAGCACAGACACCTGTGTCACACCTCTTCTGTGGATCATCTTCCCTTGGAACCCTTACTGCTCTCCCACATCACACTTCCGGACAAGGTGATATTACTTTGATATCGAAACAATGTCTTCGTCTCCTGCTGCTGCTCCTAGGGTGTATTTTTCAGGCATATTAAGGAATCTATCCGTACACGATATTAGTTCATATGAAGTAATTCCATTTCCAACATCGTGCGATACAGCAGTACGTACTCGCACGTACAAGTAAATAGTTGTTGTATTATACCAGAGTACATATTACGCACCAACTACATACATTAGTATACGAGCACTCCTTGTTGCCTCTCCCCGCTCCTCAACCTCTTGCGCTGAAAGTTACAACCACCCCTGGGAGACAGGCGCGAAATCTATTATCTTGAGCACAGCAGTCAATTGTTGTATTATTTTTATAAGGATTACCCTGGGCTTGATAATTAATCGGTCTTTTACCCCTATTGCTCAGTAGGTAACACCTTCACATTTGGCGTCGTCGGTAGGACACGGATTCGAATGTCATTTGGAACGTTTCTTTTATTGAAACGCTTGCGCTTGGGTCCCTGAAAACATATCTTCCTAGTTCCCCAGGTATTGAAACGAAGCGGGTAGGTCAGCGTAAGGTCGTACACGGTACCGACGCCCCAAACATCCCGCCGTTCAGAGAGGGGGGGAGAGTGTTATAAGGATTACCCAGGGCTGGGTAGTCGATCGGTCTTTTACCCCTATAGCTTAGTAGGTAACACCTTCACCTTATCCAGTCCGAGGGCAGAAAAATAATTCTGAAAGGAGGGCTTAGCTCTTGTTTTGCCCTGAACCCCTGTTCCGCATACATGCAGGCATTCCAAGCAATGCGTAACCCCTCTCGTGTATTCCTAGCCTTGGACTTGTGTAGCCTCTCAGAGCGGTACCATGACACTAGCCCATCCTGGTCAGTCGTATAAGCAGAAAATAAGGAAGATTGGCGAAGCACCGGTCCCACGAATTAACTGAAAAACATGAATCGAAGGTTCGGTTCTTCGAAACCCGCTCCCACACCTCTACCCTATGCAAGGGTGTGAAGGCTCTTGAAAGTAACGTCTGAAGGGGAAAAGGAAAACTACCCTTAAGGCAGTGTTATGGTACTGCTTTGAATGAGACTAAAAGCCCCATGTAATTACCTGGGTTCAGGTTTTGGGATCGTATTTGTAGTACTTGAGAGGCGTATCTTAGATGGGTTTTCCCAGAGAGGCACGATATTTTTTTCTTACCGTTTTCCTGGGCTTTGAGGAGGTAGTCTTCTACTTTTTGACGTTTTCCGAGTTTTGAGTCTGGGTTTTTCTGCTCGGTATGTTCCTGGTTTGTTTTTATTGGGCTGGGTTGGGGATGGTTTTGCGTATTTTGTCCTGCCTACCCCCCCGCTCAGTGTCGTGGCTGGTCTGGGTAATGGGGCCATTCATTTATGACCCAGGACACGTTTCCGGAGTTGTGGGCTGAGTTTAGGTGGCTTTTGGCGTATTCTGTGTTATTTTTCTTCTCGTCCTACCCACCAGCTGGGGGTGATCTAGATAAAATTGATAACACATACTGGGGAACAGGACCGCCTCGTTTATTGTGCTGACATTCCGCTTTTCCCGTGACTTCTTTCTCGCCCTACCCACGTTGCGGGTGGCATGGCGATGACTTTCCTTGACGATTTATTCCTGCCCTTTAAGGCTAAGCCTTCCTTTTTTTTTCTCATTATTGCCGTACCTTGCCGTTCAGAGGTGTGGGAGTGGGTTTTGAGGAGCCGCACCCTCGACTCATGTTTTAGCTCGTGAAATCGGGGTGTACACGAATTTCCCATAATTCTGCATATAAGGCTTATCAGAGTGGGCTAGTGTTAGGGTACTGCTTTGAAGAGGTGGAAAGCCCGGTAATTACCTGGGCTGAGGTATTGGGATCGTAGTTGAAGTACTTGGAAGGCATATCTTATATGGAAAACCAGGGGTTTTCCCAGCGAGGCACGAGCCTTGCTCTCAGTCTCCACGTGCACGAACGGCATAAAGCTTCTCTTCCTACTACTGTATATCTCTAAGCAATCAACACGTGAGTACCAACGAGTACTGCTCGATAGTCAAATGTGATGTGGAAGAGGGCAAGGGTGCCAAGAGGTGATGGTCTACAGAAGAAGAGTGACCCAGGTGTCTGTGCTTGGCCAAACTCAGACCCAGTTCGTATTGACGTTCTCTTATATTATTCATGTGAGGCTCGTTCGAATGGGCAAGTGAGACGAGTGAGGGAGAAGGGAGGGTGAAACAGATGGTTTTCGAAGCCAGAAGTCTCATCTGATTTCAACCAGCTCGAATCTACTGGCAAGGGAGTATCAACTGACTTCAACCGGCTATAATCTACTGGCAAGGGTACATGCATCGCCCTCAACTTCAATAGTATAACACCCCGTAAAACCTGACGTATGGATATACCACGCGCGTACGTCTCCGTCTTCTCGGCTACTTAGATACTAGCCTGCGTGTCCTTTTAGCCAATACAAATATCTTATTCCAGACGATAAAAGGAGTAAGATCCAACTGGAAGAATAATATCCAACGGCCCCTAGTGATGGTAGGTCTATTTACTACAAACCAAGGTACTTTATCACATTAGCCCACCCTGAATAGTCGTAGATGCAGATCCCACGACGATATAGAGATGTCTACTTAGACCTCAGAAAATCGAAAGAGGGGGGTCGAAGATACTGCTATTCAAAACAAACGACAGCCCAACGAGATCATAGACCAACCCACACCTCGTGAATGAGGCTAACATCGATCGATCTTTTACCCCTATAGCTCAGTAGGTAACACCTTCACACAAACCTGTTCAGGGATACAAAGTGTCTCTATCTTGATCTTAACAGCAGCTTAAGGGGCTAAAAAAAACGCCAGACACCAAAGCTACCGTCGGCACCCTCAGCCAAGTGCGGGGCAGGGGATACATCCTTGACAACGAAAGGACACAAGCCACCGCTAAACCCCCAGAGAGAGGGAAGGGGGAGGGGGGTACTATTTCGTTGTTCACGGGTACCTTGGCAATTTGACCCTTGACCACGCATCCCTTTCCAGACGGAGGGTTGCTACACGCATAGTGACGGCGGAAGAACCCACGCCACACCCTCATATCCCCAGCGAGGGGGAGGGGGGGGCTCGTGGGGGAAAGTATTCAGAAAATGGAAGAACAGATCAAACTGCAATCCTATGCCGCAGCATGAGCGACCACATTACTCGAATCACCCCCGGCGATGAGCGGGGGTGGCGGTATTGACGATGGAGGTGGCCGACTACTTATGATTATGGTGTCTAACAAAGGGCGTGTATCGGCAGAACATGGGTCGGTGGTCGTGAATTCGAATCTCACGTCCACCATGAGAACACTTTTTGAAGAAAGGTGTATTTCCTCATGTCAAGAAACTGATAAAACACTCTTTCTGGATTCCCAGATATTGTGAAGAACTGCGGACTAGGCACGTACGTCCCCATACAAAGACCAAGGACTCCGCTGTTCCGAGGGGGGGGAGAGTGTTACAAGGCGTAGATTGGGTATTCGGCGATAGGTTAACCTTTTACCAGTAGCCCAACGGACTTGAACCTTAACAATGGTTGGAAGATGGACGCTTGGATTTCTGTTAGGCAAGTCCGAGCGCGAGCTTCTCTCAGAAGGAAGATGTTGTTGATGATGTTGAAAAGGCGCTCTCAGGTCCATCAGGAAAAGGGGCAAACGAGAGTGCAAGGATGGGAGTGCCACCATCAGTCGGCGCTCGGCAAGATGAACGCTTTACGGCTAGTACCGGGTTGTTCACTCTCCGACCTACAGCAATGCTCCTTGATGCTTGCACGTGGAGGTCGATACTTCCTAATGGTGAGGTAGCTACTCCGTACTATGATAGTCATCCGACGAAACTTCGTACCTTGCGTCTACATACGAGAACGTGCTGGAATGCGGCGATTACTCGAACAGGAACCGGTTACGCCGCATTTTTAGCTCACCATGCAGTACCACCATTATACTATTACGGGAGACCATAGTAAACAGGACCTATGGTACACACAAAAACCTATATATTTACCTACTTTTACTAACAACATTTCTCCTATTTACTATGGTCCCCCGTAAAATATTATACTACAATATTTATAGCGCGCGAATAGACCGTGCCACTGAGTACTGACTACCAGGTACAGACGACTATGTTACCGATCAGCTACTGGCTACTGTTCATAATAAAATTTATAAAATACTAACACGCACTATTCGACATTGAACGAAATAATCTCTTAACGAACTTACTTTACTTGCGTAAGCAAGCAATTGTGATACTGATTGGAATCCTCTGCAATCTCCGAGACCTGCACAATAATGGACCCAGCCGCAGGGAAAATGCTCTAACGCATACCCCTAGGTAGCACTACTACAGTAGAACAACATATCCAGGCCCGTGTATGAAAGGCGGCAATATGGTTGGAGCCTTGTCACGTGCCCTTCTCGTGGCTTACGTACGCAACCAAATAGTACGCGAGAATAATGCAGCAGCCTTCAGCCCTCAGACGCTAAAATAACCAGGCTTCTTCCATCTGAGACCGACTTTCCAGCTAATGAGTTCGGGCGGAGTACCTCATGGACTGGGCGCGAGGACCACAATAGGGCAATATTGCACCGGTGCAGTAGTGCCGTAGAAGTTAAAACAGACAGCACGGGTAGAAAGCGGGTGCATGACGGGTACGGCGGTGCACGATAGGCGGGAGGCCGGTAGGACGGGTATCATAGATCTCTTTGGCTTTTTTTACTCTGTTTTTTTTTGTAGCGTTCAGTAAACGCTAGGTTGATGATCGCATTGCGGAGGGTTGGGATTCCGCAAGAACCAGAGGCGTATCTATTTTAGGAAACTAGACTCTGAACTTCCATTCTTGCAGCAAAGAGCCTTCCACAGATTATCCCATGCTTTTATAATGGACCCCCCACGCAGCACTAGTGAGGACAGTCGCTACGCTTCAACCTACAAACCTAGCTCCACCGCACTGCAACAAGAACAATACCCCAGCGATCCGGGAGTAGAAATGGAGAAAAAACTACAATGTAGCAGTTTGTTACGTCTCTGCTCCACCCGGTACGACCTGCAAGGTTTACGCTACTATTTATAGACTACAAGACCACAGTAGAATTAAACACAAGCAACAGTTCAGCCAGTTATTCGACCAATAATAGAAGATGTTAGAAGTAGTCTACAACAGTGACTCCCTCCATTTCGCAACAAGCACAGAACCGAACGGTCTCCCAGTGTCCCTGCCTCTCACAGACGCGGTAATAAAGGGGCACTGCCAGCGCTTTTACAGCTGTTAGACTGCCAACACTATTTTAGGGGGACACCACCACTCGTATACACCGATTTCCCGGTTGTTCTCGTCCGCATCGTGGGTCCTCCTGCCATGCATGTTGAAGTCGAAATGGTCGCGGCGTGAATCTTGTTCGAAGATCTGAGGTGTGTCCTGGCGTATGCGCAGGGTTGCAACCTGTTCAGGATGCCGCTGACGTTGATCTTCTGAGTGATGGCGTCGTTCGCTCCAACGCTGATTGCCACCAAGCGCTCCTTCTCCACCGTAGATTATGCGGTCAGTGTCTGCGTCTTAGCCCCGATGTTGATGGACCCTCCGCTCAGGAGAAAGAGGAAGCCCGAGGTTAGCTTGCGGGTGTACACGAAAGCCGTAGATGTCAGCAATAGTTCTCCGTCACCATGTGCGAAGTCCAGAGTTCCTCCGCAGGTTTCCCCGAGGTTATCCTTCCGCTACCGTGAGCTCCATGCTACTGAGTATTGACTAGATAGATAGGCTGGTACATACGCCTACTGCCTGCTACTTAAGGACGACACTATTGCCGATCAGCGACTCGGCAAGTTACTACAGTAGTTACTGCTCCTGTATCAAAGTGCCTGCATCCACTGAGCGTGTGAATCCCCTTGGGCTCGCAGTCGGTCTTGGTGTTGGGGTTGGCTCGTGTGCAGACGCGAGTGATCCGCATTACACGGGGGGCGGCAGGACAAAGCACTTTACAGGCGTTCCAGACAAGTACCACGACGGCAGTTCGACCAGTTTGTCTGAAGTCACTTATTAACAGGGTGGTCCTCGGTAACTTTTCTGTCTTTAATTTACAGCCCACCAGGGCGGTAACGGTATTTTGGCGGTTTACCGCCGTATGTTTGGAGATACCGCCTACCGCCGAAGACAATCGCCGAAAAACGAAAAATCGCCTACCGCCTGAAAAATACCGCCATATTGCATTACCGCCGTATTGGGAAATACCGCCTACCGCCAAAAAACCCCGCCAACTCTAGATACCGCCCAAAAAGTACCGCCGACACTGGATACCGCCCAAAGTACCGGCTTCTTTTATCGTGTTCGTTCTCTGTTCTTTGTTCTTTGTTTCTTGCAGGGTTCTTTGGGTTCTTTGTTCTTTGTTCATGGTTTGGCGATGATTCATTTTTCATTTCTCATTTCGTAGTGCGGAGATGTACTTTTGTTTCCTGGTTTCTTGGTTCTGGTTCCTTTTCGGTAGAACCTATGTGGGGACGTACACGTGCAGTGCTGGAGAAGAGCTGACACGGTTTATGGCGGTAGGCGAGGTTTCGTTTTAGCATGAAAATGCATAGTTAATCGCAGGTTTCCCTGTTGGGTTTGCCTCGATTCTCGCTTGAAACTAGAAATCGCCGTAAAATATTAAAAAACAAACGTGTAGGGCAACCGTCGGAAGGAGGCTTGCCGTTGTTCGGGCTTCAACAACATCGCATATTGCGAGGCACCGAAATATCCGCCAAGTCGTGTATGGTACCACCGAAAAACGAAAATAGCTTCACCGCCGAAAAAATACCGCCGTATTGGATCACCGCCGAATAATTACCACCGTTTTTGGAAATACCGCCCACCGCCAGAGTCGATACCGCCGAAAAAAAAACGAGAAACCGCTTTACCGCCAAAAAATGCCGCCGTATTGCATTACCGCCGAATAATTACCTCCGTTTCTGGAAATCCCGCCTACCGCCAGAGTCGATACCACCAAAAACGAAAAACCGCCTACCGCCGAATGACCAACACCGCCCCGCCTGTGTCTGCCAAACAAATCGTTACCGAGGACCACCCAGCTTAGTAATAGCATGGACATATACTATCAACATCATACGAGCAGAATTTTTGGCCCATAACCACAGGCAAGCATACACGTTAATCACTAACGAAACGTGCAAAAATAAATCACCCCTCAAGACCCCAGGTTTGGTGATGCTTCATTGCCCAGTACGAAAAACATTTTTTTCATTTATTTCTTCTCCCCCATGGATACATCAGGGAAGATTAGCACGAGGCACCGCGCATAACGATAAATACTTCCTGCTGTTGCTGTTGCTCCTGTTCCTGCTGCTGTCCTTGCATGGCTTCATCATGCAGTGCCACCATACGCTTCACATATTGTGAATCCTTAGGATGTATTTCCGTGATTACTTGCGTACAAGACAGCATGAGGCTTCGTGTGGATTGACCGGTGGGCCGGTAACGCCCATTTATATTTATTTTGTTAACGAGATGATTGCGACAAAGCGCTGCTTTTCTTCTAGCAGAGCCAGAATAGCAAACAGGTGCGGACGGTTGTACTACGATGGTGGCACGATAACCAAAGAGTTCCCCAAAACACGCGCAGTGATTGTTACATACGAACGAATAGTACGTGACAATCCTCTACGTGTACTATTTTTTCGAACAGACGCTGAGAAGGAACCGCATTGAGTTGTGATCAAATCCCCGCAGATGATTCCTGTTCATAAGTATGTGTTCGCGTGTTTGCCACCCGACAATGTACAGCGCGAGCTTCAGCGTTGATCACTCATATGCACTCCTTGTTTAGCGTTCATCGATCGCCTGTATTTATACCGTAAGCCCCGATATGCTTGGCAAATCATGTCAGCCAAACATCATACCTGGTATGTATTTACCCGGTATGGCATTATTTACATCATATTTGCCATCCAACGAAGAGCACCATAAGCTTTGGTGTGGATCACTCATCATGAACTACCTGGCACATCGTATGTTGCATCGTACCTCTAAACAGTCACGACTGCATCCTCCGGATACTATAATTATGCCCAAAGGTTGATCGCATGCACGTTATTTAGATAAATATAACAACATCAAAACTACAACAATTGGTTGCTGGCACTTAATTATGCCGTCGACACAAAAAACAATCTGATTTTCAGACGATTCAGTGACTGGTTTCCCTGAGTTTCTCTTTGTTCCTGTAGCTGTTGGTCGTGAGGAGTTGACATCAAAGCTCGTGCTGTAACTTGTCTGATGACCAGCATGAAAATAGTGTTTCAGCCGTGAACTAAATCATTGGACTTCAGCCGTTTTCACTAGCCCTATATTGCTCTTTAATTTAGAGCGGCAGCAGCAGTATAGACACCAATGATGGCGCCGCGAAATTGGAAAAATAACACACAAGAGCTGCCCTTTTCACCTAACTATCATAGGCATCATTCACAACATTACGAAGGCAACAATACGATCACCGCATAACTGCTTGCTGCAGTATACCAGGTACACAATACATGTATGTAGCCTAGTCTATAGATATGTGCATACTTCGCACCAGTCATCACATCAAGTTTTGTGGTTTCCGTGAATATTTGGCGATGATACTCGTACCTCTAACCCACCAAGTCCGGCACTATCGTAGAAGCCTATATCGTCCAAAATGTTGTGACTTGCCTTTCTGCAAATCTCACAATAAGGGCGTCGGCTTGGATGCCTCCTCCCCTCCCCTCTTTCCCCCGCCGCATTCTTCCTCATCTCCTGATCTCCCCCTCGCCCCCCTCCCTCCTCATCTTTCTCCCCCCTCGCCCCCGCCTCCCCCGCTTCCGCTGCCCCCCTCTGCCCCGCCCCCCTCCCCATCCTTCCTTCCCCCCCTCGCTTCCCCCCTCCCTCCCTCTCCCTCCACGCCCCCTCTCCTATTTCCACCGCCATGCATGGCATGAGTACACTCCTCCCATCTTGACGGCAGCTTTACGTTACTACCAGCCTGGGGTTTCCTTTAGGATCTTCCAGAGCGCCTTTATCCCTTCCTTTCGTTTGCTCCGGGACGTCCATCCGGCTCCGAGAAGGGCGCCGTCGACGCCAGCGCTCCTCCTCACTTTTGGAATTTTCATCGTCTACGCGTGTGTGTAGAACGCTCGCTTCGTTTCCTATGTCGTATTGTTGGTGCTACTGTGCTGTACGCCGTGCAGTAATACGTGCTGCGATGTGTGTACCCTTGAACAATGCCACGGTGGGGGTGGTTGCCTTGTAGGGATGGTGCCTTACGAACAATGCGTTACACGGGTGGCGCCTTATTTTCTGCGTTCCTCACGTGATGATCTCAATATCTCATCCGAGACACGACTTTGAGGTTTTTTTTGGCCAGCATTCACATGCCCTAGTCCTACGAGAACATAGTCTAGTAAAAAGTGTCATACTAAACCGGTATACTAATAGTTGCTCACATGAGGAGCACAATCGGTCAGAACATATTGAGCCAGAAAATGCCCCCCCCCCCCCCCTATATTTTGTATAGAGGCTGGGTTGGCGTCGGTCACCAACGACGCGTCGGTCACCAACGACGTTGTGGAACATGCCGCTCATTACGTGAGCTGGACAACCAGGGTACCGTTTTTAATTATACGTAGGTTGGGTTGCCGTCGGTTAGCTACGACATTGTGAAACATGCCGCTCACTACGTGAGCTAGACAACCAGGATACCGTTTTTTTTTTCCGCGGTAGGTTACATCCGGCGATCGAGTTAGATCATTTGTGCGGGGCGGAGAACCTTTACTTCTTACAAGGAAACGATCGTATCACGTAGTGCTTATGGTAAGGCACCCACGAGGCAGTTACATAGCACTCCCGTTGCTGTCTCTGCAAATAGCCACACCGGAAAAAAACATTGAAGCTGTCATCCATATGCAAGTCTGCTTCACAAGCGGTTCTTAGTAGGATGCAGCTCACTCTTATTGTATACCTGATATATATAGGTTGGGTTGGCGTCGGTTGGCGACGACGCAGTAAAGCACGCCGCTCACTGCGTGAGCTAGACAACCAGGGTATCGTTTATTGATTTATTTACTTTTTGGCGGTCACCACAGCTGGCGGTCGAGTTAGATCATTTTTGTGCGGGGAGAACCTTTACTCCGCACAAGGGGGATGATCGTATCACGTAGTGTGTATATGGTAAGGCACCCCCGAGGCAGTTACATAGAAAAAGTCATTGTTGTCTCTGGAAAACCCACACCAGAAAATAAATTAATTCATTGACGTTGTCATCCATATACAAGAAAATCCGCCTCAAAAGCGGTTTTAGTAGGATGCAGCTCACCCTTCATGCGAGTCGCCAAACACATCACGACGCTTCGCGCTTGGTGCAAGAAAAATGTCTACCTTGTCGGTGGAAACCCGACGTGCTCTGTCTCGGCATTGTAGAGATGCGAGGGTCTATGGCCATACGACTACGGCCATGCATGGCAATGAGTACACCCCCCCCCGCCTCCGCTACCATGAGATGATCGAGTCCTTCTTAAACGCCTTAGGACTGCGCCCCACGTTGTGGGAACAAACTTGTAAAATTAGAGTCGGATCATTTTTGCCAACAGCGGTGCACGTATAAGGGTTTTTGATGATTCCGCGTGCACCCACGCCCTATCAATACCTAGCGTGCCCCGGATCATGGCCCCGGATTCGGTGTGCCGACATCATGTGCCACGACTACTCATCACCACCCTCTGCCCCTGTGCAAATAGTGCTGCCGGAATAGAAAGAGAGGTGCGGACTTCGTGCAGCACGCGGTCGCCTTTTCCTCCGTCCTGAGTATCATTTTGACTAACTTTCACAGTAAGTGGGGCGCGTCGTCGCCCTCGTTGCGATGGGTGAGGGGTTTGCTCGCTTGTTTGTTTGCACGTTTGTTTACACCTTGTGTCGTGCGGTTTCGAATAAATGTGTCGTCACGGCCTTCCACTGTGGGGCCACACGTTATCTTCCGCGCTATCTTCTGTCTTCAACACTTCGCACAATATTTTAGTACTGGATCATTTCACGACGATGTTACGTTTAGTTTTCCTGTTTTCTGATGATGCCTCGCAGGGCGATTTTTGCTCTCTCCTTCTTTGCGCGTGCATCTTCTTCGGATCATCTGTGCGGCGGGTGGGTCTCTCCGAATCTTCGGAGCGGACTCATGTTCGCTTGTATTTTAGAGCGTGCTGTGCGGAGGACGGAGGCAACTGTAACATCTTATGGTACCCCCTCTCCCCTGTTGCGGCGATATGTTTCGTGGCATGTGTCCCCTCCTCATACCTGGCAGTTCGCCCAGCAGAATTTGGCGATTCTCTTCTGCGGCCATCCACTACTTGCGGTTTTGAGTATACTTCGCCCTAAAGGGCTTGGTGATTCTCTTCTGCGGCCGTCCATTGCTTGTGATTTGAATTTACGCCCCCTGACCGGGCTTAGTGGTTCTCTTCAGCGGCCATCCATTGCTTGCGATTTGAATCTACCTCCCCTGGCCGGGCTTGGTGGTGCTCATCTGCGGCCATCCACTGCTTGAGATTTGAATCTACCTCGCCCAACAGGGCTTGGTGATTCTCTTCCGCGGTCATTCACTGCTTGGGATTTGAATCTACCTCGCCCAACAGGGCTTGGTAATTCTCTTCTGCGGTCGCTTGCGAGTTGAATCTATCTCGCCGTAAAGTGTTTGGCGATGCTCTTCTGCGGCGATCCATTGCTTGCGATTTGAATTTACCTCCCTTAACTAGGTTTGGTGATTCTCTTTTGTGGCCATCCATTGCTGCATTTCGAATATACCCACTCTAGTAGGGCATGGTATTTCCGCTCTGCGGCCACCAATTGCTTGGGATTTGAATTTTCCTCCCCCGACCGGGCTTGGTGATTCCTTGCTGCTACCACCCATTGCTTGCGATTTGAATATACGCCCTCTAGTAGGGGATGGTATTTCCTTTTTGCGACGGAATCCTTCACTTCTCGTATTTTTCGAGAGAGGCATCGATTCACGAACCACTGCTTTGCGAATAGACCGCGCGTCCTCTCGCAGGGCGCGGTGGTGGTTTTCTGCGGCCATGCAGGTCATCTGTTCTGCACCCTGAATATGTATCGCGTGATGCAGACCTATTCGTGGTGTGTCCCGTATATTTCGAGCACCACATAATTATCTACTGAGCACCCGAAATATTTTTTGCGTGCCACAGGTTCATCCTTTACGAGTCCTGAATGTTTTTCGGACAAAGTAGATCATCTACTGCGCATTTTGGATATCTCTCGCGTATTGTGGGTCCATCCATTCGCCGGTTTTTCTGTGGGTGATGATTCACCACATACACTAAAACGTGTGTTGTTTTTTCTTGCGATGCAGCTTCTTTCATAGCGCGCGGAACAGCGTGTACAACGTTCACCACGGTCATGCTTCCAACTTATGGTCTTCTTCCGACTCGCACATTATTATCTGATGTAGCGGCCAGCACTTCCTTCTCGCGCGGAACTTCGTCGCGGGACAGACGTCGCGCTGAGTCGACAAGAGACCTTACCAGTAAGCCATCTCCTTCCGCAGTAGCGGAGGACTTTCTCCTCGCGCGGAACTTTGTCCCGGGGACAGAAGTCGCGCCGATTCAACAAGAAACCCTACAAGTACGCCATCTCCTTCGGCAACAGCGGAGGACGCCTCTCCCTGCCAGCAACTCCCTTGATCTTTCGGAATTAGATTTTGGCTTCGGATTGGCCCAAGCTGGATCCTATGTTTCGGAGCGCGTTCATCGAAAACGAGACATCCACCCGCTGGCCTGACGGCTAAGACGATCAACGGCTGAAAGAGAGACAAGCCGCCAAGTTTCGGGAGCATCTTCTTTGCGCCGCGGCCCCATCCCGCCACTACGACAATAACCGTCGAAACAACAACGGCTGCAATCCTGCCCAGCCTCACCATGATGCCTCACAACATCAACACGGCAACGCAGCAGGCGCTCAAGGAGGTAGATAGACGGTCAGATCGCTAACGGTGTTCCCAGCCTCAGCAAGGTGCCCCCCCAGCGCCTTCCTCCGGCGCTCAAGCGCCAGTTATGTGCTACGGTTCCGCACCGTACACCAACCCCGACTTCCTGCGCCGACTATCCAACGACGGTATGTTTAAGCTTCCCCGGCGCAGGCGTTGCTCCTTCACCGCGAGAACTAGGCGTGCGTATCTCTCCTGGTCCTCGCGAAGACGGTGACATCACCCCCACCGTATGTTCGTCACCGCGAGCACCGAGCATGCATATGATATCGCTCCTGGTTCACGCGAAGACGGTGGCATCACTGCCACCGTATGCTTGTCAGAGCGAGCGCTAGATATGCGTACCGCTCCTGGTCTCCGGGAAGACGGTGCCATCATTGCCACTATATATTCGTCACCACGAGTACTGGGTATGCGTACGGCTTTTGGTCTTCGCCAAGACAGCGGCATTCCTGCCACCATATGCTCGTCACCGCGACAACCAAGTACTCGTATCGCCCCTGGTCCTCGCGAAGACGGCGGCATCGCTGCCACCATGTGCTCGCCACTGCCGGCACCATGTACGCGGACCGCCCCTGGTCCCCACGAAGACGGCCCCCTTGTTGAGACCGTAGCTTCGACATGTTCTTCACCGCCGGCACCAAATATGCGTGCCGCTCCTGGTCACGGCAAAGATGGTCCTCTGGTTGAGACCGTAGGTTCTGCGTGTTCCTCACCGCCGGCACCAGGTATGCGTACCGCTCCTGGTCACGGCAAAGACGATCCTCTGGTTGAGACCGTACGCTCTACATATTCTTCACCGCCGGCACCAGGTATGGGTACCGCCCCTGGTCCCCACAAAGACGGTCCCCTGGTTGAGACCGTAGGTTCTACATGTTCTTTACCGCTGGCACCAGGTATGCGTACCGCTCCCGGTCCCCACAAAGACGGTCCCCTGGTTGAGACCGTAGGTTTTACATGTTCTTCACCGCCGGTACCAGGTATGCGTACCTCCCCTGGTCCCCGCGAAGACGGTCGCCTGGTTGAGACCGTAGGTTCTACATGTTCCTCATCGCCGGTCCCAGGTATGCGTACCATCCGCCCCCGGTTCCCGCGAAGACGGACGCTCTTCTGCAGCCGTAGACTCTTCACCGCCGGCACTAGGTATGCGTGCCGCCCGCCCGTGGTCCTCGCGCCGCATGGCTGCAGCCGTAGCCTCTCCGCCGTGAGCACCAGGAATGCAAAACACTCTTAGTCCTCGCGTAGACGACACTAGTCGTAACTTTCCGCTTGCGTCTTCCCCGACTTATCTTTTGAGGGACCCGCCACGTCCAGGAGTGACTCCCGGGATGTGAGGGTCGCAGTGAGGTGCGGGTACGGGAACACAGGACCCTTTTGATCGACACGGGCGCTCCACTCGAGGTCCACACGCAAGACCGGTCGAAATCTCCGGCTGCGAACTACTAACGAAGACGGTCGGAGTGTTGCCAGCTCCGACTTTCATCCGGACCAGAGCGTAGCGGGGGATTCTTCTTCGGCCCACGGCGTCTCGCCTGAGGTCGCTGAGCCGGTGGAGAAATAGTGTCCCCCACAGGGCTTAACCGCAGCTACGCCCTTGGCGCCAAAGTGCGCCTCTCCATACCCAGACGAGCCGCGACGAGGTGATCTAAAACAACAAAAACACGCGTGCCGCCCGGGCAGTGCTGACAACACTAATGTATGTGGACGCACATAAAATTTTCCCCGCCTATATGGCGGACGTCTCCCCCCCTCAGCCAGGGTGGGCCGGTCCGGAGCTCCCTGCCCTAGCTCGGGAGCTGCAGACAAAAGAATAAGCCTCCTGCGTCAGCCCCGATGAGGGCCCGGTGAGGCTAGAAGCAGGCTGGGACCACTCTCCCAGGTAGAGAGAGACCGCCAACTGTTTTTCAGGGGACGTGTATGACCCTTACCCCACCTTTGCTCACTCGACGATGGATACCGCCGCGTTCGATGCTACCCAAGAGTACTGCTTTTCCGGGGACGTGTATGACACACCCCACGTCTTTGCTCACGCGACGAACGAGAAAGCTGCGTTCGATGCTATCCAAGAGTACTGTACGCACGACGTCGTGTTTGTCTGACACCCCCCCCTCTTGCTCTTCGCAATGGGCGCCTTCCCGTTTTACGGTTGAAGGCATCTCTTGTTCCTGCGGCGAACAATTCTTCGCTGCGGAAAAGAGCCGCCTCTTCAGGGATCACCAGACTCTACAACACATCATGCGCGTGTCCGACCCTCGCCTGCACAAGCCATATGGACGAGAAGTCCGTATCTACGATATCGACGTGTTGGAACGCGAGCGAGAAAATATCGCGTTTGTCGGCTCTTACGCCAAGTTCGCTCAACACCCAGCCATGCGAATATATCTCTTAGACACAGGCGACAGGCTTCTCGCGGAAGCTAGGCCTTACGACCTCCTATGCGGCATCGGATACAGGGCTGACGATATTTCTGCACGCCAGCCGCCCCTGAGGCAAGGCTTTAATTTGCTGGCAAGGCTGTACAAACCGTGAGACGTCTCTTCCGCGACCGTGCGCCGTCACCGACGCGCCACCAACTCTGGTCTCCTCAGGGTGCCTCGCCCTCTGGTAGAGACTGCATCTTCGAAATCGACTCTTCTACGCGACAGCAACTGTGTCCAAGTGACACGTCAGCAGTCGCCTCCTTGTCGGGATATCCCGACTCTCCTCCAAGCGTGCCATCGGACCACGGCGGCGATTTTCTCGCAGTAATGCCCACCGCCCACTCCGGTCAGCACCCCCGCTTGCGCGCCGAGCAAGGGTCCTGTCTTGTTGCTGGTGTAGTAACCATGGACGATTGTTTCTTCACCATCAACCAAGCACACGTTTGGGCGGGCTTCCGCTCTCCCCACACGAGTTCCGCGATTTTCGCCAACACGGGCCCCGAATGAGGATTGACGACCTCGATGCTCCATCTGGAGAATTCGTTGCCCGTGCTCCCCTTTACGTCACTTCGCGAGGTCCCAACTAGGCTCTTCCTGCCAACACATGTGCCAGTGATTCTCTCGCAGCTTTTGTGTTTGCAGTCCCTGTTGCACCTCTGCCAGCTTCAACTGAAGGCACGGACCTCGGCCAACGCGCCACTTCCTCCGAGCCTTCCCCACCATCGACCGACGGCAACGCACCGAACTCCAGCTCGGTAACGGTCCCCGTCTCCTCCACGGCCACCCTTGACAAAACAGCGTCGGAAACGCTCTCTCCTGCCCCCCCTGCCCATCACGACTTAGACAAGCACCCAACGGTTTCTGGTCCTCAGGAGCCCTCTGCTGTGTCTCATTGAGCCTCGCGTGTCGCCCAGAACAACCGTGACCAAGTCCCGGTTGTGCCCGCGGTTCCGCCTCTGCTACCTCCATCTTCACAGATGGCTCTGCCATCCCTTCCCCCGTCAGGGCTCATTTCATCTCGGACCCGCCGTCGCCAAGCTGCCGGTGCTGGCCCACTACGGCCACCGTGGACTATGGTTTCGCTCGTTTGCATCTTACTCCACTGTCCCACGACCAGCCCCCACGGCGCGCAAGCCGCGCCCGCCTCGGACCACCTCGGACCATCTCGCCTTCAGAGGTTTCTCCCAGGCCCTCCATCGACCCTTTTCCGACTGTGCCGATTCAACCCGCCATCGATGCGACCACACCTACCCCGCCCTTGCTTGGTGCACTCCCTCCTGATGTTCCTCGACGTGCCAGCACTTCAGCCACTCTCCCCGAGATGCCGTCACCGGTAGAAATCGAGTCCATCGAGTCTGTGGAGAGATAGTCGCACTCCGAATGGGCACATGGACAACGCGCTGAACTGGTCTGTGACGCCGCCATTCCGTATCTTCTTCTTGGCAGTCTCTCGGTCCTCCCCGACGATTTCTTCCTTCACCTGGGGCCTCACAAACGCCCCCTGTTGTCCGAAGTGCGCCTTTATCCGAATAAAGGACGCCTTTACACGGACCACGACAGCATCCTCTTGCTCGCGCGGAAGCTACCGCTCCCCTCTCCGGCTTGTCCCGACAAGCCTGGCGGATATGCCGCCCGCCTCTCGGACGACGAACTTACGCGAATCTACGTACCGATGCTCATGCGTCAGTGGATTATGCAAGCGTGTCATGCTAACGCCTCCTGCCATCTCGGCGTCGCTCGTACGCTCTCTATGCTCGTACACTTTTATTGGTGGATTGGCGTGAGCATTTGCACGCGGTGGTGGCTTCATCGATGTCTACAATGGCGAACGAGAAAGTTCTTCCAGACAAACAGTATGCTAGACGGTACGTTGCCCACTGCAAATCTTGCACCAAACCGCACGACACAACCGACCTCCTCCGATACCTTCCCGTTGGACTAACGCAATATGTCCTCCAGAACGACAACACCAAATCCCCCCTCTTCCACGTCACCGCCGACGACGTTTCCGTGCCTGTCGAGCGTTTGGAGGTTGACAAGAGTTCCAGCCATCGGTCCGTGGTCCGTACGAGGCCGGGGCGGAGAGTCATCGCCGTTCTATACGGAACACACTGGAAAGGCCTCCTGCGCCCGTCTTGGGAACGTGAATCGGACCTCCTTCGCTCTCGACAACACATCCTCAACTACTGGATCGGCGCGCACCTCCCCCCTCTGTAACTTCGGGAGGCGAACGGGGGGTACTGTCTGTCCGTATGCGCGTGGGTACCGCCCAACGCGAGCTCTCGCCCGCGACAAGGGCGCCCGTTTTTCTGCCTCCTGGATACAGCTACGTCGACCAGCAAACGTGGACTACGTCGACCAGCAAACGTGGACTCGCCGGTTCAGTGGCACCGCCGTGTATATCGGCGCCTACTTTTGGTACAAGGGTCAAGATCACCTTTGGCGACTCCGAAATTGTTCCTCGCACATTTCAACTTATGGACAGTACGTACTTCGCTTCTTGGACGACTCCGGACCGGTCAAGCTAGCGCTATCTTCCGCTCGGAATACTACGGTTGCTGGAGCCGTTCGCGGCTCGTGGCGTCTGCAAGTGCACCAAGGAAGTCCCCTCCTCATGCGTGGTACCGCGCGCAACAACGACGAGTGCCGGGGAGTTGAATTAGCTGGCTCCGCCGACTTGAACACGTCTCCGTAGCCACTCCTAGTTTTCGCATGCGTCTCTTCTGTAGTCACCGAGGCTGGGGTTGGTATTGTGTCCCTTTTTTAGTGGCTCTGTTGATTTGGTATGCTGTAGGTGTACCGTTTATTTGACTGTTCAAGAATTCTCCAGTCGTTTCTCTGCTTTCACGCCAACCAGCTACTGAGTCTCCTGGGGTTGGTATTGTGTCCCTTTCTTAGTGGCTCTGTTGATTTGTTATGCTGTAGGTGTACTTGTTATTTGACTATTCAAGAATTCTCCAGTCGTCTCTCTGCTTTCACGCCAAGCAGCTACTGAGTCTCCTGCGTTTCCTCTTTACGGTTTTCGCCCCCTCTTCGAGAGCGACGGAAGCGTTCGTTGGCTTCGTGTTCCCTTCCTGCGACCTGTCTCGATCTTTTAGGACCAGCGTGGCCAGTCTTATCAAAAAAAAATTCTTGTGTCCTTTGGCATTTCTCTGGTTTTCCAGAGGCCATGTTTGTGAGCCTTTTTAGACGCATTAAAGGTTGCCCTAGGTTGGGTCTGACCACGGTAGCCGTTCCTGCGTTCCCTCTCCGCTTTCTTAGTATCCCCTAGCAGGCCGAGGTGATAGATTTCGTTCTTCAGCGACACTTTGCATTCCGCCCTCTCCCGCGCGATATTGCTTAGCCCGTGACGATGTCTGCTCTTTGTATGTTTTGCGTTTTAGTGCCCCCAGTGTCGGCGAAATCTCACACGCGTCCGTTCCGCTCTCTTTCTGTGAGATCGGGCTTTGACTGTCATTGGGTTTCTCATGGCGTGATTCCCTCAATTCCGACTCTGTTCTCACTCTTCGAGTGAGCTGCACCGCGCCACTACGTGTTCCGTTACGTTACCCCTCCTTTCGGTTTCCGTTTTTTTAATATCTTCGAAGTGCCCTGTGCCTTCGCAGTGGGCAGGGTAATTGACAATATGTTTCTCCTCGTGTTTTGCTCTCAGGTACTTTCAGCTAACCAATGGTGCGATGCCTGACTAGCCTTAGCCTAAGTCGCTCCTGGTTGCGTGAGCGACAGCGCTTCCTCGAGGTTTGTTCTTCGATTCGGCGTCCGGGTAATTGTAGCTCGTTTAGCCTACTTTTTCGTACCTGTATCTTTGGATTTGTTGTCGTCTGATTCGCTGTGTACACGTGTAATCGGCTTCTGCTTTGCAATTTAGAGATGTGGGGGTGGGTTGTGAAGCGCCGCATCTTCGATTCATTCTCCAAATTCTCTGGATGAGTTGGGTTCCTACCTGAGTATATACGAATCTGCATAATATACGGCGATTCAGGATGGGCTAGTGTGATGGCGTCTCCTCTCTCCTTTTGCGTCGTTACGATTTAGCAAGTGTCCCCTCATCATACCTGGCACGCATTATCGCTTGCCTGGCTGATGAATGCCTCGCTCCTTCGTTTAGAAGACATTCGGCGAGCACACAAGCAACTACAAGCCAGTATAGAACTATAACCTTCAAGCACTTTGTGTGAGTGTTCAGAGCAGAGCCAGAAGCACTGCCTGCATAGCAGTAGTCGGTCCCTAAATCCATACTGCCTTCTGTCTAAACTGCTTTTAAACTTCACAAACACCACCAGGTACCAGGTACCCGGTATATATTGTTAGAGATTGGTATTCCGTGAGATATTTGTCGATGATCAGTAGCAGTTGCCTTTTCAGGGTTGTTACGTGTTGATGAGCATATCGAACGGCGTAAATTGTACCGTATGATTTGTACATTTTTGGTGTTGCATTTCGGTTGGACCGCACGCCTGGGGTTCTGATATCTCTGGGCGATCCTCGATCGTCCACGCTCGTTTTGTTTCTCTCACGATACTCGCTTTCTCGTGGTATTAATAGCTATGCGTGGGCCGGAGAGCGCCTGTTAAACCTATCTGGTGGGACGTAATGTACGAATCTGGTCGGTCATGCACGAGACCGATGCAGCATCACTACGGATCAGCCTAACAGCTGTCCGCGCCGCCTCTGCCTGATATCGATATCCATTGGTCGTAAAACAGCCAAAATACAACAGGTTATGAGCCTCGTAGCAGTGTGGCGCATGCACAGCAGTAGACAGAATGAGCGGACATCGAGCCTTCATCATCGTACGAGCCGAAGACTATCGAATACCGCCAGATCAGCGTGCATCGAACCTTTACCATCCTACGAGCCGAAGACCATCGAATACCGCCCGGTTCGTACATCGAGCCTATGCCATCACGCGAGCCGGAGACCATCCAGCATCGAATTGAATACCCGGTATTTGACAATTTTGCAGGCGTCGACTCCGCCATCGTAAGAGCCGGAGATCATTGAGTACTGCATAGACTGACTTCTGCAGAGTATCTCCTTGCAGGTTTTGCAGACGTCGAGCCTTCGTCATCACACGAGCCAGAGACCATCGAGTACTGCATCAGATTGCTGCTGCTACTGCAGATTTTTGGTACATACGTATATTTCCTAGGTCCAGCAAACTGTTGTTGTACAGTTTCGCTCAGCAGATCTCGAACTTCTGCCATCTCAAGAGCCAAAATACCATCGACTACTACACCACATCACTGCTGCTGTAGATCACAAACATTTTGCTGTTCTACAATTCATTCTGTCAGACATCGAGCCTCTGCCATCACAAGAGTCGGAGACCATCGAACACTGGATTAGGATCCTTTTGGGTGGACATCGAGCCTTTGCCATCGCAAGAGTCGGAGACCATCGAACACCGCACCAAAGAAAAGGATTTTAAAGAAAGTCATGGAGGATTCCAAACACATCGCGTCTCGGATGAAGGGCCTCAAATCATTCGACGGTAGAGATTCGTACCGCGAATGGGCCTCAGACACGCTCATCATGGTATCATTGACGCATTGAGAAGTCTACCAAGTTATGGAGGGGGCGTTGAGACCCAGTGCATTAGCTGCGGCATCTACCGCGACACCACCCCTTCCCGTGTTCAGCGTGGTGGACACGGATCCAGCAGGTCAGATCCGGCGCTGGGAGAATGCTTGCCAAAATATGTACAGCATCCTTCACATAATGACGGCTGGTTCGGCCAAGCTCTTAGTGCAGGCGTACAAGGGGGAAGCTGGAGGTCCCGGCAACGACCAAGCAGCATGGCAAGCTCTGAAGGACAAGTACGCCTGCTGCACGAAGGAAACGCGTCGAGAAAGTTACGAAGCGCTCGTCAACTCGAGCATGGAGCAGGGGCAAGACCCCGACGATTTTGTTATTTTACTGGATCAACAACGCGCTCGCCTCGCGGAAAACGGAGAGGTCATCTCAGACGAACGGTTTGAGGACAGAATACTGCGGGGCATAACCAGTGACTACGACTATATCCGCAACACCAGCTACCGCGACCCGAACTTT
Organism: Macrocystis pyrifera; assembly: GCA_031763025.1. NCBI lineage: Eukaryota > Phaeophyceae > Laminariales > Laminariaceae > Macrocystis > Macrocystis pyrifera. The sequence goes on along the minus strand of JASSKH010000007.1, from coordinate 12,678,333 downwards.
GGCCTGAAGGACATATAATCGATAATGCGTGTATATCGATGATCTATCCCCACGCCAAAGGTTGCAGGACGTGGGGCTGCCATGTCAGCCAACCACACCTCCTACGACAAACAGAAAATTCGGTGGTTCAACTGCTCCAAACGCGGATACCTAAATTCTGAGTGCACTCAACCCAAACAAGAGTCGTCGGCACCTGCTGCAGCGGGTAATGACTGAACCAAGTGGTGCTCAAAGCACCCCTCAACAACACACGGTGACGCCGAATGCAGAGCGCAGCGAAACGACCAAGACGGCGCCATTGCGAGCTTTGCAACACGGGGTACAAAGTCACCACCCGCACCTACCGTGCCGCCTGAGGTGGAGCTTAGCGGATTCTCGTTTATGACGAGCACTCGACCGAACAAGGCACTGCAGGCCAACTCCATGCTTCTACTCGTCGACAGCGGCTGTTCGGAGCACTACTTTCACGGCACCATTATCCCGGGGTTGGAGAATCATATGCTTAACGTTGAGGTGCTGGAAACTCCCCGCAAGATCTCCACGGGCGGCAACCACATCATATTGAGCACGAGGACGGGTACATTACCGGGCACCGTCGTCGACAAGGACGGGAGGCGGCACAGCGTGAAGATCCCCGGCGTTATCGTGTCAGGTATGGGACACCACCTTTTCTCGCCAAATAAAGCAGTAGAGAAAGGAATGCTTGCCATAATCGACTCCGACCTGCCGCGCCTGCAACAGGGCGGACTGGCATTGCCTTTACAACAGTGTTGCGAAGACTCTGGTCTCTACTCCTTCGAGTTGATGCTGGCGTCAGCGGGCAAAGCGATGGCTATGTCTGCACCACTGGAGTCTAACCTTTAGCATAGGCAAATGGGCCACCTAAACTCACAGAGTTTACAAATCTTGAACAGCACGGCCGATAACGGCATGGAGTACTGCGGCACGTTCTCCCCCTGTGACATCTGCTCGGTAGAGAAGAGTAAACAACGCAACCACCCGAAGCGGGCTGACCACGGCGTCGAAGCGCCGCTCACGCTGGTATTTACGGACCTTATGGACCCCATCTCGCCGCCGACAATCGGAGGGCATAAGGATGTCAGCAAATTCAGTGACGAGTTCACAAAGTGGAAAGAGGTTTACCTGATTGCCTCGTAATCTGAAGTTGTGGAGACGCTTAGGCTGTTCGTACAGTCGTTTGCGATCCTTCGCGTCCAACGCCTCCGCAGCAACCGAGGAACAGAGCATAAAGCCGGATACTTAAAAACAAATGCCTCGACGCTGGTGTCCGTCAAGAATTCACGTCGACCGATACACCTCAATAGAACGGGGTTTCAGAGCGCGATGGCCGGCCGCTGACCGAGATGGCCCTGTGTTTACTCTCGGACGGCGGATTTCCGAAATCCCTCTCGGGGGAAATGTTCTTCACAACGGCGTTCCTTGCCAACAGGGCACCGCACAAGGCATTGAACAATGAGAACCCCTACAAGCGCATGCAGGGAAAGGGCGAAAACCTGAGGATGTTGCGAGCAATCGGCGCTCGAGCTTTCGTGTATATGGAGACCTACACCCAAAAAATGGCCGCCAAGGCTTGGGAGAGTAAACTTTGCGGTTACAGCACGGATAGTCGAGCTTACGGTGTATACAACCCGACGACGAAAAAGGGTAACGGAGAGTAGAAACGTTACGCGTATCGAGACCCCTCCACATAGCATCTACAGGATATTTATGACTACACGTCTTCGCTCAAGCACCACCATCGACAACACCGACAGCAACTCGGAGAGGAAAGAGCTTCTGCAGCGACTGAGCGAGATCTCAAACGACGGTGCCATCGGCACTAGCGGCAAACACGATCCAAAACCTGCAGGAGGCAGCGAACAATCGAGACCTTCAACGCGCAGCGCACTGCGGGAAGTGCCGCCAACCAGTCCAACGCACCGAAGCGCATGAGCACGAGGGCTAGTTCTGGTGGAGACATCGCTCTTGTGGATACCGGCGCCTTTAACGACAAACAGTTAAACGAAGCGAGGCGACTAGGGTTATTTGCTAACACCGTGAGCCCGGACTGTCTCCATTCGCAAGATATTATTTCTTTCGTCGACCACACACCTATTACCGGAAATCTTATTCAGCAAGGCCTACCTGATGAGGATGAGGCAATTGTCATCCCAAATACGTACAAGGAAGCAATGGACATACCTAAAGCGAAGGAATGGTGCAAAGCGATGGACAAGGAACTTGCAAGCCTCAAGCAACACAGTGTCCACGACCTCGTCTCCATCACATCGGTTCCACCGGGCCATAAGGCCATCGGTTCAAGATGAGTCTTCAAACCGAAGGCGGATGGAACCTTCAAGACCAAACTAATGGCCCAAGGCTGGGGAAAAGTGCCAGGCGTGGATTGTGGCGGCACCTTTGCGCCGGTATGTCGAATTGGGAGTACTCGTATAGTCATGGCAATCGCAGCCGAACACAATATGGACATCTTGCAATTAGACGTTCAAACCGCATACCTCCAGAGTCCCGTGGTGAGGATGATGATGATGAGCTTGAAGGGATCAAGCTCTACCAAGCCATCGTTGCTTCTTTGATGTACCTAGGAACATGAGTCGCTTCGACATCATATTTGCCGTCAGGCAGTTGACACGAGCCATGAGCAAGCCGGCCAAGATTCACATGACAGCGAGTCATCTGCTGAGGTACCTCACGGGAAGTCCAGGTTTGAGCATTGAGTACACAACCGGGAACTTCCTACTGAAGGGGTACTGTAACGCCAGCTGGGGGGCTAATCCAGACAACCGCAGATCCACTATTAATGGCGGTTATCCTTTCTTTCTGTCCGGAGAACTTGCAAGCTTCAAGTCGACGCTTCAAAAACTGACGGCACAAGGAGGGTATCTATATCATGAACATGCTATCGTAGCTCGGATTCGAGAAATAGGTTAATAGCGTTCCACTTTTCGGAGGCAACACTGGCGCCCTTCACGTCGTCGGCAATTCTACCTGCGAGGACCAAACACATCGCTCTCAGATTTTGTTTTGAAGGAATTGAAGGAATTGGATAGGGCCATACTACACCATCGAGGGGGCGTGTTAGAAATTGGTATTCCGTGAGCTGTTTATCAATGATCAGTAGCAATTGCCTTTCAGGGTCGCTATCTAATCGATGAATATATCGAGTGGCGTAAATTGTACCGCATGATTTGTATATGTTTGGCGTTACATTTCGGCTGGACCGCACACCTGGGATTCTGATATCTCTGGACGATCCTCGATCGTCCACTCTCGTTTATTTTCTCTCACGGTACTCGCGTACTCGTGGTTTTAATATCTATGCGTGGGCCGGAGAGCGCCTGTTAAACCTGCCTGCTAGCACGTCTTGTGCGAATCTGGCCGGTCATACATGAGGTGCAGCATCATTAGGGATCAGCCTAACAGCTGTCCGCGCCGCATCTGCCTGAGATCGATATCCTCCATCGGTCGTAAAACAGCCGAAATACAACATATATATGTTAGACATCATGCCGTTAGAATATGCCTGGTATATGATAATACCAGGTATACATCATATATCTCGCTTTGCTCCTACTACTGTATACAGAACACCCTCCTGCACATATAATGATACCACATAATAATTATCTCCGTCCTTAGGAAGTAGATGCACAGATGTGCCCGTGTGGCAAAGCAATAGAGAGTAGAACTCGCATAGTGGGAGAATGTGAAATGTACAAGGAGGAACGGGATGTGTTGGAAGAGGAGATGAGGGAAATAGACATTTGCGACATGGAGGAGCTTGATATAGTGAACAGCAGCGGGAAAACGATCGCTATCCTAGGAGATAGATGGTGGCCACAGGCGGTCAGACAGGAAGGGGATAGGATTAGCAAAAGTTTCTATTTAATATATGGAAACAACGTAATTAATGAGCGCCCAATTGTTGGAGGTGTCTCTATTAGGAGTAGGAACTTTGCTCCGTCTCGAAAGGGATGCGTGGTCAATGGTCAAATGACTAAGGCAAGCAACAAATGAGTACGCCCCCCCCCCCCCCGCTCCTGCCAATAAAGTTTTCATACGGTTGGTAGCCGCGCTGTGTTGCTTCTCTGCCGCCAAAAATGTTGTAGTAGGCTGTAAAAAAAGCACCAGTACGTATGTATGTGCCATTGATACATACCCTGGTACATTGGTATATCCTGTGACATACCAGGTATGTATATACAACGGGTACAGAGATGATCATACCAATGACCTGGGGATGGAACGTTGATGAGGAATAGGATATTGTTAAGATATTGTCTTGTATGAGATTGAAAGCCCGGTAACTACCTGGGTTCAGTCACTAGGAACGTATTTGTAGTACTTGGAAGGCGTATCTTAGATGGAAAAGCAGGGGTTTTCCAGGGGAGCACGAGCTTGGTCTCAGTCTCCGCGTGCACGAAAGGAATAAAACTGCTCTTCTTCTACAGCTAAGCAAACAACACATGTGAGTACAATGTTTACCAACTTAAAAGGCAGACCTGTCCAGGGATACAAAGTGTCCCGCAACCCTTGATCTTAACAAGTGGCGTCGTCGGCAGGACTCGTCTTCCTGGGCCTTGGGTGATGATTTTTTGTCTGCCCGATATGTTTCTGGCGTGTGTGTGTTTTTTTTTTTTTGGACTGGGTTTGGGGATGTGTTTTTGCGTATTCTGTCCTGCCTACCCCCCCCCGCTCAGTGTAGGTTCTGGTCTGGGCACTCGGCCGCTCAATTGCGGCCCAGGACGCGCTTTCAGAGTTGTGGACTGGGTTTAGGTGGTTCTTGTCTTCCGTGTTATTTTTCTTTCGTTCCCGTACGCACTTTTCGCTTTTCCGTGCATCTTCCTCGCCCCCCCCCCGTGCGGGCGGTATGGCGATGGCTTTCATCGACGATTTCTTCCTGCTACTTAAGGCTAGGTCTTCCCTTTATTTTTTTTTACGTACTTTGCCGGCTTCGTTGCCTCGCCGTTCAGAGGTGTGGCAGTGGGTTTTGAGGAGCCGCATCTTCGACTCATGTTCTAGTTCGTGGAATCGGGGTTTCCACGAATTTCCCATAATTCTGCATATACGGCTCATCAGAGTGGGCTAGTGTTAAGATATTGTCTTGTATGAGATTGAAAGCCCGGTAACTACCTGGGTTCAGTCACTAGGAACGCATTTGTAGTACTTGGAAGGCGTATCTTAGATGGAAAACCAGGGGTTTTCCAGAGGAGCACGAGCTTGGTCTCAGCCTCCGCTTGCACGAAAGGAATAAAACTGCTCTTCTTCTATAGCTAAGCAAACGACACATGTGAGTACAATGTTTACCGACTTAAAAGGCAGACCTGTCCAGGGATACAAAGTGTCCCGCAACCCTGGATCTTAACAATATAATATACCAGTAGCTAAAATGAAATGATGTGGGGAATGGAAATTGAGAAACGACTGGCAGAGAAGCGTATGAGGGATAATACTATTCCGGGGGTCCATAGTTAATAGGACCTATGGTATACATAAAAACCTATATATTTACCTATTTTTACTAACAAAATTTGCATTAACTATGGACCCCCGTAATACTACTGATTTGCAGAAGGATGTTCGGTTTATATACAACAAGTAGGAAATGCATCTACGCTATATATTGTCGGAAGGCAAGCATAATAATAGTAATCATGCTAATATTAATAGGTCCACCACCAGGAGAGTACAGAGTACCCGGTAGTATAGGGCTATATTATACCCGGTACATTCATTGTCAAGTATTAATATTAATAGTAGTGCTTCATACGGTGGCTTGGTGTGGTATAGCTATGAATATTACTATTAATAGGTGGTCCGCGAGCCTATTCTATCAAGATCAATTTTTCAAATTAGTGGGTTCGAGTCTCACCGAGTGCATGCTCGTAGGAACTTCTTTTCTTGCGTAAAAAATTGATTACAGCGGAAAGCGCGCGAGCGCGATGACAATCGACGAGCAATGGGAAACTAATGCTGAACCCTAGGCGCGACAAAAAATAAAGGCACGTACCGGGGGGAAGAAGGGACGACACCTACCTGTGTCCACGACGTGACGGCTAGTAAAAGTCCAGAAGATCGCTGAGGGTAAAACCTCCTACCAGGTACGAGTTTTATTAGGCTGGAAAAAAAAGTGGAAAAAAAAAGAACGACGACGTACCACCCGAGGTAGGCCAGAAAAAAATGTTACCGCGCAACCGCCACATGCCAGAGTACGAGATACGGACACGAGAATGAGACGGGGGGCAATCTATCAGGGCGTGGCGGGGACGCGAAACGTGCATATATATGTGAGGTCGTGGTTGGATGTTGGATGGCCAAACGAAGCGAATATGAACTACTATTAATACCAGGTATACCAGTGTACTATATACATACTGACTGACACGAGTATTTGACATCATCGTACATCATGATGACATGATCATAAAATCACAAACCAAGCCATCGTGAAAATGGAAAATCCACACTCTGTCGTATCAAAATATTCGTGACCTTTTTGATTCATAATAATACCTGGTACAAAAAAAATGGCCTTTACTTTTGGGGACGAGTGGCAATCAAGTTTTATTTTTCGATTTTTGAACCGCCGGTCACCAGTTCTACGATCTGGTCATCTCACATCATCACAACACATGTGAGCATGTGCACCACACTGACTCGGACTACTTCTTTCTGTATCGAACCGAGCTCAACGTTCCTTTTGCAACAATTGGACATCTCAGGGTTGTTGCCGTGCGTGATCAGTTTGGCCCATTGGGTCGTGAGGGTGTAAAACACATGCCCAGCTGGGGTCATTGCGTGATCGGGTATCCCTGCGTGTGTGTTGTAGCTTCGTGTATCAGGTTATAGTCGAATATCACACGGATAGATCAGAAGAGCGGGGGAAATACGAGGCAAAATAGTGTGTAGTTTCCGAGGCGTGCCCAAAACCGGGGACAGGGTTTCAGTTGAGACGACGCGGCCAAACTCACTCATCTCGAGACGCGGCCAAATACAAAGCCTTTCCCCCCACAGGAACGAACGACGAACATCCAGGTGTCGAAGGTGCTCGAGACGCTGCGTGTTTCAACCAGCCAAGGAGTGGACCGAGCGCACACAGGAGTCGCACTGACCTTTATCTCTGGATCCGTCTCGCCTCTTTCCCCCCTCATTTTCGCCCTCTGGTTCGCTCGTTGCGCCTCCGGGGGTCAGTAAAAAATCGCGGGGTGGTCTTGGGACTTGGACAGAAAGGACACATTTTTTGGAGCGGCCCAACCGGATTAAAGCGGATCCAGCATCCAGCGGCGCTCGCTCGCCGGACGTCCCTCGGCTCGAGCATGTCTCAGCAGCAGCCTGCGACCCCGGTACCACCGACTCCTGCCGCGGCCCCTCCGATATTGTTCATAGGTTCCTCCAACGGGCCACTGCCGTCGTCGCAACCCATAACAACCACCTCCTCCGCAGCAGTAGCCCCTTCCCCAAGCCCCGCTCCTCCCGGGGGGCCTGCTGCTCTTCCAGCGCCTTCTCCCGCACCCGCCGCCACCGGCGTCGCCGCGGCCGCAGCTGCGTCCGTCCCCCGCCCAACGGCCTGGCCACCCAGTACGGCATGGTTATGTGGCCGTCCCTCCCAGGTATGCAGCAGGCGGCCGTAGGCGTGGCTCCACCGTCGGCCGCGGCCATGTCCGGCGTTGCTGCTATGGGAAGAGGGGGTGTGGGTGTGGACGTGACTGGAGGACGCGGCGGAATTTTGACGGCTGTCGGGGCGCCGCCCATGATGCCTGCTGGCGGCGTGACCTCGCCCCCGTCCCCCAGAGTGGACGGTGACTGGGGTGGGGGTGGGTCGGCGTCGAAGGTTCGGCGCCCCAAGCCGCGAGCCAGTGGTGGAGGCAAAAAGGAGGAACCGAAGGTGAGGACGGGTTGATCAGGAAGCGGATGCGCGCGATCGAACTCGTGCAAACAACTGCTGCTGCTGTCTCTTCTTACATTTTTAGAGTACTCCTTGCTGTGTCGTACTGGTATTATATACTGCTGCAATTGTTCAAAGTAAAGCTGTACGTACGTAGAATATTATGCCTTGTTTTTCATGTCTTTTTTTTTCGTTGATTTGTATTGATTTTTTGTGTGCGTTTGTTTTTCGCGCATTGTTTTTTTCGTCGTCTTTTTGTGTTCCATCTCCTGCTTTTGCTTGCTGGTTGGTGAGTACCAGGTTTTCATACGCTTGTTTGTTGTTCAGCCAGCGAATTGCACGTTATACTCCTCCCTGCTCCGCGATCGTTCAACATCAAGCGAACCAATACACCACCCAACCACCGCCTCCAGCACTACCTCCAATACACATGGAGCCTGGTGTAATCAAATTTACTGCCATTATTATCGTTCCAGACGGGAACCTTTTGTGCTCGGTATACACTTTACACGTGGCGGCGGCTCCCCTGTGTACTGCTGTATCCGCTTCCACTTCCGAAATGAATTTCGATCCCCCCGCACGGCGCCAGCGTTGAAAGTTGAAAGCTCGCGGTCTGATACACGGGGCTGCTGGGCCAGAGGCAGCGTCAGAGAGCATCCGCATCCATCCCGGTTCCTCGCGACAGCGGGCCCACAATTTTTTTTTTGCCTCCAGCGGAAAAATACTCAACACAAGTTTGTAGAAAACAGAGTTATCGTACGAGTACGCACCTGGTACGTACGAGTGCGTGTTGTGTGTATATTGTACTCATACATACCACAAGTCCAACCCTATGTATGACTTACGATGCACGACAGCCTTTTAATTGCATGTACGTATTATGCCAGGTTATGTATATGTACATAAACGCCGTTTATGGATTACCTGGTACATACGTACATACCGCGTACTATACTACAGTAGGTAGATAACACGCATGATAAGACACACCCCCTTAGACGAAATTCGAGCCTGACTTTCTCGACTATGGGAAACGTGCAAACGCCTATTGCGGGGGGCCATAGTAAGTAGGACCAAATATTGTTAGTAAAAATTAGTAAATATATAGGGGTTTGTGTTTGCTGTAGGTCCTATTTACTAGGTTCCCCCGTAATACATACATGCCAGGTATGTCAATGGCAAGCTCTCGTCGAGGTCTTTCCAGAGCCACCATTTTCGTTTGTGTGTCCCCCGTAAGATATGCTTTGAACTGGTGCTTCGTACCTGGTCCTCCGGGCACACTCGAGAATATCGAGTGATTTCTACCTCGAGTGCTGCGTGTATTGCAGTACTGGCGGCGGACATACTGCGAGTAACTGCGAGTACTGGGAGTATGAGCAGTACTGAAGGCCCAAATACTGCGAGTACTGGGAGAACGAGCAGTGCACAACCCCCGAATACAAGCAGTACCCGCCGTACAAACATCCGAATTACTTGCAGTACTCAAGAGTATTCAGAGTAGTGAAGCCAGAAAAAAACTGTAGCATTCGAGTAAAATACTCCGAGTAACACTTGTACCCGCAGTACCTGGCAGGATGAAACCCTGAAAACCTAATACTGTCAGTACTACTGCACGTCGCATGTGAAATGCTGAAATATACCTATCAACAGCTAAAATACTGAGTATTCAAAGGATTAGCAGTACAGGATCCCGAAGTACTTGGAGTACAGGCAGTATCCAGAGTATCGAACCCCATAGTACTTGAGGTACAAGCAGTATCGCGAGTGTTGACCCGCGAAATAGTTGGAAGTACAAGCACTAACCAGAGTATCGAACCTCGAAATACTGCCAGTACAGGTATCCGGTGTATCGCACATCGTACGAAAATTACCACACAGCAGCATCATACACATCCTCCTACAGTAGTATGACGTGTACCGGTATGGAGTAGAGTGGAAGAGTCTAACGTAGGCGTCGGCTGCTAGCGTGTGTAGCCGGCCAGCATGTGAGCGCTTTTTTGGACGCTGGAGAAAATGCCACATCAACATCAGACGCGCCAGAGGAGGAGCAGCAAGAGCAGCAGCCGGAGTCGCAACAATCGCAGTCTCTTCCATCAGCAGAAGAAGCACCATCTCCCCCGCGGACTTTCTCAACAAAAAGGATAGTGTCGTCGTCTCTGCGCCCGAGGCTATGCGTCTCTAGCACGTTGCAAGATCGCCGGCCACCGATTGGATACATGCTCAGGGCTCGTGACGATTGTTTTCCTTCACTGGCCAATGGGCGGCATGCTGCGATCGCTGAGGCGTCATAAACAATGGTCTACATATGGTTCTGAAACGCTCAACACAGATGCTCCCAGTGTACTTCACACTTCAAGCATACTCGGAGTATATATCGAGTACTTTTGTGCTTCGAGTACTGAGAGTATTTCAGTACTGGCGGCCGAAATACTGCGAGTGCTGGGAGCATAAACAGTACTGAAGGCCTGAATACTTCGAGTACTGGAATGCGGAAATGCTGCAGCATTCCATTAAAATACTCCGAGGACTACGTGCACCCGCAATACCTCGCAGTGTGAGACCTTGAAATACTGCCAGTGCTACTGCATCTCGAAGTATGAAATCCCAAAATACTTCGAATATTGGAAGTATAAGCAGTACCAACAGCCGACATGCTGCGAGTTACTCAAAGGACGAGCAGTACAGGTTCCGGGTATGATGGTGATGGTATGATTCACATACATTATATATACCAGGTACGTGCTACAGAGCTACAACAGTACTGCCATACGCACTACGCGTGCAAGATATATTCGTCTGCGTACGAATGAAGACTTTTATCTGGCTCTGTGCGGTCACCTTTATTGTTTTGGCAAGAAACAGTCAACACTCTCTTCAAAATTGGACTCGTAGGAAAAGCTTGCAACTGCGACCCTTGCGAAGTCTAGAAGGGGGAGACTGCCCTGGGTACCTCTCCGAGACAACGTTCGTAGTCGGGCTCGTTTCGAGAAGAGCCGGTCCGATTTACTATTTTTTTGCGGGGCAAAATCAAACTTGAAGTATAAAGATCTGTTCGAACGCTCAAAATAGTAGCATCACATGCGAAACGGCCTGGCCTCGTGTGGCGCCGATCCGATTCCGAGCGTCAGATTTCGGTCAGATCGAATTTTCAGTCAAAACAATCAGATGCGCTATTCCGAGCAGTTTTCTTTCTCGAAATCGGATTCGAGATTTGTGCTTGGGCCATTATTTTCTACATACGGTACGTTTGCATGTGTGATCTAGCAGTTAGGTGTTTGGGCTCCGGGATTCGGGCCCCCGCTGACTCAGCTGTTGTAACCTGGCGCCGCGAAAAGACGCGCCGAGTGCGCTCTCCTAACTTGGCGATCGACTCAAGCATCCGAGTCCACGGTGGCTGACTCTAGTCTGGCCGCGGAGAGTCGTGACAGTTGCGCTTGCTTCCCATGGGTGTTTGGACTGCGTAAATCAAAAGCATTCGAGCCTTGCACGCCGACTGACGGCTGTGCTGTAGTCCACGTGGCCTCGGAGAGGTACGGGTTGACTGCGCTTCACGTGGTATCTAGATCTGAGCCCGCGCCTTGCCGACCAACTATTCACGCTGTGCGTAGAGCCCGTCCAACACAATCAACCACGCCGTCAGCAGGGTGCATCTAGGGCAGCACCGGGCCGTGGACGTGGTGCGTAGCAGCCATAGCAACGATCGGCGTGTTTGTCTTTTTTGCTGCGGCTGCTACGAAGCACGGCCAGCGCGTTCGCTTGCATCGCATAGTCAACACCTTCTCCAGGGTCACCTCTAAGGTAACCGTGTGCGCATTTGTGTGCCATGCCATGCGTGCATCGTGGTGGTGATGTCCAAGACCTTGGCTTGCACGCTCTCTTCGTCTGTGTGCATCCGAGATGCTCTGCGCGAGGAAGATGCTGTATGTACCTGCGTCGGTGTATTGAAATTAACGACATATGCCATCTTTCGAGGGGGAAACCTGCGGGTGGAGCCGTCACATTGCACTATTAACAGGACCAAATTTGACGACTTGGGCTATCGGATTCCCAAACCAGAAATAAACGAGCCGATTTTGCAATATTGGACTTCACAAGGACGATTACTCTTTTTTATTTTTCGAAACAGTACCATCTGAAGCCCAGAATCGGATCGCCTGAGCATTTTTTTTCACTTAATACAGAAAGGGTTTTATTTTCCGGGAACATGTCCTGAAAATGGAGGTTTCAGCGCCGTCGTAGGCGTGTTTGACCCGGGAAACGAGCCAATCGAGCCGGCTCTTTTCATTTTCCAACCAACCATTCCGCAAAGGGAATCCAACGCTGTTGGGTTTTTTTTAAGGCTGAAGTTTGAAAACGTGTGAACACGGCAGTCCAACTTCCTCCAAATCAGTTTCGGAAGCGATGTATATAGGTACCTGGTACCCAAGCATATAGAAAAGCGGCTGGTTTTTCGGGTGAAGCGGCCCTAGACACCTGGAAAGCATGCACTATTTCCCTCCCCAGAAGTGGGAGCACCGTCAAAACTTGCAGCTATGCCTCTCTGGAAAAAGGAAGAAAATGTCTCGATACTTCTCTCACCGTAGCATACCTGACACCTGGTACTGGTACTTTACATGATCTGTGGTAGAGGCCCTTTTCGCCTCAAAAATATCGCCGCTACATCCGTGTTCTACACAGCAAGTTGTTTTGGGGCTAGCAGGCAAGCGGTGCCGCGAACTCTTTGCCCTGGGCAATCGCATGGCCGGGCAATGTGTACAGCCTTTGGGTTTTTGCCGTGACGCTGTCAGAGGGCTGTGGTTCTGTATTGTTATGTTACACAAATAAATGCGGTGCGACTTGAGCGAAAGAGCCTCCAACACATGCAGAAAGTATGTTAAAACGTAATATCTGATATGCTCCCGCCTCCCTGTATCGTTTGCGAGAGTTTTTCTCTTCCATACCGCTGTACGCCAGTTCGAGTTTAACTCTTGTAAGACTTGTCAAGTGATCAATGACCAGGCAGCTTTGTTTCGCCAAGTCTTGGCTGACCTAAATATTGCTATCGTACAATAGTTGTGTTGCGTATCCATTTTGGTCTCAAAAGCATGAAATTATCGTTCGTTTTGTGTATCCTGACAAAACACCCCTCGTGTTGACCACTGCGCTTTTTCGCGCATGCTCGTCCGTTCATTCTTTTTCCTCAAGTCGCCCGGAGTTCCTGGTGATCGCGACACGATGATCGTCCTGCGCAGCGCGTGCGATGCTTGTCACCGCATGAAGCGCAAGTGCGACGGGCTTCAACCGTGTAACCGCTGCCGGCGCCGGAGCCGCTCCTGCGGGTATAGCTACAAGCAGAAGTCGGGCCCCCCGAAGGGCAGCAAGCGTAAGCTTATCGCGGCCGACGAGGACCTCCTCGAGAACCGCCAGCCCCGCCCGAAGCTTCTGCCTTTGGCGATGTGGCCCCACGAAACAGAGGAGAGCCGAGCGGTGGCGGCAACGGCGGGAGCGGCGGCAGGCGATCCCACGGGGTCTGCGTCTTCCGCCACCACTGCTCTGGCCGCAACATCACCGGGTGCAAACGGCATAAACCGCCTGCTAGCAGTCGGGGGGCACAGCCAACCCCCTCGACTCCCCGGCATATCGATCCCGCCGGAGGGTAGCGCGAGCAATGGGGCGGGGGCGGCGGCGGCAGCGGCCGCGGCTGTCGCCGCCGCCTCCTCCTCCTCCTCCACCAAACCGGCAGTCTCCCCCGCGGCGGCTAGAAGCCCATCGCCACCAAACCCAGGAGCTTCCATGCGCACGAGCCCCAAGAGCGCAGCTCGCGCAGGAGATGGGAGCGCCGGGAAAGGCAAGGCGAGGGCCAACGTGCGCCCCATAGCCGACCTCGTGCTGCCGAGCGGCGCGGCGGTGCTCTCGCTGGAGGCCCGAGCCGGGGCGTACAGAAGAGCGCAGGAGGCCGCCGCGGCCGGGATGGCGGCGGCGCGAGCCTTCGTTGGAGGCGAATGCCCGACGGAAAATAACGGTGAGTCCACTGCATCCAAAGGCAACTCTCCGACGACGGGCGGAGCGGGGCAGCCGAACCACAAGCAGGGCATCATGGGGCGCATCAACGCGACGTCGACGTCCCCAGGCACACCGTTGGCGTCACCTTCCTCAGCCAGCGCTGCCTCCGAGGGGGTGGCGTCCCCAGCCGCCTCGACCATCGCTTCGCGCGAACCCCCTGCTCCAATGAACGCAACGTCTGTCGGCGCTTCGCCCTCCGGAACCCCTCCCCCCTCCGGGGCGATGGCGGCACCGGCGGCGGCAGCGGTGGCGGCAGCGGCAGCGGCGGCGGTGCAGCAGGTACCCGGTTCTTCAGCGCCGTCGCCGCCGCCGCGACCGCCAGGCGTGCAAATTCCATCTGCTGGACCATTGCATATGCAGCAACAGTTACCGCAGCATCAGCAGCATCAGCAGCAGCAGCAGCAGCAGCAACAACCACCGCCGCCGCTGCCGCACCCAGCGATGTCCCCTCAAGGGATGTCTGCGCAGGGCGGCATACCGCCTGGAATGTCGCCCTCCATGGGCATGCCGATGGCGTACCACCCCCAGTATGGGATGTACCAGCCGTACCCGCAGTCTTTATATGCGGCTTATCTCGCGCAGTATCAGATTCAGCAGGGCATCAACCCTTACGAGGGCATGTACGACGGTATGAGCCCTTATGGAAACCCAGCGATGTATGGGCCGGGGGGCGCGGCCGCGACTGCGGTCGCGGCGGGGTCGCCGTCAGCGCCGCTGCCGCCGCCGCCACTGCCGCCGCCGCCGGTACCGTCGCCGACCGGCGTAGCTCCCACGGCAGCCGCGGTGGCGGCCAGGTCCACGCACGGTATCCCTTCTCTGCCTGGCGTGACCGGCAAGACCCCTGCCTTCGCCGTCACCGCCGCTGCGGCGGCTGCAATAGCTGCCGCTACGCGCAACGCCGCGGTCTCCGGCGAGAAGCGGCCGCCGAAAGAGAACGAGGAAGCGAAGCAGGTGAAACAAATAAGCGGAAAGCCGCCAGCTCGCCGTTGGCTTGTTGAGAACAAGCGGTCGTGATTGTTGTGCAGTGAGCCACGCTCGCGGACTCGCGCACGCCGAGCGGTAGTCTAGGTTCCGATTTGGTTGGGTTTTTTGCGGGATTACTGTTGATTAACGACCTAGTGTGGTACTCGTAGGGCGTATTGTTCGCGCCTTGGGTTCGCCCCCCCCCCCTCCCGAGGGTCTGCTGGATTTTTTTGTCACGCTCCTTGCCGCCATCGGTTCGAGGCAATACCTCCCTTGAGCAAGGGTCCCCTGAACCCGGGCTATGCACGAGTATGTTTTGCACAACTCCCTACCTGCTGCCTTTTTTTTCACACCCCCCCTGCCGCCAATTAATTAATTGATGCTGTCATCCATATGCAAGAAAATCCGCCTCTGAAGCAGTTCTTAGTAGGATGCAGCTCACCCTTCATGCGACTCGCCGGACACCTCACGGCGCTTCGCGCTTGGTGCAAGCAATGTCTGCCTGGTCGGTGAAAACCTGACATGCTCCGTCCCGGCATTGTAGGGATGCGAGGGTCTATGGTCATACGACTACGGCCATGCATGATAATGAGTGCGCCCCCCCCCCCCCCCCCCCCCCCCCCGTTGCCGCAATTAGTTTGGGGCAACACCTCCCTTTGAGCACGCTGAGCCCCCTGAACCCGGGCTATGCACGAGTATATTCTGCACAACTCTCTACCACCCGCAATTTTGTGTTCACAATTTGAAACGGATGACGCACACGGTGAGTTTTCTCGCAACTGTTGGTGTGCGCGTTCAGAACAATGCGTTGGCCATACAAATATCTATCTCGTGATTCATGACGTCCTCACCCTGACACACACACCCCGCCTCCTCCCCCACCCTCCCTCCCGCCCTCCGATAGCTTGCAGTCGAGACTCTTCTCGGTCTCAAGAACTCTCAAGGGTCGAAGGGCGGAGGAGCGATCGACGAGGCGTCTGCGCAGGCCATGGCCGCAGTCACCGCCGCGGCTGTGTCCGCCGCTGCCGCAGCCGCGGCCGCCCAAGAGGCCGCCGACCGCGCCACGACGTCCGGTGTCGATGACGGAACCGCTGCTTCGGCCGCGGCGGCCGCGGCTGCGACCGCAAAAGCGGTCGCGCAGGCTGTGGCGGAGGCGGGGGCCGTGTGTCCCAAGGAAAAATCTCCGACGAGGGGAAGCAGTTTGGACGCGCCACTGGTGGGAGAAACAAAGGGACCGGCGACGACGTCAGCGACGGGGGCCGCGGCCGCGGCAGCGGCGGCAGCGGCGGCAGCGGCAGCGGCCGCATCGGCAAAAGTGGCGCGGGAGGCAGCGGTTACCGCCGCCGAGACAAAGCAGGCGGAGTTGACGAACGGTGCCACAGTTGCGGACTGGGTTCAGGCGGAGGCTAAGGAAGTTCCGCCTGGCGCCGACGCAGCTGGGAAGCCCACGGTTGTTTCCGCGGCTTCGCCAGCTAAGGAAGTTCGGCCTGATAGCGACGCGGCAGGAAAGCCTGCGGAGGTTTCCGCTGCTTCGCCAGCTTCCGCGGCTTTGGTGGTACCGACGGTGGCAACGTCAGTGGTACCGGCGGCAGCGGCGGTTAGGGAGGGAACACGAGCCGCGTCCCCGCAGACGTGGGCGCCGGTGCACGGGGGGCCGGAAGAGGCGGCGGCCGAGGCGACCGTGGAGAGAGGGCAACCCGAAGGGACAAGGGTCGAACTCGGGGCCGCCGCCGCCGCCGACCCGGCCGCGGCGGCGCCCGACGGCAAAGAGCGTGAAGGCGGCCTGCAGGTGGGCTCGTCGGTGGTTGCCTCGGGTGGAAGCAGCGGCGCTGCCAGCCAACCCGAAGTCGTCGCTTCTTCAACGTGACGGGGGATAGTTGGCGGCTCGTCGCGTTCGCTCCCCTCCCCTCCCCCGCCGCCAAGGTAAAACGGGAGCTGCTGGTGCTGTCCGCCGGCTGTTGCTGTTGCATGCGTGGATTTGTTCTCTCGTGACCCCTCGTCAAAGACGCTTGGCAGGGACGAAGGCCGGGCGGCCGGGCGGGATAGCGGTGTGGGGTGACCGTTGTTGAGAAATAAACTTGGTGCGATGCGACAGGGCAACAGGTGGCTGGCTCCGAGCCTACCGGTTGGTCGCGCTCGGCCGTACGTATCGCGAGGCTACCGATGGGCGGGGGATCGCAGAGTGATCTATCTCACTCTCTTTGTCTTTCCTCTTTCTCAGTATTTTCTGCTCTTTCGCTTTCTGTCTTTCTGTTTTTCTGGTTTGCTCCTCCGTTGGTTTTGACCGAAGGAGGTCCAGGAGGACTCTTTGTGGACCGTGGCTATGCGCCGCAGCCGCAAGAGGGCGCAAAACTAGCCAGACAGACAGCTGGCCTCGGTCAAGGACCTTTTAGCAGAAAGGGAGGGCGGCATGCGAGAGGGATACCGCGCGCCTACCCCACCCCGATTGTGATGTATACAGCGTTCGTTTGCGTTTCTCGCCGCCTAGCCTGACGGGATGGAAGTGGTTCGTACAGTACAGTTAGTACTTTGCTACTGTTGTTGTTGTAGTATCAATAGTTGTCTCCTCGTTTCCTGTTTTTTTGTGTTTTCCTCTCCCTCGGAATGTTTTTTGTTTGGCCCAGTTGTAGCCCTTCTCTGTTACCGACCGATCGACTGACCGACCGGCCTATAGTGCCTTCGGTAAAACCCCGGCAGGGGGGGGGGGGGGGCGGCGCAACCGGTAGCTAGGAGGGTTGTGTGATATATGGGGGACCGACCTCGGACGAAGAACAAGGGAGGTGTCCCGTGGACGAAAACGAGGTGAACCGATGCCAGTTTTGGCACGTCGGAAAAGGCGTGCCGAACGGGTGGAGTGGGGTGGGGTGGCACCGGTAAGGGCGATGGCGGTTCCAGCCTTGTCGCCGGCGGCGGTGACGGTGGCCCCGTTAGCGTCAGCGGTGGCGGCGGGTGTTCCCGTGGACGAAAACGAGGTTTTTTCGCCGGCGGCGTTTGACGGTGGGCCCAGTTAGCGTCAGCGGCTGGTCGGCGGGTTAAACGATGGTGACTGAGAAACATGTCCCCTTACCCCACCGTGTTCCGGACCCGCGCGAGCCGAGGCAACTTCGCGTGCGGCCGAGTAGGCGAGCGCTCTGCTGGATATAGGCGGGAGCGGGGACCGTTCTGTCTTGTTAGTGGCGTCGGAGTCCCGGCTTGCGGCTTGCCGGTGCAGAACCTTTTGTACCCGGTCGGTGCTCTCGGTTCGTAGAGAAGGCGGGGTGGAGGGGAGTCGGCGCACGAGATGTTTTTTTTTTCCGTCCGGGTGATGGAGGTACCGGACGCGCACGCCGTCGCGCATGCCGCGTTGCCGCGGGGCGCGCCCTTTCTCGCCGGTGTACCGAACCAGCCCGGCGCTTAGTAGTCGGCATTGTGTTTATACACCATCGAGCTGCACGGCACCGTGACACGCGCCGTACAGCCTCGTCTGTCGTCGCGCGCGCAGGTCGCCGCGGGAGATTTGACGGTTTTTGTTCATGTTGCGAGATATTACGATAAGGTATACAGTTAGCCCTTAGTCTTCTTGTGGAAAATACACCACCGTGGATGAATCAAAGTTGGGGCTGGATCCCTTTCTCGGTAACCCCCCCAACCCCCCTCCATGACCTCCCGTCTTCTCCTTTTTCTCCTTAGTATCAAGCGTGTGTATGGGAGAGAAAGAGCGAGGAATGGACGAGGTTGTGCCGAAACCTACGGGTGCGTCCGCAAGCGCTGGTGTGGTGGTTCAATCGGGATGCGTTTATGGTGTTTTTTTCATTTTTTAGCTTCGGATGCCTAGCCTACTAGTAGTGCTGTCAGCAGAGGCGGTGGGTAGGTGGGTAGGTTGGTGAGTGGGTTAATGTTCCTGTAATGAAAGTATGTTTGTTTTTTCTTGTATCGCCGCTCTTACTCTTATTTAGTGCGCGTGTTCCTCTTCTTTTTTTTCTTCATTCTCCATGTTTCATCTCTTTTCGCGCGTGTTCTGTACCTGGTAGAAAGCAGTGGTGGTTGGACGACGAAAGGCGGTATACTGCTGCTGCCGCTGTTCTGGGACACATGCACGGCACGCGCGTACGTACTGGGTACGCAATAATCAGAGGGAAAGAATAATGTACTACGCCTTGCTGCAGGGGCTCCCTGTCTTTCTGTGCTGGTCAAGTTGGAGGATCGGTCGTCGTTGCGCCTCAATTATACATACGTTATCCATCCGCATCTTCTTCGTCGCGAAGCGCGGATTCGGATGAGTTTTCGGGGAGCGGTTATCTCGGGGGATCGGACCGTTTCCCAGCACCTTGGCCTGTACGGGTATCATCATCCGCCGCAAGTAGTTGTTCAACCCTGCCGATCGGTGGCGGTGGCGGCGATGGCGGCGGCAGCGATGGTGTAAGAAGTGGGCTGTGAAATACAACGATAAATAGTGTATTTTTGCTTAGAACGAGGGGCGCCTTGACACGGACGGTGGGCCGTGATGGGTTGGGATTAATTAGCCTACAGGGACCGGGTCGAAACAAGGAATTAAAACGGGAGTGGGGGGGCAACGTTCAAAGGCTAGCAGGTGATACTTGCGTTATTTATATTCGTACTGCTGTTCTGTTTGTTGTTTGCTGTTGGCGCTGGTGTTGTCGTTGCTACGGTGCTCCAATAATACGAAGTACGATGAAAAATTAGCGAGTAGAGATTTGAGCAACACAGCAGTACAGCAAGCACACTTGGACGACAGCATGCACTCCTTTCGCGATTGAATGGTATTTCAATGGTATTTCGCGCTGACTACTTACGCCAGGTACACCGCAGCTTTTATTGTTTTTTTTACATCCACGGACTCCTGGATGGCGGTCTCTGTGACGGAAATTCATCATACAATACAGCAAGTACAACACGAACAAGTTACCTGTCACACAGCACCTATCAATTGTATGCCGATATACCAGGTACCCTTGCTTGTAACTCGTTTGCTCACGCGCTCATGTCCTTCTCCTATTTTCCACCGCTGCTGCTGGTCTTGTTGTACCACACTACTATTATTATACATCTTAACATTGGGTGGGTAATTTGCGCCGAGCTCACTACATCCTCAACAACAGCACTACGCCATGCGCCGATTCGCCGCAGCGGAGTGGGATAGGAAGAGCGATGTCGGCGCATCGAACCGTTGTTTGGGTACCCAACAAAAGTGGCACCTGCTACTCGGAGGAGGGTAGAAGGCCGACACCCTCGCACGTGCTGCGCGGTCAAACCCGAAATAAAGGTTGCCACCATCCCCCCCCCCCCCCCCCCCCCCCAATGTCTGCCTGGTAGGTGAAAACCCTAAAAACGTGTTCCGTCCAGGCCTTGTAGGTGTTCAGATCAAGGTCGGGACACGTTGCATCCCTCGGCAGGTGTGCCTATTGAGCAGGTACTCGTTGGTACGCACGTGTGTTGTTTGCTTAGAGGTAGAAGAAGGGCAGCTTCATCCCTTTCATGCACGTGGAGACTGGGAGCCAAGCTCGTGCCTCGCTGGGAAAACCCCTGGTTTTCCATCAAGATACGTCTCCCAAGTAGTACAAATACGATCCCAATACCTGAACCCAGGAAATTACCGGGCTTTCAACCTCAATCAAAGCAGTACCATAACACCAGCCCACTCTGATGAGTCGTATATGCAGAATTATGGGAAATTTATGGAAACCCCGATTCTACGAGCTAGAACAAGAGTAGAAGTTGCGGCTCTTCATAACCCACTCCCAAACCTTTGAACGACAAGGTAATGAAGCTAGCAAGGTACGTCAAAAAAGAGAAAGAAATGAAGGCCTAGCCTTAAGGGGCAGGGATAAATCGTCAACGGAAGCCATCGCTATGCCACCCGCAACAGGGGTAGGGCGAGAAAGTGTCTGCGAAAAAGCGAAACGTCAACACAAAAAAACGAGGCGATCCTGTTCCCCAGTAGGTGTTGTCAATTTTATCCAGATCGCCCCCAGCTCCCGAGCGGTGGGGATCGGTAGGACGAGAAGAAAAATAACGCAGAATACGCCAAAAACACCTAAACCCAGCCCACAACTCCGGAAACGTGTCCTGTGCCCCAATTGAGTGGCCCGATTACCCAGACCAGCCCCGATACTGAACGGGGGGGTAGGCAAGACTAAATATGCGTAAACTATCCGCAACCCAGCCCAAGAAGAACAAACCAGGAACATACCGAGTAGAAAAACTCAGGCCCGAGAACTCGGAAAACGTCAAAAAATAAAGACCACCCCCCAAAGTCCAAGAAAACGGCAAGAAAAAAAAGGTTGCGTGTAGCCGAGAAGCGAAAATCAGCTGTCCATAGCTGCGCCTCGAGATTCCTCTACCGTACGCTGGACCCCCCGTGCAAACGCGCTAGCTAGGTGTATTTGCAGACACCAAGAAATTCGTACAGCTCTCGTCGAAGTCGTGTAGGGCGCCAGAGGAAGAGAAAGCTTGATCGGTCCCGGGTCGTCTAAAGATCGAACCAAATATACCCCATCCGTTGGTGTAGTCGCGCTGGTTTTCTCGAGACACCACAGACCGTCGTCGCCCTTGTACAAAAAGTGGACCCCGTTGGGAAGCACGGTGTTACAGCAGTATCGGCGAAAACAATCGGCGTGCGATACGCAGCCATAGCCGGGTGCCAGAAACCGCTCGCCGTTACGCCGAGAAAGCTCCCGTTGTGCCGCGCCAATTCTCTTCCGGCGGTACAGACGGTTGGTTTGGTGGTTTTGGTTCGAGGTGCCGGCCCAGTAGCGCAAAAATTCGTGGCGAGAAAGCTGAAGGTCCATTTCCCGTTCCCAGGATGGACGGGATAGTCCTGTCCAGTGCGTCTCGTAACTCACCGCGATGACGCCGCCTCGACCTCGAACCGATTGTTGTCCGGTAATATTTCCACTTCGAGTCGTTGAAGAGGGGTCGAAACGTCGTCCTGGGTGATGTGGTAAGGGAGGAAATTCTCGGAGAAGTTGTTGAGCATGTATTGCGTCAACCCCGCTGGTAAATACTTTGGCATGTCGCCACGGTCGTGGGGGCTGACACATGGCTTGCAACGTTGAACCGATACGCGCCGGCGAGCATCAGCACCGGGCACATCGGAAGGAAGATTCAAATACTGGAGCTTGGCCCCGAGAGGAGATCCGTCCGGGGTGTCCGCTGAGGAGGAGGGGCCAATTGCGAAGACTTTGCTGAGGCCCGTCTAGTTGAGCGAGAGCTTGGCCTTGAGGACCTTGGCGCCTGTGTCACGTTCCGCGCCCTGGCGGATGGTGGCCGCCGTATTGTACACCCACGCCCAGCCGCCAACGGCAATTTTGGGGACTGGACGCAGTGCGTCGGAAAGGGCGGAGTTGCGGCGGTTCACACGAGCAACAGTGAGGGCGTGGTGTTCGCAAACGATATCGTACGCGCGCTGCTGGCGGTCTGTCGCCAAATCGCATAAGGCTAGGTAGTCGCGGGCCAAACTCTGGTGGCCGGCGACTCCAGCACGCTTGAGAATCGTGAGAGGGAGGTGTGGCGGCCGAGTCACATGGACTTCGTTGGGAGCGAAACCCGCAGCGGGGCTGACAGAACTGTTGTACGCAAATTCGACATGAGGGAGGTGTTCATCCCAATTGTTTGGAGTTCGTTGACGACCATTGCCAGCAGACTAAGCCATCGTGTGGTTTACACGTTCTACTCCACCGTTGCCGTTTGGGTGGTAGGAGCTGGTGGAAAATTTTCAAACCCCTAGAAGCTGATAAACGGCGTACGAAAGCTTGGAGCAGAACTGGAGACCGTTGTCCGAGAGGATGCTGCGTGGGCATCCCCAGAGGGGAATATACGGTTGACGAGAATGCTAGCCGTGCCCTCAGCGGTGAACTCAGTCGCTGTGACTGCAAACATGTCGGCTCGGCGGCTGAAACGATCAGTGAAAAGCCATATGCAGATAATACCTCGGGGCGTCACTGGGAGAGGGCCGAAACAGTCGATGCTGACGGCGATGCCGGGCCGTTCTGGCAAGGGCAACGTGATGGTGGGCCACCGGACCGTCTGCCGCGACGTTTTCCGTGCTTGACATTTCAAGCAGTTGCGAAACCACACCTGGTGCAGATGCTCACACCGATCCAACAATAGAAACGTTCGAGCAAACGTAGGGTACGCGCGGTTCCCAGGTGGCAGGAAGCTGTGGAACGGCAAGACTGCATGACCCAGGGGCGCATGAGCAGCGGCACATAAATGCAAATAGGCTCGTCATTCTATAAACAGGCCGTACGACGCACCGGGCGTTGCGTGCCTGGCGCAGGAGGGGGAGACGGCTGCCGGACGAGTAGAACGATGCCCACGTCGGTGGTGTGCCATCGTCTTTTGCTAGCTACCTTCTGCATCTCCGCAAAGGGGGGGCGCTGATGAGAAAGGAAACACGACCAAAAGTCGGCAGGCAAAGCTTCCGGCCGGCCAAGGGCTATATAGCGCATGGCGGCGTTGCACACGGGCTCGGTCTATTGCTCCCGAGCCCAGTCGGCGTGCGAATAGCGCGCTGCGGCATCACCGAACTGAAATTCGGCAGCTGCGTCGAGGGCGTCCAAGTCGGTCGTGATGACGGGCGGTGCGTCAGTTGGCGGCAGAAGTCGTAAAAGAAGAGTTCCCACGGGCTCGGCGCGGTCGCAGTCGGGTGGGATGGGTACCGTCGGGACCGACAAGGTGACAGGAGCTGGGCCCATAACGACAGATGAGGGCGGTCACGGCCGCAGGACTTGCGGCTGGGTGATAGCACGCTGGACCGATGGTAGGGGGCCCGCCGGGCCCGAAGCCATAATCAACAGCAGGCGGCGTGGTGCCAGCGGCAGCGGCAGTTCGTCGGTGCGTCCGAGTGGAGATGCGGCTTGAAGGCGGAAAAACATTCATTGGCGCCGGGTTGCCAGGCGGCGAAGGGGCAGACGCGGCCGGATCAGTGATCACGGCGGAATATTCTCCCCGTAAAGTGCTCGTCGGGAAAGGAGCGCGCTGGGAGCTGCAACGCGGGCCTCCGCAGAGCGCTGCCTCCCCCCCGTGAGGGTACGAAAAAAAACCGAAGCGAAAGCGGGGTTGGCGGTGGGTGAAAAATTCCCCAAGCCAAGACGGCAATCGACGGTGGCCACGGAAGCAGATACACGTGCGACGAATCTCCCCAAAGGAGAAGAGAAGTCATCAATCCTCATACGAGGTCCGTGTTTGCGAAAATCGCGAAAATCCGAAGAGGTGAAAGGCAGACCACCCAAGACGGCACTTTCGGGGCGGGGCACCAGCCCACTCAAGCCGACACCGGGAATCGGCGAAAGGAAGATACGGCTGTCCTCAACCGGGGTGTGGCTGCTAGACCCACAGCGGTCGTGTTCTGTTGCGGGCTCCGGCAAACGGGATAGGAAATCAGCATTTCCGTTGGCGCTGCCTTTGCGGTATTCGAAGGTGTAGTCGAACGCAGTGAGAAACTCGATTCACCGCAGTACTCGCGCGTTGTGGTCCCCTACTTTGCCGATGCTCCCAAGCGCCTTATGGTCCGAAAACATGCGAAACTTCGTGCCTCATAGATAACTTCGAAGTCGTTTGATGGCCCAGACAATATTTCCAGCTTCCAAGTCCAACGGAATTATGTGCCTCTCGAAATCGAGGGTGGCGTGGCTGATATATGCAATGGGTTGTATCGAGCAGTCCGGATGTTCCTGTCCGAGCGCGGCACCAAAACCGTCGATACAGGCGTCGCAGTACACGTGGAAGGGGCGGGAGCCGTCGGTGACCGCGTCCCAATCAGGGAAGACCGAAATGAGTGGGGCAGCGAGCTCGGCGAGGATCTGGCGTACGGTAACTTCCATGGCCAGCGTAAAATCGTACTTAACCCCTTTCCGGAGAAGGGCGGTGAAAGAGCGTATCCACTTGGACAGGTCGGATAGGAATTTGTGATAATACCCCCCGCCGCCCATCAGCGCACGGACCCGCTTGAGATTATTGGGCATGGGCATTTTCATCAAAACCGATAATTTTGCCGCCTTTGGGCGTATACCCGCGGGCGAAATGGAGTGGCCAAGAAAATTTTGCGCCCGTGGCGCCTAGGCGAGCCTTCGAGGGGGAGAGCTTGAGGTTTCGTTTGCGCAGGCGTTCGTAGAGGGCTCGTATCTTCTTGACGTGGGCCGTCGGATCAGATTCGAAAACGATCACATCGTCGAAGTAGGCCGCCACCTATGCCAAACCTTTATTGACTTCGTTAATCACCTTGACGAACCAGCCGGGCGAAACACTGCTGCCCTGGGGCATGACGAGCCACTCGTAGAAGTCCGTGGGAGTGAAAAACGCGGTGAGAGGAACGGTGTTCTTGCGCGCGGTAATCTGGTGAAACGAGGAGGCCAAAATCAAAGGGGGAAAACACCTGTCCCTTTCCTTAAGAGTCGAGGACTTCATCTACCCGAGCGATAAGCAGCTGGCTGAGGCTGCTGATCTGGTTGAGTTTCTTGTAGCTTGCGATTATTCGAACGCCTTCAGACTTCTTCGGGATAACCACCAGCGGACTCAAGTACGGAGAGGTCGAGTGTTGGATCAGACCTGCCGCAAGGTACTGGTCCAAGGAGGCCTCCACTTCCTTGGCCATGGTGGGATTGATGCGGTGCGGCCGGGACGTGACAGGAGCGCTTCCTTCCGGGACCAAAATCACGGAAATCATGAAGGAGCAGGAACCAAAATCCGACTTGGACTTTGGGAAAACGTCAGGAAATTTGCAGAGAACATCCCACAGTTGTTCGATGGCCTCCGGGGTCCAGTCCGTGCCATGAAGGCCAAACACCACCACTTGCAAATGTAACGGTAAACGTGTCCAGACGCGGAGGAACGAAGCGCGCTGTTCTGGACTCAAACGCTCAAGCAGGGCAGGCGAGGGTGAGGGAGGGGAGCTGCGAGGAATGAAGCCATAACTGTTGAGACCGGAGACACCTCAGATAATCCAGAGAGAGAGTTGGGGGCTCGGTGGTCGTGCTTTAAAATGTTTAACGGGACGCTCATCAGTGGGGCGTGGGCGACGCCGAGGATGTCCCCCGAGTCGAGTTCCGCCACTCCAACGATGGGAAGAACTTGTCGCCCGGAGGCGGCGAAGTATTCTCAACCGAGGGTAGTTCGGGCTGGGGCATCATGTCAACTAAGTAGTGTCCAGTGAGTGCCGGAGAGCCATCGCTGCAAACCAAGTTGGCCGCAAGCAGTTGAAGATCGTCTGACAAGGTGACACCTGCAGCGCCCTCGTAGCATAGATGGAAACCTCCACCCGAAGCGGCGGGGTCGATGGCATAAACGGAAATGCCTGTCGGAGCGGGGTGAACTAACTCCAGCTCGCCGAAAATGCGTTGGTCCGACGGCCGAGGTGGCAGAGTGCGGTGGGAGCGCCTATTAAAACGCATCCAGTTGTGACGTCCCAGCAGTACTGCATGCTGCATCACTGAGGGGGGAATCACGCAAGCCCAAGCTACGAGGAAGCACGTAGGCTCATCTTCTCGAAATAATTGGACGCGCAGGCCGATTGGCCAAAGCCCCCCCAAGAACGAGGGGCGCATTTCTGCTCGCACGCGATGGATGCCGCATCAACCGAGAGTATGCGGTCCAAATCATCACGTCGAATGAAAGTCTGTGGGGAGCCAGTGTCAAGAAGCGCCACACAACCAAGATGCGAGAACGCCAGCTCCGCATTGAATCGCGATTTTGGTTGTAAAAGAGGCGTCGTCGAGGGTAATGGTGTCCCCGACGGGGCCGTGTTCTGACAGTGTGAGGGAGGGGTCGAAAGTAGATGCGATAGCCAAAACCTCGGGACTGTGGTCAGCAGGCCCGTCACAAAAACAGGTCGAAAACTCCAACGGAGGACCTGGGCATGCGCGGGCCACAGCCAAAGGGCGGGGCGGCGCTGGTGAAATTTCATGAATTCCGTCGTGTGTGGTCGGAATTCAAAGAGAAAGCGGGGTGTGCCAACCCGGCCTCACTTTCGCGAAGGGTGTCGCGAACGACGGAGAGAGCTTTCCCGAGCAATTCTCTCCCTCTCCACCGAGAAGGGTCTTGGGCCTCGGGGTTGTCTGCCCGGAGGTCGATGCCCCACACGGGGTCAAAAGCGCTGGCTTCAGCCAAAAAATTGATGCAAGTGCTCAGTAGATGCTGCTTCATGGTCGGGTTCTGCGTGAACTTGGTAGAGTGCCAGCAAGGACGGCGTCTTCCCGAACGCGGTCCCAGATAGCACAGTCGAAATGATGTTTGCCTCGACCGATGCGTTTGTGCTCGCGTGGGTCTGGCGAGGACATAATCCGCTGCGCTGCGCCGTGGTCCTGAAAAAGGCGAGACTTTTCAACCATAACATACCCCTCCGCGCAGGAACATGACACATGGTCAACGATAAATAACGAGGGAGACCACCGCAAAAAATGGGAGGGGGGCTGCCAGAACAGTACCACCCGCTCCGTTGAATATTCGAGAGTGGGGTCGAACACCGATCGTACTGAGTTCTCGGTGACCGCAGTTGCGGTGTGCGGGAGGGGGAGTTTGTTTCTCTGGGAACACTGAGCCCCTGGTGCCCAAGACGAGTCCGGTTCCACGTATACTGGCTCGGTGTCGCCGTTGCCCGTAAGCAAAAAAACGCCAGAAGATTCCTTTACTGCGCCCGATGGTCGCTGTCTTGGGCCAAAGGGGGCAGGGGGTTCTGAACCCGTTCTTCTTGACGAGAGCTGCGGTTCTTCCAGTTTTAACGGGTATGCTGTCCGGTTGATCTAACCGGAGGCCGTGGAGTCACCACTGGCTCGACGGGTAGTGTCAGGTTTGTCCTGTTCCACTGGAGCCGAAGGAGCGCTGCGCACGTCGTGCGCGCAGACAAAAGAGAGCCTGCAGACCCTGTAGGCTACTTCTGGAACGGGGCTCAGGTGGGAGGCAACAAAGTGTCCACCGGAGGGGGTTTCCTTCTTGTAGACCTGGTGGGGAAGAGGGACGAGGTAGCTAATCTTGTCGACTCCTCCTTAATAGGGAAAAGGGTGAAGCGGCCACCGTTATTGCAAGGAAACGCGGAATCGAGCTTCAACCGAGATCTCGGGGCTTCGGTGCCGGCCTTTCCGCACCTCAAACCGACCGCCACCGCATGGCCAGAAGGTAAAGGAGGGGGACACCCTCGCTGAAAAAAACGACGTGCCAGCGCGACACTCGTGGTGCTGCGCGGTGCGTGGTTCGGGAGAGCGGCGTTTGGCGTGCCTGCTCTCGTGCCAAGACTGAGGGGAGCGGCGTTTGAGGCGCGGGCTCCCGACGATGGGAGAGACGCCCGGGAACTCTCCGGTGAAACAAGTAAGACTGGGTCGCTGCGTCGATCCGAAGTACGGGACAACGTACGGGGCGAGATCGGGGCTGGTCGGCGCTGAGTGCTGAGCGAGCCTGGGACACGAGCATCTTGTGAAATCAACGTTTTTTCTCCAATGCTGGCGGCGGACGGGCGGGAGGTGCCGAACCGCTGTCGACCTGTCAGTTACTGGCGCGGAAGGTACCTGGCTGGCGTCCGTTTGGGTTTCCGCCCGAGTTATGCGAAGCACCGTAGTGGATCCCCCGAGGCGGGAACTGGGGTGGAAGAGGCAGGGGCGGTCGGACCACCACCGTATTGGCCAGAGTTAGACTGCTGGTGTCCTCGTTCCGCGTGTGTATTTGCAGTCGTCGCTTTGTTTGTTCTGCTGACTCTGGCCGTGGTGCTGCCCACGCGAGTGGCCGAAGCGACGCTTTTGTTTTTTCTGGTTGTGCTGTCTGTCCGGTCGTGAGGGTTTGTTCTCGCGGCGGTGTCGGATCATGCGTTCTTGCTAACGTCGGAACGCCTCGCCGTCGTCGCCGAACGTTCCGCGGTCTGGGTTCACAATGAAGCTAAGGTTTTGGAAGGGGTGTCTACACTGTCTGAGGGAGTGTGTGTGTTCGTGGAAATTTAAAGCAGTGGCCTCGGTTATCGCTGAAGGCGGCGGTGCGAGCGAACGACGAAAGTAGGCCGCTCCAGAGGGAAGGGTCATCGGTCTTCATGAACATGCAGACAGCGTTAACTTCAGCGTAGTGGTGTTCGTCTAGGGGTCAGCAGTTGGAGACGTGTCAAGCCACGGGTCGAGGCAGTCAGGGATGGGTTTGTTGACGATCATCAACAAGCGGATTACTACGCGATTCCGTCTGCCATGAAGGCGACTGGAAAGGCGTCCGGTCCTGGCCGCAACCATTACTGGCGGACCGGGGCCCCGACGGGGTGGATGAAAGCGCACCCGCCGAAGATGCAGGCAAATATTTGTTTTTCGTCGTTGATGGCAGGTGCCTTATTGTTCGCGAGAGTTTTGAAAGCCAACCATATGGCGTCCAAAGTGCCGAACGGCCTCGATACTGTAGTCAAACCCCCCGGGTACAGCGTGGGCATCAAGCTGGGGTACTGCTCGTTAACTACCATCCGAACCACCTCTAAAACAACCTCCCCCCCCGGTGCCAAAACTCACTCAGTCCCCGTCGCCGCCGACACCAACCCTCGAAACTCCCGGCTAAAATCGCAAGGGGGTCTCGTTAGACACGGCAAAACTATGCAACTTAGTGTAGCTGGCCCCCGTCTCGGTGTGGTCGAAGTGGTTGCTCAGCAACCTCAGGAGGAGCGCCAATGCCTCCGGTCCCGTGGCTCCGCCTGCGAGAGCGCGCGACACCTGCCCAAACAAATCATCAAAAATTAGCGAGGGGGGCGGTCGTGGGCTTGTCAGGCGTGATAGCACGCGCGAAGGATCTCTAGAAGGGGCAATCCCCACCGGGGATCCAATAGGTAGAACTAAGGCCGCCATGACTGTCATCGTCACACATGATGAGAATATCAGACGCGGAGGCCTTGACTAAATGGGTGAGTTGTTGCGCGGCATCGGAAGGGTTAATCGAGGAGGGGAAAGGGAGGACAGAAATGCGAGAGATGTCTTTTGAGACCGGGGTGTTTTTACGCCCGTTTCACGTCGGCGGTGTGCTTTTTCGCGGCGGTTGCGGCGGCCGAGTCGATCGTCGATGTTCGGGCGTGAGCTAGGTTAGACGACACGGGCATGGCGCGGTCATCGGACATGGTCAGGCGGCCAAGAAGCGCGGCTGAAGAAGCAACATCAGTTGGCGAGGGAACCGCTTGCCTCTCGCTGTTGATGCCCGTGATATCGGGGACGGGGGCTCTTTCTGCTGCCGTCCGTCGAGGAGCTGGAGGAGCTAGCTCGATAAGCGTCTCACCGTGAGCGGTCCTTGTGCCTGTTGCGCCCGTCGCTCGAGCTCTGGCTCCCTTTCCTTCGGTTCCCCCTACCGCCAGCCTCATTGCGGCGAGCGGTACCACTGCCTTTCGCGTTACCTGTGCCGCGGCGGGGCCCACCGTCATGGCCGGCAGAGTCCCCTCCAACTCCTGGGTGCCGGTGATCCCGGTCGCCGGCGCGGCGGTGGGAGCTGTCGAGGTGGGCCGTAGAACCATCGCCAACTCTTGGGTACCGGTGGACCCGGTTGTCGGGGGGGCGGTGGAAGTTATCGTGGTCCAGCCCAGGGCCATTTCCCACGCCTAGGAGCTGGTGGGCCTGGTTGGCTGAGAGCGCCCGACGCGTGAGGTGGGCGATGTAGGCTTGAGGGTTGGGCAGCAGATGGTGATTGGGGAAGCGTCGTGCGCCTTCCGGGGCCTGACCACCAGGGCCATAATGAGCGCCCGGCACACCTGCTCTTCCCAGGAGCCCTCGGCCATCTGAATCCAGGCCATGTTTCCGGACAGGTCTTCGGCGGGAGAGCTGACGTTCCCCCTTCCAACCCCCGCGACCCTGGAGGGTGCCATGGACTCGAACTCGGAGAACGCTAGACTGGCGGCAGCGGAACCGGGGCTACAGCCTTCCACTCTCCAGGTCTCGTCGGGCAGTGTTGAAGGCTCGGCCCCTATGCCCCCTGGAGCATGGACCTCCCTCCCCACGCCGACCAGGACGGCGATTATATAGCACTGGACCTATATTTCGGGCCACGTCGAGGGGATCGCGGCGGAACGCTCGGCGTTAGACCAGGCCGACCTCGTCGTGGCCGAGCGGGTCTTGGCCGAGGCCGAAGCTTTCGGGGCCGTCTCGGAGAAGATCATGCGACACCAGGTGATCGCGCTCACGTCGGACAAGCAAGAAGCGTCAGCTGCCGCCCGCGCCTCAGAGGCTGCCACCAGCGCGTCGGAGAAAGCCGTGCTTTCCACCTTCCGCGCCAGAGAAGCCACCTCAGGCACCAGGGAAGCTCTATGGGACGCCCAGGCAGACATCACAACGAAGAACCGTCGGCTTCCCGAGGCTGGAGCTCCAGGCGGTAGTCTACCCCTCGTTCCGGCCGCGCCCGCGATGGGCCTACTAGCCGCTCGAGCCCCCCTTCTAGCCCTCGGACTTGGTATTTCGCACTAGCACCCCGCAGCGAGGTCGCGGTCGGGAGTGTCGCCTGCATGGCGGCCGGGCCCAACCATTACCTCCCTCCTGAGGCGGCGACAGCAGTGGTGTCCAGTCCGCAGACTCGAGTCCTTGGACGTTTGACGTCGCGCGTGCTCTGAGAGGATAGTCCGCACTCTGTTTTTTCCAATGTTTTTACTCCACCCGAACCACGACGATTACACACGCGTCAGCTATCACCACCAATACCAACAGTGATACTGCTGTTGCTACTACTACTACTACTACTACTACTACTACTACTACTACTACTACTACTGCTACTACTACTACTACTACTACTACTGCAGTATAGTATACTACTTCTGTATTCTACCAGGCATATGCTATACCTGGTATGCTACTGTATACTGGTGCAGCCCCATGAATTACAGGTTCTGAGCCGCGTTCAAGATAAATTTATCTGCGAAGAGTTACTCTGTATCTATTATTATCTTGTCGCTAGAGACATGGTGCACGTTGTCTGTCGACCGGGACGAAGCGTGTCCCGCTGTCTCTGTTCGTTGCGTAATGGAGGACCTTCGTGCCGCGGAAGCAGGAGCCGCCGACCGTCGCGACCCTCGACCGACGTTTCTGCGACGCTCTTGCAGTGACAATGACTGCGTGACGCGAAACCAAGCGCCGCGATCTTTCTGGCCTGCCCTCTCCACGCCTGCCTGTGCACGCCACAGTATCTGGCGACCACGCCCTCTCCCGTCTCGACCACACGTCGAAAAAGCTCTGATGGATCTCAGGAGAAAGCCGCCACCCGTCTTTTTTCAGATATTTTTGATGTTCCACTGCCTTTGGTGCAACTAGACGTCGTTTAATAGGTTGTTAAGGCTGTTTTCTGGCAAAGAGCAAATATTTAATCGTTTGCAAATCGTTCGATTAGGCTTTATGCTCTTCTTTTTCGGACAGACACGAAAACAGTTTCCAAAATAGAGACCCTGAGGTTAACAGCCACCAAGGAATGGAGATAAAACAAAATGGTTTGGTAATGTAAGGTAAGTCCGGTGTGCGCGAATGTGAAGCTGCAACTAAGAGCGCCGGGCAGCTTGGAGTCTTTGAGCGCTAGATATTAAATCACTCTGTATTTTACGTTTTTACGTAAGTATAGTAACGCTACGTGCAATACAGTATTACGGGGGCCCATAGTAAACAGGACCAAATATTGTTAGCAAAAATAGGTGAATATATAGTTTTTTTTGTGTACCGTAGGTCCTATGAACTATGGTCCCCCGTAATAGCAGTACTTTTCACTCCACCCGCGCCTCTATCCAGTGCCAGATACTCTTCCTGTATGTCACCAGGCACTGGTACATGATACGTAACGCTGCAAGCGCCGACAACATGGTTCCACTCGCTATTCCGCTGAGGTTGTGGCTGTGGACTTCACGGCCAGTTATTAGTTGGGTGTGGTGAAGTACAGTATGCCAGAAGTAGCTGACATTTTTTCTAGCATTTGCTATTGATAGCAACGAAACCAACCCGAGCCACAACATAAACGCCACGGCGAAGTGCAAAGAGGCAGAACCCCGCAACTTTTGCCGCAAGCAACGATATAACTCTACTGCTGTAGTACCTATAGCTATAGTCGGCGACTTGTAGCCAATCAACTCACAGCCACAGCCCCTATCAGTTTGATTGAGCCAAAGGCACAGCACACGGAAACTTTCAATTTTGATAAAATAAATACATAAATGCATTAATAATGCACGCAGATACAACAGCTGCAGGTGAAAAGCCTAGGCCCGTGCATGTTTGCCCGGCTTAATGACTTCTGGTTCTACGATGTCCGATGTTATTGCCCTCGATAAAATGCGTTCGAGCGCTCTTCTCAGTTTGCTTGTCTTTTTTCTCGTGAATTCGCAGTTAGTTGTGGTTGGTGAGAGCGACGAGAGAGACCAGTCGGCACCGGCACACGAGGCACCCCAGCAGGCGGGGTTTGGCTCACAGACTGAGTATCGGTACTACTCGTGGTCGTACTCTGGGCGGGGATATGGCATATTCTTCGTGGTTCGTAAAGGGCATTCAATATCGTACATACATTTCTGCTTCGTGTTCTTGGCATTAATAGTGAAGCACCAGACAGACTCTTCCACAGCCTACTATTACGGGGGACCATATTTTAATTCCAGGTACCAAATAGGTACCAAATATCAATATTACGGGGACCATAGTAAACAGGACCAAATATTGTTAGTAAAAATAGCTAAATATATAGGTTTTTATGCATGCCATAGGTCCTGTTAACTATGGACCCCCGTACTAGTAAAAATAGGTAAACATTTGCGAAGAGCTGTCTATCAGTCGGTCTGTCTGCCAAGAGCTAGCAAGTGACAACGACCTCAAAAATCGTAATTATAGTTGTATTTATATAGATTTTCGTGTGTACCGTAGGCCCTATTTACTACGGTTCTCCGTAATAATACTGTTAATAGAAGAGTGAGAATAACGAACCTGACAGATCTATGGCGGCAGTGGTCAAGCTCCTAACTGCATGAAGCTACTGCGTTGGCGGTTGTCGTACTGTCATAGATCTGTCAGGTTGGGTTCGTATAGTGTCACAACAGCACGCGGTCCTGAAGAAGGGCTAAAAAGGGGTTCGCCTTGACATCTGATTTGGTGAGAGTTGATTAGAATGCTGAAGGAAGCGGGAGCAAGGCGCCAAGCGCAGCTTGCCTGCACGAAGATGCCAAGCGCAGAGCGCAAATCGCCTGCCACGAGGGGTCCGCAGGGAGGTTGTCGAGACGAGAGCTTGAAGCGTTCCATATTCACCTAGATATTGGGGCACTTGCACACATGAAAACAATACGTGTAGAGCGGCAGCTCGCTGAATTTGTCGATTTTTTTCTTCGTTATTTTTCTGGATGGAGTGAGTTTCTCATGGAACCTGTCTTGCTCAATTCGAGGGGAATATGTGCGTAGGTTCGGTGTAGGGTGAGCAGAGGGGGGGTCAGCCAGCCATCCAGCCAGCTAGCCAGACAGACAGGTTTTGAGTTTTGCTCGTAGAGATCCCAGAAAAATCTGAGAAATTGGGGTTCGACATTGTTTTTTTTTAAAGTATTTCTATCCCATTCAACCATTTACATAAAACAGCCCTGCCGGCATGGCTTCGTGTGGGGATGGTGATGCAGCAGCCGCTAGTTTAATCCCCCCCCCCCCCCCACCGGAAATTAAACTAACTCATTGAAGCTGTCATCCATATGCAAGTCCGCCTCACAAGCGTTCTTAGTAGGATGCAGCTCACCCTTCATGCGACTCGCCGGACACCTCACGGCGCTTCGCGTTTGGTGCAAGCAATGTCTGCCTGGTCGGTGAAAACCCCGAGACATTCTCCGTCCCGGCATTGTAGGGATGCGAGGGTCTATGGTCATACGACTACGGCCATGCATGAGATCGAGTACATCTCTCCTATCGAGTACACCCCCCCCCCCCCCCCCCCCCCCCCCCCCCCCCCAACCTTCTCCCTCTTTTCAACTCTCGAAAGGATTCGAGACTCTTCGTCACTAAAGGTGTACACACTTCGGGCAGGTCACGATCTAGATCATCTACTACAGTAGATCCCAACCTGCCGATATAGTATGATGTTGCCTGGTTGTGCAGGATCTACACAAGCATAGATCCCCCGATAGGAAATAAGTTCTAAACGTAGATCGTGCAGAATCTACGTCTCCCACCACAGCAACATGAGCCAAGTACAGCAGATCATGAGGACTAAAACCTGTCCTGAAAAATCTAGATCGCGAAAGGGGATCGATCATCCACCCATCTGTCGGAGCGTGAAAGTTCATCAGCATTAAAAATGTACCGTCTCGGGGGCGTCCTCCTCGCATAAACACCGCGTGCGGTTCGTCTCTAGGCCGCCCTGCGTATCTCCAAACGTGGATGTACCCTGGGGTCGAAGCCACAAACAAGTACGAGCTTTCCTCGCCCCGTTTTCTTCTGCTGCTAGCAGCAAAAGCTGGACCCCCGCCTCCCCCCCGACAGCGCCGGGTGTAGGCTGTATCGCACTACTGTTTTCCTATCTCCCCGACATCAACGACAACAACGCATGGAGCAGTTAGAGCTCGCCTCCCGAGCGAGACAAACCCCCCTCGCGCTTGGTGCAAGCAATGACGTCTGCCCGGTCGGTGAAAACCGACCGGGCCCCGTCCCGGAATTGTAGGGATGCGAGGGTCTGCTATGGTCATACGACTACGGCCATGCATGACACCAGTACACTCCCTCCCCCCCCCAAGTGCCCACACCACCAGGGGTCTCTCTCCTCAGTCTGCAGTGCCTTTTCGACAGAAGGTACAGCGAAACGTTCGCAGCAGGCAGCTACGTGCAGTAGCTCTCTCTCTCTACCTACCCCCGCTGCCATCTCGCTTCATGACTG
Organism: Macrocystis pyrifera; assembly: GCA_031763025.1. NCBI lineage: Eukaryota > Phaeophyceae > Laminariales > Laminariaceae > Macrocystis > Macrocystis pyrifera. The sequence goes on along the minus strand of JASSKH010000007.1, from coordinate 12,642,629 downwards.
CCTTCGACCGACCGATCAATGCTCGGGCGCCTTCTTTTTCTCCTCTTTTTTTTTTCCGAGCAAAAGAAGCGCGTCGCGCGACAAACAGAAGTAACAAAATAACACAAGAGACGTGGAAAACTCTACTTACGTAGCTAACGCCGTGCCCTCCAGTAGTATTCTCAACACTATATCCCCCCCTCCCCCCCCCCTCTCCTTCTCCAACAGAAACTAACTGTTGTCTCCATTCTATGCAGACGACTAATTCTCGCCGTCGATCGGTTCGGATAGCAACAAAAATACCGATCGACCAATCGAATCAATCGGCCAAACCATTTAATCAGCACAACCGACTAGCCAACCGAACACACAACCAACCAACCAACCAACCAACCAACCAAATCACCCCAATGACCTGACAAAAAAAAAAACAGAAACAGAGACAGAAACAAAAAACAAAACTGCGGGACGGACGGACGGACGGACATCAATCAATCCATCACCCCTAAGAAATGATCAATCATAAACCGGCGTGGAAGCCTTGAACGCCCGGATATCCTCCAAGTTCCTCAAGACCACCGCTGCCTCCCCCCCCCCCTCCTCCCCGACCCCCCCCCCCCTCTCCCCCTCCTTCGCTCCCCCCCTCCTGCGAATGCCGTCGGCTGGCGACTCTCACGCTCAGCTTGCGGCGGCCGGGCGCACCGGGCGCGAAGCTCTCATCATACACGGCCAGCACGGCCTCCTTGGTAAGCCTGCTGTATGACTCTCCCTTGCGGTAGCGGCGGTAGAAGTCGAGGGACCGGCTGGCGATGGCGCCGAAGAAGATCCCCGCCTCTTCCCGCATGCTCCGCTCCCTCCGCAGGGCGCCCGACGACTGTCGTCGCGGGGCAGGGCGGGGCGGGGCGGGGCGGAGCGGGGTAGGGTGGTGGTGGGTGGGGGCGGGCGGGGTCGGTAAACGGTGAATGACGTTTCGAAAGAAGGCGAAAGGGCGCGTGCCGCGGGGGGGGCAGGGACGGCAGGGCCATGGCGATGAGAAAGGAGGGTTGGTATTCTGGTACATACTTTCCAAGCATGTATGATATTGAGTTAGATAACGCCGTCGTCCAAGCCCTAATATATAAAAAATCCGAATATCGCACCTGCGCTTCGAAACATGTATCGTGTTTGGTGTAGATAATGCCGTGGTTCAGCTTCAAGATAGATCTAAAATCCGAATGCGTATTGCACTATTATTCATAACAGCACTAGCAAAGCAAATGCTCTACACGGCGCTCTTCTCGCGCCAGGACAAACACACCCGATCGTCAATCATCGGGCAAAACGGCAGGCCAGCCACGCCTTGAACGCACAGCGCACACCAAAACAAATTGAGGTCGCCACCTGCAGCATGCTCTCCCCTCCCGCCACTACTTTTTTTACCTCTCAAGAACTGCGACCATTTTTTTGGACTTACTACTCGGAATTAGTGTGGCACATTTGCTTTCAGCAGTTCAAGGCTTCCTGACCCCTCACCTCCACCCCGCCCCCACTCCCTCCCTCTCCAACCACGGAACCCTCCCATCCCCCCACCCCCCCCCACCCCGCCCCACTGCGCAAGCAAGCAACGCCGCAACTGACCATAGATGCCACCGTCGACTCGAAAACTTCGTCCGACAACTCCGCCAGCTCCTCCCGGAACATCGCCACCCATGCCTCCACTCTCTCATCAAGCTCCGCGGGAGTCTTGTCCGTGCTCTGCACTACCACCGACCAAGCCAGGGCCCTCCAGGGTGCATACCTTTACCCCCCGCCCCCGCCGCCGCCATCACCATGACCACCACCGGCCTCCCCCCCCCCCCCCCTCCGCTTCGTCCCACGGCGTGACCTTTCCAGGCGGGCCGCGTTCCAGCTGCGTGTAGACTATGTAGCCCAGCTGCTCCCGGGTTCTCAGCTGCTGAAAGGCCGACGTGTAGCCTAGGGTGTTGATGAACTCGAGGGCGGAGGCCAGGTCGAGGTTCGCCTCACCGCGGCCAACTTGGAAGTGCACCTGGTGCAGGGCGCGTTGGAAACGAGCTACACGTGAGAGGGGTATACACATAGCGAAAACACCGACTTCGTCCCCGTTCTTTCGGAGTTGTAGGGGTACGTATGGAAGTATTTATGATGCGGGGACGTTAAACTATCCTCCCCGGGTGGCAATGGCTCCACGAACCCCAGCCAATAAACGATCAGCGAGAGTGGGGTTGGGGTTTCCACACCGTGCAGGACGGTATCGAACCCCCTTAAATTTCCGAGGCTCCTCTGGAAAACAGCCAGGGAGTCTGTGAGGTGTCGCTGTGGTAAAGCGCGTTCGTTTTGTCAGCGCAGCGATTTTTCCAGAAAGGGAAGGTCAAGGTTGCCGAAACACCGAGCAAAAAAGGTCTGGTCGAGAGCCTTCCGAAACACAACGTTCGACTTCTATTACTATAATATTACGGAGGACCATAGTAAATAGGACCAAGTATTGTTCGTCAAAATAGGTGAATATATAGGCTTTTGTGTGTACCGTAGGTCCTATTTACTATCGTCCCCCGTAACGGTATATGTACACGGAAGTACAACCCTTATCGATGAAGAATTTTTTTTTTTCTTTTTTTTTTTTACGGGAAGCAGGAGCCTTACAACAAGGTAAAAAGTGCGTCCAAGCTATACCTCTCTGAGTGGACGTGAATATATTGATATAACCACCATTGGGTATTCATACTGTATCCATAAAAGTTTCCTATATTTACAGCCAGCGCGGTATGAAGAAGGCCTTCAAACAAGGAAAAAAGCGATACCTGTTGCTTTTGCTTGAGGGGCGCTAGAGGAGAGACAGACCACTGCTGCATGTACGACACTGCTGCCTGCGGTAGCACTTGTAGAGGGATATTCGATTCCTTCGCTTCGGACTGAAACATATGTCTGCTGCCATACGATATGCACGTTATATCGGGCGGCAAAACAAACAATGAAAAAAAGAGCTCTCTCTTTTCTCACGTGTCACCAAAAAAATGACTTTTTTTTTCCAGAAAATAATCAAAGCCTGATAATAACCCCCCCCTCTCCCCCCCCTCCAGAACTACAGCTAGTAGCAATTGCATCCACACACTGCATCCACCGCAGCAGTTTTGGGCCCAGACTTACACATGGTCCGGCCCGGCAACTACGTGGGCCAGTCCGTGATTTTTTGACGGCCGAGAAAGGGTTCAGCGGGGGATATGTTTCGCAGTATACCAGGTAAATTACGGAGGGACCACACACATGGCAATCAGATCCAGACACGGTTCATAAACACACGGGATCGGTCGTGGGTTCTGATTGGACACCACTATGGTCGGAAATATAACGACAGTTTGGACATCAACATGAAGGCCAAGTAGTCCTTAAATTTCCTTCCGTCAGGAGTGATGTGTCCGTCCCGCCCGGAACAGCACAAGCGGAAAATGAAACGGCCGAACAATCCCATAGCATATATATATATATATATATAGCATGCGGTAGATTTCACACCTTCGGAGAGATTATTTCGCTTCGTTAGTAATAGCGTGTCGCATGCTTCGTTTTTTTTTTATCCTAAAATTTGTTTCCTTCTTTCTTTTTTTCCTCTTCCTCCTCTTCTTCTTCTTCTTCTTCTTCTTCTTCTTCTTCTTATTTTCCTATTTTTTAGTTTCGTTTCATGGTGCCTATACTTCGTTCTGATTATTTTTAAGCTTTGTTCGTGCGCTGTTTTTTTTTTTTTTCATTAATTATGTCACTGCAGTTTCGTCGTGTGCTGTTTCTTTTCTCGCATCGGTTCCCTTTTTGTTTTTTTGTTTTTTTTTGCGATTTTTGCGATTTTTGCGATTTTTGCGAACGAACTCAACGAACGCACGGCTTTATTTTCCTACCCAGACAGTCATAACCCTACCCCCCTCAGGACTGCGGTCCCGCTTGTGGGCCAAACCGCCCAAAAAAAGCAACTAGTTTGTCCCGAGAGTGGGATTGCGGTCCTAAAAGGTCTCAACACCCCAAGAAAACGCCTTCATACAAGGTATATATGTCAATACCTGCACCGCCGAGTTCTTCTCCTCTCCCGTCGCCGCCTCCAAATCAACAATAACGCCTCCCCCACCCATACTCCCACCACCCCCCCCGCGGCGGGGCCGCCGTCAGGCATCCTGTGCGCATGTCTCGTCGGCAACTCCGTCTCCGGCAGTTCTTCCGGCTGCGAGAGCGCGGAGGCTATGGCGGGGCCCAGGGCAGCGGCCTCGTCCTCGGCTATGTTGCCGTGCGCCAGCACTTCCACCCGGAGGCGCTTCAAGAGGCGGTCGAAGTGTCTGGCCATCTCGGCCGGGGAGCAGGTCATGTCGTCTTCGAGAGCACGCTCGTACTCGCGGATGTGCCACACCTCGGCTTCCACTACCTATCACATACGTGGTGATTTTGGTGGTGGTGGTGATGGTGTTGATGAGGGTTGGTGAGTGAAGGGAGGGCGATCGGGGGGGGGGGGGGGGGGGGGCGTGGGGGGGTGGATGGCATGAGATAATCAACATGGGGGGGGGGGGGGGGGGGGGGGGGGGGGGGGGGGGGGG